>CP139505.1:119648734-120305377 GCA_021014915.2 Artemisia tridentata subsp. tridentata | reverse complement strand
GGGAATTTATGGGGGAAAACCTTGCTAGTACTACTGGCTATACAAAAACACTAAAAGCCCTAATTCTAATAAGCCAATTGAACTTCAATTAAGCACTAGAGCAGGTGGCTGAAATCAGCAAAAGCTGAGTGCAGATTTGATCAGTCCACAAGGGCTATTTGCTGACTAGAAATAAGCTGGTAAATAAGCTACAATTTCATAATAAAGCAAAAACAGATAAAGATTAACCTACTAGCTACTGATAAAAGCAAAAATCAAGCAAAGGGATCAACTGATTAAGCAGATAGAGAGCAATGAAAAAGCTGAGACAAGCTCAGTATGTACTGATCAGCAGGAATGGGTTTTTGGACTTTAACTTTTGCAAAACTCAATAAAATGATCCCAATTCTTACAACCTCACTTGACTAACCTAGGTACACCTAACATAGCCAAAAGTTGAGCTTAAATAAGCTCAGCTTATGTGAAAGCTTATTGAGGCAGTTGAGGATCTAGAATTTCACTCAAAAACTTAAAACTTCAAAACTACTCAAAACATCATAACACCAACTGAAAATAGCTTAAATATCCTACAATAAGTTTAAACAAAACTTAGGAAATTGCAAATGAACAGTAACACAGGGTTTGACCCAGTTTGTCAAACTAATCCAAACACCCCTTAAAGTCACTGATTTTAAGTTTAACAATATAAATGACCTAATTGACCTATAATTCTGATTCTAATATGATTAACTAACTTAATGAACAAGGAATAAGCAAACTTCAGATAAGAAAAAGCACTAAATAAGCTATAAGCTTATTATGACTATTTAACTGATTTAGCTTATTTAAAGGAAAATGAGATTAAAGCTAAAACTGATGATAAATACTGAGCTAATATGACTTTAAATGAAACACAAAAGCAAAGGAAAACACAATAAGCACAAAATAAGCATTAGAACAGTAATATAGAAAATAGAGCAAAAATTAGGAAATAGCTTACAACTGATAGGCAATGAAACAGGATAGGACTAGATCAGAACCAAACTTGGTGTGTCAATACCAAGCTAAACTCTCGCTTAATCACTCTAGCTTAATCACTCCAGCTTAATTCCACCAGCTAGCTTGTTTGACTAAATTGTTGACTTTTGTTGACTTTTCTTGTTTTTCTTGGAACAGAACTAAGTGAACTAGATAAGCTCACACTAAGCTATATTAAGCTTATATGAGCTTATATAAACAGATAATATGCTTTTTAATTGATACTTAACTGGATTCGAATTTAACAGTAGACTTTGAAAACTTGAATTTCATTAACTTGGTAGAATTAGTACAGAACAGAAGTAATTTAAGTCAAAAGACTTGAAACACACTTGAATTGATAATCAAACTGAAATTTAAACTGAAACAATGCAATAAGTAAAGTTTTACACTACGAATGGTCTAAAACTAGTGACCATTTCTTCAATGTGTATTCTCTTCCTTTTATAGATATCCAAAAGGTCTTCTCTCATCCCTCTGATTAAATCCCACCCGTTGGATTGGCTAGAAATCATCTCAGCCCTTCTATAGCATTTTGGCGGGAAACTTGGGATAGTGGGATTTTTTAACCTGTGAGGGGGAAGATTGCATTAAATGCACTTGGCTTGTTAGGTGGAGTGTAGAGGAGGAGGGGGAAGGTGATGGTCAGGGATAAGGGTGGTTTGGCAGAGAAATCAGTGGGTGAGTGTGGTATTGGCGGGCAAGTGGGGAAGAAGGTGGGTTTGACTTGAGTTTGACCCTGGGTATTAGCTAAGGGTGTGGGTCGGGTTTTATTTAATGGATTGGGCCAAGGTTTTTGGGCTTTAGACAAAACAAAGGGAAATGGGTTTGGTTTATTGGGTTTATGTTTTGGGTTTTATGAAGTAATAAAGGATCCGGTTTGGTATTTAATAAACAAGGACCAATTGTGACAACTTGTGAACTCCAAGGACCATTGTTGACTTTTTCTTCCAAAATAAACCTTCAGGGACTAATTCTGCCAATTTATGAAACTTCAGGGACTGAAACTGTCAATTATTTGAACTTTGCATGTTTTTCACCTGCTTTCAATCTTTTTGTACCTGATTCATATAAAAACACATTCTATGGATATTTGTAACATTATGTGACTTTTCAAAGTGTTTTTGGCTGTTTTTGCAGTTTAAATGGGAATAAAATGATGAGTATTTAGACACTTATCAATCCCCCACACTAAACTATTGCTAGTCCCTAGCAATCCTTTATGAAAATTTAATGGATTTTATGTCTCTTTACCAAAAGCCATTACTTCTGGAGTAGCCAATGTTTTAGTATGTGATACTTTGGTACAATGATAACCAACTGATTTTGAGCAAATTATCAGCTGTCAACGGATTTGACTTGTCTTTACCAAAAGCCGTTTGCTTCTGGACTAGCCAACTCTTAGATAAAATACAGTTATTATCTTTGGTGAGCTGATTACCAATTATGGTTTTCCAATGCCTTTACCACAAGCCATAACCTTGCGGGCTAGCCAACTCTTCACTTATAAAGATATGGGGAGTTGAATACCATACAATTTTAGGCAAATTGTAAGCCATAAACGGATTTGATATATCTTTACCAAGAGCCGTTTGCTCTTGGATTAGCCCATCCTTATGTGGGTTAGACATGGCGGACTGATAACCATTTGTTGTGTTAGTGCAAAGCACTTCCACCAAATGAAAAAAATTTTAAAATTTTTGGCCAAAACGGGGGAATAGGGCACTAGAAGGTACAATGTGACAAAATTCGCCAGAATTCCCCCCCACACTTATAATTGAATATTGCCCTCAATATTCAAAGCACCGGCTATTATGCCGAGACTTAAAACGTAAAAAGAAAATACTACTAGCCAAATGTGGAAACACAACAATTATGATTTTTTTTTTTTTTTTTTTTTTTTTTTTTTTTTTTTTTAACTTATATATATACAACAGCAGGGGCAACTCCCCCACACTTAGGTGTTAGAAAAGAGAAAGAAGTCAGAGACATGGGTGAAAACCCATGTTGTGCTAATGTTTTTGTTCACCGAGTCACTTAGCTTGACTCGACCCCGCATTCATTGGTTCATGGGGAAGCAAGTGGAAGAAACAATATCCATCGGACTTTCATTCAATGTGGTTTGGATAAACATTGAAGTTAATGAAAGTTCCACTCCGATGAGATAAATGCCCCGGTTCAAAAATTGTGAATTGAAATGCCGGGGTCAAAGATAGTATCCTCACTCCCGAAAGAGTGAAGAACAGGAGATGTCACCGTGTAGGTGAAGAAAAGAAAGAAAGTCATGATAAAAATCATGACAAGATAGTCATCCTCAAAAGGAGAATTCATGATTTCCACATCATGAATCTCATCATTTAAGCTCGGCTGATCAAGACATATGCTGGGTGGGAGGGATGGGATTTTGATATCAAGCAAATTCTCAGTGTTGAGAATATTTCCCTCCGGGACATAAAGATAATCTTTGTCAAGATCAAAGTAGAAGTTATCATACTCCGGCGGAGATATGATATGCGTGAGTTCATCGGAGAACTCCTCGAAGGTAAATGATTCATATTCGGGGAGAGAAATATGAGAATGAGAAGTGGTATTGCCACTAATTTTCTCTCCCTTCTGATCAAAACAGAAGGCTTCCATTTCCGGAATAGAATCATCGGAAAAAAGGTCACTATCCTTAATGGGGATAGGAGATGAAATGGATTTTTCATTGAAAGCCTCGATTTTAGAAATGAGAAGACTGACATTCAATAATGTTGCTCGAAGAGCTTCATCTTTGATTTCAGTGTCAAGTGCTTCATCAATCTCTTCTTCTAAGCTGACTGGCTCAGAAGGTAATTCCTCCACATAACTGATGTCTTCACAAGATAAAGAATTGTCATCAGTATGTGAATCACTAAGCTCGATGTTGGTTTTAGAATTTAAAAGATTTTCAATTTCTACCAAATCGGCTTCGAAGTCAAAAAGATCATCATCACTTCCTGATGGAAGTGGATCAATGTGAGTAAGTTTATCAGTGAACTCCTCAAAAAGAGGGTCAACATCAGAATGGGGCAGTGATGCCTCAACATACTCAACTTCTCCATAAGATATATATTCATCGTTAGAATCGGAGAAAGTCTCAAATTGATCTTTTGAAAATTCAGGAGGAGGAGGGATATCACACAAATGATCAAGAATTCCCTGTGACTCACTTGGGATTGGGACAAGGTTCTCAACACTATACTTTATGAATACGTCCGATTCCTTTGCAGGAATTGTATCAAGATGCTCGTCCCCCATAATAAGAGAGTTAGTGGGAACCTCGGGTGTGATAACAGTAGACTGAGGGAGTTGAGAAGTACTAGCAGTCATGGATTCTACAAGTTCCATTTGTTCTTTTGCTAGCAGTTCTTCTTTAGACTTTTCTCCCTGCGAGTTTTGGACTGATGGGTTTTCAACTGATGAACCCTCTGGATATTCCTTCATTTGGAGAAATTCTACAATTTCCATCATTTGAATGGAATCATCATCATCATCATCGATAATGGGAGCCTTGAGAAATTTGGAACGTCTTTCAGCCACCAACAATTCTAAAAGAGATTCTTTGTAGCGAGCTGTTCGCTCTTCGGCTTGCCATTCTCCCCAAGATTTTTCAGGAGGAGAGTGATGAATGATGGGATACGTTTCACAGTCCACTTCCCTCACCGGAGAGGGAGTGGGAGTCGAGGGTTCATTGTAAACAACATCATCCTGAGTGGTTATAGTGGTATTGTGTAAATTTGAAACTTGATGTATGAAGGTTTCTAACATGTGCCTAATTTCTTCAACATGTTGATCCCTTTTGTCCTTCAAGGACCTAGATCCAAAGGAATTATCAGGATCAGAGGTGGATGAAGGTTCAGCTCTCGAAGCATCACACATACAAGATTCAAGATAAAATTCACATTTCTTGCAACACCACCTACAAAGTGAACCATCTAATGGATCTCCACAATCATAACAATGAAGTTGATTGAACGATTCCATTAGAGAGGTATGAGAAGTTTAGAATCAAACGGATAGAGGGTAAAGGGATAAAAAAAGGGTAAGAGGGTAAAGATGAATATTTTTGGTTTTTGGCTTTTAATTTTTTTTTTTTTTTTTTTTTTTTTTTTTTTTTTTTTTTTTTTTGGAAAAAACTAATTCAATTAATTCAAGATCGAAGCAAAACACAAGGAACTTAAACCTTAAATCAACAAGCGTACGGTAGCTCTCTGACTGAAAAACGCACAGAGTGGCGGAGAAGCAAAGGTGGGCAATAAATGCTCCTTAAAAACCCGCTTCTTTCAGTTCGACAATTTAATGTCAAACTATCCTTAAACCTCCGTTATAGTTTGTTTATCAATCAAAGGTGAGCCGAATTCGCAAGTGACACAAAGGCAAGTTTTAATCTTTGGTTTGGGAACTTATTATGATAATACCCAAGTTGAGGAATATTATATTAATTTTGCTTTTATCTTTTATTTTACAATAAAACAGAAAATGTTTTTGGGTTTTTATTTTTTATATGATATTATATATATAAAAGAAAAGGAAAATATTTTTGTATTTTATATGGTTTATGGGAAATAGGAACTTCACAAGGAAGGATCTCAAATCACTAATCGCTAAAACTCTCAACGATATTGTCGCAACACAACCTCCCCGGCAGCGGCGCCAAAATTTGATCCGTGCTAAAACGTATATATAAATAATATCAGACGGATACACGTGAATAAAGACAAATCAACCCTTTAGGAAAAAGGCTAACTTGTAAAAACTCACGTTTGTGTGATACCAGGTAAGTGATTACCCGGGTCGTGTCCCAACGAGGTGTGAATGGACGATCGTGAAAGGTTCGAGATTAAAGTGACTGATGTATGGAATTATGGATTTTTGATTTCTTTTTTAATTCTAATTGATATATGAAAAACAAATATACAAAAGAAAATTAAACGCGAATTAAATAAACTAAAAACGCAAAACGGGAAATCTAAAAACGGGATAAAAACTGAAATATTAGAAAACTAATCCTACAAGTGAAATTTTATTTTTCTTAAATCCTAAATAATAAAATAAAATTTTAGAAAAAAGATTTATATTTTTTTGATTATTATTTAATTTATTATAAATTAATTACTATTAGAAACTAATTAAAAAGATTAAAAATAGTAAATGACTTCAGAAAAATCTGAAAAATTCTGAGTAAATCTAAAATTATATTTGAAAGCTAGAAAAAATAAAAGTAGAGCTTATCTAAACCTAATAAGCAGTTTTGGGCAAATAAGCAGTTTGCAAATAAGCCAAAAATAAGCTAAAAAGCTAGAAAAATTACCAAAAGCTCAGAACTGGTTTAAACAACTTATTGAAACAGAAAACAACCAATTAAGCATAAATAAGTACAAGAGATAAGCCAATTAAGCACTTGGGCAGTTTCACTTTTTATGCAGAAATGACAGTTGAGACCCCAATTTGTAGAGCAAAATAAGCACTTAAAATAAGCTGATAAGTGGGAATTTATGGGGGCAAAACCTTGCTAGTACTACTGGCTATACAAAAACACTAAAAGCCCTAATTCTAATAAGCCAATTGAACTTCAATTAAGCACTAGAACAGGTGGCTGAAATCAGCAAAAGCTGAGTGCAGATTTGATCAGTCCACAAGGGCTATTTGCAGACTAGAAATAAGCTGGTAAATAAGCTACAAATTCAGAATAAAGAAAAAACATATAAAGATTAACCTACTAGCTACTGATAAAAGCAAAAATCAAGCAAAGGGATTAACTGATTAAGCAGATAGAGAGCAATGAAAAAGCTGAGACAAGCTCAGTATGTACTGATCTGCAGGAATGGGTTTTTGGACTTTAACTTTTGCAAAACTCAATAAAATGATCCCAATTCTTACAACCTCACTTGACTAACCTAGGTACACCTAACATAGCCAAAAGTTGAGCTTAAATAAGCTCAGCTTATGTGAAAGCTTATTGAGGCAGTTGAGGATCTAGAATTTCACTCAAAAACTTAAAACTTCAAAACTACTCAAAACATCATAACACCTACTGAAAATAGCTTAAATATCCTACAATAAGTTTAAACAAAACTTAGGAAATTGCAAATGAACAGTAACACAGGGTTTGACCCAGTTTGTCAAACTAATCCAAACACCCCTTAAAGTCACTGATTTTAAGTTTAACAATATAAATGACCTAATTGACCTATAATTCTGATTCTAATATGATTAACTAACTTAATGAACAAGGAATAAGCAAACTTCAGATAAGAAAAAGCACTAAATAAGCTATAAGCTTATTATGACTATTTAACTGATTTAGCTTATTTAAAGGAAAATGAGATTAAAGCTAAAACTGATGATAAATACTGAGCTAATATGACTTTAAATGAAACACAAAAGCAAAGGAAAACACAATAAGCACAAAATAAGCATTAGAACAGTAATATAGAAAATATAGCAAAAATTAGGAAATAACTTACAACTGATAGGCAATGAAACAGGATAGGACTAGATCAGAACCAAACTTGGTGTGTCAATACCAAGCTAAACTCCACTCTAGCTTAATCACTCCAGCTTAATTCCACCAGCTAGCTTGTTTGACTAAATTGTTGACTTTTGTTGACTTTTCTTGTTTTTCTTGGAACAGAACTAAGTGAACTAGATAAGCTCACACTAAGCTATATTAAGCTTATATGAGCTTATATAAATAGATAATATGCTTTTTAATTGATACTTAACTAGATTCGAATTTAACAGTAGACTTTGAAAACTTGAATTTCATTAACTTGGTAGAATTAGTACAGAACAGAAGTAATTTAAGTCAAAAGACTTGAAACACACTTGAATTGATAATCAAACTGAAATTTAAACTGAAACAATGCAATAAGTAAAGTTTTACACTACGAATGGTCTAAAACTAGTGACCATTTCTTCAATGTGTCTTCTCTTCCTTTTATAGATATCCAAAAGGTCTTCTCTCATCCCTCTGATTAAATCCCACCCGTTGGATTGGCTAGAAATCATCTCAGCCCTTCTATAGCATTTTGGCGGGAAACTTGGGATAGTGGGATTTTTTAACCTGTGAGGGGGAAGAGTGCATTAAATGCACTTGGCTTGTTAGGTGGAGTGTAGAGGAGGAGGGGGAAGGTGATGGTCAGGGATAAGGGTGGTTTGGCAGAGAAATCAGTGGGTGAGTGTGGTATTGGCGGGCAAGTGGGGAAGAAGGTGGGTTTGACTTGAGTTTGACCCTGGGTATTAGCTAAGGGTGTGGGTCGGGTTTTATTTTAATGGATTGGGTTAAGGTTTTTGGGCTTTAGACAAAACAAAGGGAAATGGGTTTGGTTTATTGGGTTTATGTTTTGGGTTTTATGAAGTAATAAAGGATCCGGTTTGGTATTTAATAAACAAGGACCAATTGTGACAACTTGTGAACTCCAAGGACCATTGTTGACTTTTTCTTCCAAAATAAACCTTCAGGTACTAATTCTGCCAATTTATGGAACTTCAGGGACTGAAACTGTCAATTACGTGAACTTTGCATGTTTTTCACCTGTTTTCAATCTTTTTGTACCTGAATCATATAAAAACACATTCTATGGATATTTGTAGCATTATATGGCTTTTCAAAGTGTTTTTTGCTGTTTTTGCAGTTTAAATGGGAATAAAATGATGAGTATTTAGACACTCATCAATGGTGTTATAGAGATGTACATGTTTGCTCGGTAAAGCTACCCTTCATTACTTATTAATATACCATGTTTGCCCTTCTAATATGCAGTATACAGTTAGCAAATTAGATTGGAATGTTTCACATTCACAAAGATGAAGGTAAAAACCGTGAGCGGTGAGAGCTAGATAATGAACAAGTTACCGAAAACACAACTGGTTCAATTTTTTAAGTAGTTACAGCTATAACAAAACTATTACGATAATAATCTCTTTGTTCAAAAATAAAACAGTTTAGGAGGTTTCATGGATTTGAACACATTTCAGATGCCTTTTAATTTGTTTCTTTTTAGTTAATTTATTTCAGCTTAACCCATCACATAACCCAAATTGACCCATTCATTGCTTCAATACTATCACATCTATGTTTAACTGATAGCTTTGATTATTGTATGTTTTAGGGATACAGATTATTGGCCATTGCTAGAGCATCCTCCAAAAGATATGGAGATAGCTGTAGTGCGCACTGAAAACTGGGACCCGGATGTGGCAGAGAGGCTTGAGAGTCTTGCTAAGCGTGAAAGTGATGATTCCACAGGCAAAGTCTCGGTTGATGTTGTACCCAATTCTGGACACTGGATCTACAGGGATCAACCAGAGATGCTGATGGAGATTATGACTCCAAGGCTTGTGTCCCTTGCTAAAACAAACATCTAATTTGAAGTGCCGCTCTCCTTCGTCTTTAAAAAGGTTTCTTGTACTTGTTTATTATATGGGTTTATTTTCCATGATACTTCAAAATTAATGTTTCACTATATGTATATAGTGACAGATCAATTTATATACACTTTTTCTGGTGATAAGATGGTTTTATTTTACTAAATGCATTGTTTTTACTTCTCACTGGCCTATAATCATTCATGCTAAAAGAACTACAATACTCACAAACCGATAAAAAATATACTATGTTTTGTATTAGAATGCCTGTAGATCAGCAAAATAAGCAAGGTGTATCCCCTCAAATGCAATGCCTCTTCAAAAAAAGAAAATAGATAAAACTTTAAACTAGTGGCACTTATTTCTGAGTTAATATTTTTTATATCACATGTGATCATGCATTGATTATTTCGTATTACAAAAACTAGTAAAAAGTCACATGTGATTTTTCTGAAAATCACATGTGATAACATGTGTCTGGTAATGCATTGATTATTTCTTATTACAAAAACTAGTAAGAATGATGGTGCTCTATTAGGTCCCGAACCACATTCCCGGGTGCCGGAGATTGTACTCTGTCTTGTTATGGCTTTATGCTTAAACTAAGTGTTAGGCATTAGACAGATGAATGTAATCTGAATTTGAAAATACTTTTGGTTAAACTGAATATAACATTCTTTTATATATTACCAGTGTGTTATTTTGTATGTATCACAGGTGATATCTAATATCTTATTTTATATCACAGGTGATACCTAATAAGTTATTTTGTATCACATGTGGTACCTAATATGTTAACTGCTTGTTTATTTTGCCTTTTCTAGCTTAATTCTCAAGTTATAAAAATTTTGTTTTCAAAAAAGTTGTTCATTTTTAGTTTATTAATAAGTTTCATAAAAAAAAATTGCAAAAACAAAAACTGGGAAGCACAGGGTGAGCCTAGGCTCAAACCCCAAACCTCTACCATCCTCAACCAATTTAACACACCACAACCATCTCTGCCCTTGGGTCTTTTTCATTATAGCTTGCACCTTTAATTCACTTAACCAAGTTTTTCCCTTTTAGCTTAACATCCCTTTTTGCTTATTCACAGCTTATTCAAATAAGCTGTCGATTCTTTTTTATTTTTCCTAAGTTCCTTAGAGCTTAAAGTAGTTTTCCAGAATTTTTCAAAATTTTTTGTAATAAATTATTTTGTATGTATCACAGGTGATACCTAATAAGTTATTTTGTATCACCGGTGATACCTAATAAAATAAGATATTAGGTATCACCTGTGATACATACCAAATATTAGGTATCACATGTGATACATACCAAATATTAGATATCACCTGTGATATAAAATAAGATATTAGGTATCACCTGTGATACAAAATAAGATATTAGGCAAATAGACCTACCATGTGTTTTGAGCTACATTTGTGACACCACCTATGGCGTCTTGTTCAACTGCCTATTAGCCCTTGCATTCAAGATAACTAAATATGAGTGAATAAAAATTACGAATTCGAAACTTAGAATTGCTCATATTATATAAGCAAATTCACTTCATTGATTCAAAAGTGTGAGATTAGTACTGCTGCTTGTTGAAAATAGATTGTTACAGACTTTTAAGCTTTTTTTTTTTTGGCTAAATACTTGTTGTTACACTAGCCCAATAAAGAAAAATAATTTGGGCTTAGTGACCAGCACAAAGAGTTTGCGTAAACTGTAGTTACCTACTTACATTATGAGGTATCACCTGTGATACAAAATAAATTATTAGGTATCACCTGTGATACAAAATAACTTATTAGGTATCACGTGTGATACATACAAACAAGGAGTGATACTATCAGGTGAAATGAAAATTTTGAGATTAAAATGAGAATATTGAACACAAACAATGCAAGTTTAAGCCGAAAAATATCCTCATAAACAAAAATACTAATGATACAAATACTGATCCAAATCAACAACTTTCCTTTTACAAACTGCTAAAAATACCAAGAGTAACAATAAGTGACACACAGTTTCTCAAATGAAACAACCAACCTACTACTCAATTTGCAAACAAATAATAATAAAAGTAACATCACACAAACTAGTCCTTGATCAAGAACTTTTTCATGCCTGCATCACCTCAGTTCCAAAGAAGATCCCAAAGAAAAAGGAGACCAATTATTATGAGTGGTGATCTTGTAGAAAATCCTGTCTCATGCTGATGAACTCTCTGCTGCGGTACTCCATGTGCATGATGATGGCCACCATATGAATAAACAGGACCTGGAGCCGGAGCCGGAGCTGGAGCAGCAGGAGGAGCACCATTCCCATACATGGAAGGACCAGTAAAAGCATGCATTTGAACATTAAAAAATGACGGTATCAACCCACCAAACGAAAGGGTAAAATTCCCGAAACTTGCAGTCATTGCAGGCCCAAAACCACCCATTAATCCAAACCCGTGATGGCCGTGCATAGGAAACGCGTTTCTATCCGGTTGAGGAGCGGTTTTAGGTCTCTGACCCGCGGGTCGATGTGGGATCTCAACACATGGTATAGATTTTGATCTTGGATCAGTTGAGTTCTTTCCACTTCCATACAATGGTACTAATTTTTCTTCTTCAATAAGGGCCTTACAAACAGGGCATTCTTGGGACTGCAAATGAATGTGAAGCCACTTGTAAAGACACGGCTAGCAAAAGAGATGACCACACAAAGTAACGATTAGGTCTTGAGCTAAATCAAAGCATATGTTGCACTCGAAGTTTCCAGCATCACCATTGTTTGGATTGTTGTCGCTTGAAGTAAATGGGCTTGGTACTACCCCAAACCCAGCAGACATTTCTCTCAGACCAAATGCTCAAGTTTCCTATAAATCATCAAAAACATGAACCATGAATTAGACAAGTACAAAAAGATTAGCAAATTCTATGAAGGGGTTAACATTGCGGTATTGCACCAAAATGCAACATAATTCCACATGAGTTTCCATATTATACAGCTTACTTTTTACTATTGCACGTAACAGACTTACATACCCGTGCAAAAGTAAATCCGTATGTACAATAACTGGACCAGAATGCAACATACCTTTAACTTTTATAGGATGAGTTCTCACCTATCTGGTGTAGAACTTGACAGCAAAACCTCTAGGGTCTCTAAGAGTTTCAGGACTTCCACGCTCGTGGATAACAGTAGAGAAACGAATGATAACAGGTGTTTGGACACCAGGGGCACGGAGAAAATCAGCACAGGTAAGGCCGCTAATGTCATGCGTGACCTCGAAAAATCCCTTTGCACTGGCACCTCTGGCATGGACAACAAGTTCAGGGATACGCTCATGATCAAAGTTGGCTAATTTCTCCACCAAATGGTAATCCTCAAGAAGGAATGGACCTATCATATAGAAGATAAATTAAGATTAATGAATGCCATTCCCTATATGCAGATCTACAGAATGATATAAAGCGTCCTAAGTGAGAATGATACACCTCATGAACTTTACAATTTAACAACCTTGCCATATCTTAAAATTACAAAATCTTATGAAATTATCACCTAACCACCACTAATTGACAATAACAAGCTACTCTAAGAAACCAATAACTAGTTGCTACATGTAAATAATACTAGTCAAATTCTAACAATAATATAAGAGATAAGAAATATAGTGTACCTCTAGTGCCAACAGTCAAGGAAGAGTTGTTGTTATAAACCGGAGCACCAGAGTTGGTGGTCCAGAATGGAGAATTGTAAGCACTTGAAGGACGGTACTGCATCAACAGCCAAATACATCATTCAATACTACTACTCTGCATATGCATATATATTCATATATGTATATCATAGTCATTACAAAATCACACAACATAAGATTTAACATTAACATATATGCCATGTGTGATGGAAGATATGTACCTCTTCAAACTATATACATGCAAATTATTACACAACATACTGGTCCAAGTCTAAGATGCGCATGTAAAGATGTCATTTATGAAGCCCAACTTTAACAATTATATACCAGATGATCTATGTTTCTACAAAACAAAAAAGGTTTTTTCAACACTTTGTGTATCCGTTTCGTTTTAAAAAATACATATAAAACATTTGTCAAATAACACCCTATGCATTTGCAAAAATTTGATAAATATATAATAAAGTATGCAAAAATTTAACATGATTTATGACATTGTGAAAATCAAGACACAATAAAAAAACTACGCTAAGTCCTAACCCTTTTTTTATGCACAATTCCTAGTTTTATAGTGTATTTTTGCTTAACATTAAGAACAAAGCCTCTTTAAAGTCTTTTAAAGCAATTAAGCACTAGTGGATAATTTTCGTTGTACTTTGATAATACAATAAGCTTTCTCCACCAAATGGTAATCCTCAAGAAGGAATGGACCTATCATATAGAAGATAAATTAAGATTAATGAATGCCATGCCCTATATGCAGATCTACAGAATGATATAAAGCGTCCTAAGTGAGAATGATACACCTCATGAACTTTACAATTTAACAACCTTGCCATATCTTAAAATTACAAAATCTTATGAAATTATCACCTAACCACCACTAATTGACAATAACAAGCTACTCTAAGAAACCAATAACTAGTTGCTACATGTAAATAATACTAGTCAAATTCTAACAATAATATAAGAGATAAGAAATATAGTGTACCTCTAGTGCCAACAGTCAAGGAAGAGTTGTTGTTATAAACCGGAGCACCAGAGTTGGTGGTCCAGAATGGAGAATTGTAAGCACTTGAAGGACGGTACTGCATCAACAGCCAAATACATCATTCAATACTACTACTCTGCATATGCATAAATATTCATATATGTATATCATAGTCATTACAAAATCACACAACATAAGATTTAACATTAACATATATGCCATGTGTGATGGAAGATATGTACCTCTTCAAACTATATACATGCAAATTATTACACAACATACTGGTCCAAGTCTAAGATGCGCATGTAAAGATGTCATTTATGAAGCCCAACTTTAACAATTATATACCAGATGATCTATGTTTCTACACAACGAACAAGGTTTTTCAACACTTTGTGTATCCGTTTCGCTTTAACATACATATGCAAACATTTGTCAAATAACACCCTATGCATTGCAATAATGACAAATATATAATAAAGTATGAAAGAATTACATGATTTATGACATTGTGAAAATCAAAATACAATAAGAAAACTACGCTAAGTCACTAACCACATTTTTATGCACAATTCCTAGTTTTATAGTGTAGTTTTGCTTAACATTAAGAACAAAGCCTCTTTAAAGTCATTAAGCTATTAAGCACTTTCCGGTGAGTGGATAAGTTCGTTGTACTTTGATAATACAATAAGCTTATAAGCGCCTTAAATAAAGAAGTTAGTTTGATGAGTAAAATGCAGAAATGGTCCCTGTGGTTTGCCCAAATTGCAGGTTTAGTCCCTGACTTTTCGAAAGTGCAGGCGGCCTCCCTGTGGGGAAACCTTGGTTCCGTTTTGGTCCCTGGCCGTTCCGTTTTGGTCCCTGGCCAGGGACTAAACGTGCAATTATGAGCAAACCACAGGGACTATTTCTGCAACGGCCAGGGACCAAAACGGAACCAAGGTTTCCCCACAGGGAGGCCGCCTGCACTTTCGAAAAGTCAGGGACTAAACCTGCAATTTGGGCAAACCACAGGGACCATTTCTGCATTTTACTCTTAGTTTGATATATAATAGATCAATGACGTTTTCTAAATAAGAGAGTGACTAAGCACTTGTGATATTCAGAATATCACTTGTGATATTCAGAATATCACTTGTGATATTCTTAATATCACAGAAAATCACTTATGATATTCAGAATATCATTTGTGGTACTCAGAATATCACTTGTGATATTCTGAATATCACAGAATATCACTTGTGATATTCAGAAAATCACATAATATCACATGTGATATTCAGAAAATCACTTGTGATATTCAGAATATCACTAGTGATATTCTGAATATCACAGAATATCATTTGTGATATTTTATTAATAGTGATTAATAAAATTCAACAAATAAAAAGAAAAATACAGTGTTTGAGGGCTGCCCCAACTGGAACCATCTGGGCCCGCACTGATTTTGACCCGTTAGCCTACCCGCCCATTTTGCCACCCAAACAAAAAACATCTTGTTTGGCTAATAATTTATGCAAAAAGCAGTCACTAGTATCCTTAAGCTATGCTTAAACTATTTGCAGTCTTGAGGACACTTATAGAGTATCTAATATGTGGTATAAACACGTGCAAAAATCTTTCAAGAACGCTTACAGAGGTAAAAGAGATTCATCTCCAACTCCTGCAACCAGTCTTCTTAATCTAATGGTTTTGCATATTCTATGGTCATTATTAGCATAATTTTTCACGTAGCCAACTATCTCACTACCTGAACAGTTTACGAAACTCACCATCCTTACGACGACACCAGCTTACGATCTCATCTCCACGACCACCTCATCTCCATGAAAAATGCAATATCACAAAATAACCTCAATTAGAAACTTATTGCCCAAAGCTAAAATCACATGTGATATATTTCATATTAACTAAAAAGTGCTTATTACTAACTCATAAGTTAAAACCAGTTCAGCTTATATCAGCAACTTAATTTTTCATGTCATTATTAGCATAATTTATTCAGAACATAAGTTAATGATAAGTTAATTGATAAGTTATTCGGACCATAAAAATGCCTAATTATACAGCTTATTCACACTAACTTATGATCTATAGTAGAAAAATAACTTATTAGAATGAGCTTACTCTTAACAGCTTATATCAACAACTTAATATTTCGGGTCATTATTAACATAACTTATTCAGAACATAACTTAATTCAATCAAATGCTAAATGATAAGTTATTCAGAACATAAAAATGCCTAATTATACAGCTTATTCACACTAACTCATGATCTAGTAGAAAAATAACTTAGAAGAATGAGATTACTCTTAACAGCTTGTGTTTCATCACTCTCCTATTCATAAGCAACAATATCTTTAGTATAGTTAGCAGTAAGAGCAGGATTAGACGGAACAAAACATTGATCAACAACATCACACGAAACATAATTTTGCCAAACACAACTTTGCTCACTTGCTTGAATTGAATCCATAACACCTGATGATTTGCCAAATAATATGAATAAGTTAGCTTATAATTTAGCATAATAACTCAATTGATGATAACTAATAAGTTATTAAGATCAATCACCAAAAAAACAGATAAAAACCTGATCTGATCTGGTGAAAAGAACGAGATTAATATGAAGCTGGTGTTAACAAATTGAAGAACGAGATGAAAAGAGCATCGATTAATGAATTAAAGAAAAGAATTTTTATTTTGTTGATGACCGAGTGATGTGTTAATGGGGAGAGAAAAAACATGAATTAAAAAACACACATTTTGTGTGTGTATTAAATTGATGTTATTAAAAAACTAAGCTTATATATGAGACGCAAATACTCTTGTAGTATAAATTGTTAATTTAATCTAATCCATTGGATAAAATGAAGATGGAGGGTAGGGATTGATCCCTTAGTATGTAAACAAAGTTTGGTCCTTAATCTTAAATCTTGCATTAATTCATTTCCCTATCAAAACTATTTAAAAAAATAAATAATACGGAGTAATAATAAAATAAAATAAAAAAAAAAAAAAAAAAAATCAATAATCGCAGTTTGTTTGTAAAAGACATCATCAATTTTCTTGAAATTTGTAAAAAGTTATCCATATTTTTCGTAATATAACTTTTTTTTATCAGATTTAGATGGCCAATAATTCAGCCGTATGGGTGATATAAAATTGTATCGTCTTTTGAGATAGCTAGCTAATGGAGTATTTTTTTAACGCAACCATGTACTTTCTTTGAATTTTGTTCCTAACTGATAATATAATTAAATCTTCAAACTTTAATAATGGACTAAGGGTAAATAATAGTTTAATCTTTTAAGTTTTAATCAATTTATAATTTAAGCCTTTAACGTTTTTGAGCAATGATTTTATCCCTAAGTTTGGCTGACTTGTTAAATTATGAATTGTTATTAACCACCAATTTTTATTTGAATTGTAGATTCTTTTTTAATATTGGAAACTTCGAATCATCATGCAATTTATCAAACTCATAATGATCTGATATCTAAATAATTAAAAATTATACTGCGCTGTTACTCTTATGACGTAAAGAAGAGGACGCTAGCACAATATTGAATCCTACATTAAAAAAAGTGAACCAAAGCATTTTTTTTTTTTTTTTTTTTTTTTCACAATAAGAAATACCATTAGATTTCTTTGTTCGCAATCGAATATGGTTATAGTCTCCGGGTATCTGAGGGGTCGTGAAGATGTATTAAAAGTTTTTCATTCTTTTGTAAGTATTTGTAAGGATATTTTAGCTTCTTTCACTTGTAACAAGTCGATATACATATGTTTGGATAAGAGAGGGCTTAATTAATCAAGTGGTCAACAAAACTTAAAGATTAAATTTTTGCCCAAAATAGTTAAGACTTAAGAGGGTTAAATCATTAGTTGACTGAAACTTAAAGAAATAAACCATTATTTACCCTTCAAGTAAACCATTCAAAGTCTATTTGTTTATGAAAAGAATCTTAGAACAATTACATTGGTGATTAGAATTTTAATGAGGGGTATATTTTATTTTGGGCCAACTAATGGGCTAGATAACAAGTTTTGCTATATACTCCATAGTTTCCAACTTTCCTTAACTACCGATGCTATCTATATAGTATTCCTATTTGAGTTAAAAACTAAGCACACATTATTAAGACTAGATGAATACTTGCGTATAGCGACGGTATATAGCGAGAAATAATTATATTAGCAAATTTGTGTTTTGATGTAACATTTGATGCAACACTTGCGAGTTTAATTTGTAGTCATTGCGGAAAAAGGTCTATATGTTATAAACGAAAGATAAAAAATTTTAAGCATTAAACAATATTTAAACTATTAATTTAATGGTGGATGTTGTTACCATTTTTAATCAAGGATATTTTTAAAACTTGTCATTTAACCTAACTTTGTTGATCTCAGTTATGTACGTGATCGAATCCTTTAGCTTGTAAAGGTTTAGTTATCTTGAATAAATTCAACACAACTAAGTATAGAAACTGTCTTTGAGTTTATCAAATACAATGCCGAATCTTGTACTTGATCTTAAGAAGATCTTTGTATTAGTTGTAACAGTAAACAAAGAAAACAATTATATCAAACAAAACGCTTCAATATTATTTACTATAATATGAATACTCAACAGTATTAGGGTTTTACAACTTTGAAGCTATAACTCTATAACTCAATGAATACGTATCAATCTTTATGCCCTAGGACCTCCTTTTATAGACTAAGGAGTCCTAGTCGGCTTACAATAACTTTCTATGCAAGATAAATCTTTTCTATATTTATCTAAGCGTGTTACACAGTATTACTATACTTATCTTACACATAAACCGACTTAATAAATTAGCAGCACTAATCAATACTCTAGCAGCACTAAACTTTAACTCTGGCAGCATTAATACTTCAGCAGTAGTAAGTTAGTACTAGCAGTACTAATTTTTCTTCTAGCAGCACTAACATACTTAGTGTATTTCATTGAAGTTCAGCAACATTACCAGCAGTAGTAATATACACTAGCAGTATGAATCTTTGTACCAGCAGTAGAAACATACTTAGAGTATTTTCATTTAAGTATCTGAGCAGTCTTAATTATGTGAGCAGCCTTAACCATCTTAAGCAGCATTAACACCTTGAAAGCTTTAATACCCAACAATCCTTCCCTAAACTTGATATTTTCTTCTAAAATCATCAAGTTTCCTTCAAAGTGTAAACCATCACCAGGAGGATGCTTCAAAACATCTTACTACTTCTTCTCTTTTGAAGTAAGTATTCTCTCCATCTTCTTGAGCAACTTATAGACTATTTCATCAAAAACATCAATCTGAAGCTTGACTGTTCCATTTAGCATCTGATGGACTGTAGCCTTACTTAAAGGATAATCTTTCTCAATTAGCATGTAGATTTGAAGTCCTCTCATCATCACAATATGAACTCCACATGATTGAAAAAGCTTCCAAAGCACAACTTTATTTTATTACTGATCCTGCCATACCCTATCTTCATAATGCCATTCAAACATGACTTTCAAATCATCCCAGAGAACTCTATCCAAAATGCCTTATGGCCTTGTTAATCCATACTTATCTTTTACCAGCTTCCATAATGTTTCTAAGTCATCTCTATCAAATTTTCTTAGCATTTGTGCAAAAGTGACAAAACTTTGAGACTGTCCACCAACTCTTATTATTTCCCACCAAGCAGTCTTTCCATGATACCCAGTCTTCCAGTCAATAGGCACCTTGGTCTTCAAAGGAATAGCATCAACAATTTCTTCATCATGATCACTTGCAAGTTCTGTCAATTGTTGTAGATTAGTTGTTGCTTGATGATCATCTTCTTGCTCTTGCTCTGCTATTGGCACATCTGCTCAATCTCTTGCTCTTGCTCTGCTATTGGCACATCTGCCTTTTTTTTCTTAACAACCTAAGACTCTAACTCTGCTCCAATTCTTTTCAATGAACTACCCACCACCTCTGTATCCATAGCAATGAATGTATTTACCCTTTTGAATACCTTGTCAAACTGATCTTTTATCTTCTCAAAACTAAGATTCTTCAGCTGACTAGGTTTCCAATTATCCATGTTTCTCAGATATGTACTCATTACTTTAATTTGTTCAGCTTTGGTGGGTGATTTATTCCTTTTGGCTTCAGCCTTCTTTCTTAGAAAATGTTTTCTTCTTTCTTCCAAGAGCTCCATAAATAACTTGCCTTTTCTTCCATTGATAGCTCTTCTTGCAACATTTTCGGAGCTAATAAACCATCTGCCTCAATCTTGGCTTGAATATCATCCCATTCATCCCATTGTTTAATAAGACTGAGACTATCTTCTTCTTCTTTTTGAGCTCTTTTTGCTAAGATTCTTTGATGTTCAGCATCATACTCTTCTTGTTGCTTTCTAGCTATTTGTTGGGTCCATTCAGTACCCAAGTAGTCCCAAACAAGGATTTGAATACAAAATAACCTAAGTGTTACTAGACCTTAAACAATATTCAAGTCACCGAGTAAACAGTTGCTTAGTGAGTCACCTTCAGGATGCTTAGGATGAGTCTAAGAAGAAAGTCTCTCCATTCAGTGAGGCGGAACACAGTGAGTGGCACTTAAGCCAAAGAAGAAGGTGATGGGTTCAGTGAGTGATGACAATAACTCACTGAACCCCAAGACTCCTCAACAACTAAACACTGAAGACAGACTGAAGACCTGAAGACTGAAGAATAGGCGGGACAAGTCGGGAAACGTTTGAATGAATAAGAAGAAGTCCTTATCAACCTGAAGTCAAACTTTCCCTGAAAGGCAAAAGTCAGGACAAGTTTCATCACTACTCTTCAGAAAGCAGTATTGTCTTATGCCCAAAATAGCCTATTGTAACAGAGACAAAATACGTAAGTATTTTGTCCTAACTAGCTTAGGCCATCTTTTGTTTTTATCATAACGGTTGAATTTTACTTGTGTATAAATAGGATCATAAAGTGGAGTAAAAGTTGACAAGTTTGTGCACTAAATGCTTAGACATTCACAAACAACTTTTACTCCTCCAAATAGCAACCTAGTCCCTAAGATAGCTTAGTAGGTTCAGTTAGTTGCTACTTAAGCTTAGCTTAAGTTTAGTGAGGAGTCATACCATACTTGTCATTCAATCCCAAGTGTTATTCCGCAAACACTTTGGGTATAATTGTAACACCCCAACCCGACAAGGGTAAAGGTGTCACAAATACATGGTTTCATATCAGATACAAGCGTTCAAGAAATAAAAATAGCGGAAGCTTTAACATTAAAATCCAAGGGAAATAAGTCAACACGACTTAAATCATGTGCAAGACAGGAATAACGAAGTACAAAACAGAATCCAATATGCCCAAACAATGGCATAACAGAAATAATATCCAAATGGTCACACTAGAATGACAAGGTCTAAACTTCACACAAATTGCTCTCATCCCAAGCCAAACCCAGCTCCTAGCTTAAATGTACCTGCCGCATGAAAAGAAATGCGGCTGAGCTACGAGAGCTCAGTGAACAGATATAACGGAAACAAAGCAGTAATAACGGGATAATAAAGTAAAAGAAATAATACCAGGAGTAACAAGAGTCAGGAAAAAGGAATACAAGAGTTATGCAGACATACCAGGAATTTAGAATGGTTACAATGGTGAAAGTGAATGAAACCAGAACCCACCAAAATCCCAAGTCGAATCAAGTCAAGTCAAATGTCAGGTCCAGTGTCAGGTCAAGTAGCAGGTCACAAGGTTACATGGTTTCAGGAGAACAGAAATCCACTACAAACCCAGGTCAAATCAAGTCAGGTCAAATGTCAGGTCAAGTATCAGGTCAAGTAACAGGTCATAAGGTTACAAGGTTTCAGGTAAACAGAAATCCACTACAAACCCAAGTCAAATCAAGTCAGGTAAAATGTCAGGTCAAGTGTCAGGTCAAGTAACAGGTCATAAGGTTACAAGGTTTCAGGTAAACAGAAATCCACTACGAGCCCAAACATATCAAATCAAATCACATCATATATCAGGGTGTATGGAGGGGTGACCTCAGCATACCAGGAAACAGGGTGAGGGGATACCTCCAGGGGTTGGAGTCGCGAACTCCCAGGGGTGTGAAAGACGTGTATCGCACACACTCGTCAGTCACCAGGTATAACAGGAAATATAACAAATCAGGACATGTCTAGGATGCATCCATGCGCCCCCGCAGGCCACAGGGTCTTCCTCTACATAACAAATCAAATCAGGTCGGGGACGGGACAGGACATCACTCTCCTGCCCTAGAGTCATGCCACCGGTGCATCAATGACATGGACATGAAACCCTCATGCCTAGTGGGTGGCTCGTAGTCTCAAACTGTGGGTCAAGGTCAGGTATCAAGTCTCGGGTGTCAAGTGTCAGGTGTCAAGTCTCAGGTATCAAATGTCAGGTATCATATCAGGGTTCATATCAGGGTTCATATCAGGGTTCAAGACAGGAGATAAATGCAGGAGTTCATTATCAGGAGGTCAATATCAGAAAGGTCAAATACTAGAAGGTTCATAATAGTTTATTATAAGAAATCCTTTTTACATGGTTTTAATAAAATGATCGTTAGAACAGTTTCATAATAAAAGTCTTTTAAGGAAAATGTTCAAAAACCTCTTCATATATATAACTAAAAAGTAGATGTAAAATCCTATGAACCTTCAAGTACCCAAGGTCTTAATTATTCAGGTTATCAGGGTTCAATAAGTCATGTCAAGTGTCATAGCAGGGTTCAAGTCAAAGGTTCAAGTCAAATGGTTCATATCAAGTGTATCAAGGTTCAAGTTCAGGTTCATGACAAGGTTCAAGACAAAGGTTCAAATCCATGGTTCACAATACAAGGGAAAACATAACAATGAAACAGGAATCAGAAATGAGACGAAGGCTCTTTACAAGAAGAGCAGAATATCTGTACCTTATTCAAATAGCAAGCACAAACACAAGAGTAGCTGACAGGGATCAAGATCACTCCCTCCTTGAACCTAAAGGAGTAGAAGACAGAAATATGAAAGGGGTTCAGTTATCTTCCCATTATAAGTAACTTCCATTTTTAGTAACTTTCTATTTTTTTAGCAGGTTTCCATAATTAGTAAGTCACCATATTTAGCAAGATTCAAGTGATATAATTTAATTCAAGTCTTTAATTAGCTCATTATGGAAGTAATATTCATTTTAACAATTTACACAAGTTCAGGGTTAATTTTGACAAGTCTTTCATAGTTCAGGGTTATAAACGTAACTTTTACCAAAGTTCAAGGTTTAAAATAGAAATCTCATAATTTACCATTCAAATACTTTATTTTCCAGAATTTCACTCTTAGTCTTCACGTTTCGAATATTACAAGTTACACCCCTTTAATTACTTAATTTACAAATTACACCTTATACTTATAAATTACAATTTAAACCTTATTAATATTACATTTGCACATCAAGCCCTTCATTACTCATATTTACAGAAAAATACCCTTTAAATTAATTATGGCACGACAAGCCCTTCAAGTTTCATAATTTACACATTACATCCCTCTAGTTAACTAATTTACATTTTAAACCTTATAATTATATAATTTACACTTCAACACTTATCATGTTTACGTTCCTCATCAAGCCCTTTTTATTTCATTAATTTACAGAAAATATTCTTTAATATAATTATGCTACAAACAGCCCCTTAACTTTCGGTAAATTACAAAACTAGTCCTTGTATTTTCAAAAGTTCCATTCGAATTCATAATTTCACCATAATTACATAATAAGCCCATAAATACTCAAATTTACACATTTCACCCTTTATATTATTATTTACTTCGTGACCCTTCCATTTTCCAGAAATTACACATTTAGTCCCTCATTTAAATTATTTTCCAAATCGATTTAACAAATATATATATTTATCAAATAAACCCTTTATATGCAAAATTAACACATGAGCCCCTCCTTTTATATTTTATTCGAATTATAGCAGGTCTAACATGATTTACAAAATTATCCCTTAAGTTTTAAAAATTACAAAACACACCCTAAACTAATTATTTACCCAATCGGTTTGCAAAATAATTATCAAAATCAAACCCTAGTGACCCCAATCATTAAGCAATCATTGTATCATCATTATAACTCATTTAATTCCAGATTTCATCACCCAAGAACCCTAGATCGATCGCTTTACATTTTTGGTCCACGTTTTCATTTTTTCCTCAAAAATCCGATTATAACAAATATTCCAAAAACCATGAATTCGACCCAAACAATTCAAGATATCATTTTTCTGAGATTATAGGATATATATAAGACCCACAAAAATTATTTACAAAGCCCAGAAAAATCGCAACTATTTTATGGAACTCGAATTCGTTTTTAGGGTTTTATACCTTCGTTATTTTTCGTACGACCAGATTTCATTGCATGATTCGATTCCATTATTTTTCTCATGTTATATATGATTAAAGAAGCCTTAGAAAATTACCAGAAATATTTTAGGTTGGACGGATTACACGATATGGATTTATGAAGCTCGGTTTCACCTTTTTCGACCAAACAATTCGCCATGGCCAAATGATCAACTCCAGGAACTTGTAGCTATTTTTCTCACCTTCCTTGCATCATCAAGTACTCCAAAAAAATGGGTTTTTGATTTCTAAAAATCGGATGAGGATGGGAGGAATTTTGATGCTGGCGGCATATGAAAAATTTAGGGTTTAGGGTGAAATAAATATGATTTTGGTATTAATGGATGAAGACCGGCCTTTTTGGGGGAGGGGTGGGCTTGGAAAACCGAAAATATTGTTTTGGGAATTTATTTGGGCCTTAATTGCATATTTAATGTATTTTAATTACATTTAATGTCTTAATATAAATCATAAAATTCAAATTGGCGCACAAAGGGTATTTTAGTAATTTTGTAGCTTGCAAAAATATTAAATGGGTTTGTCAAAATTATTTGGGATCATAACTTGTTCATTTCCAAAAGTTTGGGATCGATTCGGAACTTTAGTTAAGCTTTACTTTAATTTTAAAGTTTTCAAGGGTAATTTGGTAATTTTGCATGTTTTAGATTTTCGGGTTTTACAACTCTTCCCCTCTAACAAAAAAAATTTTGTCCTCGAAATTTACAAGGACATAGAAATGAAAGAGAACGGAAAACAAAGCAAGGACATACCAGACGCCTTATCTGCCTGGTCACGAGAGAGCGAGAAAACACGACCGGTAGTAAGAGTAGGAGAAGGAGGATCAAGATATTTCCCAAGTTTTGCCGGATCCCGCCTAGGACAATCTTTCAACTTATGCTCTCTCGAACTACACCTAAAACAAGCTCCAGAAGTCGTACGAAAAAATCCCGTATGATTTTTCTCACACTGTGGACAACTAGCTGACCCCTGACTGTCGCTGCGCCCCCGACGATCGCCATCCTGCCTAGAAACTGACCTCGAATCTCGGCCCCTCGAATCTGATTTCTTCTGGTCGTAGCTCTTGCCGAATACTCCTTGACGTCCCGACTCTGAATCTGCTGCTGCACCTTGTCGCCATCACGGTCTCGTTTGTAACCAACGCCCTCATGAAATTCTCGATGATGCGAGCTGCATCGCAACATGCTGACGAATCCGTAAACTCCGAAATAAGCCGACGATCAAGAAAATATGACATAACAGAGCATGAAGAATGACAGAGCAGAACAGGAAAATATGACAGAGCAGAATCAAGGAAAAATGACATAGCATAACAGGAAAAGAGAGTGCGCGAAAGGAAACCTAATGTCTACCCAATCCTCACAGGTCACATGGCCTAAGCCTAAGGGTTTCGGAAACCTGGCTCTGATACCATAAATTGTAACACCCCAACCCGACAAGGGTAAAGGTGTCACAAATACATGGTTTCATATCAGATACAAGCATTCAAGAAATAAAAATAGTGGAAGCTTTAACATTAAAATCCAAGGGAAATAAGTCAACATGACTTAAATCATGTGCAAGACAGGAATAACGAAGTACAAAACAGAATCCAAAATGCCCAAACAATGGCATAACAGAAATAATATCCAAATGGTCACACTAGAATGACAAGGTCTAAACTTCACACAAATTGCTCTCATCCCAAGCCAAACCCAGCTCCTAGCTTAAATGTACCTGCCGCATGAAAAGAAATGCGCTGAGCTACGAGAGCTCAGTGAACAGATATAACGGAAACAAAACAGTAATAACGGGATAATAAAGTAAAAGAAATAATACCAGGAGTAACAAGAGTCAGGAAAAAGGAATACAAGAGTTATGCAGACATACCAGGAATTTAGAATGGTTACAATGGTGAAAGTGAATGAAACCAGAACCCACCAAAATCCCAAGTCGAATCAAGTCAAGTCAAATGTCAGGTCCAGTGTCAGGTCAAGTAGCAGGTCACAAGGTTACATGGTTTCAGGAGAACAGAAATCCACTACAAACCCAGGTCAAATCAAGTTAGGTCAAATGTCAGGTCAAGTGTCAGGTCAAGTAACAGGTCATAAGGTTACAAGGTTTCAGGTAAACAGAAATCCACTACAAACCCAGGTCAAATCAAGTCAGGTCAAATGTCAGGTCAAGTGTCAGGTCAAGTAACAGGTCATAAGGTTACAAGGTTTCAGGTAAACAGAAATCCACTACGAGCCCAAACATATCAAATCAAATCACATCATATATCAGGGTGTATGGAGGGGTGACCTCAGCATACCAGGAAACAGGGTGAGGGGATACCTCCAGGGGTTGGAGTCGCGAACTCCCAGTGGTGTGAAAGACGTGTATCGCACACACTCGTCAGTCACAAGGTATAACAGGAAATATAACAAATCATGACATGTCTAGGATGCATCCATGCGCCCCCGCAGGCCACAGGGTCTTCCTCTACATAACAAATCAAATCAGGTCGGGGACGGGACAGGACATCACTCTCCTGCCCTAGAGTCATGCCACCGGTGCATCAATGACATAGACATGAAACCCTCATGCCTAGTGGGTGGCTCGTAGTCTCAAACTGTGGGTCAAGGTCAGGTATCAAGTCTCGGGTGTCAAGTGTCAGGTGTCAAGTCTCAGGTATCAAATGTCAGGTATCATATCAGGGTTCATATCAGGGTTCAAGACAGGAGATAAATGCAGGAGTTCATTATCAGGAGGTCAATATCAGAAAGGTCAAATACTAGAAGGTTCATAATAGTTTATTATAAGAAATCCTTTTTACATGGTTTTAATAAAATGATCGTTAGAACAGTTTCATAATAAAAGTCTTTTAAGGAAATGTTCAAAAACCTCTTCATATATATAACTAAAAAGTAGATGTAAAATCCTATGAACCTTCAAGTACCCAAGGTCTTAATTATTCAGGTTATCAGGGTTCAATAAGTCATGTCAAGTGTCATAGCAGGGTTCAAGTCAAAGGTTCAAGTCAAATGGTTCATATCAAGTGTATCAAGGTTCAAGTTCAGGTTCATGACAAGGTTCAAGACAAAGGTTCAAATCCATGGTTCACAATACAAGGGAAAACATAACAATGAAACAGGAATCAAAAATGAGACGAAGGCTCTTTACAAGAAGAGCAGAATATCTGTACCTTATTCAAATAGCAAGCACAAACACAAGAGTAGCTGACAGGGATCAAGATCACTCCCTCCTTGAACCTAAAGGAGTAGAAGACAGAAATATGAAAGGGGTTCAGTTATCTTCCCATTATAAGTAACTTCCATTTTTAGTAACTTTCTATTTTTTTAGCAGGTTTCCATAATTAGTAAGTCACCATATTTAGCAAGATTCAAGTGATATAATTTAATTCAAGTCTTTAATTAGCTCATTATGGAAGTAATATTCATTTTAACAATTTACACAAGTTCAGGGTTAATTTTGACAAGTCTTTCATAGTTCAGGGTTATAAACGTAACTTTTACCAAAGTTCAAGGTTTAAAATAGAAATCTCATAATTTACCATTCAAATACTTTATTTTCCAGAATTTCACTCTTAGTCTTCACGTTTCGAATATTACAAGTTACACCCCTTTAATTACTTAATTTACAAATTACACCTTATACTTATAAATTAACAATTTAAACCTTATTAATATTACATTTGCACATCAAGCCCTTCATTACTCATATTTACAGAAAAATACCCTTTAAATTAATTATGGCACGACAAGCCCTTCAAGTTTCATAATTTACACATTACATCCCTCTAGTTAACTAATTTACATTTTAAACCTTATAATTATATAATTTACACTTCAACACTTATCATGTTTACGTTCCTCATCAAGCCCTTTTTATTTCATTAATTTACAGAAAATATTCTTTAATATAATTATGCTACAAACAACCCCTTAACTTTCGGTAAATTACAAAACTAGTCCTTGTATTTTCAAAAGTTCCATTCGAATTCATAATTTCACCATAATTACATAATAAGCCCATAAATACTCAAATTTACACATTTCACCCTTTATATTATTATTTACTTCGTGACCCTTCCATTTTCCAGAAATTACACATTTAGTCCCTCATTTAAATTATTTTCCAAATCGATTTAACAAATATATATATGATGAAGCGAAAAGTGTACCGCTTTTAAGGGGTCATTTAAGCCCTAAATCGTATTTATTTGATCAAATATTGCCCTAAATCGTTCCTTTTGTCATTTTAGGTACTTTTGAGGAGAAATCTGGAAAAGGAGGCATTTTGGACGTTTTTGGAGCATAAAAGTGAAGAAAACGACAAAGTCTCAAAAATCGGCTAAAAGTTACCTTTGACGGCGTCAGATTTTACTCTGGACGGCGTCATGGCTTGGCAAGAAAAGGTGGATGTGAAATTTACTCATGATAAGCCAGTGAAAATTGCATGTGAATTCTGACGGCGTCACGCTTTAACCTGATCAAGGGCGTCACGGCTTAATTCAAAGAGGGACGGCGTCACGTTCAAGGTCTGACGGCGTCAAGCCTTGATAAGCCAGAACGGATTTTGGAGAGCTAAAGAGGGACGGCGTCAAGAAGGTCACCCGAGAACCCTAAAAGCGGCGAGGTGACGGCGTCACACTCCATAACGTGACGCCGTCAGATGTAAAAATCTATATATAGTTTTGCAATTCTTTGTCATTAGTGTGGAACTTAGTGTGGAATTTTTGGGAGAAAACCCTAAGACGATTTTAGCATCTTTTTCAAGGCTTTTTGCCTTGAGATCTTCCATGTTACATTGAAGATAAGTTATCAATTAATCATTCAATATGTCTATGTGTTGTTTGATTCTATCTTGTTCTTGTCTTTTGATTAACATGTTAGGCTAGATTTATCTTGTGTTTGCTTAGATCTAATGAAACCTAGCTATTGATTATTGGTTATTAGTGTGTTATTAGTTGTATTGGATGATTGTTTATCTATGTTAGGCTTAAGAAAACTGGCTAACTTCCTATTCGGTAACTTGCTTGAACGTCTTAAGAAACATGAACCAAATGCGTACTAAAGGTTTTTATGGTTGTATTTAATGCACAAGCGAATTCTAGTGATCCCATGTTAGGAGCTTCCTAGCCGGCTCGACATAGGAGTGAAGTAGGAGCTTGTAGAGTTGGGGAAGTACGTACGCCACCCCACGATTGGTATTAAGGAATACACCCGTCATCCACGCGACTAATACACACTAATCAACCGGTAAAAGATAGTTAGGGAGTAAGGAAATCTAAGTAAACACATTTCTCTACACTTAAGTTTTCACCAACTTTTTATTTTCAGTTATTTATTTTATTTGCATTCGTAGTAATTTGGGTTAGTTGACTAGCAACTAATTCCGCCCACTCTTTCAAACCCGAGATTTTACTTGCTTTCATAAAAAAATATAAAAACATAAAAAAAGAATCTTCCTCAACCCTTAGACCTATTAGAGTAGTCTTTCATACCTAACGAACACTATTCCCTGTGAAGAACGATCAATCCCCCGTACTTACCACTACACTATACTACATCGGTCAAGTACACTGCCTGGTGGGGTTGTAAGCCTCTTGAGATCCCTCGAGAGGTAAAACCTGTTGTAAGGTTGCAAAACCACGCATCAAGTTTTTGGCGCCGCTGCCGGGGAATAGTTATTGTTTAGGTTGAATTTTTATTTTATAGGTCTACTCACTAGATTCCTTTCTAGTGAGATTTTTATTTTATTTTTTTTAGGTTTTCTTTAGTCTATCTATTTTCTTCGTTTCTTTGTTCGTAACCATTACCATTCGACATCATGGAAGATGGTAATATCCTTAATCCCAACAACCCACCACCACAACAACAACCACCACCTCCTAGAGCCCGTACTTTAGGAGAGTACTCCCGTCCTAGCCACCATGGCTTTCGAAACACCATTGAGCTCACTCAAGGAGCCAATGTCACACCCTTGCGATCCGACACCATCCGGTTGGTGCAAAGCGGATGCGCATTCCATGGACTTCGTTCCGAAGATCCTAATCAACATCTCAAGGACTTTCTCAAAATCGTTGATTCTATAGACCTTGATGTTGCCACTCGAGAGACGACCCGATTGCGTCTCTTCCAATTCTCTCTGCGGGACCAAGCTAGTCAGTGGCTAGAACGTCAACCCGCAGGATCCATCACCTCTTGGGATGATCTCACCACTCGTTTCCTTGCTCAGTTTTTCCCACCGGGAAGAACTACCAAGCTAAGGAATGATATCTTGATGTTCCAACAACGTCAAGGCGAAACTCTCTACGAGGCATGGACTCGATTCAAGGACTTACTCCAAAAAGTCCCTCATCATGGCATAGAACTTTGGCTCCAAGTCCAAATCTTCTATGACCATATCAATCTCTACACGAGGCAAGCCATTGACCAATCGGCCGGTGGTAAGCTACGTGATCTAAGTGCGGAACAATCATGGGCTCTCCTAGAGGATGTTGCTCTTTATGACAACGAAAGTTGGAGTGATCCCCGTGATTTGAATAAAACGGTCAAGGCAATATCTTTGCCTTCGAACAATTCAAGCACTTCCGACCGTAGGATCATAGAACTTGAAGATCAAGTCAAGTTTCTCATGAAATCCTACGAGGCTCCTAAACCTTCAAGCCAAGTGAACAAAATCACTTCTTCATGTGAATTATGTAGTGGTCCCCACGACACTCGTGATTGCATGGAACTCCCCGAACAAGCTTTTGTGGACTACGCATCCTCGCGTACCGACGGAGCGGGAGACAAGTGGTACACTTTCAAACCCGAGCCAAACCATTACGGTGATTCATACAACCCCTCATGGAAAAATCACCGAACCTTAGGTGGAAACAAAACCAAAACACACAACAAACCAATTCTTCCAACCCACCTAATCGTTTCCAATCAAGCGGTTCCAACTCGAACCGTAATTTCAACAACAATCCTTCTGGCAATGGTAGTACCGATAGCTTTGAAGGATTGATGTCTCAATTTATGGCATCTCAAGAAGCTCGTTTAGCCAAGTTTGAAGCCGATTTCAAACAAAAACAAAGCGAGATGACCAATAAGATTGACACCTTGTTGAAAGCCCTCAATGACCGAGAAATGGGAGCACTCCCTAGTAACACGGTCAAGAACTCGAAACTAAACGTCAACGCTATTTCATCGGTTTCGTCCCCTAGTTCTTGTCCACAATATTATTCGGTCAATTCCATGAGCACGTGTTTCAAACAAACCCAAGTCGTTCCAAATGACCAAGAAGTTATGACATCCAAATTGGTCAACAACATAGTTGAAACACCTCCCACTCAAAACCTTGACGAAGAATTCAAGGAACTCCACCTTGAAAGTCCGGTTGTTGATGAGTTGGATGAAAAGAAGCTCAAGTTAGGCGAAAAAGGGACCGCCTTTGTTCAAAACAAACTACCTAAGAAGTTAGATGATCCGGGCTTATTTGTTCTACCTTGCAAGATCGGTAATTCGGAGGCTTATGACACATTAGCCGATCTTGGATCAAGCCTTAACCTACTTCCGTTACCTCTCTACACCTCTCTAAAACTTGGAAAACTTGAAGAAACCGAGGTGATAATAGGTTTAGCGGATGGGAGTGTTGCTTACCCGGTTGGAGTAGTTAAGGACGTGTTAGTACACATTGGAAAACTAACCATTTTAGCCGATTTCCACGTCCTTGATATGGTTAGCGACCCTACATGCCCCTTGTTGATAGGTAGAGGATTTTTGGCGACCGCTAGTGCTATGATTGATTGTAAGGAATCTAAGATAGCGGTAGGAGAAGGAGATACTTGGTCAGTCTATGATGTTAAGAAACACGCCTATGATACTAGTGAGGAACCGACACCCCATTGGTTAGAATTAAATAGGAGACCATCTAGATATGGACCTTGGATAGATAGAGGCTTCATAGGACCCCAACGCCCATTTTACCTAGAAGAGGACTTTGTGAACCGAACACATACGGTAGAACAACTCTTGGCTAGGGACACCGAATTGGATCCATTTGAAGACCCTCTAGTTTTTAGAAGGATGATTGAGTTCCTAGGAGTTTTGCCAATTAACCTAGGGATGAATAAGTGGACTTGTGAGGAGGATGATCACAAGTGGGATTGGGACAAACCACCCAAAGATGGAGATGGGTCATGGCATATTAAGATGACATTGTATGACCCGGATGGAGAGAAGTTTGAAAAGATATATCGTACTAAGCGGACCAATAGGAAACTTCAATCCAAGCTTAACCCTAAAGACGTCCTCGATGACGAGCTTACTTATATAGGGTAGCGTGACTTTGAGTCTAGCTACAAGACTCGTTAATAAAGAAAAGCGCTTCTTGGGAGGCAACCCAAGCTTTATTTATTTATTTGCTTTATTTGTTTGATTGTTTGTTTGTTTTTATTTGTTTCCGTATGTGTGTTTAATTTTTATTCTTATTGATTCATGTTCAAAACTAATTTGTGAAAATGCTTTATTTTGTTTTTAACTTCGTCTTAACTACATATAAAGGTATTTTGCAAAAGTTAAGTGTAAGGGAAATCTAAATTGGTTTATTAGAACACAAATGAACATGAATCGTAATAATAATAAATTAACATACATATTCGTATTTGTTTGAGTCAAATGCTTGTATCGAGTCATAATGATGTTTTGCAGGAATTCCAGGAAGTAAGGTAAAGGTTTTTCCAGAAATTTTCCGGAAACTTAAAATGAGAATTTTTGTCAGGTCATTTCTGACGGCGTCAGGGTTTATAACCTGACGGCGTCAGATTTAATTTTCAGAAATTTTTGAAAGTTTTGTTTTCATAAATTTTTTTTATTAAATCTCCAACTTATAATCTCCAGGAATCTGCAAAATTATCATTCCACAAGCATTATATCCTTATATATATAGATTTATCCCGCCGATGTTATGCAGGTTTTCGTGTTTGTTTTCTCAGGTTTAACAGGTTATTTTGGACAAGGAAATGTTTTTGAATCAAGCTTATGGCGATGCATTAGTCATGGAGCTTCAACATTACTTTGGAAGAAGATCTAACCGTGTAACTTCATTATCCACCGAGCGAATCAGGGGAGTATTTGATTTCATTCTTTTACTTTTTGCTTTTACATCTTGTTATTTGAACATTGGGGACAATGTTCATCTTAAGTGTAAGGGGGGGGGGTAAAAATACGATTTTAGAGAATACAATTACGCTTGATTTTTGTTTGTTTGATAGTAGATGTGTAATAAAACTGAGAGAAATACCTGTTAGGGCAATTTTAGTGCCAAATTTAAAATTTTTTACAACATATAGGAGTGAAACTTTGATCTTAATGAGCGTCTCACGGATAGGAGTTATATGACTAGCACAAAAACCGTACCACTAAAAAATTTTCCACCCCCAAATATGTGAGGTTCGCCCCTAGAATTGGTAGGAAAAGCATTTATGCTATGATGTGTGTACCGGTAGCACTTAGATTCTAGAACTTGCGTTAGGACCATTCCAAGGCCACAAGTGAGACTACATTCGTGTAGTTAGATTTACTACATGATAAGAGGCATTAGGATTAACCCATTGTTTTACACCTGTGTTTTTGTTATAATTACATTGGCTACATTGGTCAAGTAATTCTCCCACACCCTTTGCGTTGTACTCATTTTTAGTACACGATACCCCTAGTACACCCCTCAGAGCCTATCTTTTCGTTTCAACCTTTAAGCATTTTACTTAAAGGAAGAATTTGTTACACCCCACTAAAATGTACACCCAAATCGCCTTAGCCTACCTTGTATGCACTCATTTTTAGTGCATTATTGTTACAACATTTGTTTAAACCCAAGTTAATTATCTAATTGATTACATGGTTGCTAAGTCGAGTCATATCCTTGTACATATTATTTTGGGACGATTGGGACTCATGGGTAAAGTACTAGTGTAATGGAGTAATGGGGAAGAACATCATTTATTACCCCCATTTGTGCTAAATATTTTAAAAGTACTCCAAGTTTTTCAATTATCTTAATTCGAGTCATTAGAATAGTTATTTGTAAAGTTATGTAAAAGTTTAAGTGTAAGGGGGATGCAATGCCCCTATGATGTATTATTTTGGATGGTAGGGTAAGAATGTATGTAAAAAAAAAAAAAAAAAAAAAAAAAAAAAAAAAAAATCGAAAAAATCAAGAAAAATACAAAAAAAATGAGAAAAAGAAAAGTAGAAAAAAACATACGGACTACCATCCCGTTTTATTTTATGTTTATTTTATGTTTTTGTTATTTTCTTTCATTAGCTTAGATCGAGTCGAGTCTTGGCTTAGCAACAATGTATAGTACATGTAATTGATCAAGATCTTTAACTCGCCACCAGTAAAATATCCCTTATCCAACAAAACCGTGTTTTCCTTTTCCCTACACCTAACGTTATAACCCATTTAAAAGCCCTCTTTGATAGTTTATCTTAGGTGCTTACGCCTAGTGGAGGAGGTTTTCGATCCTTTCCCAAGCCTATGGTAATCTATTTGCTATGACAGGTAGTGAGAGATATTATCCGTTTTCATTTATGAGATTTATTTTGATGACACTTGAGAGATGTGAGTATCTAAACACTACTTGTGAGGTGCTAGTTTATAATCTCCGTGCTTATTATGATTGAAGTGGAACGATTATTTGTTGTAATTACTTTTATGTTTGCATTAAATGACCCCTAACTTGTATTTTGATTAGAATAAAAGCGCATTTGCTTGAGGACAAGCAAATCTCAAGTGTAAGGGTATTTGATGAAGCGAAAAGTGTACCGCTTTTAAGGGGTCATTTAAGCCCTAAATCGTATTTATTTGATCAAATATTGCCCTAAATCGTTCCTTTTGTCATTTTAGGTACTTTTGAGGAAAAATCTGGAAAAGGAGGCATTTTGGACGTTTTTGGAGCATAAAAGTGAAGAAAACGACAAAGTCTCAAAAATCGGCTAAAAGTTACCTTTGACGGCGTCAGATTTTACTCTGGACGGCGTCATGGCTTGGCAAGAAAAGGTGGATGTGAAATTTACTCATGATAAGCCAGTGAAAATTGCATGTGAATTCTGACGGCGTCACGCTTTAACCTGATCAAGGGCGTCACGGATTAATTCAAAGAGGGACGGCGTCACGTTCAAGGTCTGACGGCGTCAAGCCTTGATAAGCCAGAACGGATTTTGGAGAGCTAAAGAGGGACGGCGTCAAGAAGGTCACCCGAGAACCCTAAAAGCGGCGAGGTGACGGCGTCACACTCCATAACGTGACGCCGTCAGATGTAAAAATCTATATATAGTTTTGCAATTCTTTGTCATTAGTGTGGAACTTAGTGTGGAATTTTGGGAGAAAACCCTAAGACGATTTTAGCATCTTTTTCAAGGCTTTTTGCCTTGAGATCTTCCATGTTACATTGAAGATAAGTTATCAATTAATCATTCAATATGTCTATGTGTTGTTTGATTCTATCTTGTTCTTGTCTTTTGATTAACATGTTAGGCTAGATTTATCTTGTGTTTGCTTAGATCTAATGAAACCTAGCTATTGATTATTGGTTATTAGTGTGTTATTAGTTGTATTGGATGATTATTTATCTATGTTAGGCTTAAGAAAACTGGCTAACTTCCTATTCGGTAACTTGCTTGAACGTCTTAAGAAACATGAACCAAATGCGTACTAAAGGTTTTTATGGTTGTATTTAATGCACAAGCGAATTCTAGTGATCCCATGTTAGGAGCTTCCTAGCCGGCTCGACATAGGAGTGAAGTAGGAGCTTGTAGAGTTGGGGAAGTACGTACGCCACCCCACGATTGGTATTAAGGAATACACCCGTCATCCACGCGACTAATACACACTAATCAACCGGTAAAAGATAGTTAGGGAGTAGGGAAATCTAAGTAAACACATTTCTCTACACTTAAGTTTTCACCAACTTTTTATTTTCAGTTATTTATTTTATTTGCATTCGTAGTAATTTGGGTTAGTTGACTAGCAACTAATTCCGCCCACTCTTTCAAACCCGAGATTTTACTTGCTTTCATAAAAAAATATAAAAACATAAAAAAAGAATCTTCCTCAACCCTTAGACCTATTAGAGTAGTCTTTCATACCTAACGAACACTATTCCCTGTGGAGAACGATCAATCCCCCGTACTTACCACTACACTATACTACATCGGTCAGGTACACTGCCTGGTGGGGTTGTAAGCCTCTTGAGATCCCTCGAGAGGTAAAACCTGTTGTAAGGTTGCAAAACCACGCATCAATATATTTATCAAATAAACCCTTTATATGCAAAATTAACACATGAGCCCCTCCTTTTATATTTTATTCGAATTATAGCAGGTCTAACATGATTTACAAAATTATCCCTTAAGTTTTAAAAATTACAAAACACACCCTAAACTAATTATTTACCCAATCGGTTTGCAAAATAATTATCAAAATCAAACCCTAGTGACCCCAATCATTAAGCAATCATTGTATCATCATTATAACTCATTTAATTCTAGATTTCATCACCTAAGAACCCTAGATCGATCGCTTTACATTTTTGGTCCACGTTTTCATTTTTTACTCAAAAATCCGATTATAACAAATATTCCAAAAACCATGAATTCGACCCAAACAATTCAAGATATCATTTTTCTGAGATTATAGGATATATATAAGACCCACAAAAATTATTTACAAAGCCCAGAAAAATCGCAACTATTTTATGGAACTCGAATTCGTTTTTAGGGTTTATACCTTCGTTATTTTTCGTACGACCAGATTTCATTGCATGATTCGATTCCATTATTTTTCTCATGTTATATATGATTAAAGAAGCCTTAGAAAATTACCAGAAATATTTTAGGTTGGACGGATTACACGATATGGATTTATGAAGCTCGGTTTCACCTTTTTCGACCAAACAATTCGCCATGGCCAAACGATCAACTCCAGGAACTTGTAGCTATTTTTCTCACCTTCCTTGCATCATCAAGCACTCCAGAAAAATGGGTTTTTGATTTCTAAAAATCGGATGAGGATGGGAGGAATTTTGATGGTGGCGGCATATGAAAAATTTTGGGTTTAGGGTGAAATAAATATGATTTTGGTATTAATGGATGAAGACCGGCCTTTTTGGGGGAGGGGTGGGCTTGGAAAACCGAAAATATTGTTTTGGGAATTTATTTGGGCCTTAATTGCATATTTAATGTATTTTAATTACATTTAATGTCTTAATATAAATCATAAAATTCAAATTGGCGCACAAAGGGTATTTTATTAATTTTGTAGCTTGCAAAAATATTAAATGGGTTTGTCAAAATTATTTGGGATCATAACTTGTTCATTTCCAAAAGTTTGGGATCGATTCGGAACTTTAATTAAGCTTTACTTTAATTTTAAAGTTTTCAGGGGTAATTTGGTAATTTTGCATGTTTTAGATTTTCGGGTTTTACAATAATTCTTTGTTAATTGCAAATAGAATTAAACGTTAAAAACTTGTGTCTCTTTACTTTACGTTTATCTTTTAACAAAGTTCTTAATATATTACTAGTCATGGAACACTGGTAGTTTAACTCATTAGTTACTAATATCAGTGTGAAAGGGAACAACAAGTGGTATCAGAGCGGTTTGATTTATAAAACAAGTTTTATAAACTGTTCAAAACGTTTTTAAAATCAAGATACTACCATGGCTGAAAGTGATGTACCCCAACTAGTCGACAAAAAGGGAGGAAGCTATAATGCTACCGCTACCCGACTTGAGGTTGAAAAATTCAATAAGTGGAAAAAGCGTATGCTTTGCTACTTAACAGGAATGGAACATTACTACATGAAGTGTATTAATGAAGGTCCTTTTGTCCTAAAGACTGCTGAAGGTTTACCCAAGCCTGTAGCTTAGTGGACTTCTGATGAGAAAAGGGTGGTCAATCAAGACCAACGCCTGAAAAGCATCATTATATCATGTCTTCCTGACGATATAATGGAATCAATCATTAACTGTCCAATTGCCAAACAGACTTGGACTGACTTTGTTCACAGCTTTGAAGGTCCCTCAGATACCAAGAAAAACAGGATCATGGACCTGAAACTTGAGTATAACACTTTCAGGGCAAAATATTCTGAAACTCTCTCTCAGACTTACACCAGATACAAAACCCTTCTGAATGAATTGACAAATGATGGTGTCATCCTGTCTAAGCATGAGATCAGTGTTGGCTTTGTCAACAGTCTCCCTGAGAAGTAGTTAAACTTCTCTCAGGGTCTTAGAAATGCTAACTATATTCAAAATCTTGAGCTCCTTGAAATCTATGGGAAGTTTGTCTATGAAGAAAACTTAATCTCTAGGAGATACCCTGATACAAAGAAGACTCAAGAGACCAAAAAGACCTTGACTATTGCACCCATATCCACTGCCTTCTATTCTAATGGTGTTGTGCAGGATTTCCAAGACGATTATGATGATGAGACTGATGAGAGAACCAGTGAGGAGTATCTTAATGACTTACAATTAGAATTTCAAGAAAGAGCACTCCTTGCTAATTTAAAACGTTTTATTAAAAGAAACAAGAACTTTTCAAGTGCTAAAGCTAATGAAAACACTGAGTGTTTTAAATGTGGCAAAAGAGGTCATTTTGCAAAAGATTGTTTCTCTAAAACTACCTCAGAACCCTCATACAAGTTTTCAAGAAGCAATTCATCTTCAGGAACTAGCAAATTTCAACAAAAAATGCTTCAGTCGAGTCAATCTTTTCAAAACAAAACTGAAAAACTTCCACAAAAGGACTTTGAAGCTAAGTATAGAAAGGCTAAAGCCAAACTTGCACTTCTTGAGGCAGTTCCCTCAAACTCTCAGCCACCCCAAGCCCCTAAACCTTCTCAGGCTAAAAACAAAGGGCTTGTTACTGAAAATTTTGATTGGGATGAAGAAGCTATATCTTCTGATGATGAAGAAGTTCATGTCAGTGCACTGATGGCACTCTCAGAAGATGACAAGCTGGCAGTTGGAAAAAGTCATGCCAGAAATGGAGAATGGGTCAACATCACCATGAGGAAGGTAAATATCTTACTATCCATGGATGATGATTCTGATTGGAAATCTTACTTAAACTACATTAATGTTGATCTTAAGTATGTTGAAAAGCAAAGGTTAAATCTGTTTTCAAAATATAACAAACTAAGTTGTGAATTAAATAAGTGTAGAGATGAACTTCTTGCTCTAAAACAAGCCAAACTTGAAAGTATTACACTTCAAATTCAAAACTCAAAACTTGTGAAACAAAACCATGCCCTTCAAGAAGAACTTAAGAAAGAAAAGGTTGTCATTGAAAAATGGACCTCAAAGAACCCTAGAGTCTATGAAACTATGAGTCTCACACCTCGTACCAGAAAGAGAGTACTAGGAGAAGATCCATTCACTAAGTCCTCATGTGAGAATCTTAGTGAAAAAGCCTTCTTGCCTACTGGCATACCCTTTGAAAAGGAAATGAAACCAAAATCCAGTGACTGGGTTGAAAGACAGCAAGTTACCTAACTTCAACACTGGGAAAATTTTGGAACCTGAAAGTCAGGCTATCAAAGAATTGCTTGGAGTCACTGATGAACCCAGTCAAAATGAGTCCATCACTGAGTCTGAATCAGAATCTCAATCACCACTACCTCACTGAAAGCTCTTCAGGGTGCTGCACCTTGCTCAGACCTCACCCCATCTGTTTACCAACCATACTCTCCCAAAGAAAAATCAGGTTTAGGGAGAACAATCCTGAAAAGACCCACATCTGTCCTAAACACTGAAGCCTCAGTTCCTACTGAAACTTCTACACCTTCAGTTCCTACCGAAGTAAAAACAGATAGTACTGACTCAAAATATGATCAGTTGGCTGAACTAGTAAGGAAACTGAGTGAAAAGTTAGAATCATCTGAAAAAACCACTTTATCCAAAGTCAAGGAACAAACACCAGCTTCCTCAAGCACCTCCAAACCAAAATCCTCACCTAAATTACAACAGAGATGTGATCTATGCAATTACACAAATCATACCATTGATGATTGCTATAGAATCCTGTTCTGTATGATTTGAAAACAAGAAGATCACATGACCTCTGACCATAAATCTCACCTTGCCTCTCTAAGTGCTCAAGCAAGCTACAAAGCTCAGGCTTACAAGTATGCTTCACCATCTAAGCAAACTCAGAGACTGAAGGCTAAGCCCTTCCAACCATGTCCACACTGTGGATTCAATGATCATATTCCTGATGATTGTATGATGTATCCCTGCTGTGACATATGTAGAGACTCTTCCCATGATGCATCAGGACATGACTTAGTCATTCAGGCCAGAAGGGGAAACACCACTAATTCCTCACAGTCCACTGACTCCTCTTCAACAACCAAATGCAAAACATGTGGAAGCACTGTCCACTCTACCATTGACCATGACTCAATTATACAATTTAAAAAGGCCATTAAGACCAAGCCCACCAAAAAGTGGGTTCACAAGAAAAACTAACACAGTTTACTATTTCTGCAGAGACATGCCAGGGAGCCTGTTTGGCATCTAGATAGTGGATGCTCAAGGAGTATGACTGGTGTGAAGCAGTATCTGCACAAATATGTTGAAGAACCAGGGCCTAAAGTAGTATTTGCTGATAATTCATCATGTGCTACTGAAGGGTATGGTTCAGTAAACTGCAATGGTATAGTTTTTACCAAGGTTGTCAGGATCGTACGATCCTACGATCCTACACACACAAAATGAGCAGGATCGTTACGGGATCGTAATTCAGGTAGGATCGTTACAGGATCGTGGGATCGCTCGTAGGATCGTGAACGATCCGATCTTGTTGGTAACCCTTTTTTCAGGTAGGATCGTTACAGGATCATGGGATCGCTCGTTGGATCGTAGGATCGTGAACGATCCGATCCTGTTTTTTTTTGACTTTTTTTTACTTTTTTTTGAGAGGAAGGTTTTAAAAAATGGTTTGTATACATATGTAAAGGAAACGCTGAAAAAGATCCTAGGTAGGATCCGATCCTACGATCCTACGATCCCGATCTTGCAAAGCCGAAAACGATCCTAGGTAGGATCCCGATCCTGACAACCTTGGTTTTTACAAGAATTGCTTATGTCAATGGGCTGAAATACAATCTAATCAGTGTTAGTCAACTATGTGATGCCAAATACATAGTTCAATTTGATGATAAGAGAGGAACTATCTTTAATGCCAATAAGGAGGTTGTGTTGATTGCCCCAAGGAGGGAAGATGTCTATGTCTTAGATATGTCAACCCTTACACAAAATGGGACTTATCTCTTCACAAAGGCAAGTGAAACAATCAACTGGCTATGGCATAAAAGTCTCTCTCATCTTAACTTCAAAAACATCAATAACCTAGCCAAACAGAACAAAGTTCTTGGCTTACCCTCCCTTGTGTTTTCCAAAGATAAACCTTGTTCTGCTTGTGAAAAAGGGAAAACACCACAGGGCATCTTTCAAAACTAAACAAAAATTTTCCATCAAAAGTTGCCTTCATCTTCTACAAATGGATCTTTTTGGACCTGTCAGTCCAAGGTCTATCCATCATGAGAAGTACCCCATGGTCATAGTAGATGAATACTCAAGATACACATGGGTCTACTTTCTCACTAAGAAGAGTCAGGCAGCTGAAACAATCATGTCCTTTTTCAGGAACATTGAAAATCAAAATGACATTAAAATCAAACAAATCAGGACTGACAATGGGACTGAGTTCAAAAATCAGGACCTTGAGTGTTTCTGTGATGAGAAGGGAATCTCTCAAAACTTCTCTTCTCCTTACATTCCTGAACAAAATGGAGTGGCTGAAAGGAAGAATAGGACACTCATTGAGGCTGCTAGAACAATGCTGAATGGTTCAGTACTCTCAAAGCACTTCTGGACAGTCAAAACTGCCTGCTACACTCAAAATAGGTCCATTGTTGTCAAAAGGTACAATAAAAATCCCTATGAAATATTCAAGCGAAGAATCCCTGACATTAGCTACTTTCATGTGTTTGGGTGTCCTGTGTTTATTCATAATCACAAGGATCACTTAGGAAAATTTGATGCCAAAGCTAATGATGGATATTTCTTAGGATACTCACTTGTCTCCAAAGCCTATAGGGTATTCAACACTAGGAGACAACAAACTGAAGAGACATTTCACATAACCTTTGATGAAAGCACTGAAGCCATCAGGTTCTCAAACACCTCAGTGGAAGAGATTGGGATTGATGACTCATCAAGATATCCTCCTGATGAATATCACCCTGAGTGTGATCCTTCCACACAATATCAAGCTGATGCAGACATCTCTTACTACATCATCCCTCATAACCTTCCACATCCAAACATCAGTGAGCTCATTGAAGCTCAACACATCTCTAATTAGATGACTCACACTGAACCTAATGTTCAGGAACAAGAAGACCAAAGTGCTCGAGTTGAACTTACTGAGAATCAAAACCATGAAGTCCCTCAAGCGTCAGTCCTTGAACCTACTCCTCCACCAAATCAAGCCTCCACAAGTTCTAACTCATATCCTAGACCTCAGGATAGTTGGAAAAAATCCAAAACAATAGAACTTGTGAATATCATTGGTGAGCCTACTGAAGGCATGCTTACCAGAAGCATGGCTACTAAACTTAAGGCAGCCTCAGCAAATGAACGCCTCTTTGTTGATTTGCTCTCAGAAGTGGAACCCAAGAGTGTCAAAGAAGCCATGAAACATTCAAGGTGGGTTCAGGCCATGCAAGATGAGCTTGAACAATTTGACAGAAACAAAGTCATGACCTTGGTCAAATGTCCTCAGGGTGTTTATGTCATTGGAATGAAATGGGTCTTCAAGAACAAGACTGATGAAAATGGCGCAGTCATTAAGAACAAAGCAAGACTTGTTGCCAAAGGGTACAATCAACAAGAAGGCATTGATTATGAGGAAACCTTTGCCCCTGTTGCTAGAATGGAAGCCATCAGGATCTTCCTTGCATATGCAACCTACATGAACTTCAAAGTCTACCAAATGGATGTGAAAAGTGCATTTCTGAATGGTAAGCTCAAGGAAGATGTTTATGTGCAACAGCCTCCTGGATTTGAAAGTAGTGAGTTTCCTGACTATGTCTGCAAGCTTGACAAAGCCCTTTATGGACTGAAACAAGCTCCTAGGGCATGGTATGAGACTCTCTCACCCTTCCTGATCCAAAATAAGTTTGTCAGAGTAAAGATTGACAATACCTTGTTTATCTATAGAACAAAAGGAGATGTGATTTTAGTCCAAGTGTATGTAGATGACATCATATTTGGCTCAACAAATTACAAACTTTGCAAACAGTTTGAAAAACTGATGACAAAGAAGTTTGAAGTGAGTATGATGGGAGAACTCACATACTTCCTTGGACTTCAAATCAAACAGACTGACAAAGGAATCTCCATCAGTCAAGAGAAATACACAAGGAACCTACTAAAAAAATATGAGCTCACTGATTGCTCTTCAGTAAAGGCTCCAATGGTTCCTACAAAAAATATTGGCCCCGATCTCACTGGTAAACCAGTAAACCAAACCTTATTCAGAGGAATGATAGGATCACTGATGTATCTACTTGCCTCAAGGCATGATATAATTTGTTGTTTGCCTATCTGCAAGATATCGGTCTGATATAAGAGAGTCACATCTCATTGCTGCAAAGAGAATCATCAGATACCTAAAAGGTACTCCAAACCTTGGTTTGTACTATCCAAGATGTTTAGGCTTTGATCTCAAAGGCTACATCGACTCAGACTATGTTGGCTGCAACATGGATAGAAAAAGTACCTCAGGATCCTGTCAATTCTTTGGTGGAAAACTTGTTTGTTAGAGCACTGAGAAACAACAATCAGTCGCCATGTCTTCAGTAGAATTTGAGTATGTAGCTGCTGCTGGTTGTTGTGCAAATGTACTTTGGATGAAAAGTCAACTCAGTGACTATGACATACATTATAAGATGGTTCCCATCTTTTGTGATAACACAAGTGCAATTGCTATCTCCAACAACCCTGTACTTCACCAAGGAACCAAACACATTGATATCAGATATCACTTCATCAGGGACCACATCATGAATGGTGATATTGAAATATACTTCATCCCCACTGAATATCAGTTGGCTGATATTTTTATAAAACCCCTGGATGAACCTACTTTCACAAGACTGAAAGCAGAATTAGGCATGTTGGATATTGACAATCAGGTCACTGATTAAATTTATTCAACCTGGTGTAAATACTCTCTAAGGTCCCTGAACAACAACTTCTCTCAGTGTGTACCTAATATCTCACTCACTGAATAACCTTCCCTTAACATCATCACACTGAATGAAAATTCATTCAGGGAACTCAAGACATAAATAGGGACATTCAATGCAAAACTAAATGCTCTAAGTATTTAGTTAGTAAATGTCCTAGGTTAGTAACTGGACATATTAAATTAAAGGAATATATGTCTCTGCCTAACTGGCATCCATGTCTTGGGCCCCCTCAACACTCATCATAATCCCACTAGGCATTTAATGCCTCCCTCTCACAAATAATATCTTTTGATATTATACGTGATGACATCACACTGCGAAAGACACTTTTGCAGATAAATGCAACTGTTCACCTTGATAACTACGTAAAAGACGAGTAATTGGAAGAGTGGCATTTAATGCGGATATCAAACGGTTTTCACAAAAATGTTTTCAAAAAATACACATTAATACCATTTGATATCCAATATCTTCAAACTACACCCTTCTCCACTTCCCTATAAATACCCCTTTCATAGAAAAAAACACACATACACTATTTTATTCTAATCAAACTCTTGCAAATTTCTCTCAAAACTTGTGTGTGTTTTATCTCTTAAAACCAGATTTTTTTTCCTTCAAAACCAGACCTTTTCTCTTAAATGGCAACATCTAAGGCAATCACCTACGCTCCAAATGTGGAATTCCAATTGGAAAGCGTAGACATGACAAAAAACAATGTCGTGGGGAACTTTGCCTATCCAAAAAACTTTCCTGCTTATAAGGATATGGTAAAGTATCTTAAAAATTGTTTTCTCTCCACGACATTCACCAAGACACTTTCAGTCATCTACAATGACTACTTGAGAGAGTTCTGGTGTACAGCATAGGTCACCAACCTTGATGTCATCAAGGACTACTCCATTAAGTTTACAGTGAAGAATGGGAAGAAAACCCTAAACCTTAACTATAAAACCTTTATCAAAGCCACTGGGCTTGACTTTACTAAGACTTTTGCCCCACAACCTTCTGACTCAGAAGTAAAGGCCGATTTGCTTTTACTTGGGCCACATGACAAACAACACCCTGATGTGGCCCCTGGGACTTGATGAACTCAAATAAGTACATTTTATTACTATCATTTATCCTATTTATTTGACTTGTTTTATTATATTATGTATGAGAATTGATACTTAATCGTTTACTTCTGTAATTCTCAGGTAAAAACAAGCATTTGGTGAAACTTGGCGATTTTGGACTAATTATGGAGCAAAACAAGCAAGAAGTTAAGAGTCTACTGAAATGTACAAGATCAAGACATTCTGCTCCAGATGCGCCGCATCTTGCTTATTACATACGGCGCATTACTATCCAGATTTCACAAGATACGATCCAAGATACAAGAGGACATGCGCCGCATCTATAAATGGAGTTACGCCGCATCTTCTGGCGGTGTACGAATATTTCTGAATATATTAATCTTGGACCCCACGCGAAGTTAAGTCAATGCGCCGCATCTACTTATTAGATGCGCCGCATCTTACCTCAGACAGAAACTATAAATACCCCAAAGTCAGACGACTTAGAAAGACTTTTGTTACGTACGATATTCAAAGGACAGAAGCCCTAGGCCGAATTCAGTCGTGATAGCAGCACAAGACACACCTTGAACAAAGATACGAGAGCTGTAAGAAGGTCCTGCATGTATTTAATTCATTAAGTAGTTTTGTTTTATTGTAATAGTACACTTTAATTGATCAGGATTGATGGGCTTGTGTTATGTTATCATTCACTTCAACTCCCCTTAAAATTGCTTTCCCATTAATTAAAGTTTATATGTTGATGTCTTTGGTGACTTTTATTAGTGCATTGATAACCTCTGTGTCTAGCTGAGCATTGCTTGGGTCGCCATGCCCCTTCCTCGCCTATTTATTAGATCGCCTATGCATTCTATCGTCTGTAGAAAAGTAGGAAGAAAGATAAATGGGATAGTCATAAGTAATCATTAAGGGTTTACTCGCCGATAAGATTAGAACCAACGAGAAAGGACTTAATCTCGGTGCGTTGCATCGAACTATACACTTCATATAAAACTAGCAAAAAACAAGTGACAAGCTACTTAACTATCAGGACAGGTCTTCTTATTGTCTCGAGTATTTATCTGTGTACGTGTGTGCTATTCGCTGATTCGTGCCTATTAGTTAGTTTATTATTTAATTGCAACCAAACCGTGCCAGTCTCTCAGGCTGAACCCCCTTGCGTTAAATTAGGTTGTATAGCTAACTTAAGATATTAAAATACTGATTAGAATAACTAGATAATACGTTCCACTCTTAGTGATCGACACTCTACTTACCATTATATACATATTGACCGGGTACACTGCTCGTTAAAGTGTGTGTGTTATTGATAAGTCGGCTAAATATAAATTTAAAACTTGAATACTGCTAAAACCACAACGACATACCGTGGGTATAAATTAGAGCACTCGCACGCACGCATCAAGTTTTTGGCGTCGCTACCGGGGAGTGAATTGCTATTATCTGTTAATTTGATTAGTATTTTAATTAGGTTTTTCTTTTTAATTTTTAATCTAACCGCTAACTTTGTTGTATATTAGGTTAATTTGCATTCATTGTATTATTTGCATATTTTCTGTTTTGTGTGTTATTTGTTTGCTTTTATTTGTGTTTATTTTCGTTTTTGTTTATTATTGTTTTTATTTTTCGTATTTTCTGCATACTGCTATCGTTGTGCTGAGCTTATTCAAACGATACGGCGCATCTGATTTCTCAGATACGGCGTATTGCGTTTAATTTTTATAAAATACAACGCGTTTAATTAATTCGATACGACGCATCTTTCCCAAAGATACGGCGTATCTGTTTTTAATAAGAATTTTGTTTTTCAAGCGATAACGCGATACGACGCATCTGCTTTAGCAGATACGGCGTATCTATTATTTTAATTAAAAACAGTTTTCGAATTATTAAACAGATACGACGCATCGATCTCTGTCGATACGGCGTATCTTCTGATAATCAAAAATCTTATATTTTGAAACGTAACGAAGTAACGGCGTATTAGTTTTTGCTGATACGGCGCATTAAAATTTTTTACTAGTATAACTAATTTTTGATTATTTAAACATACGGCGCATTTGATTTATCGAGCGCGGCGTATTGCTTTTCTGAATAAAAGTCTGATTTATTTTTAACGTATTAAGATACGGCGTATCCCATTTATAGGATACGGCGCATCAACAGCAGATATCAGAAGCTTTTATTTTACTTTGATCGTTTCACCCTTCTTTTGCACGAGTAAGTTTTATTTCAGGAAGATGGACGATCCGGATATTACAATGGAAGAATATATCAGACTTGGAGAGGAAAGAGCCTTGAGCAATACTGAGATCTACGATTGGGAAAGAGGAAGATATGGTGCACAAGTCATTGATACTAAAGAAATCGCTATGGAAGAATACTTGATTCTTGGACGAGAAAAGTCAAGGAAAGAAAGTAACAAATTGCCATTTCAACACACTTGGTGTATGTCAAATGATGATGAAGAAGATTCATATACCGTGCAACCAATTCCGGCAATTGTTATTGATAGTACTTTTTCTCCGGAGATTGCACAAGGTGATGTGTATACGGAACCTTACGTTGAAGAATATTCTGCAATCGTATTACCACCATTAGACAATCCAACGGATGAAGATGAAAAGTATTCTAATTTTGATTTCGAACCATTTGACGCAATTGTATATGACGACATATCTCAACCAGATTTTGACCCAACGAGGGATTTTGAAGAAATCTGGGATTACTTGTATAAAGATGAAATTCGGGACGATACTGAAATTGCAAGACCACTAGTTGAAGATGGAGATTCACAAGATGAATTGGAGTCACCTACAACACAAAGTGGTACAAATTTATTTAATATTATTAATCCCGTTACTTATAATCTTGCTAGTTTTCCTAAACAGGTTGCAAAACAAAAAGATGATGAGGTGAAATTTATTACACTACCTATTGAAGTGCCTGTGATCAACCCGTATTTGGTGGAGGTCGAAGAAGAGTTTGGTGATGAGCTCTTAAACATTGCTATGATTGATGAAGATGATGATTCCGACCCTATGAAGTATATAGAGGAACTCGAACTTTTACTTGCAAAAGACCCTTTCTCATCTTCTGCGGAAGTCAAGGGACGCCTTACTACCAAAGAAACTAACCAAGAAGAAAGGAGACTCATTTTTCCTCAACACACTACTCTTTCAGATGAAGTGGTCAAGTCATCCAATTTATCAACCAAACCGGGTAAGAATAGGAAAGATGTACATCTATTGCCGAGGTATGATCTTTATTTATCTCTTCCATCTTTATAGCAAATTTACACTCTTTTCGTGTTTATTGCTACTATCACCCGCACTTGATCCCAAGTGGGGGGAACAACACCCTATTACACAGTAAATAAGGGTGGAGTCAGGCTCGTGACTCGAACAAAAACAAGCGCTTCGTGGGAGGCAACCCATGCTTATCTTTTATTTTAAATTTTTAATATTATGTTCTGTGTCGAGTCAGTCAGGCCCGCAGAGGATACGGCGCATCTCAATCCCAATATGCGACGCATCTCCTGCAATGGTCATATCTTACTTTATTTTTTTTCTGCATTTTTTTTACTTTTCGACTTTAAAACTTTTTATCAGTTTATTTTAATGCGGCGCATCCCTGGTTAAGGATGCGGCGCATCATCTATTCTGATTCGTAATTATTCCAGGCTCGATACGGCGTATCTTCTTCCATAAGATACGGCGCATCGACTGACCTGATGATTTTCATTTTAATTTTTAAGTTTTATTTTTTTTCTAACTACTAATGTATTATGCAAGTTTGAACCTTTCTTAACTTAGGTGTGTTTAAAGTCTTGGTGGTATTATAGATTACTGCATTTCCTGTGGATACATCAAATATGAAGCTTAGACGTTCTCATCCACAAGAAAGATGATTTTTGCTCTTATACAAATGGAGGATCATACCGAGCAAATCTCAGGGGAGTTTTTCCTGTTCTAATTCTTTTATTTTCCAGTTTTTAACCTTTTATACAAACAACGAGGACGTTGTTTAACTTAAGTGGGGGGATTGGAGAATTAGAACACTTAACAGTTACTTGTCCTAAACTTTTTCAAAATATGCTTAAAATGTGCTTAATATATCAGAATTTAAATTTTTTAGCATGTTTTTGTTTAAGATCTAAGTTGCATAGCTGCACACATAACGTTATTTTCAAAAATTGTGATTTTTTTCAAAAAAATTCACAAATCTATGAGTGTGCCGGTGACTTGTAAACTTTAGAATTTGGCTTGTATACTATTCGAGACCACCATAATAAGTATTATTTTATATAATTGGAATGACTTGTCTAAATTGGTAAATTTCTAGGATTTCACCCAAATAGCCTTTATATGTTATGTGTTATTAGCTAACTACACTGGTTAGTTAACCCCCGTATAAACCCTTTTGTTACTCTCACTTTTAGAGTAAGATACCCCTAGAAAAAACCTCAGAGCCATTCCTTTCGTTTCTTACACCTTTGTTTAATTGTTTCGTTACACCTTTACACCTTAGCCTACCCTGTAGATTAAAATCCGTGGTTGGTTAATTGCTTTAGGCAAAGTGTGTTTCCTTACATTACCTGTGTTCGCGTGCGTAATTCATTATCTATGGTTAGGTCGGGAAATTGCACAATGCAATTGGAGTGAAAGTAAATATTGTATATCTTTGAGTCTTGTTTTTCGTGTGTTTACTACTTTCACTATTACTGTTATTTCTGAAGTTATGAAAAGTATGGAAAAATTATCCAGAATTATCATTATAGTGATGTGGTGAAATTTTACACATCTTTGTTTATGTTTCAAAAAAAAAAAAAAAAAAAAAAAAAAAAAAAAAAAAAAAAAAAAAAAAAAAAATAGAAAAGAAAAAAAAAAAAAAAAAGTTGGATGTTTGTTTTAACCAACTTATGTAAAGTTTTGTATTAAGTGGTCGATATCACCACTAGTTGTTATATATTATATCTATGGATTGAATGGGAGTTGGCAGTTATGGGAACACCAACTAAGGTATCCTTTGATTAAGATCTTGTTGAGTATAATTCGTGTCTACCTAAAGCGTGTGTTTCAAGTGTTAAAGCGTGAGTTATTCTATGATATGAGTCTTATTCATGGGATGGTTGGGATAGTGATTAACCACACTTAGGATTTTAATTTATTTGTTTTGTTTATTTTTCATTTTTACACCAATTTATATCCCAAATATTATCCATACCTTATATTATTCTTTATCCAAACCTTTGATTTATTGAGATTAGAGAATTGAGAAATCTTAAGTATCGTTGTCGTGGATTCGGCTATGTATTTATGATTTTGTCGCCCTTTTTGATATAATATTATTGGTGAAGATTACTTGATCCTATCTTTAGCCTATTCGAGTTAAGGATTTGAGCAATTGCAAGTATCGTGTTCGTGGATTCGATCATGTATTTGTGATTTTGTCGCCTTTTCTGGAATTTGAGATCGATAGAGATTAAGGAGAATGATTAACCCTTAAGCCTACAAACCCTTTTTACCGCTTTAGACTTATTATTCCTTGGCTTTAGTGGGGGAGATGTGTATACTTGCCAAGCTTATGATAGAATATTCGTCACGACTGGACAGTTAAACGATTAGATTTGCTTTTATCAAAATATTTTATTTTACTTCTAATTCGTTAAGTGTTTGGTTGTGTGATTATGACAAAAATGAATACATGCTTAAATATAAAAATAAATCCTAATATCTTTTAGGATACATTTTCATAAGATTAATTCTAAGGTTTACTTGGGGACAAGTAAAGTTCAAGTGGGGGGATATTTGACGAACTCAAATAAGTACATTTTATTACTATCATTTATCCTATTTATTTGACTTGTTTTATTATATTATGTATGAGAATTGATACTTAATCGTTTACTTTTGTAATTCTCAGGTAAAAACAAGCATTTGGTGAAACTTGGCGATTTTGGACTAATTATGGAGCAAAACAAGCAAGAAGTTAAGAGTCTACTGAAATGTACAAGATCAAGACATTCTGCTCCAGATGCGCCGCATCTTACTTATTACATACGGCGCATCACTATCAAGATTTCACAAGATACGATCCAAGATACAAGAGGACATGCGCCGCATCTATAAATGGAGTTACGCCGCATCTTCTGGCGGTGTACGAATATTCCTGAATATATTAATCTTGGACCCCACGCGAAGTTAAGTCAATGCGCCGCATCTACTTATTAGATGCGCCGCATCTTACCTCAGACAGAAACTATAAATACCCCAAAGTCAGACGAATTAAAAAGACTTTTGTTACGTACGATATTCAAAGGACAGAAGCCCTAGGCCGAATTCAGTCGTGATAGCAGCACAAGACACACCTTGAACAAAGATACGAGAGCTGTAAGAAGGTCCTGCATGTATTCAATTCATTAAGTAGTTTTGTTTTATTGTATTAGTACACTTTAATTGATCAGGATTGATGGGCTTGTGTTATGTTATCATTCACTTCAACTCCCCTTAAAATTGCTTTCCCATTAATTAAAGTTTATATGTTGATGTCTTTGGTGACTTTTATTAGTGCATTGATAACCTCTGTGTCTAGCTGAGCATTGCTTGGGTCGCCATGCCCCTTCCTCGCCTATTTATTAGATCGCCTATGCATTCTATCGTCTGTAGAGAAGTAGGAAGAAAGATAAATGGGATAGTCATAAGTAATCATTAAGAGTTTACTCGCCGATAAGATTAGAACCAACGAGAAAGGACTTAATCTCGGTGCGTTGCATCGAACTATACACTTCATATAAAACTAGCAATAAAACAAGTGACAAGCTACTTAACTATCAGGACAGGTCTTCTTATTGTCTCGAGTATTTATCTGTGTACGTGTGTGCTATTCGCTGATTCGTGCCTATTAGTTAGTTTATTATTTAATTGCAACCAAACCGTGCCAGTCTCTCAGGCTGAACCCCCTTGCGTTAAATTAGGTTGTATAGCTAACTTAGATATTAAAATACTGATTAGAATAACTAGATAATACGTTCCACTCTTAGTGATCGACACTCTAATTACCATTATATACATACTGACCGGGTACACTGCTCGTTAAAGTGTGTGAGTTATTGATAAGTCGGCTAAATATAAATTTAAAACTTGAATACTGCTAAAACCACAACGACATACCATGGGTATAAATTAGAGCACTCGCACGCACGCATCAAGTTTTTGGCGCCGCTGCCGGGGAGTGAATTGCTGTTATCTGTTAATTTGATTAGTATTTTAATTAGGTTTTTCTTTTTAATTTATAATCTAACCGCTAACTTTGTTGTATATTAGGTTAATTTGCATTCATTGTATTATTTGCATATTTTCTGTTTTGTGTGTTATTTGTTTGCTTTTATTTGTGTTTATTTTCGTTTTTGTTTATTATTGTTTTTATTTTTCGTATTTTCTGCATACTGCTATCGTTGTGCTGAGCTTATTCAAACGATACGGCGCATCTGATTTCTCAGATACGGCGTATTGCGTTTAATTTTTATAAAATACAACGCGTTTAATTAATTCGATACGACGCATCTTTCCCCAAGATACGGCGTATCTGTTTTTAATAAGAATTTTTTTTTTCAAGCGATAACGCGATACGACGCATCTGCTTTAGCAGATACGGCGTATCTATTATTTTAATTAAAAACAATTTTCGAATTATTAAACAGATACGACGCATCGATCTCTGTCGATACGGCGTATCTTCTGATAATCAAAAATCTTATATTTTGAAACGTAACGAAGTAACGGCGTATTAGTTTTTGCTGATACGGCGCATTAAATTTTTTTACTAGTATAACTAATTTTTGATTATTTAAACATACGGCGCATTTGATTTATCGAGCGCGGCGTATTGCTTTTCTGAATAAAAGTCTGATTTATTTTTAACGTATTAAGATACGGCATATCCCATTTATAGGATACGACGCATCAACAGCAGATATCAGAAGCTTTTATTTTACTTTGATCGTTTCACCCTTCTTTTCACGAGTAAGTTTTATTTCAGGAAGATGGACGATCCGGATATTACAATGGAAGAATATATCAGACTTGGAGAGGAAAGAGCCTTGAGCAATACTGAGATCTACGATTGGGAAAGAGGAAGATATGGTGCACAAGTCATTGATACTAAAGAAATCACTATGGAAGAGTACTTGATTCTTGGACGAGAAAAGTCAAGGAAAGAAAGAAACAAATTGCCATTTCAACACACTTGGTGTATGTCAAATGATGATGAAGAAGATTCATATACCGTGCAACCAATTCCGGCAATTGTTATTGATAGTACTTTTTCTCCGGAGATTGCACAAGATGATGTGTATACGGAACCTTACGTTGAAGAATATTTTGCAATCGTATTACCACCATTAGACAATCCAACGGATGAAGATGAAAAGTATTTTGATTTTGATTTCGAACCATTTGACGCAATTGTATATGACGACATATCTCAACCAGATTTTGACCCAACGAGGGATTTTAAAGAAATCTGGGATTACTTGTTTAAAGATGAAATTCGGGACGATACTGAAATTGCAAGACCACTAGTTGAAGATGGAGATTCACAAGATGAATTGGAGTCACCTACAACACAAAGTGGTACAAATTTATTTAATATTATTAATCCCGTTACTTATAATCTTGCTAGTTTTCCTAAATAGGTTGCAAAATAAAAAAGATGATGAGGTGAAATTTATTACACTACCTATTGAAGCACCTATGATCAACCCGTAATTGGTGGAGGTCGAAGAAGAGTTTGGTGATGAGCTCTTAAACATTGCTATGATTGATGAAGATGATGATTCCGACCCTATGAAGTATATAGAGGAACTCGAACTTTTACTTGCTAAAGACCCTTTCTCATCTTCTGCGGAAGTCAAGGGACGCCTTACTACCAAAGAAACTAACCAAGAAGAAAGGAGACTCATTTTTCCTCAACACACTACTCTTTCAGATGAAGTGGTCAAGTCATCCAATTTATCAACCAAACCGGGTAAGAATAGGAAAGATGTACATCTATTGCCGAGGTATGATCTTTATTTATCTCTTCCATCTTTACTAGCAAATTTACACTCTTTTCATGTTTATTGCTACTATCACCCGCACTTGATCCCAAGTGGGGGGAACAACACCCTATTACACAGTAAATAAGGGTGGAGTCAGGCTCGTGACTCGAACAAAAACAAGCGCTTCGTGGGAGGCAACCCATGCTTATCTTTTATTTTAAATTTTTTTATTCTGTTCTGTGTCGAGTCAGTCAGGCCCGCAGAGGATACGGCGCATCTCAATCCCAAGATGCGACGCATCTCCTGCAATGGTCATATCTTACTTTATTTTTTTTTCTGCATTTTTTTTACTTTTCGACTTTAAAACTTTTTATCAGTTTATTTTAATGCGGCGCATCCCTGATTAAAGATGCGGCGCATCTTCTATTCTGATTCGTAATTATTCCAGGCTCGATACGGCGTATCTTCTTCCATAAGATACGGCGCATCGACTGACCTGATGATTTTCATTTTAATTTTTAAGTTTTATTTTTTTTTCTAACTACTAATGTATTATGCAAGTTTGAACCTTTCTTAACTTAGGTGTGTTTAAAGTCTTGGTGGTATTATAGATTCCTGCATTTCCTGTGGATACATCAAATATGAAGCTTAGACATTCTCATCCACAAGAAAGATGATTTTTGCTCTTATACAAATGGAGGATCATACCGAGCAAATCTCAGGGGAGTTTTTCTGTTCTAATTCTTTTATTTTCCAGTTTTTAACCTTTTATAAAAACAACGAGGACGTTGTTTAACTTAAGTGGGGGGATTGGAGAATTAGAACACTTAACACTTACTTGTCCTAAACTTTTTCAAAATATGCTTAAAATGTGCTTAATATATCAAAATTTAAAATTTTTAGCATGTTTTTGTTTAAGATCTAAGTTGCATAGCTGCACACATAACGTTATTTTCAAAAATTGTGATTTTTTTCAAAAAATTCAGAAATCTATGAGTGTGCCGGTGACTTGTAAACTTTAGAACTTGGCTTGTATACTATTCGAGACCACCATAATAAGTATTATTTTATATAATTGGAATGACTTGTCTAAATTGGTAAATTTCTAGGATTTCACCCAAATAGCCTTTATATGTTATGTGTTATTAGCTAACTACACTGGTTAGTTAACCCCCGTATAAACCCTTTTGTTACTCTCACTTTTAGAGTAAGATACCCCTAGAAAAAACCCTCAGAGCCATTCCTTTCGTTTCTTACACCTTTGTTAAATTGTTTCGTTACACCCTTACACCTTAGCCTACCCTGTAGATTAAAATCCGTGGTTGGTTAATTGCTTTAGGCAAAGTGTGTTTCCTTACATTACCTGTGTTCGCGTGCGTAATTCATTATCTATGGTTAGGTCGGGAAATTGCACAATGCAATTAGAGTGAAAGTAAATATTGTATATCTTTGAGTCTTGTTTTTCGTGTGTTTACTACTTTCACTATTACTGTTATTTCTGAAGTTATGAAAAGTATGGAAAAATTATCCAGAATTATCATTATAGTGATGTGGTGAAATTTTACACATCTTTGTTTATGTTTCAAAAAAAAAAAAAAAAAAAAAAAAAAAAAAAAAAAAAAAGAAAAAAAGTTGGATGTTTGTTTTAACCAACTTATGTAAAGTTTTGTATTAAGTGGTCGATATCACCACTAGTTGTTATATATTATATCTATGGATTGAATGGGAGTTGGCAGTTATGGGAACACCAACTAAGGTATTCTTTGATTAAGATCTTGTTGAGTATAATTCGTGTCTACCTAAAGCGTGTGTTTCAAGTGTTAAAACGTGAGTTATTCTATGATATGAGTCTTATTCATGGGATGGTTGGGATAGTGATTAACCACACTTAGGATTTTAATTTATTTGTTTTGTTTATTTTTCATTTTTACACCAATTTATATCCCAAATATTATCCATACCCTATATTATTCTTTATCCAAACCTTTGATTTATTGAGATTAGGGATTTGAGCAATCTTAAGTATCGTAGTCGTGGATTCGGCTATGTATTTATGATTTTGTCGCCCTTTTTGATATAATATTATTGGTGAAGATTACTTGATCCTATCTTTAGCCTATTCGAGTTAATGATTTGAGCAATTGCAAGTATCATGTTCGTGGATTCGATCATGTATTTGTGATTTTGTCGCCTTTTCTGAAATTTGAGATCGATAGAGATTAAGGAGAATGATTAACCCTTAAGCCTACAAACCCTTTTTACCGCTTTAGACTTGTTATTCCTTGGCTTTAGTGGGGGAGATGTGTATACTTGCCAAGCTTATGATAGAATATTCGTCACGACTGGACAGTTAAACGATTAGATTTGCTTTTATCAAAATATTTTATTTTACTTCTAATTCGTTAAGTGTTTGGTTGTGTGATTATGACAAAAATGAATACATGCTTAAATATAAAAATAAATCCTAATATCTTTTAGGATACATTTTCATAAGATTAATTCTAAGGTTTACTTGGGGACAAGTAAAGTTCAAGTGGGGGGATATTTGATGAACTCAAATAAGTACATTTTATTACTATCATTTATCCTATTTATTTGACTTGTTTTATTATATTATGTATGAGAATTGATACTTAATCATTTACTTTTGTAATTCTCAGGTAAAAACAAGCATTTGGTGAAACTTGGCGATTTTGGACTAATTATGGAGCAAAACAAGCAAGAAGTTAAGAGTCTACTGATATGTACAAGATCAAGACATTCTGCTCCAGATGCGCCGCATCTTGCTTATTACATACGGCGCATCACAATCCAGATTTCACAAGATACGATCCAAGATACAAGAGGACATGCGCCGCATCTATAAATGGAGTTACGCCGCATCTTCTGGCGGTGTACGAATATTCCTGAATATATTAATCTTGGACCCCACGCGAAGTTAAGTCAATGCGCCGCATCTACTTATTAGATGCGCCGCATCTTACCTCAGACAGAAACTATAAATACCCCAAAGTCAGACGACTTAGAAAGACTTTTGTTACGTACGATATTCAAAGGACAGAAGCCCTAGGCCGAATTCAGTCGTGATAGCAGCACAAGACACACCTTGAAAAAAGATACGAGAGCTGTAAGAAGGTCCTGCATGTATTCAATTCATTAAGTAGTTTTGTTTTATTGTATTAGTACACTTTAATTGATCAGGATTGATGGGCTTGTGTTATGTTATCATTCACTTCAACTCCCCTTAAAATTGCTTTCCCATTAATTAAAGTTTATATGTTGATGTCTTTGGTGACTTTTATTAGTGCATTGATAACCTCTGTGTCTAGCTGAGCATTGCTTGGGTCGCCATGCCCCTTCCTCGCCTATTTATTAGATCGCCTATGCATTCTATCGTCTGTAGAGAAGTAGGAAGAAAGATAAATGGGATAGTCATAAGTAATCATTAAGGGTTTACTCGCCGATAAGATTAGAACCAATGAGAAAGGACTTAATCTCGGTGCGTTGCATCGAACTATACACTTCATATAAAACTAGCAATAAAACAAGTGACAAGCTACTTAACTATCATGACAGGTCTTCTTATTGTCTCGAGTATTTATCTGTGTACGTGTGTGCTATTCTCTGATTCGTGCCTATTAGTTAGTTTATTATTTAATTGCAACCAAACCGTGCCATTCTCTCAGGCTGACCCCCCTTGCGTTAAATTAGGTTGTATAGCTAACTTAGATATTAAAATACTGATTAGAATAACTAGATAATACGTTCCACTCTTAGTGATCGACACTCTACTTACCATTATATACATACTGACCGGGTACAATGCTCGTTAAAGTGTGTGTGTTATTGATAAGTCGGCTAAATATAAATTTAAAACTTGAATACTGCTAAAACCACAACGACATACCGTGGGTATAAATTAGAGCACTCGCACGCACGCATCAGGACTCTTTTGGCCAAGGCCCCAATAATCAAAACTTGGTTTCATGCCGTTTGGAGGATACTGATGACATTTGTCATTCAGGTCCTGGGTGGGAACAAATCCTCAATGGAGCAATTGAACACTGCTCAAAAAATGATAGTGTTCAGTCTCCTAGAAGGTAAAAAGATAGACATTGGAGAAATTATCTTCAAGGACCTCATAGTCAAGCTCATAGGAAAAACCAGAGAAAGACACATGTCTTACCCCAGGTTTATCTCTTGTGTGCTTCAAGACTTACTAGGCTCTGAGTATGTTCAGGACAATACACATGGATCTCTTCCTGATATCCTACATAAATCTAACTACTCAAGAGACCCCACTGAGGTCACACAAATCACCCTGACAACATATATGTTGACAGTCATTCAGGGTGCTAAATCAGTTTCACCTATGCCTTCTCCTTCCAAGAAGGAGAAGAAGAAAAAGAGACAGGGGTCCAGGAAGGTGGTTTAACCCAAACCACACGCCAATGAGACCTCTGGCTCAAAGCCTGAGAAAAGGAGGCACAATAAAGACCAGCCCAAAGAGACACCCACTGAAGGGCCCAACATCACATTGACCAAAAAACAAACGCCAACGGAGGGCACTGAGACTTTATACTCAGTGTCCTTGGGCAAACCCTCTCCCAAAGACTCTATTGACATATACAAGTCAGTGGAGTCAGGAACCATTCAACTCTCACATCCCGATGAAGGCATTAGTATATCACAACCTTTGCATAAGGGAGAACAGGGTCCTATAACCTTGCTAGGGCAGCACCACCCTACTAAGATGGGGACCCATACCCCCTCACATCCTGCTTACGGCTTTGATACATCACAATCAGAGTCTCAGGGAGTCATGGTCCCTATATCTTTAACAGGGCAGCATAACCTTGTTGGAAAGGGGACCTCAACATTCCACTTCCTGGTGATGGTACTGGCTCAAACCCACCAGTCCCTGAAGGAACATCAAGGGACAAAGAATCAGGGGGCATGCAACCACCCGCTGATATGGAACCTAAACCCCCCACGGTGATGCGCATACCTCAGGAACTGACTCCGTGGACCAGGCAGAGAAAACCCACTCTGTTCTCCTGGAGGGGTCAGGACCTGACCACACCAAAGGCAAGCCATCTTCTGAGGGGGAGCCGGATTCTTCCTTGGCTCATACTCTTGCTAATTTAGAAATGTTCATCAATGAAGAATCAGAAGAGGAAGTGGTTGAATTTGAGGATGATGAAGTTCTAGCTGCTGGGGAAGACATGGACACTGACGACCAACTTCACACTGACAACTCTCCTCAGCACAATGAGCAACAAACTTCATCTCCTCCTCCTGATGAACAACAACACAATTCATCATCCTCATCATCATCTCATAAATCATCAAGTTCCTTTGACTCTGCTGTTGCAATTCCTTAATATTTGTAGAAGTATGACGATGTTGTTCCCCTCACTGAAAGGCAGTTGGTCAAATTGCTCCGAAAGTCTAACACTGCCCTCTTCAATGAAATCATCAAGGAACAATGGGAACAACACACTGAAGTAGCTGCTTCTTATGCTGACTTCAGGACAACTGTTGAAGAGTCTCAAGGTCATCTCAAACAAGTCACCACCTCCACTGATAAACATTTCAGTGACTTGAAGACCTCCATTGAGAAGCTGGGTACTGATCAGGGTACTCATTTTGCCTCCATCCTTCAGACTCTTACCAACATTCAGGCTGAGTTTAAGGATGATCGTGTTCTGATCACCAAGCTTACTGAGTTCATGGAGTCTCACAAGTCTACCTCCGCAGCTCTCAGTGCAATCCCAACATTATTCAGGGAGGTAGACTTCCCAGCTCTCAAGACTCATCAAGAAACAGTTGCCAAGGCGCTCAGGGATCAAGAGATTAAGCTCACCACCATCTCCTCATCATATGACGAACTCACCAAGAAGCATAATGAACTAGTCTCATGCTACACCAGTAAGATTTCAGCTCTCTCTTCGGCTCAGGCAACAATGACCACTGACATCTCCAGCCTGAAGAATGAAACCAGTGAAATCAAAACACTGATAACTGATATGTTCAAGTTCCTGAAGTCTGCTTCTTTTCAGGATCCTTCTTCAACAACTGCTTCCACCAAAGCTACCGCAACTGTTGAGGGGGAGAAAGCTGCTCAAACACAGCCAACACCTATGCCTGTTCAACAATTATTCAAAGTAGTTGGATCCACATAAGCAGCCAAGAAAAGATGGTTAGACTTCTGAAGACCAGGAAGTAATTACTGATGCTGTACCAATCCAAAGCTATATGGCTAAACAAACAACAGCATCAGGAACCACAATGGCTATGGTGATCTCATTGGTTCCTCCTATCACTGAAAGCTCTCCAACTCCAATCACCACTGAAGTCACAACAACCACTATCGATGTTCATGATCCCTCCTCCTCAACACCTCAGCCCACTGAAAAAGGGAAGGGGGTCAAGGAATCAGGAGACTCTCCTCCCAGACTTGTACAAGCTTAGAAGAAAGTTAGACAAGATCCTGACGCACCAACACTTATTGATCTTGTCCTACATAATGGGAAGGTATTCAGAGGGACTTATGATGAAGTGGCTGCTGTAATGGAACAGGAAGACAAGATCAGGGCTGAGTTACTCAGTAGGCCTGTCATTGCAGAAGTGCCTAAAGAAGTGATCAAGGAGACTGATCAAAACATCAGGGGGGAACAGTTTCTACAACTTCAGGCTGATCTAATCAAAGAGCACAACCAGAAGGTCAAGCTGAATAGTGAAAGGAAAAGGAGGAACTATGAAAGGTATGTATGGACTGTGACCAAGAACAAGGGTGAAGGTCCCATCACTGATATGATCATTCATGCAAACACTAACCCTCTTGCCATAACTATCCAAAGAGGACCAAGAGTGCATGAAAAGAATGCTCCCTTCAAGTTCTCAGCATTCGACATCAAAGAATGGGACATGATGGGGCCCATTTCGAGCAAGAAGAAGAACAAATGCATCCCTGAACTACTGGAAGCCCTAACAAAGAAATACGAAGAATTGGAAAGGGTTGCCAAGAGTTTGGGAATTGACCACCAAAAGGCACTTGCATCTCAGGGCCTCACAATCCCTGAACCAACTTAGAGCACAGGGAAGAAAAGGAAAGCAATAGAGCAGGAACCTGAACGCTTTATTGCTGCACTACACTGCAACAGAATTCTCCCTGAAGGTGTCAAGTTCTTTCCTAACAAGGTGATCAAGCACCCTGAGTTTGGAATCTTCTTCATTGATGAATTTGGTCAACAAGCCTTTCAAAGAGTCAGTGACATTCACTTAGTGGAGACCACAACACTGCTGGCATACAAACTGATGGCACTACATGTGAAGAGTTCTGACAAAGATGAGTTCATTAAGCTGATGGACAAGATGATGAGTGAGAGGCCTGACAAACAGGTGTTGTTATCTAAGAGAGAAAAGCTTGAGCTCATGGGGATTAAGGAAGTCTGAGTACTTAACCCTGAGCATTTTGTATTAGATGATAGGACTTATGTAATTAATGAATAAGATGATGGCCCATGTTTTTTAAATCAATGTTCTTTAATTGCTTTATTGTATCTTCAGTGTAAGAAGAAGTCCACTTTCTCACTTACACTGATCAAAACACTTAGGATATATTTATATCTAAATAGGGGGAGACTGTTGGGTTCATTCAGTACCCAAGTAATCCTAAAAAAGGATTTGAATACAAAATAACCTAAGTGTTAGTAGACCTTAAACAATATTCAAGTCACTGAGTAAACAGTTGCTCTGTGAGTCACCTTCAGGATGCTTAGGATGAGTCTAAGAAGAAAGTCTCTCCATTCAGTGAGGCAGAACTCAGTGAGTGGCACTAAAGAAGAAGGTGATGGGTTGAATGAGTGATGACAATAACTCATTGAACCCCAAGACTCCTCAACAACTAAAGACAGAAGATAGAAGACTGAAGACTAAAGACCTGAAGGCTGAAGAATAGGCGGGACAATGAGGGAAATGTTTGAATGAATAAGAAGAAGTCCTTATCAACTTGAAGTCAAACTTTCACAAAAATGCAATAGTCAGGACAAGTGTCATCACTGCTCTTCAGAAAGCAGTATTGTCTTATGCCCAAAATAGCCTATTGTAACTAAGACAAAATAGGTAAGTATTTTGTCTCAAGTAGCTTAGGTCATCTTTTGTTTTTATCATAACGGTTGAATTTTACTTGTGTATAAATAGGATCATAAAGTGGAGTAAAAGTTGACAAGTGAAAGGATCTAAAATAGATTACAGACCCAAATGTCTCATTGGTTCAAAAGGAATCTAACACTCAGGGGAGGTCAGATGATCCTATGGAAGAAACTGCTCTTGATCAACAAGGTACTACTATTGAAGAAAAAGGTACTGCTAGTCAAGAACAAGGTACTACTGGTGCAGTATACATGAGAAGAAAAAGACCAGACAAGGGAAAAGTTATGATGATTGAAGAAGAGCCATCCAAGAAGATAAGTAAAAAATCTCTAGCTGAAATTGCTTGATAGGCCCTATTTCTAGCTTAACACAATATATAACTCAACGTAAAACAACTACTAAGAAACGTATACTTAATATAATGAGAGATAAATAAGAGAATGAGATGAAATAGAAGAAGAGAAGGATGATCTTATTTCACAAATAAAACTAACAAAGCTTCGGCACAAGAGTAAATAAAACCAACAAAGAAAAATGATACCTAAGCATCCTATTTATAATAGATTTCTAGGGCAACAATTGCCTAAGTATTCTAGAATCTTAATCATTGGATCCCACGGCCCATGGGCTCCTTATGAGCCGTAAGACATAAACCAAACATAGAGCCCATATTCTAGCAACCTCATTACAATATTTTACCAAGACTTGAAATATATTTAAACGTGTTCCCAACAATCTCCCCTTAAGGCTTGGTCATATAGGTTGCTTGACGTCGTCTTTGCTTCTTCGGCTTCAACGTCTTTAGAATCTTTGTTCTTCGTTCTTGTTGTGATATGATATGGTAATATCTTTATCTGCGTTCCACCAACGTTCTTTCATTTTGATGGCTTAACGTCTTTTCCACCAATCTCATATGTCTTTTGACTTTTGTTCTTCATATATCAAGTAGTTCTCACTTCATAAGCTTCAATCTTTGACTTGTGAGAGTTTGTAGTGCTTGATCTTTGACTTTTCTTTGATTTCTTTGAACTTTTGTTATTCCTTAGTCTTTGTGAGAACTTAGCTTCAGGATATGAGCATGATGGAAGTGGTTGTGGTGGAGCTCCTGGTTTCCATGATTTCCTGCAGGTAAACAGTTAGCAATAAATCATCCGGCACTTACAGATTCGGACTTCGAGATCGTCAACAGCATAGTGTGAAGACTTTCTCTAATCCTAGCCAAGGCCGTTCTGAACCGGATGCCCACGAAAGAGCTGACACAGATACAACGAAGTGTATCAACGATTCAGTGAGCCGCTATAGTCTACCGAAGTATCACTCCACAACTGTAGACCGTTTGGAACCACCAATAACACTAAGCGTAATCCACAGGGGATTACCGAAGTGACATGCTGTCAGGGCTGTTTGATGTTGATCCTGGCAGGATTTCCATTCAATCACTAAGAATCACAATATGTGAATTCTCTCATGAATGTTCTCGGCAGATTACTAAGACCTGCGTAGGACACTCTTATAATTTACAACTGGTGTTCTTTTTGTTGAACAACCAGTGTAGAAATACTAAGTGTACCTATGAGATCTTTTATGTATCTCGTGGCTCTAGACTCGATAAAGTGCTTATTGGTTTTAGTCGTCGGAGGCATGGAGCAGATTGCCTCCTTTTCAATATCAACACATCTCGGAGTGAGAGGTCGATAGATAATGAAGGGTTCTCCGTGAGAAATGAAACAAGTGTCTTTTGAGAGACACCTGAGTGGCTCGAAGGTTTAGTGCAGTGCGTCACTGGGTCCATGACGGCTTAATCTTCAATACCAGTTGTGGAAAACTAGAAGGGGGGTTGAATAGTTTTTACCGTTTTTAAAGTTTTATTTGCTTTGTTACTATATGTTAATTCAAAGGAAACAATCACAAATAAATAATCACACAATGTAAACAAAAGATAAAGAGAGGAAAGATCAAACCACACGACACAGTTGTTTATAGTGGTTCGGCTACAAGAACTCTATTCCTTGCCCTACTCCACTCCCCGAGTTTCCTACTCGAGAGTTTATCTTTCACTAAGAAACAAACTCCTTTCCTAGGCGGAGAAAACCTTTACACGTCGCTTACTTCCTTTTCCGGTACTAAGCTAAACACCGGGTTCTTTTCACAAGGTAGAACCAACCTGACGTCGCCTACTTACTTTACCGACACTAAGCTAGATGTCGAGTTCTTTACACGGGTACAACCACTCCCTACACTCTTTGTACTTTAAGGACTAAAGTACTAACCACACTCACTGATTACAAATGATAGATATGATGTGTGAAACAAACTATAAGATCACACAGTAATGCAACTAAAGGATTACGGTTCTGTAGATCCTTGAATGCTTGATCTCCTTTCTACAAAATGGAAGATCAAAGTGAAATGCAACTATGAATGATGTTAGTAAGATATGTACTGAATGAGTATATGTGTTTAAGCTATATGAGTGATGCCAAGATCAAATACCAAGCCTGCTATTTATAGGCAAGCAAGGAAAGGCTCCCACGGATCCGGCGGATCCTTCAAAAGGGATCCGTCCCTTATAACACTTGGATCCGTGAGATGTGACAACTATGTAATAGTTGTCTCTTACCATATCTTAGTTGTATCTTACCATATCATCCAAGATCTTCAAATGTCAACTATGTTGCTTGCATATCTAACCAAGATATATCAAAGATATTGTATGTGATGCATACAATGATGTCATGGCATAGATTATGAATTAAAGTTTCCTTTTAAGGAAACAAGTTACTAAACTTGTAATTCTAAGTTAATATGTGAAGTGTAAAGTGTGTACTTAAGAGACTAAGCTAGTATTTATTATTTGCTAAAAGATATTTCTTATATTTGTCATTAACAAAACTAATGAAAGATCAAAGAATATAAATAACGTTTTTGGGACGCTATTTGTATTAACAATCTCCCCCTTTTTGTTGATGACAAAACATAAAGTATATTTTTGAGCAAGAGAATAAATATAGCATGAGTTCTTAAAAATATATATTAAGTTTGTTTATTTAAAGAAAAGTTTTGTAAAAAAAAATGTATGTACTGTGATAATTCACAGTTGATGCAAACTTAGTCCTTTCTCCCCCTTTTTGTCGAAACAAAAAGAGTAGCGAAGCGGAATGCGATTTTGAGAACTTTAAGAGCTCCCCCTTGTTTTATACTCCCCCTAAATGGAGTAATCAAGTAAATGATGCATGAATCTACAAAACAAACGGTTAGTATATGAGATGCTTATGAGATGCTCCCCCTCGATGTATACTCCTCACTTCTCGAGTTACGTATACTATTGAAGGGTATGATATGCTGCAAAAGAAGTGTTAGTTATGAAATGACTTCAATGAAGAAGTAGAATGCATGTGAAGTATTCTCCCAAACAAGTCTTTGACTTTACAAAGTCAAAGTAAGTGTCTGATCATAATTTGTACCTAAAGCAATCATATGCCGGATATAATATATGCAATATAGGAATGTTAGTTCAGAATGATAATGATAATATGCAATATGTTGATCACTCATAAGCATAAAACATCATATTCATATAAATTGAAAATTTTGTGACAAAAGTCACAATGGAGAAATGATGTTACAAATAAGAAGACATCCTAAAAAATAAAAAGTCCTAAAGAAACAACTTAAAAAGAAAAATCCAAACAACTAATCTAAAGAGCTCCTATTGAGGAGGATGAGAGATTGTGTTCAAACGTTCAAGAACATGGTTCAAGATGAACCTCATCTCGTTTTGAAGCTCATGGACCAAGATGTTGGTCCTTTGGGCCAAGTGAGCCGTTCTCTCACAATGTGCGCAATCATGACTTGAGAAGCCGGGCGGAAGACTAGGGTCCAAGTTGTGTGGTGGTGGTGGTGATGGTGGTTGGGTGTTGTTGTTGTTGGATGGTTGTTGTGGTGTTTGGAGGGAGTTCATAAGGATGTTTTGGATGTCCATTGCTTCATGAAGGCGATGGTCAACCATACCCGAGAGAGTGTAGAGACGATTAAGCTCTTCACTAACCTCCTCTTGGGTGTGAGGGATATTCATCCACATTGCCTCGTCAATGGCAACTAGAGTGGATGTGGGTGATAGAGGTTTTTGTTGAGGTTGGGATGATTGTGCATCATGGTATAAAGGGCCATGGATATCCGGGTATATCGGGTGAAAAAGCATGGGTTGTTGACCTTCAAAAGTCATGGGTGGAAGATTGGGTAATTTTGGTGAAAGTTCTTCTAAGTCATCAAGATGTGGTGATGTAGGAGGAGTCCTAAATAATTCCAAGGGTTGGAGTTTAGGTGATTTTGGTGGTGATGGTGATCTAACAGTCTGTGATGGAGCCGGTGGTGGAGTAGTGGCTATTGGAGTAACGGTTGGTGGTGGTGTTTTTATAACAACATGTGATGGTGTTGGGGTGGAAAGTGTAAGGAAATTTTCACTAGCAATGGGTGATGATATATTGAGAGGAGAATTTTCCTCAGATGAGGAGTTTGCTAAGTTGATAAAACAACAAGGTTTAACACTGATGCGAGCTGTTCTTCTTGGAGTTCTAGATGTGGAAGAGTTGTGTGACTTAGTCATGGTGAAGAAGGATATCTAAAGTGTACAGGAGAGGAAGTGTTTGTTGTGTGAAGAAATGATCCTAAAGTACTAATTTATAGACAGAAGGTTTGTGAGTCTGTGTGTTTGGATTTGATGTGAATCCAATAGAGAATGTTGGTTACTAATGATTTGGAACAGAAAATTGTGCAGGTCATATCAATGAAGTCAATCCATTGAGCTTTGGTTGAGTAATATGTTTTGGATATGCAGTTAATACAAGAGGATAGTGGAAAATCTGATGATTTGATATGTCCACGGATTTGACGGATCCCTAAAAAGGGTTCCTTCTTTGTATTGGTTTGGTAACTCATACCTCAAGTTTAAAAATTTAAATTTTGGTGGGAAATTTTGTTCCTAAGTTTCTAAGAATTCCTAAATGATTCTAAGATGAATTATGATTAGTACATGAATCCTAGATTATACTAAACACTAAGATTTAAGAATCGGGATGAGTCGAAAAAGTTTTAGAATTTTGCTGGGAAACCTGCGGATCCAAAGTGGATAAAAGGCGGAACCATTTTCTGGGATCCGCCAAATCCGCAGGTAGGCGGATGGCGGATCCAACGATAAGCCTTGGCGGAACCCTGTTTTGGGATCCGCGGGATCCGTAGGCCTAAAACTAAGAAAGTAAACAGAACATATGTCATATTTCGCGTTTTTCGACGAAAACCCGAAAATACACCTAGACCTTACTTAACATCTAATATGTATAGCAAAACAACTAAATATGATAACATTAACACATGATTGCACATAGTTTAATCCATACTTAGAAACTTACCGTTTTAGGTGTTATGCCAAACATAGGCAATCACCCGGAAAATTGATAACCATGATGGTTATCTACCTGAATGTTAGTTTCACTTCTTTGTCACTCTATTTGTGGGGTTGTTCTTAGGAATGAAGAGATGGTCCCTAATCACTTCTTTTGATTGGAGAGGAGTGGCATATCGTGCCGTCCTATCGAGATTGGAGTCTAAGATTGTTAAGGACCATTTGTCCGAGTAAATACATGTACCTTGACTTGGAATTCCTAAGACCTCACCAAATTGATCAAGAGGGATGTTGACAAGATTTCCATTTAGAGTAAAATGAAGACTTAAGTAACCTTCATCACTTGAGGTAAGACCTACACTAGCATAGAACTCAAGTATGAACCTAGGAATGATTGGCTCGTCTATGTCTAAAAGAGAATCAAATTGAATTGCGGCTAATTGTTCCCTAAGTTGAGTGCCTTCATAAAATGATGCATCTACGGCTCTACCCTCATGAACATACTTTTTCTCTAAGACTTTGTAAATTTCTATTTGGGCATCGGTTAGACCCTTGGTTTTGTGGACTTTAGGTAAGTAGTTAACGGTTTTCTTGTGATCGTAGTTGGTTGCGGGAGGCATGATTTTCCTAAGTACAAAAAGTTACATAGTTTTAGTTAAAATGATCAAAGGAAGTGTAAAATTCCTAGTGTGTGCCTACATGGGGACAATGTGGAGGTGCGGTTATCTCGACTCTTTTGATGCAAGAAAAATTAGTTTATGCAAGTTTTGTTTACAAAATGGGAGATAACCCAAACACTCCTATTTCAATGTAGCTACGGTTGAATGTACCCGAAAATACATATTAGTTATGTATTCCCTTTAGCATTCAAGAGACATTATGCAAGTGAAGTCTAAAAGATAACGTTTTTGCATTTGTATGAACAATGTAAGAAAAGATCATTTTACCTAGTCGTTAGAAGATTTTAGTGAAAAATTTTCATGGGGTTTTTGTTAAATTAAGACAATGTGCTATAAGATGCAATTCCTAACTAAGAAAAACATGTTTTTAAGTATAATGCAATAAATATGCTTCATGATTTTTCAAGAATTATGCATATACCCCAAGTTTGGTTTTGTGCATGAAATGGAAATCCTAGACGCAGATCAGGAGTATAAATGTGATAAGAATACTTACAGTGATGTTAGAAACACAAATTAGTGGAAGAAAATGGTCCAAAATATGATGGAGATTAAGTGTGTGTCGAGTTATAGTAAGGTGATATGTTTTGGAGTGAGGAATGAATAGTAGTTGTTCTTGTTTATTAAACAATAAACTGGAGTTAGCATGTGGCGGATCCGGCGGATCCCAAACAAAGGATCCGTCTTTGTTGACGATTGGATCCGCGGATTCAGAACACATGTTTTGGTTTAGTGTCGTGTGTGGCTAAACTAATGTCTATACTAATGTTTCTCCTAATCACTAGGTTCCATTAATCCTAATCCAAGTCTAAGATAGTTGAAAGGTTCACGTTTAAGTGGTTTAGTGAGGATATCGGCAATGTTGTCTTCTGAGGAAACTTTCTCAATTGAGATGATTCCCTTCTGTACATTGTCGCGAAGGAAGTGATGGCGTATTTCAATATGTTTGGTTCTAGCGTGTTGGACTGGATTTTTGCTTAAATCGATAGCACCTTTGTTGTCGCAAAGAATGGGAATGTTGTTGAGTTCAATTCCATAGTCGACGAGAGCTTGTTTCATCCACAGTGCTTGTTGACACGCCTTTCCTGCAGACACATACTCTGCTTCTGTTGTTGAGATTGCGAGGGCAGTTTGTTTCTTAGCAAACCATGACGTGAGACAATATCCTACAAAAGTACAAATACCACTAGTACTTTTCCTATCAACATAGTCACCTGCATGATCTGAGTCGGTATACACTATGGTTTCTACACCCGTTCCTTTGGGATACCATAATCCTAAGTGTGTAGTACCTTTGATGTACTTAAATATTCTTTTAACGGCTTCTAGATGGGATGTTTTTGGATCTTCTTGAAAACGTGCACATAGACAAACACTAAACATAATGTCAGGCCTACTAGCCGTAAGATAGAGTAAACTACCAATCATTCCTCTATATTTAGTGCTATCTACGGATTCATTTTCTTCATCCCTAGTGAGTTTGGTTTCGGAGGACATGGGTGTTCTCATGGGTTTTGAGTCTTCAAGACCAAACTTCTTAAGCATATCTTTGATATACTTTGATTGGTTGAAAAATATCCCATCTTCTAATTGTTTAATTTGGAGACCTAAGAAAAAGTTTAGTTCCCCCATCATACTCATTTCAAACTCGTCATGCATGATTTTTGAGAAATCGTCGCATAACTCTTGACAAGTTGAACCGAATATAATGTCATCCACATATATTTGGACTATAATAATATGTGATCCCTTTTTCTTGGTGAAGAGAGTATTATCTACTAGGCCCATGGTATACTTATGGTCAACTAGGAAAGTCTTAAGTCGATCATACCAAGCTTTTGGTGCTTGCTTAAGTCCGTATAAAGCTTTCTTAAGTTTGAAAACATAATTTGGTTTTTCAAAGTCGGCAAAGCCGGGAGGTTGTGCAACATATACTTCTTCATTAATAAGACCATTTAAGAAAGCACTTTTGACATCCATTTGAAATAACTTAAAATCATGTGCACATGCATATGCAAGTAATATCCTAATAGATTCAAGTCTAGCTACTGGTGCAAAGGTTTCATCGTAATCTATACCTTCTTGTTGATTGTAACCTTGAGCTACTAGCCTAGCTTTGTTTCTAGATATAATACCCTTTTCATCCATTTTATTTCTAAAGACCCATTTGGTACCTATTATGGTTTGGTTTTTAGGTGGAGGTACCAAAGTCCAAACATCATTTCTAATAAATTGATTAAGTTCTTCTTGCATAGCAATTACCCAAGATTCATCTTTTATTGCCTCTTCAATATTTTTAGGTTCAATGGTTGAAATAAAGCAAAAATAATTACTTTCATTTTGAGCTTTGGATCTTAATGTTCTTTCATTAAGTTTTCCTATGACGTTTTCTAATGGATGACTTTTAGTTTCTTTAATATTGACTATTTCTCCTTTTACGGGTTCATTTTCATTTTCAATGTTTTCTATAGTATTAACCATTTGACTTTCAACCAAGTCATCATCTACCAAAGGTGATGTCTTAGAGGGAGGTGGACTTTCGTTGAATGTTACGTTCAATGATTCCTCGACTCTTGATGTTTCCTTGTTTAATACTATGTATGCTTTACTATTTTGTGAGTATCCAAGAAAAACACCTTCATACGACTTTGGGTCGAACTTGGTGAGATAGTCTTTTGTGTTTAAAATGAAGCACTTGCTTCCAAAAACTCTAAAATATCCTAATGTAGGCTTTTTGCCTCGATAAATTTCATAGGGAGTTTTATTTAAGAATTGTCTAATTAAAACTCTATTTAGGATATACGTGGAAGTATCTACAGCGTGACACCAAAACTTTTGTGGTATGTTTTGTTCATTTAACATTGTTCTACTCATTTCTTGAATTGTTCTATTTTTACGTTCTACTACACCATTAGATTGAGGTGTACGAGGAGCCGAGAAATTATGAGTTATTCCATTATTATCACAAAAATTTCCAAATTGAATTTCATTGTCAAATTCTCGACCATGGTCAGTTCTAATAGATACTATATTACTTCCTATTTGATTTTGAATTTTCTTGCTTAGAATTTCAAATTTATCAAATGCCTCATTTTTAGTTTTCAAAAACTTTGTCCACGTATATCTAGAGTAATCATCTACTATGACTAAAGTGTAAAAATTTCCTCCATAACTTTGTATAGCCGACGGGCCAAACAAATCCATATGTAATAACTCTAGGCATCTAGATGTAGATACCATGTTTTTAGCCTTATGGCTACTATGTATTTGTTTCCCAATTTTGCAAGCATCACAAAAGTGTTGGTCATATTTCAACTTGGGTAGGTTCCTAACGAGTTCTTTGGAAGACAAGGATTGAATAAGCCTCATATTTGCATGACCTAAGCGTCGATGCCATAGAGTTGAGTTTTCGTCCAAGGAGGTAAGACATAACTTATCTTTAGGTGTTTTATCTAATTTCATAACATAGACATTATTTTTTAAAACACCTTTTCCTACGGTTATGCCATCTTTAAGTATTTTACTTCCATTTTCACTGAAAAGGACGTTATACTTTTTGCGGCATAATTGACTTATACTAAGTAGATTAAATCCTAAATTATCTACATGAGCAACATCATCAATAGATAGAGAGTCATGAGAGATTGTACCTTTTCCGATGATTTTACTTTTAAGCTTGCTACCGAATGTGACATTACCTCCGTCATACACTTGGTAGGATGAGAAAAGATTTTTGTTTCCCGTCATATGTCTTGAGCACCCACTATCTTTGATCCACTCATCAGGTTCAAGATCAACTTTCAAGCATACCTAATGTTCATAAAAGACTCAAGCATTTGGTCCCCAATATCTCATGGGTCCGTTTGGGTTAAACATGACATTATCATGGTTTATGTACTGAAAAGGTGGACAATTGTTCCACGGCATATAATTAGGACCATGAAAGTTTCTAGACATGTTTTGGTTCCAATTATTTTGATAAGTGTGTTGTGAATTAACTATACTCTTTGGAAAGGGGTGTTTGGGAAAACTCATCTGAGGTCTTTGTTGATCCGTTTTAACTCTATATTCATTTCTAGCTTGACCTCTTCCTAAAGATACTGTTGGTTTGTGTTTATTATTGGTTATGCTACTGTTAGGTTTCTTAGTAACTTTAACAAACTCGGAACGGTCGACTTTGTGAACCTTCTGTTCAACTTCTGTACCCGCGGATCCCTTGGATATACCTGGCGGATCCAAATTTTTGGATCCGTCGGATCCGTGGGTGTCCAACTTGGTTGAATCAGTTTTATTCACAGTCTGTTCCTTATAATCACTTAAGGTTCCTAGTTTCATAAAGCCTAGTCCTGTTTTATCATGAGGTAGCTTTTGCATTTTCATTATTTCATCTGCACAACTTATGTTTTTATCAAACCTTTTAAACTTTGAATTTTGTTTGATTAAATCTTCCTGTGTGGTTCTTAAGGTTTCTAGTTCAAGTTTTAGTTCTTGACAAGACACACATGTTTCTTTACTAACTTTACCTTTTTCAATTCTTATTGCTTTTTCTTTAAGCCAATATATTTCATTTTCTAAAAGTGTTGTCTTTGTTTTCAAAAACTTGTTTTTGTTTATGATTTTTAAAGTGACATCACACAGTTTGTTATATTCTACTTCTAAGGTTTCATCATCTATAAAGGAGTATGAATCAGAATGTACCTCTTCTGTGTCATCGGCCATAAGTGCAATTTCGTTGTTCTTAGGCTCATCATCATCATCTCCTTCACTATCGCTCCAAGCTCCACTAACGAAGGCTCTTTGAGACTTGGTCTTTGGAGGCTTTGGACATTCTCCTATTAAGTGACTGGAGTCACCACACCTATAGCATTTCCTATCATCCTTACCTCTCTTATCGTCACGATCTTTCCGAGAGGATTTCTTTTCATCACGAGGTGGTTTTACAAACTTTCCTCGTCTCCTGAAGAATTTCTTGAAATCCCTCACAGCCATGGCATATTCTTCATCATCACTGTTTGAACAAGACTCATCATCACTTGACTCGACTTTGGCTTTCAAGGCAATAGACTTAATCTTCTCCTTTTTGTCTTTGACAATTTCCGAGTCTTTTTCCATAATCATTTCGTGAACTTTTAGGTTTCCTATGAGCTCATCCAGTGTCATGCTTGAGAGATCCTTAGATTCTTCAATAGCTGTCACCTTTGCTCTCCATTTCGGATGGAGTGCTCTTAGAAATTTCCTGACAAAATTCTTGCTAGAAAAAGATTCATCAAGTGCTTTAAGTGATGTAATTATAGTATTGAACTTAGCAAACGCACTATCAATGGTCTCATCTTCAGAGATAACAAATTGTTCGTATTGTTGGACAAGAAGATCAATTTTGTTATCTTTTACTTGTGAGTTTCCTTGATGTGTGATAATAAGAGATTGCCAAATATCCTTAGCCGTTTTACACATAAAAACTCTTTCATATTCTTTCTTAGGTAAGGCATTATAAAGCATCATTTTGGCTTCGTTATTTTTGGCAATTAGTTTCTTTTGCTCATCACTGTGACGAGTAAGAGAAGCTCCATCATCCCGACCACCCGAAATATTATTACAAATAGGCTTGTAATCACCATCAACTATAATATACCATAGATCTATATCCTTTGACTTTACATAAGTCTCAAAGCGATTTTTCCAATAAATAAAACAATTTGGTTCAAATAGAGGTGGTCTCTGCATAGATTGCCCTTCTTTAAAGTTTTCAAAATCCATGGATCGTTTTAAGTTTTAAAATACAATATATTTTAAAGATCTTAAGTAACGTAGCTCCTGATGCCAATTGTGGAAAACTAGAAGGGGGGTTGAATAGTTTTTACCGTTTTTAAAGTTTTATTTGCTTTGTTACTATATGTTAATTCAAAGGAAACAATCACAAATAAATAATCACACAATGTAAACAAAAGATAAAGAGAGGAAAGATCAAACCACACGACACAGTTGTTTATAGTGGTTCGGCTACAAGAACTCTATTCCTTGCCCTACTCCACTCCCCGAGTTTCCTACTCGAGAGTTTATCTTTCACTAAGAAACAAACTCCTTTCCTAGGCGGAGAAAACCTTTACACGTCGCTTACTTCCTTTTCCGGTACTAAGCTAAACACCGGGTTCTTTTCACAAGGTAGAACCAACCTGACGTCACCTACTTACTTTACCGACACTAAGCTAGATGTCGAGTTCTTTACACGGGTACAACCACTCCCTACACTCTTTGTACTTTAAGGACTAAAGTACTAACCACACTCACTGATTACAAATGATAGATATGATGTGTGAAACAAACTATAAGATCACACAGTAATGCAACTAAAGGATTACGGTTCTGTAGATCCTTGAATGCTTGATCTCCTTTCTACAAAATAGAAGATCAAAGTGAAATGCAACTATGAATGATGTTAGTAAGATATGTACTGAATGAGTATATGTGTTTAAGCTATATGAGTGATGCCAAGATCAAATACCAAGCCTGCTATTTATAGGCAAGCAAGGAAAGGCTCCCACGGATCCGGCGGATCCTTCAAAAGGGATCCGTCCCTTATAACACTTGGATCCGTGAGATGTGACAGCTATGTAATAGTTGTCTCTTACCATATCTTAGTTGTATCTTACCATATCATCCAAGATCTTCAAATGTCAACTATGTTGCTTGCATATCTAACCAAGATATATCAAAGATATTGTATGTGATGCATACAATGATGTCATGGCATAGATTATGAATTAAAGTTTCCTTTTAAGGAAACAAGTTACTAAACTTGTAATTCTAAGTTAATATGTGAAGTGTAAAGTGTGTACTTAAGAGACTAAGCTAGTATTTATTATTTGCTAAAAGATATTCCTTATATTTGTCATTAACAAAACTAATGAAAGATCAAAGAATATAAATAACGTTTTTGGGACGCTATTTGTATTAACACCAGTGTTACCGTAGTAACAACCAGTAGCATATGTATTGAACCTGGTGTCTGCCCTAAGGTTGATCAAATGGAGGGCTATTTCTTTTCACCCTTTTCTTTACTTTTCTTTTTCATTCTTCAACCCCTTCTTTCCCCTTTCATTTCTTTAGTCCTTTTTTTTTTTTTTTTTTTTTTTTTTTTTTTTTTTTTTATCATACCTAGGACTTTCTAGTTCTAAACTATTGGTATTGTCCTTGGGTAGATCCCTCCGGCTCTGGCGGATCATAGGATGGTTTCCTAACCTTAGTCACCTTATAACTTCATGACTATCCTATTGTTGCCATAAACCAATTATTTGAAAATCTCCCAAAGTGTTTATGATTGTAAAAACATATTTTGTTAACACTTTGAGAGTTTTGTATTTTCAGAAATGCTCCCCCTTAACATGTGCTCATAAGTGTTTAAAGTAAATTTGCACATGTTGGGTAGAGTCAACACTTTTAGAATTGATTGATTTTCAATGAACATGATCGTTGCGAGACATGTTTATATCACTAGTAAAAACTAGCTTGAAATTATTACCCGTCCAGATCATATTCTAAGAAAGTCTCTCAAAATCGGTGCATTCTACTCAGACAAGTCCTTTGCGAGACACGTTTACATCACCGGATAAACCGGCTTGAAATTATTACCCGTCCAGGACATGTCTTTTCGATTACTGACTTTTGATATCATCAATTCGAGGGTTCAATTCTGAGTCGAGCTCATACGAGATTTCAACTTTTGAATTACCATATTTTAATCACATCTTTATTCTCCCCCTCAAAAATAGCATATTCATGTTGTTTTTGATAAACTTTTGATTAAAATATGCTTTTTTAGGTTTATGGGAAGAATTTCAAGAACTTTTGTTGTTTAGAACAAAGATTTTAAGTTTCAAGTACTCCCCCTTGACAAGGGAATACTTGCTCTATAGAGCAGAATTTTGAGAAAACTTAAAAAAATTCTGGTTAATTCTACTCAATAGTAAGAAGCTTTCGCTCCTTATATGAGGATTGTGGCATTGAAGCGTACCACAGGGTCCTTTCATTACAAGTACGAGTTGTGTACTGTTATATGTACACAAACCATAATCAACAATCACACAAGCAAGAATTATTAATCAAAGAATATAACAAACTCTTACATCATCCCTCCCTTCCGAATGTAGTGAAGACTGGATCAGGTCTTTGGAAGTTCCTGATTGGGAATGATGGTCGTCCTCCAACGTAACTCTCTAGCCGTCTCATTTGATCTCTGTGAAACAACGTTCTCTCGATCTTCAGCACATACTGACGGATTTCTCTTAGCTGAGCACCCGTCCACCTTCTTGTCTTGTTCAACTCCTGATCTCGAACTCGGATTACCAACCCATCACGAACCTTCTTTAGCGTGTGATCGCAGAACTTATGAATGTCCTTATACGCCATGAAGCAGTTAATCGTCAGATCGCTCTTGTAAACGAATCCAAAGGTTGGCTCCTTCTTCATGGTGTATTGGGCTTCATTGTTGATTTGAGGAAGTGATAGCTGTGGTGCAGTTATATTCAACTTCCTCTGGTAGCTCTCGACCCCAAGCTGTAGATCTTCTACACGTTCTTTGATGATCTTCCTTCTGATAAAGTGAAGTATGGAAGTGCTGAATGCGTGTTGAAGATCAATTGTAAAGTGTTGCAGTTTCCCCTGAAACTTGATGAGGTACATATCTTCAAGGTCATTTAGGCTTAAATCTGGGAAATCTGCTTCAGAGAACGTGTAGAGTTGCTGGTCGTGTCTTCTAACTTTGATTTCTGTCAAGAAGGTGTAGTCATATTTCTTTTCACCCTCAAGACTGACCACAACAAGAATCATTAGGTCACTTTTTACTGCAGTAGGAGACTACTTGGTGAGTTTACTCTTGTACCATGTCTTCCTTTTCTCGAACCGGTGATAAATGCCTAGCTGCGCATCTTGGTCATACTGCACTTTCTTTGAACTGAAGAGTTGAGTAGCAGTTTCCTCGATGGCAGGTTGTGTATAACTTGCTGCTGGTATCAAAGTTATTGAGGTTGCATATTTCGGTTGACATTTAATTCCGTGTACGAGTAACTCAAGATCATTGTTGAAGAAGAATTGGTATGGAACAGCAGGCTGATCGGAGACTCGAATTACCGGCAATGGCTTCGTCCAATCTGTGATATATGGTTGGTTGGTTCTTGAAGTGCTACCAACCATAATTACATCTGGATTTGTCCAGCTGAACTCACTGGACATTGCTCGGGCAATGTTCTCCAAGTGGTATTCGAGTTTAGCTGCACTAGATGACCTATCCTTGAGCAGGTTGAAAGCATCGTTCTTGATGCGAAAAAGTTCCCCTTTGGTCATTTTATTGATTTGGTCACGTTTGAGTCTTTGTGTGAACTCATACGTGCTATCTTCAATAACTGAATCTTCGTCCACCTGTGTTTGAGCACTTTCTAGCTGATCAAACCATTCATTTCCCTGAGTTGCATCCTCATCTAGCCAAGAGACAACATTTGACCTTCTGGAAGTCTTCCTGCTGGATGATGTAGCTTTGGTCTTCGGAGGTGATTCTGGTTAATCGAAGTTTTGTTGAAAATCAAAGTCCTCAGTTGTAGTGTGCTCATAATGATGCTCTATTGCTGTAGTTCTTGATCCCGAAGCCTTTGATGGTTGAGTAGCTGTTGTAGTTGACGGACCGACGGGTTCTTTAAGTTGTGATCCAGATCCTTCGACACCTTTTTGTTTCTTTGCTTGGGTGTTTGGATCTTGGTCTTCGTCCTCTCTTGGACGTTTACCCTTATCAGCCTAAACTTTACACGACTCCTTTGCCATGTTGGCTTTTATAGCCTCCATGATGGCTATTTCTTCTTGAGTCGGAGAGGTAAGATTTACTAAAGCATTGAGATGTTGGAGTTGGATTTCTTCAAGAGTTAGTTCCTTCGGATATGCTGGTTGGGTTGTGAATACAAGAGGAACCGAAGCGACAACGTTCTTGACTTTGTCATCGAGGTTGGAATCGATATGCTCTTCTATCTGTTGTGACAAAACCTTGGGCAAATACTTCTTTACATACACCTTGGTACTGCCCTTGACTTCTTTGAGCAATCGGTCTTTAACATCGTCTTCAAGAAATTCGTCCATGCGAGCTTTGGTTTCTTGCATCTCTTTAACTTGTGGGGCAAGGCCTTTGACCATATTTGTTAAGTCTTTTACTGGGTCACTGAGCTTGTTGTCTTTCTTTGCACGCACCAGCTTTGCTGCCTTTTTCACCCTTTTCACCTGTTTCAGCCTAGGAATCTGTTTTGTTTCCTTGCTTTTCATGACTGTTTTTCTTTCTGTCTCTTTTGTTATTGTTGCTTCAGTAGATGGTGATGGTGGTGGTGGTGAGGGGTGTGTTGATGATTTTGGAGGTGTTTGAGCCTTGGGTGGAGTTGCATGCTGAGACACTGGAGGTGTTAGTTGATGAAGCGAAAAGTGTACCGCTTTTAGGGGGTCATTTAAGCCCTAAATCGTATTTATTTGATCAAATATTGCCCTAAATCGTTCCTTTTGTCATTTTAGGTACTTTGGAGAAGAAATCTGGAAAAGGAAGCATTTTAGACGTTTTTGGAGCATAAAAGTGAAGAAAACGGCAAAGTCTCAAAATTATGCTGGAAACTACCTTTGACGGCGTCAGGGATTGGTCCAGACGGCGTCATGGCTTGGCAAAAGTGGTGGATGTGAAAATTACTCATGATAAGCCAGAGAATTTTGCATGAAAAATCTGACGGCGTCACCCTTTAATGTGATCAAGGTCGTCACGGCTTAAGCTAAAGAGGGACGGCGTCAAGCACTAATCTGACGGCGTCAAGCCTTGATAAGCCAGAGCGGATTTTGGAGGTCTAAAGAGGGACGGCGTCAGGAAGGCCATCCGGGAACCCTAAAAGCGGCGAGGTGACGGCGTCAGGATCTACAACGTGACGCCGTCAGCCCTTAAACTCTATATATAGTTTTGCAATTTTTTGTCATTAGTGTGGAACTTTGTGTGTAACCTTTTGGGAGGAAACCCTAAGACGATTTTAGCAGCTTTTTCAAGGCTTTTTGCCTTGAGATCTTCCATGTTACATTGAAGATAAGTTATCAATGAATCATTCAATATGTCTATGTGTTGTTTGATTCTATCTTGTTCTTGTCTTTTGTTTAACATGCTAGGCTAGGTTTTCTTTGTGTTTGCTTAGATCTAATGAAACCTAGCTATTGATTGTTGGTTATTAGTGTGTTATTAATTGTATTGGATGATTGTTCATCTATGTTAGGCTTAAGAAAACTGGCTAACTTCCTATTCGGTAACTTGCTTGAACGTCTTAAGAAACATGAACCAATGTGTACTAAGGTTTTTATGGTTGTATTTAATGCATGAGCGAATTCTAGTGATCCCATGTTAGGAGCTTCTTAGCCGGCTCGACATAGGAGTGAAGTAGGAGCTTATAGAGTTGGGGAAGTACGTACGCCACCCCACGATTGGTATTAAGGAATACACCCGTCATCCACGCGATTAATACACACAAATCAACCGGTAAAAGATAGTTAGGGAGTAAGGAAATCTAAGTAGACACATTTCTCTCCACATAAGTTTTACCACCTTTTCATTTTCAGTTATTTTATTTTATTTGCATTTGTAGTTATTTGGGTTAGTTGATTAGCAACTAATTCCGCCCACTCTTTCAAACCCGAGATTTTACTTGCTTTCATAAAATTATAAAAACATAAAAAAGAATCTTCTCTCACCCCTAGACCTATTAGAGTAGTTTTTCAATCCTAACGACACTATTCCCTGTGGAGAACGATCAATCCCCCGTACTTACCACTACACTATACTACATCGGTCAGGTACACTGCCTGGTGGGGTTGTAAGCCTCTTGAGATCCCTCGAGAGGTAAAACCTGTTGTAAGGTCGCAAAACCACGCATCAAGTTTTTGGCGCCGCTGCCGGGGAATAGTTATTGTTTAGGTTGAATTTTTATTTTATTAGGTCTACTCACTAGATTCCTTTCTAGTGAGATTTTTATTTTTCTTTTTATTAGATTTCTTTAGTCTATCTTTTTCTTTGTGCCCTTTGTTTGTAAAACCATTTTCATTTGTCACCATGGCGGATGAAATTCCATTTAGATCATTAACAATAGAGGAACAATTACTTTACACGGATAGATTTGCTTCCTGTTGTTCCAATGAATTTTTAAGTGATCTTAGATATATACAAGAGGAGATGGGTATAAAGTTTGATAGGTTTGATGAATTATGTGCATGTGTGGCTTCTATTAAACAATCATTGTTAGGATCAACTCCTTTTAATAAGACCCTTTGGAAAAATTTTGAGGAAAGCCTCCTAACCGTGAACCATAAGTTTAATGAATTAATGGGTTCGTATACATCACAACTTGAGGAAACAATTGAGGAGGATTTAGCCGAACATGAGCATATTGAGCAAAAAGACCTAGGTTTTATGATCAATGACTTTGAATCTCAAGGAACACATGATGAATCCTTTAGGCAAATTGAACATAGTAATCATGTTATCGGGGAAGATTCTTATGAATCGGACTTAGAACTTGAAATGGCTAGAGAAGGATTTGAGATACTTAGGAACATGTTTGGGTTAGATTCTACTAAAACACATGATGTGGATATAATTGATATGGAGACAAGGAAGGATGAGGTAAATAACACAAACCTACAAAGTACCCCACAAGTCCTACCATCATTCGAGGCATACACACCGCCCGTGACTTACCCGGAAGAAGTAGAAGGGACTATAGGAACCCCAATTGAAGTAGAACCTTTGGAAGAAACAAAACTAGAAGAAATAGGTTTGAATACTTGTAGTCATAACCTTTCTTTTAGCTCTATGGAAGTTCCTAGTTTTGATGAACCGGAGCCTAAACCAAAACCGTTACCTAATCTTCCATCCTTAGATGTGAACTTAGGAATTGAATTAGGTCCCGACCCACCCATCAAACCATATAGTCCGGGTAGTTTTATTTTGAAGGTAGTAGACTCTAAGCCTTGTAGAGAGGAAGCTGACATAGGAGTGAACCATAACCTTTCATACTTACATCACCCATTCATGATTAATCACAAGAAACACTATGGGTTTAAACCGGGTTTATTAGGTCAAGATGGATTCCCAACTAGGAGTCTCTCGAAGTTGATAGAAGATGATCCCTTTCTAGGAGAAAACTTCAATTCACCCATTGACCCAATTGAACTAAGTAAGGTTATGATGATGGGATCCCACATCTTTGAGCATATAATTCATCCACCACTCTTTCCTCACGTGGCATACTCATACCGAGTCGGTGTGTATCGCTACTATCACCCGCACTTAACCCTAAGTGTAGGGAAAAACCTCTCCTTTATCCGTTAAATAAGGGCGGAGTCAGGCTCGTGACTCGAACAAAAACAAGCGCTTCTTGGGAGGCAACCTAAGCTTTATTTGTTTTGTGTGTTTATTTATTTGTTTGTTTGATTTTATTTGTTTCCGTATGTGTGTTTAATTTTTATTTTTATTGATTCATGTTCAAAACTAATTTGTGAAAATGCTTTATTTTGTTTTTAACTTCGTCTTAACTACATATAAAGGTATTTTGCAAAAGTTAAGTGTAAGGGAAATCTAAATCGGTTTATTAGAACACAAATGAAAATGAATCGTAATAATAATAAATTAACATACATATTAGTATTTGTTTGAGTCAAATGCTTGTATCGAGTCATGATGATGTTTTGCAGGATTTCCAGGAAGTAAGGTGTAGGTTTTTCCAAAAATTTTTCGGAAACGTAACATGAGAATTCTGTCAGATCATTTCTGATGGCGTCAGGCTTTACAACCTGACGGCGTCAGGTTTAATTTTCTGAAAATTTTTGAAAGTTTTGTTTTCATAAAAAGTTTTTACTAAATCTCTAACTTATAATCTCCAGAATCTGCAAAATTATCATTTCCACAAGCATTATATCCTTATATAGAGTTTATCCCGCCGATGTTATGCAGGTTTTCGTGTTTGTTTTCTCAGGTTTAACAGGTTATTTTGGACAAGGAAATGTTTGTTGGATCAAGCTTATGGCGATGCATTAGTCATGGAGCTTCAACATTACTTTGGAAGAAGATCTAACCATGTTACCACATTATCCACCGAGCGAATCAGGGGAGTATTTGATTTCATTTTTTACCTTATTTACTTTTACATCTTGTTATTTGAACATTGGGGACAATGTTCATCTTAAGTGTAAGGGGGGGGGGGTAAAGTACGATTAGAAAATGCTTTCACGCTTGATTTTTGTTTGTTTAATAGTAAATGTGTAATAAAACTGAGAGAAATACCTGTTAGGGCAATTTTAGTGCCAAATTTAAAAAATTTTACAACATTTAGGAGTGAAACTTTAGTTCTAATAAGCGTCTCACGGATAGGAGTTATATGACTAGCAAAAAAACCGTACCACTAAAAAAATTTTCCACCCCAAATATGTGAGGTTCGCCCCTAGAATTGGTAGGAAAAGCATTTATGCTATGATGTGTGTACCGGTAGCACTTAGATTCTAGAACTTGCGTTAGGACCATTCCAAGGCCACAAGTGAGACTACATTCGTGTAGTTAGATTTACTACATGATAAGAGGCATTAGGATTAACCCATTGTTTTACACCTGTGTTTTTGTTATAATTACTTTGGCTACATTGGTCAAGTAATTCTCCCACACCCTTTGCGTTGTACTCATTTTTTGTACACGATACCCCTAGTACACCCCTCAGAGCCTATCTTTTCGTTTCGACCTTTAAGCATTTTAATTAAAGCAAGAATTTGTTTACACCCCACTAAAATGTACACCCAAATTGCCTTAGCCTACCTTGTATGCACTCATTTTTAGTGCATTATTGTGACAACATTTGTTTAAAACCCAAGTTAATTATCTAATTGATTAGATGGTTGCTAAGTCGAGTCATATCCTTGTACATATTATTTTGGGACGATTGGGACTCATGGGTAAAGTACTAGTGTAATGGAGTAATGGGGAAGAACATCATTTATTACCCCCATATGTGCTAAATATTTTAAAAGTACTCCAAGTTTTTCAATTATCTTAATTCGAGTCATTAGAATAGTTATTTGTAAAGTTATGTAAAAGTTCAAGTGTAAGGGGAATGCAACGCCCCTATGATGTATTATTTTGGATGGTAGGGTAAAAGTGTATGCAAAAAAAAAAAAAAAAAAAAAAAAAAAAAAAAAAAAAAAAGAGAAAAAATAAAAAAAAAAGAGAAAAAAAAAAAAAAAAAAAAAACATACGGACTACCATCCCGTTTTATTTTATGTTTTTGTTATTTTGTTTTTAGCTTAAGATTGAGTCGAGTCTTGGCTTAGCAACATTGTATAGTACATGTAATTAATCAAGATCTTTAACTCGCCACCAGTAAAATATCCTTTATCCAACAAAACCGTGTTTATCATATCCCTACACCTAACGTTATAACCCATGTAAAAGCCCTCTTTGATAGTTTATCTTAGGTGCTTACGCCTAGTGGAGGAGGTTTTCGATCCTTGCCCAAGCCTATGGTAATCTATTTGCTATGACAGGTAGTGAGAGATAATATCCGTTTTCATTTATGAGATTTATGTTGATGACACTTGAGAGATGTGAGTATCTAAACACTACTTGTGAGGTGCTAGTATGTAATCTCCGTGGTTATTATGATTAAAGTGGAACGACTATTTGTTGTAATTACTTTTATATTAGCATTAAATGACCCCTAACTTGTATCTTGATTAGAATAAAAGCGCATTTGCTTGAGGACAAGCAAATCTCAAGTGTAAGGGTATTTGATGAAGCGAAAAGTGTACCGCTTTTAGGGGGTCATTTAAGCCCTAAATCGTATTTATTTGATCAAATATTGCCCTAAATCGTTCCTTTTGTCATTTTAGGTACTTTGGAGAAGAAATCTGGAAAAGGAAGCATTTTAGACGTTTTTGGAGCATAAAAGTGAAGAAAACGGCAAAGTCTCAAAATTATGCTGGAAACTACCTTTGACGGCGTCAGGGATTGGTCCAGACGGCGTCATGGCTTGGCAAAAGTGGTGGATGTGAAAATTACTCATGATAAGCCAGAGAATTTTGCATGAAAAATCTGACGGCGTCACCCTTTAAATTGATCAAGGTCGTCACGGCTTAAGCTAAAGAGGGACGGCGTCAAGCACTAATCTGACGGCGTCAAGCCTTGATAAGCCAGAGCGGATTTTGGAGGTCTAAAGAGGGACGGCGTCAGGAAGGCCATCCGGGAACCCTAAAAGCGGCGAGGTGACGGCGTCAGGATCTACAACGTGACACCGTCAGCCCTTAAACTCTATATATAGTTTTGCAATTTTTTGTCATTAGTGTGGAACTTTGTGTGTAACCTTTTGGGAGGAAACCCTAAGACGATTTTAGCAGCTTTTTCAAGGCTTTTTGCCTTGAGATCCTCCATGTTACATTGAAGATAAGTTATCAATGAATCATTCAATATGTCTATGTGTTGTTTGATTCTATCTTGTTCTTGTCTTTTGTTTAACATGCTAGGCTAGGTTTTCTTTGTGTTTGCTTAGATCTAATGAAACCTAGCTATTGATTGTTGGTTATTAGTGTGTTATTAATTGTATTGGATGATTGTTCATCTATGTTAGGCTTAAGAAAACTGGCTAACTTCCTATTCGGTAACTTGCTTGAACGTCTTAAGAAACATGAACCAATGCGTACTAAGGTTTTTATGGTTGTATTTAATGCATGAGCGAATTCTAGTGATCCCATGTTAGGAGCTTCTTAGCCGGCTCGACATAGGAGTGAAGTAGGAGCTTATAGAGTTGGGGAAGTACGTACGCCACCCCACGATTGGTATTAAGGAATACACCCGTCATCCACGCGATTAATACACACTAATCAACCGGTAAAAGATAGTTAGGGAGTAAGGAAATCTAAGTAAACACATTTCTCTCCACATAAGTTTTACCACCTTTTCATTTTCAGTTATTTTATTTTATTTGCATTTGTAGTTATTTGGGTTAGTTGATTAGCAACTAATTCCGCCCACTCTTTCAAACCTGAGATTTTACTTGCTTTCATAAAATTATAAAAACATAAAAAAGAATCTTCTCTCACCCATAGACCTATTAGAGTAGTTTTTCAATCCTAACGACACTATTCCCTATGGAGAACGATCAATCCCCCGTACTTACCACTACACTATACTACATCGGTCAGGTACACTGCCTGGTGGGGTTGTAAGCCTCTTGAGATCCCTCGAGAGGTAAAACCTGTTGTAAGGTCGCAAAACCACACATCATTAGTGTTGAATGTGGAGGAGTTATTGGTGGTGTTTAAATGTATCTGTCCGCTTCCTTTTCAGCCATCTTTTGTTCTTCCCCCTTCTTCTGTTCTGATTCTAGTTCTTCAGCAGCTTTAGTTATCTTCTCCTCATCTGTTAACATCTTCTCAAAGTATTCTTCATCCCCTTCATTAAAGTTTTCCTCATCTGTAGACACCTTTTCAGATTCTTCCACTTCTTCCATATCGACGTCCTTCATCTTCTCTTCTTCCTTCTTTTCCTCGTCATTGCCGGGTTGATTAACCGGACTTGACTTAGGTGGGATGACTTCTGTATGAGACTCAGACCTATCGGGTTGATTAACCGAATCAGGCTGAGGTGGAGTAGTATCTTTAACAACACCAGACCCTCCGGGTTGATTAACCGGATCAGGGTGAGGTGGTGTTACTTCTTTAACTAACCCAAACCCACCGGGTTGATTAACCTGATCAACATAGGTCTAGGATCCCCCAACATCTCTATTCAGTTGTTCAAGTCTTATTTGCTATTCTAGCCTTAACTGCGCCCTTCTTTCCTCATCAGCCTTGTGTGACTTACGGATTTCTTCTAGTGCTATCTTAGTAGCTATATCTTCTTTATAGTATAAAGTTTCTTCACCAGTTTCCGTCTCTGAGTCGGATTCCTCTTCCGCAACAATCTTTTCTTCCTCATGTTCTGGCTTAGGAATTGTAACCGGAACTCTTCTTTTGACAATTTTATGTGCAGAAGGTCTGATCTTCTTAGATGCACATGAAGCATTTTCAGTCTTGCTGCTTGCCTTTGAACAAGTCTTAGTTGATGCAGACTCCTCATCATACTTGCAAAACCCGACATGACCATCTTTGAACGCTCTGTCATACTCTCTGTAGGCTTTTGTTTTCTTAAATTTTTTAGTCAGCAGCGATTCAGGTAGTCTGATCCCTTGCTTTCGTGTGCTGCTTTTGGGGATGTAGACAGTGCTGATGGTCTTGTCCATCTTGAGCAGGTGCATTTCACGGTCTTCAAGTCTTGCAGAGATATCATCATTGTCGTCAATGAGAAGCTTGGTGAAACATACAAACGGGATCTTGGTTAAGGGATTTAGAGATGTCGGTTTTTGAATTTGATAGACCAGATCATCCCAGATAGGTTGAGCAAAGTCAATTTCCTTCTGATTAGCTATCCCCCAGAAGACTTGAAGATGAGGTAAGCGGGGGTTCTCGTGGCCACTATCCCTTCCTGAAACAGATCGGGCCAGAATGTAGTAGATTGTTCTCCAGGGTTGTGGGATGAACTTGGCTTCAACCCTTGAGATCTTGGTTAATGGTTTTTCTGGTTGCAAATCATAGCCAATATCTATCAGAAAGTCGAGAACTTCTTCTTCTGTAGGTGTTGGGTAGAATTTGTTTTCAGGTTGAGGAGCTTCCTTGCGGTCCAGCGTGCATGTGAAATATGTCTCTCTTAAGTCTAGCTTTAAAGTCTCCCACATTTGATGGATATATAATTCTGGAACACTGGCTGACTTCTCCAGCATACTCCTGCATGTGTGCTGCTTGAGAACCTCTATAGCAATCTCACATGTTGGTTCTGCACACTTGATCTTGTGAAATTCTACCCTTGCGTTGTTGTTGCCAATTTCCGCCTTATAGCCTTGTGGGAAAACTTTAGCCTTTGTGAGCATTGGGAGTGGTTGTTGTTGTGGTGCACCCATTTGAGATATCTGAAACATCATTCAGACACAGATTTGCAGGATACATGAAAGTTAGCATATAGTTAAACTTGTTGTTTAACATGTGATCCTTTTATTGCTTAGTTTGATTTTACAAGTTTAAACATGGCAATTTGATTTCATGTTATTGTTCAAAGAGTAATTTCGACAATTTTCAACTTATGTGAATTCCGACAGTACAATTACGACAGATATCAAATTGTGACAGGTTGGCCAATTTCGACAATTTTACCAATTTCGACAGAATTATGGTCCAATTTCGATAATTTTGACTTTTGATGACATGTGGCCAATTCCGATGAAAAAGATCTCAATTGCGATAAGTCTTGTCCAATTGCGATAATCACCTGAATTGTGATAAATTATGCCCAATTGCGACAAACATATGGAATTTCGATAAACTTGTCCAATTGCGACAAAACATGAATTTTGATAAGTTTTTGGCAATTGCGACAACTTTTTCCAATTTTGATAAGTTTTGCAATTCCGAAAGAATTTACCCAATTTCGATAGATTTGGCAATTTTGACAGAACTTGTCCAATTTCGATAGTTTTGACAATTTCGATAATCTCTTATACAAGAAATTTCGATAACTACTATAGACGTACATTATTCTTGGTTCCTTGTCAAAATTTGGTTTTCCTGTTTAATTGAACCAATTCACAAGTTATTCTATGCTCATTAAACCCTGTATATCAAACTAAATCACAACAGCTAACACTTTCGACAGATCCTGTTCATCAGATTATCAGAATTCATCAAGACTTGTTAAAAGTTTGTTTGATTTGTTCCAATAGTTTCATGTGATGTTCCTGAGTTAAATATCCAAGTCTTAACACTTTTTAACCATAGAATCAAAAGTTAGATCTTATACGCGTTCTTCTTAAACCCTAATTATCTAAATCACATCAGTTGTGATTCTGGGTTCAATTGAATCGTTAATTCATGCAATTCAACACATATAAACAATATCCTAACATCTTAATTACACTACAACACACATATACAATTTTCCCCAATTCAACCTATGAACCCTAAATTTTAATATGCATCAATCATGTTTCAGGGTTCAATTAAACATACACAGCATGTTAAGGGACTAATTCTGACTAAATCCCACCACACAATTGCATCTATAACATTCATAATCAAAAAATCCGATTATGCATAAACCCTAGAATTTTTAAAACTCGATTTTCCAAAATTTAACCGTTGGATCAAGAAATCTTTCAAAATCGTTTCTTATAATCATACAATAAACACATATTCACTCACAGATTTGCAAATTCTTGTCCAGATTTCTTGCTTAAATTAGGGTCGTAGATTTGAGCGGGTGAGAAGTAAATGCGGTAGATGGAAAAATTTAATGTAAAGAGTGAATTGCGATAACTGCGCTCAGAGGCAGTTATTGTGATTTTACCCTTGCATTAACTTTTTCAATTTTGACAAACTTAGTCCTCAAACCACTTTGTTTATCAATTAAAGCCCAAACTCACAATTTTAACTTTTAGACTTAACAAGTTTTTGGCAATAACAACTTTAATACTCCCTCTCGACTTATGAGTATTTGAAAATATTTTTAAGATCAAGGAGGGTATTACTCAGATGATTTTACCACCATTCTTTTTGAAGCAACAATTTTTTGAAGAAAATATGCAAGTACAAATTTTAATGAAAATTGTAAAATTTAAATTTCTTTCTCCCCCTCAACACTTGTTCAGAAATAATTGTTAATGTGTTGAAATGAACACAGTGTTGATGAAGATTTTGTACTTGCATTTTATTTTTTTTATGATTAAATTGAAAAATCTTTTTGTGTTTTTGTCAAAATATTTACAAAGATAGTTTTTGATGTTTGACTCCGTTAGTTGTTTTTAAGAAAATTTTCCAAGTCGTCTGGAGTTAGACATCTCATACCAATCTGGTGAACTAATTCCACAAATCTTGCATGAGGCAAGGCTTTTGTGAATAAGTCTGCCAGTTGGTATTCTGTACCCACAAGGTAAAGTTCAATTGTACCCTGTTCCACGTGCTCTTTGATGAAATGGTAACGAAGAGCAATATGCTTGGACTTTGAGTGCTGAACGGTGTTGCACGAGATAGCAATGACGCTCTTGGAGTCACAATACATTGGAATATTGTTGAAGACGTATCCATAGTCCATCAGCTGTGACCTCATCCAGATGACTTGAGCACATCATGCTGACATGGCCATATATTTAGATTCCGTTGATGACAGTGGTGTACAATCCTGCTTCTTTGACTGCCAAGATACAAGCTTGTCACCTAAGAATTGCACTCCCGCAGATGTACTTTTCCTTGTGTCTAAACATCCTGCATGATCAGCGTCTGAAAAGGCAATTAGTTCAAAGCCAGAATCCTTTGGATACCAGATCCCCAAGTGAATGGTTCCCTTTATGTATCGAAGGATTCTATTAGCCTCAGAGAGGTGTCTTTCTGTTGGTCTAGACTGATAGCGGGAGCAAAGATATGTGGCAAATACTATATCTGGTCTACTGGTTGTTAGATACATGAGTGACCCAATCATACTACGGTATTTTGTAGGGTCAATTGGAGTCCCATGTAAATCAGCATCTAGTTTAGGAGATGATGCAGACATTGGTGTATTATAGGTGTCACAACTTGTCATGCCATGTTTTTTCAAAATCTCTTGAGCATATTTGGACTGGTTTAAGAAAATACCACGGGGTGACTGATGAACTTGCAGTCCTAAAAAGAACTTAAGTTCACCCATCATGAACATCTCAAAGTTTTGTTTCATTAATTTAGCAAAAGCATTTGAGTATTTCTTATGGGTTGAACCAAAAATGATGTCATCCACATAAATTTGGACTATTAAGATGTCCGTCCCGTGTTTTTGTATAAACAAAGTAGGATCAACTGATCCTTTTGTGAAATGATTAGCAAGTAGAAATGCAGATAGCTTATCGTACCATGCCCTCGGGGCTTGCTTAAGGCCATAGAGGGCTTTCTTGAGCCGGTATACATGATTCGGATTTTCTGGGTCGACGAAGCCCTCTGGTTGTGTAACGTACACCTCTTCACAGAGTTGTCCATTGAGAAATGCCGTCTTCACGTCCATATGATAAATGGTGATATTCTTGTGAGCCGCATACGACAGAAACATTCGAATGGCCTCAAGTCTTGCCACTGGTGTGAAAGATTCCTCAAATTCGATACCTTCTTCTTGACTGAATCCTTTAGCAACCAACTGAGATTTGTTACGAATAACCTTGCCATCAGCATCCAACTTGTTCTTCCAGATCCATTTCAGTCCGAAAATGTATACTCCTTCTGGTCTTTCTACCAATTCCCAAACTTCCAAACGCTTGAATTGATCAAGTTCCTCTTGCATTGACTCAATCCAATTGTCGTAAGTAAGGGCTTCTTTAATGTTTTTAGGTTCTGCTTGACAAACGGTGAGTGCATAAATGCAAGTTTCACCATCTGTGTGGAGTCTTTTTCGTGTCATGACCGGGTTGTCTGGATTGCCAATCACGTTCACTTGAGGGTGATCCTTAGTCCATTTGTGGGTTGACGGGTAGTGTTGAAAATTTTGGTGCATATTTGACGGATCCAAATTGATCGTTGACGACTCTGCAATATCTGGAATGGTGGGAGCCGGAGCAAATGGATTGAAGAAAGTATTGCCGTCATATTTTGCGGGTGTGGGTACTTCAGAAGATATAGGGGGATCTTCAGCTGCAGTCGCAGTATTAGAAGCCGTTTGTTCTACTGATGATGATGTTTCTGTTGGAGGTGCATCTTCAGCAACTGCTTTTGTTGTAGTTACTGTTGTATCAGGTGCTTGAATATTGACGGGTTGTGCAGCAAAACTGGCGGATACATGAGAAGCAAGACTAATGAGAGAATCATCAAATAGCGGAGCAAACAAATCTTCCAAGTCCTTGCGATTGAGAGAGAGGGGTGCAGCTGAATGATCAGGGAAGTTCAGATGGTTAGAATCGGATCCTAACCTATTTTGCTCAGAAGCCATATCGGTAAGTTCATCAAAATGAGCGTGTATGGTCTCTTGAATTTCTCGGGTTCGACGGTTCCAGATTCGAAATTCTTTTGAATTCTCACAGTATCCAAAGAAAATCCCTATATCAGCTTTGGCTTTCAACTTTCCAAGGTCATCACGATCATTATTTGGGTAACAGGGAGCCCCAAATACATGAAAGTAATTTATGTTCGGTTTTCTTTTGTGAACAAGTTCATATGGGGTTTTGTTGTGCCTTCTGGTGATCATACAGTGGTTTTGGGTGTAGCACGCGGTTGAGACAGCTTCAGCCCAGAGGTAATCAGGTAACTGAGCATTTATCAACATCGTTCTTGCGGCTTCCACTAACGTTCGGTTTTGTCTTTCGACTACTCCATTCTGTTCTGGGCTGCGTGCATTAGATGTTTGGTGTTCAAACCCTACTTTCTCAAAGAACTCGCGAAGAGTGTGATTCTTAAATTCGGTTCCATTGTCTGTTCTGACTTTTCTGACGGTGTTGCAGAGCTGAACCTGAATTTTGGTGAGAAAGGTAATGATCATCGAGGGAGCTTGATCTTTGGTTCGAAGAAAGTAGACCTAAGTCCATCTCGAAAAATCATCTACGATTACCAGTATATATCGCTTCCCATTAATTGTCTGAACACGCATTGGGCCACAAATATCCATATGGAGAAGTTGGAGTACATGATCGGTACTGTGCTCGGTTTTTGGTGGAAAATGAGCACGAGTACTCTTCCCTTGTTCACATGCTGAACAAAGGTGATCTTTGGCATACCGGAATCTTGGAAGACCATCAACTAACTTATGACGAGCAAGCTCGGTCATTGTTTTGAAATTCAAGTGAGACAAACGTTTATGCCATAGCCATGCTTTTGTATAATGAGCCATGGAGAGTAAGCAAATTGGAGAAGAAGTGGTTATGTCTGACAATGAAATGGTGTAAAGACTCGTTCCACGTTTTCCTGTCATAAGATCGTTTCCTTGTGTCTCGAACAAAGTAGGTTTTCTCCCTAAATGCAACTTCCAAGTCCCCATCACAAAACTGCCCTACGGAGAAAAGGTTATGTCCAAGGCCTTCAACGTAGTATACACGGCTTATTTCGATGTTTCCGTTGACATAGTCTCCATAGCCTATGATAGCGGCAAAGTGGTCATTCCTGAATCTGACAGTTCCTATGAACTTTGCGACAAAGTTTACTAGAAGCTTTAGGTTGCCTGTCATGTGTCGGGAACATCCGCTATCAACAATCCAAAGTACAATCTGAATTACCTGCATCACAAGAAGACAAAGCAGATCGAGAGACGGTAACGGAGGAACCCATTGGGTTAGTAGTACAATTTTTAGGCATCTTTGGTAACCAAGTAAAACTAGGTTTATGCTGTAACCAACGTTGCCATGTCCAACTAGATTCTGCTTTCTTCCTAGTGAATGCACTAGGTGTTTGGATTGTTCTAGGTTCAACTATGGTCTTGTCAACGGTAGTCTAAGAAACTATTTTATCGGTTTGCCTAAAATTGATTTAGCAGCAGTAGTGGGCCTAGAGGAAATGCCATTAGTACATTTCGGAGTATGAGACAAAAGGGTTTTTGCAACACATTTTTGATGATAACCAGACAAGATACTTTTACGAAAAAATACACAACAAGCATCAACCATAACATCATTCAAAACATTCATAGTTTTAGCATTCTTTACATCACATTTAGAATTACACTTTGTAAAGTTTGATTATAATTTAGACATAACATGCGTCTTATTCAGATTCCTAGTGTTCTCTTTGATAATGCTCAAATTAAACATGTTTTTAGTCACGTTATCATGAAAATGTGTATATGCAAGTAAATATAGCCAAGTGCAGGAAAAGATGATAAAAAGATGAAGAAATGAAGTGATTATGCACATTGAAAGATTTACGAGAGGAAAACGAAATAGAAACCACACAAGAACTCAAAGATTCAATAATGTCAAGATCTCTATGTTCAAATATCAAGAAAAGATCAAGTTCTATGAAAGAAATTAGTGGTACAATAAAGGATCAAGCACGTAACGAGAAAAGAAAGAAAAAACCTAAAGTTGTGTGTGGCAGAATGGCCCATCCGATCGGATGGTGCCCGCATCCGATTCGGATGGGAGAAGAACAATTTACCGAGAGATCCAACCGATCGGTTGGATCACAATACCGATCGGTTGGAGGAAGCTGAAGTTACAAAATCACATTTAATGACGAATTTAAGCCCCATAATCATGGTGGCTTATCATTTCCTGGTTACTAATTGATTGTGGACGTTTTTACTTGGAGAGGAGGAGTTCTTTCACTTATTTAAAGAACCCTTGGCTAGTTTACAAAGTGTGACACCCAAAAACTTAGTGAAGGCTTACACCAAGTCTTGCTAAACTTATTATCATTGCCCGAAAGCTTGTAGTTGCTGTGAAAACGTCTAGGGAACCTTGAGTTCAAGTCTCAAGAGTTGTGTTCGAGTGTGGAGTTGTTTACGTGTGATCATTGGCGATTGGAGGAGTGTGGTTGCTATAGTTCCACAATTCTAGTTCTTGTAATTCCAAAACTAGTTATTTCTTGTTTGAGTTATTATGAACTACTTTTACTTTAAGATGAATGAAAGTATGGTTTGTTACTTGTGTTTGATTATAATTGTTATGGAGTGATTTTGGTTATACTTGTGTGTATGATGTGACAATTGTGGGAGTATTCTTATTTCATAGTGATGCATGAAAACATGTCTTGTTTTATGAGTTTGTTGAAATACAATCTAATCTTGCTTAATTGGTTGGTAAAAACAGTTCTAAAGATTAACAAAGGCCGAAAGGATTTTCTTTATGTTTTTATTCCAAAAAGTTAGTGCACGAATTAGTATGGACTATGGTATGGTCTGTGACAAGCATCATATTAACTCATTAACATGGATTTGGAAACGATTTCATCACGAGAAAAGGCCGAAAGGATTCGTAGGAATTCTTAAGATAAGAAATGCTTTTCAAACAACAAAGAGTTTAATAGAATTATCGTACTAGTTAACAAAGGCCGAAAGGAATTAACTAGGAGATTGAATTCTTAGAATATGATTTCTCATGATAAAAACCATTGATTGTGAATCACTCAATTTAAGTTGTGCATCGTTACAAGTTACACCCAAGTTGGTAGATTACTCTATACAATTAGTCATGGAATTACACACAAGTATATTTGTTTTTGATTGATTGATTTTTACTTACCTTAGAATTTGTACCAAATTGGATTGACAACCCTTTTTGTTAAAACATATACTACCAAACCCAAACAACAATTCCCTTGGGACGATCTCAACTTACCCACCTTTACTACCACGGACGAGTATACTTGCTCGTATGTGTTGATTAGAGAATTGGATAAATTGTTTTTATAAATTTTTAAAACTTGCACGACACACGACACATCAAGTTTTTGGCGCCGCTGCCGGGGAATTGGTTAATTTACTTGGTAGTTTGGTTTGCTAGTTTATAAGTTTTGCAGTAAAAAAAAAGTTTGGTTCAGGACCAACCGAATCGGATGGATGCCCATCCGATCGGTTGGAGCCCTCGGTAAAATTTTTAGTTTTTAGGATCAAGTGTTATTTTTCAGTTTTTATGTTTAATTAATGTTATGTTTGATTTGTTTAAGTGATAGATTAATTAGGATGATTAATTTGGGTAATTAGGATAGTTTAAATATGTTTAATGTATTATTAAATATAGTTAATATAGTTAATGTTAAGTTTTAATGATTAATAGTTTAAGAGTTTTTTTTATTAATTATGTTAATTAATTAGTTTAATGATTATTTGAGTTAATAATTAGTTGTTAGTTTAATGATTATTTAGTTATGAGTTATGTGTTATGTTTCATTTTTATTAATTAGTTTAATGTTAGTTATTAGTTTTTATATTAAAAAGTTTTAATTTAGTTTTCAAAAAAAAAAAAGAGAAAAAAAAAAAGTTTTTTTTTTTTTTGTTTTAGAAAAATTTCGATCTAACCGATCGGATGTTGCCCGCATCCGATTCGGTTGGGTAAATTTGATTTTTAACGATTCAACCATCCGATCGGATGGGGGCTAATACCGATCGGATGGATGCCTCGGTAAAAGTTTTTGAAAATTTTAATTTTTAGTTGTTTTGATGTTTTAAGAGTTTGAAGTTGTTTGTTTGCTATCTTAGGTTTTATATTTTAATATGTTTCGATTATAACTAACCTTCACGCTAATAGTTTGGATTTCTTTTGTTTTTGTGGTTATGTTATAGTTAGTGTTTAAGTAGAATGGAGAGTTTAAGCAATGTGTCGGAATACTTGAGAAATTTGGAAGAGATGCTGAAAGATTCGGGAGATTCATTGGAGAGTTTGGAAAATATTTTGGAAGAAGCTAAGGTTGATTTTGAAATGAAAGAAGAAGTTGGAGAAAGTAGTGTTTGTTTACCTAAGGAGAAAAGAGTTGTTGTGTTTACACGAGCACCACCTAAAGAATTTGATGCACCGTTCATGAGGTATGCTACACCTTGTGGTGTGGAAGGTATAAAAGCTTGGGATGCTCAGCTTAATATGGAATATGGTGACAACTACATTACGGAAGATATGCTTGGTAAGATTGGTTTTGTTAGACTTGATTATGAGGATTATGGAAGAAAGATAGTGAGAGAGGTGAATGTTAATATTCATGGTCATGTGTTCAAAGTTGATTTTGTTGTTTTGGAATATGGGAATGCTGATGAACCAGAAGTCGTGTTTGGTAGAGATTTCATGGTTAAGACTAAATGTAGGATTGATTTTGCGTTGGGAGAGATGAGGATTGATGTTGATGATATGATAGAAGAAAAGGTAGGAAAGGGAGAGATTGTTAAAATGGGAAAAACGAATAGAAAGAAAACACCACTTAACAAACTTACCCTACCCTCCACCCCTAAGAATGAAAGTTCTTCGTCTAGTTCACCACCCAAAACACCACAAATTGTTAAACCATTAACCAAAGAGCAAAAGGAAGCGATTTTGGAAAATTTGGAAATGAAGTTTAAGGAGCTTATGGAGGAAAAGCCGGTTATTGATGTGTTGAATAATTACATGACTTATCGCAAGAAGTTGGATGAAAATATGATGGCAAGGGCTAGGTTAGAGGATAAGAATTTTGATGAGGTTGCAAGAGAAAGAATAGTTGAGAATTGGTTGCCCAAAAAGGAGAGCGATCCGGGAAATTTTGTGTTACCAATTAAAGTGAATGGAACAGATGCGATGTATGCATTGGCTGATACAGGAGCGAGTGTGAATGTAATGCCATATCCATTGTATAAGAGATTAGGACTTGGTAATCCTTAACCAAATCTATATAATCTTACTATGGCTGATAATTCACGAGCAAAAGCGATGGGAGAAGTAAAGAATGTTAGAGTCCAAGTAGGATATCAAGCTTTCTTGGCGGATTTTCTTGTGCTTAATATTCCGGTGGGTAAGGAGTTACCATTGTTGTTAGGGAGAACATTTTTGAGAACTTGTGGAGCTATTATAGATATGGGTAGAGGTACTATGACTATTAGTGATGGAATCTTGAAGCATACGTACTATCCTAAACCAAGAGGCAAGATTGTTAAGGAAGTGCATGAAGACGAAGAAGAAGACCATTTGGGTTGTTTTGAAGTAGGTAGAGATGAAGAAGGGAGGCCTAAATATGGGCCGGTTGTCCCAAGTTACTTTGATATTGAAGATGAGATGGAAAGAGCTCTAGCGATGGAGGCTTTCTATAACCCATTTAAGAATGTTTTTGTGTTTAACAAATTGACAGATTTTCTTGGATCTTTACCGGTCCAACTAAAGAATTTGGAATGGGGACCCGAAGGAGCTAGTGTTTACAAGAAGGAAAAAGAAGACGGAGAATGGCATGTGAAGTTTGATATAGTTTGTCCGGATGGAAGGAACTTTACAAGGAAGTTTAAAACGCAAATGACTAACCGAAAGTTGTCCGGGAAGTTTCAAAATGAAGATATCTTGAGGCATGAGTACTTTGAAGGATGAAAGACAAGAGTTTGAAAAATAAAAGCACAAAGCTTGTGCTAGTGTTTTGTTTGTTTCCTAATTTTAATTTTTATGCATTTCTAGTAGTTTAATGTTTGCATTTAAGTTTGAGTTTAAGTTAAGACCTTTTGGTTGTCTTGGTTTTATTAAGTTTTAAGTTTATGAAGTTATGTTTTGAGTTTTTAGAGTTAGTTTTGTTTAGAGCTAGTAGAAATAGACTTGAAAAATAAGTTGGTAGACTAGTGTGGTGGAGTCTTTATACAAAAAAAAAGGAAAATTATTTTTGAAGAGTAAAGTCATTTTCATTTGAGCTCACAAGAACCATCAAGTGTTGTCAAGTGGAAAAGTGAAGTTTTTGCAAAAATTTAATCTGAATCGGTTGGATCAAATACTGATCGGATGGAGTAAAATATATATACTCAAGATTTCAAAATCTCAAAAAACACACACACACTCAATCCACCAAACTTGGGGTTCAAAAATTCGACCAATAGGAGACTATTAAGTGTTGCAGGAGTGTTGAAGGATCATCTATGACACCTAAACAAGTAAGTAACATCATCAATTTGTATTAATTAGGTTTTAATTCAGATTTCTTGAATTAGGTCAAAATTTGGGTATTTTTGATATAGTTCGAATTAAGATGTAATTTTTTCTGGAATAGATGGGTAAATGATTGAGGAATTCATTGCAAAAAGAATTAGATAGATTGACTAAGTTTTGAGGAAGAATTAATTGATTGAATTTTCGGATTCAAATGGGTCAAAACTTTGAATCGATTTAGATTGCAATTGATGATTCCCAGGTGTTATTTAGTTGTTGATTAGTGATGCTAGGATGATGCATTGTTGATTAGAACATAAATTGAGGAGTTTCGATTTAGTAGTGTTCATATGTTCTAGGAAGATTGAAGAATCATGAGAATATGTTATGAATATGTTTTGGAGATGAGTGGGATATGTAGAAACCATTATGATTGATCGAATGCATGATAGGAAAGAGTGGAATTTGATAGAATTGGTTGAAAGTCGGGAAGAAAAAAAGTTTTTGAGACAGTAGGTCCCAACCGATTCGGTTGCGGAGCAATACCGATCGGTTGGGCTGGGACATTTACTCCATCCGATTCGGTTGGAGAAATACCGATCGGATGGAGCTCTCGGTAAATTGAACATGTTTTTAGTCACGTTATCGTTAGTTTTGTGCATCATATTTGGTTATATTTGTGTATATTTGTTACTAAATCGTGAAAAAGTGTATACGCAAGTAAATATAGCCAAGTATAGGAAAAGATGATAAAAAGATGAAGAAATGAAGTGATTATGCACATTGCAAGATTTACGAGAGGATAACGAAAGTGAAACCACACAAGAACTCAAAGATTCAATTATGTCAAGATCTCTATGTTCAAATATCAAGAAAAGATCGAGTTCTATGAAAGAAATTAGTGGTACAATAAAGGATCAAGCACGTAACGAGAAAAGAAAGAAAAAACCAAAAGTTGTGTGTGGCAGAATGGCCCATCCGATCGGATGGTGCCCGCATCCGATTCGGATGGGAGAAGAACAATTTACCGAGAGATCCAACCGATCGGTTGGATCAACCGATCGGTTGGATCACAATACCGATCGGTTGGAGGAAGCTGAAGTTACAAAATCACATTTAATGACGAATTTAAGTCCCATAATCATGGTGGCTTATCATTTCCTGGTTACTAATTGATTGTGGACGTTTTTACTTGGAGAGGAGGAGTTCTTTCACTTATTTAAAGAACCCTTGGCTAGTTTACAAAGTGTGACACCCAAAAACTTAGTGAAGGCTTACACCAAGTCTTGCTAAACTTATTATCATTGCCCGAAAGCTTGTAGTTGCTATGAAAACGTCCAGGGAACCTTGAGTTCGAGTCTCAAGAGTTGTGTTCTAGTGTGGAGTTGTTTACGTGTGATCATAGGCGATTGGAGGAGTGTGGTTCCTATAGTTCCACATTTCTAGTTCTTGTAATTCCAAAACTAGTTATTTCTTGTTTGAGTTATTATGAACTACTTTTACTTTAAGATGAATGAAAGTATGGTTTGTTACTTGTGTTTGATTATAATTGTTATGGAGTGATTTTGGTTATACTTGTGTGTATGATGTGACAATTGTGGGAGTATTCTTATTTCATAGTGATGCATGAAAACATGTCTTGTTTTATGAGTTTGTTGAAATACAATCTAATCTTGCTTAATTGGTTGGTAAAAACAGTTTTAAAGATTAACAAAGGCCGAAAGGATTTTCTTTATGTTTTTATTCCAAAAAGTAAGTGCACGAATTAGTATGGACTATGGTGTGTGACAAGCATCATATTAACTCATTAAAATGGATTTGGAAATGATTTCATCACGAGAAAAGGCCGAAAGGATTCGGAGGAATTCTTAAGATAAGAAATGCTTTTCAAACAACAAAGAGTTTAATAGAATTATCGTACTAGTTAACAAAGGCCGAAAAGAATTAACTAGGAGATTGAATTCTTAGAAGATGATTTCTCAAGATAAAAACCATTGATTGTGAATCACTCAATTTAAGTTGTGCATCGTTACAAGTTACACCCAACTTGGTAGATTACTCTATACAATTAGTCATGGAATTACACACAAGTATATTTGTTTTTGATTGATTTTTTTTTTTACTTACCTTAGAATTTGTACCAAATTGGATTGACAACCCTTTTTGTTAAAACTTATACTACCAAACCTAAACAACAATTCCCTTGGGACGATCTCAACTTACCCACCTTTACTACCACAAATGAGTATACTTTCTCGTATGTGTTGATTAGAGAATTGGATAAATTGTGTTTATAAATTTTTAAAACCTGCACGACACACGACACATCAATCTTCTACTTCTTGAACTTTAGGTAAGTTGCTCTTAGGTTTCCAGATACTAGTCTTCTTTTTACTCTTTTTCGTCTTGGATCTGCTAACCTTAGGAGGGGTGCCTAGTCCTGTAGAAGTTGAAGCATGCACATTAGGGGTCTGTGGAGATGCTGTCTTAGGTGTCTCATCTACTAGATACATGCCTGGTGCAATCACATTCTTTTGTACAAATTTACCTTTTTCAAGTACTTTGAGCTTCTCTTTCAACTCAATGATGATGTGTTTTTGTTGTTGAATTGTGGAATCCAACTCTCTGTTTAAACGAACAGTGTCATTTTTGTTTTGAAAAACTTCATCAATGTCCTTTTCATACTCAAAAATTTGATGTTTTAAGACAACATTTTCGTTTTCAGTACTTTGAATTTTGGAAGTATGTATGTTTTGAAAGGACAATGATTCATTTTGGCTTTGTAATTTTAACTCAAAGTTAAGACTCTGAGTCTGACACCATTGCAATTTTTGGTTGAGTTGGAAAACTTCTTTTGAAAATTTGTTTTCCACATCATCATTGACTTTTCGAAGTCTCTCATTTTCTCGTTTCAAATTATTAATCTCAAGTTGCAACATCTCAGTATCAACAATATGGTCAACAACAAGCATTTAATTACATGACAGATAAATGGAATTTATAATCACAGATATCACATCAGAACATAGAACATTCTCCAAGAGTCGATCTGCATCTTTTTTCAAAGATTTGTTTTGACATTTTTGTTTTAAGATCTTTTGTTCTGTTGCTTCGAAAATGTTCATCATGGATGCAACCTCTGACTGAAGTTTCTGTTCCCAATGTGTAGCACAAAGTCGCAGGTGTTGAACGTGTGGCAAAAATTGCTTTTGAAAAACTTCTCTCTTTTCTTTCTCATAGGGAGAAAGAAAAGTAGAGACTTTTATCTCTGAATTTCGTTCAATTGCATCTTCCAAAAATTTTATGTCTTCCATGAATGTAATAAAATATCTAAGGACACGACATTGTTTTGGCATTTGGGCAATAACACTTGGATTTGGTAAAGGGCCATTAACTTGTGCTACTTTGGTCATAGAGACAACTTCAGAAGTTTCATTCATTTCAATTAAAGACCATGTTTGTTCTGGTTTATCTTTTTGAGGTACGAAAGTGTCATTAGTATGAGGTACTCTTGAGTAGTCATCTGGTTTATTAAAGCGGACATTACTCATTTTAGATCGACCCTCGTCCTCTCGTTCCATTTCCTCTTCATTATTATACACAACAACACACATGAAAGAATCATCAAACAAAAGTTCCGCACTGTATAACTTTGGATTTTCCTTGAGTGCTTTATGTAAAAAACTTGGTTTGTCACTCCCAAAAGCAAAGCCATATCCTTGGGGATGTGGTTTTATAGTTAATTTTTGAATGGTTGTTATTGATTTACCAGTTTTATACACAACGTTTTGAAATTCTTTAAGTTTGCGTTCCAACTCAACAATTTCCTTAAGGTAGGAATCAACACGTTTCCTTGAAATTTGTCGGTGTTCAGAAAAATTATCTTGACAAGTTGACAACTCTGTTTTTGTTTTGGAAAGTTCAGAGTGTAGAATGTCAAATTGTTTTTGAAAATCTAATTTTTCTTGTTCCTTTTGTGAAATTAATTCATTTTTGGAAATGGTCAATTCACGTACTTGATGTTCTAAATCTTGTACTTTCACATATGATTGTTGGAATGCAGCCTCAAAGCTTTTCTCCCATTTTTCATTGGTTTCATAATTTGAAAGTTGAAGTTTGTAGCACTCAAGATCCTTGCTTAACAATGCAACTTTTACTTTTAAGTTTCTATTAATTTCAGTGCACTTATCAATTTGGGATTTTTGTGCATCTAAATGTGTTTGGGTGGTCAAAAGCAAGGTCATGAGCTCTGGATCTGGACCATGCGAAAAAAATCATCTTTTCAATTTGATCATTGTTATCATCATCAAGAGAATCATCAAATGAAACAACGGGGTTAATTTGATCTTCATCAAATGTAATTACGGTGTTTATTTGGTCATCGACTTGAGAGGATAAAAATGAGTCATTTTGACCAACATTTTCTTCAGCAGATGCAGATGCAGATGTAGAGGGTGATACAATTTCATGAATGAGACATTCAGAGTCAGGTACCTGAGACAAGCCATTGGTATCATAAGCCGGGCCTGTTTCACCCATATGCATTTCTTGCTTGTTAGCCATCAACATTACAGCTGCATTTGCCTCCAGATCTTCCATGTCATCGTTCGAGTATGCATTGGCCATAAAGTTGTGCTCCTTCTCAGTCAGAGTGCCACCAACTTCATCTTTGAGAGCCAGAAGAAGAGCTTCTTTGTGATACACACTACCTCTGGTTCTTGGCTTGGGGCAAGCCTTGGCTATGTGACCTTTCCCTCCACAATTATAGCATTTGACCATGGTGTTTCCAATCCCAGTATTCCCTGTCTCAACAATTTCTGCCCTCCTCGGTGTGTTACCAACGTTGTTCCTACTATTCCCAGTTGAAGTAAACCTCTGTCCACCTGAATTTCCCATATAGCTACCCGAACCATATCTCCCAGAAGCTCTGTTTTGAATTTCAACTCTACCATCATGAACAACTGCCTGATTGCGAGTGTTGGATGAAGACCTGAGACGGTTGTTGGATTTGTTTGAAAACAAGATTGGCGATGGTCGTCGCGTTGCTGGCGTGCCTGTTTATTTTGCTAAAAGTTTTTTCAGTGGTTGCACGGCTGTTTGTTTTGTGAAAACTATAATGTTTAGTTGGAAGGTGCTTGTTCCGTCTATTGGCTATTTACGTCACATTTTTCCATTAAAATTTATACAACAATTTTTTTTTTGTTTCATTGAAGTTTTTTTAATAGTGTTACGGTAAAGTTTTGTAATAAAAAAAATTGGCTAAATGATTATAAGTTTTTTTTGTGTCATTTTATTTATTATGTTTTATCTAATTTTTTAAATGGTTGGGTTATTATTAAGGGATTTGGTATCGTTTTTTGGTGCTAATAAAAACCTGAGTTTTGCCTCTTTTCATTTCGACCGAAACCCTAAGTATCCCCTCTTCGTATTCAAGTTCTATCTGTCTAATTCCTTGGTTCTACGATGGCGACACTACCAAGAACCCCTAATTTCCAAAGGCTAAAGTTTGCTGCTTGGTCCAATGAAGTTGGTGATTGCTTGCATGCTGCATTTACCCAGGATTACACTAAGAATGATCAATTGTTAATGGTGCTTGGTGAGCAGCGTGATCAATTAGCTGTAAAGGTCAAGTGGTTAGAGGATTTGGTTGAAGAGGGAGAGGGTTTTTTACTGTTACATGAGAACGGTGACATTGGTTTGGACCATCTCAAGGAGACTCTGAAGAGGGAGAGGAAGGTGCTTAGCAGGTTGATCATGGCTATGGATTCGGCGCATAAAGGAAGAGAGGAGAAGAAGATTAACCTTTTCTGGTTTGGCTGATGGGGCTGCTACTATTTTGTGGTATATTTTGTTGGTATTTTGTGTTTTCCTGGGTACATGGGTCCTAGTTGTTTGCAAATATGGGTTGCGTCTGTTTATGTATGGATATGGTATCATGTATTTTGCTTGTTTTTGTATGGTATCATGTAACGTGTAAGACGTTTGATGAATGGAAATATAATATTATGACTATGCTTGTTAATGTATTGTCTTGTGTTGCAAAGTGATTGTTAATTTTTGTGAATGTTATATTTGCTGTGCAAAAAACTGTAAGAAAGAGCAGTTTAGTAAAGAATAGGCAAGTGCGGGTTGAGAAAGGCACAAAGCAGTGGGTATTCGTACTTAAAAGATACTTTATTAAGCATAAGTAGCTAATGCTACATAGGTGAATAGTTAAACTTACATAGGCGATGTTTTCTGAATGTTTCACAAAAAAGAAGCATCACACCTAAGTTATGCCATATCACTGGCGATAGCAGTGATACATATTTACATACTGCATAGTTTGTTGGAAGCAGAGAAGAACGTTACGTCTAAGTACCAAAAGGTGTAGATAATTGTTTTTTAAAGGATACCTACCAGTGCATAGTTACGTAGAATATTATACATAAATAGCTGAGACATTCCTGCTGGGTCTGTGCTATGCAAGCTTGTGTCGATCAGTCTATTTTTTTTTTGATTTTTTGTGAGATGCTGTTCCTTGTGCATCGCTGGTTTGTGGGAAAAGGGTCTTCCTGGTGCCTCTTTTTGGCTGTTCTTTTGTTGGTTTGGATGTTTCAGGTAAAGGAGTTTGTTTTGGCGGTGGTGTGGTGTCAGTTTTTCTTGGTTCAAAGGTGTCAGGTATGTTACCTTTTGCAACGCTACTCTTTGCCGGTACATCCATGACACTGACCGGGTTTTTTTTCAGTTTTGGGTGTTGAAGTTTCAGGTAAAGGTGTTTCAGCAGTTTCACTTTTGGTTTCTGCAGCTGTTGTTGGAAGTGTGTTTTGCATGGAAGTTTCTGCGGCACTCTCAGGTAGTGCAGCGATATTTGCTGTTAGCATTGGCGTGTCATCCCAACAGGTATCAAGAATGAAAACTCGTTTTTCTTTTGTACTCTCTGGATCAAAGTGTAGCTGAAATTTTTTTGTCTTTCCTTGCAGAGAAAGCAGCTCTGCTGGATAATCATAGGGATTTGGATTAGGTATGGCCTTGCACAATTCTTTGCAATCTTTTACCAATGAGTTTGCTTCATTACTGAAACATGTCATTATTCCAGTGGTAGTGGCATCAGACAACACTACCCTGAAGCAATAGCTACGTAAAAATTTTTAAACACAGCGCTTAGTGACGATAAAAGGTTTTATATAAACAGTGTAGTATGTATTGTAGTTTACCTGGAAAGCAAGTCATCATCGGAGGTTGGCTGTTTACAGTGGGTATGTGGAAATCGGTCTGAGATTTTATAACCGCAGTCAAAGCATTTCTTGAAAAACCATGTTCTTGTTTTATCGACTTCGTTAATTGTAGCAGTGACAGTAAACCGGACATTCTGGCATTTAAATTAAAAATGTGTATTAACTGTTGATTTGATAAGGCCCATGTTACAGTTGTTTATTACCTGTTGGTTTTGTGGATTTTCTGCAGCTAAATCTGCTAGAGTGACGCGGTTCCTATATTTTTCTTGGTCTGGATCTGCACATCTTTGGTGCTGGATATTCAGTATTGTTGGTGGGTCGATGAATTCTTCATACCTGTATTATTAAACGATGTATGTTTAGGTTCTTTTAAAAGATAAAATGTAATTTTAGGCTTTTACTTTATGTTCTTACACATTGCGGATTTCTTTGACTTCTGGTATCTTAGGATTGAAGTAATACGACGTTGCAGATGTGCTTGACAGTTGAAGGCCTGTATTAATTTAGACAGACGTTAAGTAATAAAATCAAAAAGCCGAATAATAAGCATAATCTTAAAAGGTAGAATGATAAATACTAATTAATAAGTCTACCTCCATAGTCTTTTACTAAGCATGAGGTCACTGCTATGATAACTGGTTTCTCTGCTTGCTCGTATTCTGTTTTCCTAAAAGTGTGAGCATCTTGATTCCACAAAGTAAATCAGACTGTGTGACCACTGGTAGAGTGACAAAGGATCTTTTAAAGCTAATTTTTAAAGGTAATTTTTAAACACTTACTCTAAATTTTGGATACCAATGTCTCTCCAAACTGTTGAACCTTGTGTTGCCTTTGTTGAATGTTGTATTTCAGTTACATACTGAACGGATCCAACATAATCTGCAATTAGTAGTAGAAAATCAGACATCTATTATTATTAGTCGTTTTATATTTACGTGTCTTATGTACCTGTTAACAGTCCTTCTTTTACATCGACTTTTGAATACAGATCTCGATAACTGCTGAAGTTGAAATAGTGCTCTGGAAAGCCTGTGTCTGGTATGTCTTTAATATCTGTGTATGTTCCAAAAACCAATGAAAGCGTGTGAGGAACAGCTTGCATATATGGTTTTGCAGGTTGAAAGCCAAAGCCGGTGATCTTGCAAGCTCTGTTGATCTGAAGGAGTGCATCAAATTTTGCCTTTTCACGTAAGTTGACAGTTGCTTGTATAGCTCCTCCCTGCAAGTATGATAGCTATTGATAAATTTTAAATGCATTTGTTTTTTTTTAGAGAACATGAGACCTTTGAATTGTGTAGTTGGTTCATAGAATAGTGCTTTGTACCTGTCTATCAATCAACATGCAACAGAACACTACAGGTTTTCCTTGTTTATTTGTTGTTATCCATTTTTGGTAGACTTTTACATATATAGCTTTCCCAGTATCCGATTCTTTTAGGTCGTTGAGGGTAATGTCTTCTGATTGTGTAACGATTGCTTTGTCTATAGACTTGTCCGGTTCTACAATGCTAGAGCTATGCTCCATTTGCCTACATGTTAAGGAAGAAAATGTTTATGATAAATGCATGTAAATATATGTTTAATGGTAACAGTAAAATTTCAGTGGAACCATGAATGCTGAAAATTACGCCGCCAAGTAAGCTTAGAACGGATACAAATAACAGTACAATATTTTGCATAATAATGTAAAGCTTAGCAAGATAGGTATTTGGTAATTGCACAAATGTATATTTAAAAGGTAAATATGAGTGTGAGGAACCTGTGCAAGTGTGACCATGTTTAAAAATTCTTTATAAACAACATTCTTTGTTGTGTTTTTATGATTGCCCGGACATTGTTTGATTAGCATTTTTAAACCTTGCGGAGATGTTGCTCTTGACAGTGCAACATACAATTGACCATGGGCAAAAAACAGGTTCGGGTAGGTATACGCCTATTTTATTTAACGATTGCCCTTGGCTTTTGTTGATTGTCATTGCGTAACAGACTTTCACCGGGAAATGCTTCCTTTTAAACACAAATGGCAGCTGTTCTTCTTTATTGATAAGTACAATACGCGACAACCAAACTTTTTCTCCCATTCTAGTACCGGTTATGATCTTTGCCTGAATAAGCCTCGTATACACCTGAGTCACAATCATCCGTGTGCCATTACACAATCCGCCGCCTAGGTTTAGGTTTCTTAGTAGCATTATGGGTGCACCTATTTTAAGCGTAAGCTCGTGGGGGGGCATTCCTGAAAAGGAAAGTGTGTTTAGGTATTCTTGAGGATATAGCAACTCTGTTGCCCCTCCATCATTTGATTTCGGTATAGCTTCGTCAACACTTATAAAAGTATATGCATCTCCCTGTAACATGTTGAGGATAGTAGAATTTATAGTATTTGCATTTTCGTTTCTCGGACACACTATTGCTTTTCCCTGTAATGATGCTGCATCTGGTGCTTGCAATGTTTTTTCATCGTATATAAAATTAATAAGCTCTTGAATAGCTGTACTGCTTTCGGGAATGCAGTACCTATCTGGTATCTGCACCCATGATGAATTCTGTGGGTCGGCTTCATCCGGTTGACCAATGGTACCATTTCCAACCTCAAGTAACCATTGAGAGAACGTCGAAATCTCTTCAGCTTGTTCAGGAGAAAGACTTGGCTGTTGGAGTCGCATATTTTGTTTAAGCTTAATGATTTTGAAATATGGCCATAAGTATGACTGTGTTATGCATGAAGAAATAATCTGCTTCTTTGTAGCTTTTTTCTTCACGGGAAGTGTTTGCCTGAAATCGCCTCCTAAAATAACCGTTTTCCCTCCAAATAGGTCTGTCGGCTTATCCATTATATCTTTCAATGTGCGGTCAAGTGTTTCGAAACATCTGCGATCGTTCATAGGTGCTTCGTCCCATACGATAAGATCAGTTTGCCTAAGCAATTCTGCTACCTGCGTTTTCTTTTTTACACTGCACATTGATTCGTCAGATAGATCTAACGGTATCTTGAATCTTGAATGAGCCGTTTGTCCTGATGGGAGTAATAAGGCAGCAATACCTGAAGAAGCGACTGCCAAGACAATTTTCCCTTCTGACCTAAGTGTAGAAATTATAGTCCTCCAAACGAAAGTCTTGCCTGTCCCTCCATGGCCATAAACAAATATGAGGTTCTGGTGCCGAGTATTCACTGCATGTGTGACTTGCTCAAAGATTATTCGTTGGTTAGCATTTAGACGGCCCACTAATCTTTCACTTTCGCTCCTTAACAATTCACGATTATAGGACCTTTCTTCCATTAGTGCCCTGTTGTTCAATACTTGCAGCAAGTGAGGTGGAGGCAGATTAAACCCAAAATCTTTGACTGATTTTCCATAGGAAGTAAGAATTGCTTGCAGCTCATACATAAGACCATCATGTAAGTCTTCAGGAGTAACATGAAGATCTTGTATGTGCAAGACTTCTGAAAGTATTTGGGGAATGTCTTCTGACATGGAATCTGCGTGTGACTGTAGAAGTGTAACGGGGCTAGAAACCTCACAAAAAATAAGTATCTGACAAAAAAGGTTTCGCATGTAAGACGGGGTGGCTGAGAAAGAAGCTTCTTGCAAGGCAATATTCCATTCTTGATCACCACCTAGCAGCCCCATTGCTTCACACGCGGCTCTATTTGTAGGGCAGACAACGTCGTCAACTGTACAGATATGTCGGAATGACATTGAACTTTTTTGATGACAGAGCAAAAATCTTAAGTAAAATGCATCTCCAGAGTTAGGATGCACATATGCCAAACGGCCAATGGCTAATGTGCTGGCACGGCGCCTACGTTGCCAGTACTTCCCATCTTTGTACCATACATATTCTTTTGGAAAGTTTAAGTATGTTAAATGGCGGCCGTCTGTATTGTAAAGGTTGTATTTAAACCATTCAGTCAGCGTCGTCCTTTTGTTGTATTCACTATCGACAACCGTTTGCAATTGCTGGTGCCTTCTAAAGTTCACTCGCTGCATATTTTTGAGGTGAACTACAAGTATTTGAACCGGTGGATCCCTGCTATGTATATTGAATCCAAGAATCCTCCAACATGCTTCATGTGGTCCAATGAATCTAGCATCTTGGAAATTCTTGATTTCATCAATGTGCAATGAACGATGGCTTGTGCTTGCTCCTGTACTTCCAAGTGTTCTTGTAATATGAGTTACGATTCTGTCAGTGCCTTTTGAAATATACTTAAAGAGGTATTTTATAAGCATTGACCATTCACAGTACTCAACATTGATATGTGCATAGAACCGCATGCATATAGATCGGTTATGTGGAACAACATAGCCGTTATCAAGGCTAACATCCTGCCTCATTGTTGTTATGCCTGAATCCCTTCTACGGTAATGCACACATCCTTTCTTATCAATGAAGGTTTCTGGACAAAAAGGTTTAGGAAACTTCTTAGTGCATACATCACTATCCCGCATACACGGTGCTGATGTATTTACCAATCCACATGGGCCATGCATCATAAACTCAGTAATAACTCTATAGCCTTCAGGATCAGTTGCTGGGTCTGGAAGCTCTGCAGAAACATATCTATTTACATCTGTGTGTGCTTGTACACGGTCGCTTTCTCTGACCCACAGGAGCAAATGACAATGTGGCAACCCTCTCTTCTGGAACTCCACCGTGTATAAAACTGCAATGAGATGATAGGTATTTAGGCATCTGTTAAGTATAGTAATTTGATAGAGAGTCTACGCATAAAGAATTTAAACAGTACCTGCTTCGACATGGCCAAAAGGCCTTGAATCTCGTAAGAAAGTAACTAACTGATGTATCTTTCTTTCAAAGACACGATCCACAACATCAGGCCTGTCGGCAACCGTTACATGCGGGAACTGCTCCATATATTCTTGGATCTCAGGCCAGTTGACATTGCATGTGAACGTGATAAAGAATGATGGGTTCCCGTGCACCCGGCATATAGCCAAAGCATCTAAATAATGGCTATACATATATCGCGGTCCTCCTGTGAAAGAAGAAGGTAGAATTGTCCTTGAACCGACATCTGAACCGTTTGTATCACCGCGTGAGATAGCATCGTGCAGGCCTGCCATATAGTCATTTCGAATATCACCTTGATGTTCTCTTATAAAGTCAATTCTTGACTGCTCAATGCTACAGTAAGCTGTAACAACATATTGCTGAAAAAGCCTGCCACTCCTTGGCAGTAGGCGATTCTCATTAAAACGGTCGTGTAGCTCGTATGCGTAGTACATTTTCATTGTCATTTTTTTGGGAGGGTCGGCCGATGTACGTCTGCTCAATAAGACGCGTCCCAAATGGTATCCATCTTCACCAAAGAAGAAAACCAATAGGAATTGCATTGACATATAAGACGTGTTTAGCTTGCTCACGTGCTGCAGCTGACGATCATGCTGTTGGACGACCACATCAAATTCAGTTTCCACGTCTGGCCCGCCTTCAAAAACAATTGCACCAATAGAATCGCCTGTAGGCAATTCATGCTGCCTTGAACCGACAACACCAAACAAACGGACCTTGAATTCTGGAACATCAGCTTTCGCCATTTTATCCCTTGCAGTTCTAAACAACTGGACTAATTGATTGTGCTTGTCTAGTAGGTCAATCAAATTTTCCAAAACGTCTGTACGCAGGCGCTGACCAGACCTTTGAAAATGCTCTAAACGATTTGAAACTTCATTTTCTGTATCATAGATATATAGCTGCAGGAACTGTGGGCGCATATTGGTTTCTGGACAGAGGCTACCTATCCGATGGTAAAGCTGTCCGGAAATTTTAAAGACATAAGGACCCCTACCCATGTTTATAGAGTTATCTATTTCTGCACCCAATGATGTCATTGCGAACATTTGATTGTATGCACGAATATTCTCCATAAAATGCCGATTAGTAAAAAGGTCTTTTATATATTGCGGGTATTCATCCTGAGCATCCAGGGTAACTCTGCCGCCATTGCAACATTTATGATAATCAACACGGGCTCTAGTACTGGAAGCAAGCCTCTCATCATACCAGAACCGTGCACCGCAATGATGGCAGATCTGATCACATCTGCCCATATGCATATATGCAGTCGGCGGACCTGCATTAGACATATAAAATATAATTCTGAACAATGGACCCGTGAAAATAAGAATGTTTGATTTAGCCTGCATATGAAACAGGATAACTGAAAGCGGTAACACACCTTGCCTAGCCCTTCTAGTTCTGTTGTGCGGAGTGCGGGTATTGTTTGATGAAGAACGCATCGTAACTGCAACAGATAAAAGAAAAGATGGTAAGCAAATGCAAAGGGATTTTAGATGGTATGTTTATGTGTTTTTATTCATAAATTTTTTTAAAGCAATGAAACCTTGGCACTGCCGTTGCTGACTATTAGTTTGGACATTTACGTTGCAGGTCTGTGGTAAAGGAGCAGCGGTTGGAAGAGTCTCATTAGATGAAGGGCCTGCAGCCTTGGACGTGAAGGCGTGCGTAAGACATTCAGATATAATTCCACTGCGGTTGGCATCGGCCATAAAAATGTCTTTTTTGTCGCCTGCAACAAACATGAACGGTAAAGCTCTTAACCCTGAAAAAACACCTATAACAGTGACTGAAACATAAAAAGAAATGCAAATTACATAGGAATTCTGCATCGTTAATTTCTGAAGATGTAGAATGGGGTCTTTCCGAAACAAACTAGTGTTCTTTAGAAAGGTCACAGAGTTTTTGCTTCCCTTTATCCGTAAAAGATGTAGGTGCATTTAACGTAGAACTGCCCGTAGCTTGACTTTGTTGCACATCGCATTCATCTGGAAAACAGTAGCAGAAAGGTTTTTCAAAACATAACGGTAATTAAAAATTTAAGTAACACAACCTAAACAGTATAGCACAACAAACATAATGCGCACCTCTTATTTGTACAGGCGGGCCAGCATTCGTATGATACTCAAAATCTTTGTCACTGTGGTGAGACGGTTCTCCATTGGGCACATGCAGCATACTTTCAAAGGTTTGCTCTGAAAACCCGGTGGGTGTGTAATGACATTGAGAATCTACATTAAAGGTACAACCTTGTTTCCTGTTTTCCGTATTTGGCTGTTGTATAGGACCACTGCCAATCGAAACTTGGGTGCCAGCAGGCCTATCCTTACACGGCCTCTTACTAACCGAGGGTAAATTTACGTCAACACTATCTACAGCACTTATGATGGTCTCTGATCTTAAATCCAGAATATTTTCCTTCCTTTCAGCTAAACCATAGTGATCTATAGATTCTAAAGAAGGCACATTTGTAACCCTACGTATGGCTCTTTTTTTAGTCTTCATATGGCACAGATCTAATAATACTGAGTTTCATATGGATACAGGCAAATAAAGAGAGCAAAAATGCACATGAAGCATAGAAGAGCGGATTTATAAGCATCATACATATAGCAAATATATATAAAGCAAATGTACATGGATCCAAGCATCACCAAGAATGCATGCATGGAAGACAAAAAAGATCAAGACAAATAACAAAATAACAGTGCATAGGCATGAAATAAAATTAAACAAACCTGTTTGAGACGATCCTGAAGAGGATGAAATTCTTTTCTTGAATGTTTTATTTTTCCTGCTTTTCTTGTTTTTTTTTTTTTTTTTTTTTTTTTTTTTTTTTTTAGATAAACCACTCTTGCCTGGGTGCAACTATGAGTTTTTTTCAGCATAAAACTTTTTTCTCATTCTATAAGAGAAGCATGGAGCATTGTACTTTTCCAAAGTTAAGCCATACAAATTGAGACAAAATTCAACATTAGGTAGAAACTTTATGGATAAGGCAGTAGATCATTGACACGTTCAATAGCAGAGTGTATTTGTAAGCTATACGTTCGTATTATACGGCAAAAAAATTTACATATGATACCTTATATACGCTGGGCTTTAAACTGGGCCAAACCGGGCAAGAATCTGGCAGCAAACATGCAAGGCAGATGGGCTACCAAACGTGGGCCAAACTTTTGGCAAGAAACCGGCAGCACAAAAGGGCAAAACGGCAGCGTTTCCCTCGTGGTTTAATATAAACTTGTAATTTGCTGAAAGCTCTAGCAATCAAAGCAAATCCTTCGTTCAACGAGTTAAAAGCATCGTCTTCATCACTGTTAACATTGGAGTACATCATAAAATCAGTGTTGTCATATGAAACCAGTTGATTATCAGCTTGTTGTGGTGATGCTTCGTATGGAACGATTTGGTTTGAAGAAGTTTGTGAGGGATAAGTTGAAAGATTTTGTGGTTGGACAAAACTCTGGCTTGGTTGTGGTGCAAAGCGAGACTGAGCAATTAAAGCAAGTGAATTTGGAGTTGATGATGGTGAGTAATCTCCATGAGCTGCTCTGTCTTTGTCAACTTCTGATTGGTGATGCTTCAAATAATCATACAGCAACCCATATGAGGCGTTGTGTAGATTGTTAGCTTGTCGAACAAAAGTTACATACTTTTGCCAATCAGGTCCGAGAATACTCAGGAACTTAGTATTCACTGCAATCCTTGGTAGTACGATGTTGTGACGGTCCAAGTCATTGATGATATTGGTAAACCTATGGTAGTATGACTCTAAAGATTCCCCAGCTTCAATCATAAACATGGTGTATTTTAGATAAAGCTTATATTTCATATCCTCTTGGTTTAGCTTTGTTCCTTCCATGAGAAGATGTACATGTTCCTACATGTTATTTGCAGTCTTTTGTGCATCGATACTTCGAAAGATAGGATTTGGAATTCCTTGAAGTATGTAAGACATGGCTAGTTCATTTTCTTCTTGCCGAAGGACTTGTTCTGTTGTGAGTTAAGCAACAGGAATAGGAGTTGTAGTTGCTTCTCTTGGAGGAATGTGATTTGGATCTGCAAGAATCGTTGTGGTTGGTAACTGATAAGGTTCTTCAATGATTACCTTCTTCAAGTACTTTCCATGGGGTTTCTTGAGTTCAATAAACTGAAGAAATCGACTTGACCACTGCACGTAATTACCCGGAGTTAGCATTGGAGGTGTATCTAAGGATCATGCTTCATGTTTGGATTGTTGACTGTTGATTGCTTCGCACATTTGATCAAACCAGTGAGGTTGTTTAGGTGGAAGTTGGTAAGTCTGCATTGCTTGTTGTGGATATTGTTGTTGTTGAGGGAAAAACTGATGTTGTTGCACGAAAACTTGGTGTTGAGGATATTGTGGTTGTTGATGATATTGTTGTTGTTGATACTGCTGTTGTTGATTGTAAAAATAGTTGTAATTTGGTGGTTGAGACATTCTTGTGTTCTTGTGGATCTTGTAGACAATTGTGATGTGTGTTATGAATTATAAAGTTTGGTTTTGGTTAAGTGGTGTTCTTGTTCAATTCCGACAGATTACAAATTTCGATAGTTGCCAATTTCGATAAGGTTCTGAATTCTGATGAGGTTACTGAATTGCGATAAGTTCTCCGAATTCCGATAAGATAGTACAATTCCGATAGAGTTATCTAAATTCTGACAAGACTGGCTGAATTCCGATAGACTAGTGAATTGCGATAAAACCGAGAATTTTGATGGCTTCAGCAATTGCAACATAAATTGACAATTCCGATAACCTTTCTAAATTGCGATAGAACTGGCAATTTCGATAATTTATCTAAATTGCGATAGAAATGGCAATTTCGATAATTTATGTAAATTGCGATAGAACTGGCAATTTCGATAGTTTATCTAAATTACAATTATGATAATTTTCTCAATATCTTATACAAGATATGAGATTTGCCTCAAAGTCGAAGTATTTTCACAAACTTATACAAGCAAGGAAAATACTGAACGCCAATTTCGATAAACCCTTAATCTGTTGAATTCCGATAAACCCTTGCTGACAATTCCGATAAACCCTAGCGATAATTCCGATAAACTCTCAAAAGCAATTTCGATAAACCCTCTTTTCACCAATTCTGATAAAACGCCGAATTTTTCAGATCACTTTTCCGATTAAAAAACGATGTATTAACAAAAAAAATTCGGTTCAAAACGTGTGATAACACTAAAATATTACGAAAGTTTCAACCTTTAACGTCTAAACCTAAATTTGGTGAAGTTCAATAAAGCGCAACAAATGAAAAACGAGTGTCAATCTACTAAAACTCGAACAAGAATAAAACTTTCGACTACAAATCTGATCTCTACTCACTATTATGATCTTTTCACTTTACAAGTGCGAAGATATGTGAAAGAAATAAGACTTTTGGTCGTAAATAGCCACAAAACCAAACGTTAATCTATTAAACCAAACGTAAAATCTATAATAACGATGTAATCTACTTAAAAACACACAATCTAATTATCTTCTAGCGAATGATACCACTTGATAGTTCCTATTTCTAGCTTAACACAATATATAACTCAACGTAAAACAACTACTATGAAACGTATACTTAATATAACGAGAGATAAATAGGATAACGAGAAGAAATAGAAGAATAGAAGGATGATCTTATTTTACACATAAAACTAACAAAGCTTCGGCACAAGAGTGAATAAAACCAACAAAGAAAAATGATACCTAAGTATCCTATTTATAGAAGATTTCTAGGGCAAAAATTGCCTAAGTATTCTAGAAGCTAAATCATTGGATCCCACGGCCCATGGGCTCCTTATGAGTCGTGAGACATAAACCAAACATAGAGCCCATATTCTAGCAACCTAATTACAATATTTGACCAAGACTTGAAATATATTTAAACGTGTTCCCAACATTGCTCATGATGAAGAACTTGCTCAAAGTTCTGCTTCAGTAAGGTCTTTTGGGTCTTTTTGGTAGCTTCATTACCACCAAACCGAGTAGTGATTGCTTCAAACAATGATTTTGCATCCTTGTATTTGCTGAATGTTAGAAGCTGATCATTGGGGATGGTCATCATTAACAAACTCCTAGCTTTGACACCATTCTACTTTTGCAGCTTCTCTTCTACAGTAACTAGAGAGGTATTCACAGTTGTCTTTTCTTTACCATCAACTGTTGTTACAGTTGTTGATGGTTTAAAGGAGTTCCCATCTTCAATGATCTCTCAGAGTGCATAGTCCTGCACTTGGAAGTATTGTTCTATTCGAAGCCTCCACATCTCGAAAGCTTTCTGCTTCAGCATTGGCAACTTTGCAGCCATGTTGGTCTGTGTTGTTTCCATGTCCATTGTCTTTAAGGAATAAAGAGTTCTTCTTCTAAATCAAAGTATCAACCTAGCTCTGATACCAATTTAAAGGATCTAAAATACACTTAGAATATGTTGAAGATACTTTGAGTTTATATCAACAAGTATGCGGAATCTACTTGATGATAGTTAGAAGGCTGGTTTGATGTAACAGGAATGCAGAGTTTGTATGAATAATGAACAATGAATATAACTCCAAACGATTCAATATTATTAGATATAATACGAGTGATCTCTGATATCACTAGTGTTACAAAACATTGAATCTTTTTAAAAACTTATCCTTCTACATGTCTTCTAAAGCAGTATCTTCATGCAACAGTCTTCTATACTAGTAGTACTAACTTAGCAGTTTGTACTGTTAGTTGTCTTCAACAGTCTTGAACTTATACTAGCAGTTTGTACTGTTAGTGTTATCTTCAGCAGTACTAAGTCAAAACTAAGTCTTCAACATTTAATTCCTAACAACAAGTTTGTGCACTAAATGCTTAGACATTCACAAACAACTTTTACTCCACCAAATAGCAACCTAGTCCCTGAGATAGCTCAATAGGTTCAGTTAGTTGCTACTTAAGGTTAGCTTAAGTTTAGTGAGGAGTCATACCATACTTGTCATTCAACACCAAGTGTTATTCCGCAAACACTTGGGTATAATTCTTTGTTAATTGCAAATAGAATTAAACGTTGAAAACTTGTGTCTCTTTACTTTACGTTTATCTTTTAACAAAGTTCTTAATACATTACTAGTCATGGAACATTGGTAGTTTAACTCATTAGTTACTACTATCAGTGTGAAAGAGAACAACACTATTTCTTAATCTAAGAGCATCTGCTTTGACTTTGAAAGAGATTTCACCACAGGCTCTTCAATCATAATAGTCTTGCCTTTGTCCTGTGATTGTGAAGTGATTGTTGGTTTTGTTGTGGATTGAGCTGGTTCATTGATTACCACCCCTTTTGCCTTAGGTCTTGTGCTCTTTAACTCCTTAAGTGTCTGAGCTATTGTGAGTTCTTCAACAGTTGTTGTAGTTGCAACAATATTAATCTCTGGCTCAGCAGTACTAACTTCTACACTAGTAGTAGAAACTTCAGTACTAGCAGCATTAATTTCAGCAGTACTAACCATTAACTTAGCAACCTCAACCATTTTATCAACACCAAGCCCAGCAGCATCATCCATAACCTTAGCAGTTGTAAAAGAATCAATCTCAACAACATTCCCTTGTTGATCTTCAACCACAAACTCAACACTAGTATCAACCTCCTCATCCTCCCCTGAACCCTTGCCGTCATTCCTCCCCTGTTTGGAGGCATCCTCCCCCAAACTGGCAGCATCAGAAGAAGATTCAACCCTAGCAACATCACCAATTTTGTATAACCTTTTTAGCTTATGAGTTATTGACCTCTGTTTCCCTTCAAGATATCTGACTCTCCTCTTCAACCTTTTGATTTCATCATTTTGAGAAGATGTAGTCTTCTTGAGGTCAAGAACCTCCTTTGACAATTTGGTACATATTTCCAACAATTCTTTTAGTTTCATGCTACTCTCATCACTTCGGATTGTGTTACCTATCCCGAGAGGTGAATCATTGGGAATGTTAGACTTAACCTCAAACCTAGTTTGAGCTTCTGAGCCCCCCCATGGTTTCTTGACGCCTTGGGTTTCCATCACCTGAGTCAGTTCCATGGGAACTTGACCCGTTAGATGTTGCCTTGGATTGGGTCTTAGCTATGTTACTACTGTTCTGCTATAAATTTAAGCTAGTAGCAGTAGTAGCAGCCCTTTCCAAACTACCTTCCCACTCCTTATTGGTAGCCTCATCTGCATCCATACCAGCACTAGCCTGAGGAAGCTGAGTACCCTTTTTCTGTGTGAGCCTACGGGTATAGGTCTTTTGTGGTTGAGATGTGGATGGTAAAACAATGGGTGTGTGATGGGTCTCAGTTGGGATTACTGAACCTTCACCATGATTTTGAGCTTGTTCCAACATTGTTATAAACAATGGTGTTACAACCCCTGAAAAGTCTTTTCCTTCCCTCTTCATATTAGCAAAAATCTTTTTAGAATGAGAGAGTGGAAGATAAGTTTTTGAATGAATTTTCTTTGCAGAAAATTGTTTGTCCATAAGTAATTGTAAAAACCTTGGATATAAGTAAAATTTTCTTGCAGATTTATCCAAGTTCTTAACCATACCACCAAAAATCATTTTTGAAAAATTATACTTTTGGTTTGTAGCCAAGCAGACTATGACAAAAGCCACATTGCTGCTAAACTCATTCCAGCCAGTTATCTTTGGACTAAGACACTGTAAGATGGTATGAATCTAGAATTTCCATTGAGGGGAGAAGGATCCTTTTGAAAACTTTAAAGAATCATTTTTTCTTACATAACCCATTAGTGCAAGGTTTTTAAAAATTATAGAGTTTGAGAAACACTCAATTCCCTCAGTATCTGCTAGGTGAAGAACTTTCCTAACAGATGCTTTAGTAATGAGTATTTCCTGCCCATCTACAAGGGCATGGATCAGTTCTTCCCCATTAATAGTTTTGAACTTTGAAGTAGACCAAAACTGTTTAATGTAGGAAATATATATAGTAGGTGGACAGTCTCAAAGGTTTGTCACTTTTGCACAAATGCTCAGAAATTTTGATAGAGATGACTTAGAAACATTATGGAAGTTAGTAAAAGATAAGTATGGATTAACAAGGCCAGAAGGCATTTTGGATAAAGTTCTCTGGGGTGATTTGAAAGTCATGTTTGAATGGCATCATGAAGATAGGGTATCGCAGGATCAGAAACAAAATAAAGTTGTGCTTTGGAAGCTTTTTCAGTCCTGTGTAGTTCATACTGAGATGATGATAGGACTTCAAATCTACATGCTAGTTGAGAAAGATTATCCTTTGAGTAAGGCTACAGTCTATCAGATGCTAAATGGAACAGTCAAGCTTCAGATTGATGTTTTTGATGAAATGGTCTATAAGCTGCTCAAAAAGATGGAGAGAATACTTACTCCAAAAGAGAAGAATTAGTAAGATGTTTGGAAGCATCCTCCTGGTGATGGTTTACACTTTGAAGGAAACTTGATGATTTTAGAAGAAAATATCAAGTTTAGGGGAGGATTGTTGGGTATTAAAGCTTCCAAGGTGTTAATGCTGCTCAAGATGGTTAAGGCTGCTCACATGATTAAGACTGCTCAGGTACTTAAATGAAAATACTCTAAGTATGTTTCTACTGCTGGTACAAAGATTAAGACTGCTAGTATATATTACTACTGCTGGTAATGTTGCTGAACTTCAATGAAATACACTTAGTATGTTAGTGCTACTAGAAGAAAAGTTAGTGCTGCTAGTACCAACTTACTACTGCTGAAATATTAATGCTGCCAGAGTTAAAGTTTACTGCTGCTGGAGTATTGATTAGTGCTGCTAATGTATTAAGTCGGTTTATGTGTAAGATAAGTATAGTAATGCCGTGTAACATGTTTAGATAAATATAGAAAAGATTTATCTTGCATAGAAAGTTATTGTAAGCCGACTAGGACTCCTTAATCTATAAAAGGAGGTCCTAGGGCTCCTTAGTCTATAAAAGGAGGTCATAGGGCATAGAGATTGATACGTATTTATTGAGTTTATCAAATACAATGCGGAATCTTGTACTTGATCTTATGAAGAACTTTGTATTAGTTGTAACAGTAAACAAAGAACACAATTATATCAAAGAAAATGCTTCAATATTATTGACTATAATTCGAATACTCAACGGTATTAGGGTTTTACAACCTTGAAGCTATAACTCTATGACTCAATGAATACGTATCAATCTCTATGCCCAAGGACCTCCTTTTATAGACTAAGGAGTCCTAGTCGGCTTACAATAACTTTCTATGCAAGATAAATCTTTTCTATATTTATCTAAATGTGTTACATTGTATTACTATACTTATCTTACACATAAACCGACTTAATACATTAGCAGCACTAATCAATACTCCAACAACACTAAACTTTAACTCTGGCAGCATTAATACTTAAGCAGTAGTAAGTTAGTACTATCAGCACTAACTTTTCATCTAGCAGTACTAACATACTTAGTGTATTTCATTGAAGTTCAGCAACATTAACAGCAGTAGTAATATACACTAGCAGTCTTAATCTTTGTACCAGCAGTAGAAACATACTTAGAGTATTTTCATTTAAGTAACTGAGCAGTCTTAATTATGTGAGCAGCATTAACACCTTGGAAGCTTTAATACCCAACAATCCTTCCCTAAACTTGATATTTTCTTCTAAAATCTTCAAGTTTCCTTCAAAGTGTAAACCATCACCAGGAGGATGCTTCAAAACATCTTACTACTTCTTCTCTTTTGGAGTAAGTATTCTCTCCATCTTCTTGAGCAGCTTATACGCTCGGATTTGGGCTAGGTCAGTATGGGCTGTCACACAGGGCCTTAATATTTGGAGGGGCATCATTTTTTTCATAAGCCCAATGTAAACTTACTATGTAAACTATCTCTTTTAAAGCCCATAAGAGAACGTTTATGCAACTGTTCGCACAGATCGTTTATTATTAGGATTACTGGATTAATATACCAGATTTTAGATTCGATATACGAACTTACGAAGTCCTACAAACAAGGAAAAAATAAACCGAACTATACTTGTGAGTTTTGATAGATCGATAAGTGGATCATCATTCTTCATTCTTTGGGCTATTGTATGGTAACACTTCAACTTTGTTTATTTTGAGTTTTAAATTGAGATTTTCAATCTGTTAGGGTTTATTTTTATTTTTATTAATTAATTTATAAATTTAGTAATCATATTTGTTTTCTAAGGCTGGATGCCAAGGTCACCCTTTCTTCATCATACATATCAGCGTCACATCAGCTTTCTATCTCCTCTCACTTCCCTTCACCTTTTTGTGGGCAACAAGGCATCATTCACTTCACCTTTCATTAAAATACCCACTTTTTACAAGTATACCCCACTAATTACCCCACACACATTCACACACAAAATAAAAAATAATAAAACATCTAGTAAACTTATGGTGATCAGACGACCAAGTTTATTCTTGGTTTTTGTGTTTGCAAGGTGAACATGGGAGGTTGGCAAGGGCTTAGCGCGTGACTTTGGCAAAAGGTGATCCCTTCACCATGCCTTGCCGAGCTGTCTAAGGTTTATGGAATTATGGTTCTAGTTATTTTCTAAAGTTGGAACACTTGAGCTTATATTTAAGAGGAGAGTTATTTTACCTACCAAACTTATCTTACATAGCAAGGGACTCATCCCTATAATCCATTTAAAATGAAATCAATGGTTGAGATTAAAAGCATTTTAATATTTAACATATTTTTAATAATTTAAATATCTCTTAAACCGTTAATCGTTAAGCGAAAATAATTACACCATCGCGACGAACATTTAATTATCTTTCTATTGACGGAAACTTTGATATACTTTCGACAAAAAAATATTTTTCATTTTTTTTCACGTTTTTTTTTCATTTTTTCGTCTTTTTTTTTTTTTTTTTTTTTATTATTGAAATTTGCATAAAAAAAATCACATGTGATATTAGTGTTAAATCACATATGATATGTAATATCACATGTGATATTAGTGTTAAATCACATATGATATGTAATATCACATGTGATATTAGTGTTAAATCACATATGATATATAAATGCAAATTTCAGTAACGAAAAAAAAAAAAAAACGTAAAAAAAGGTGAAAAACACGAAAAAAATAAATTTGTCGAAAGTATATCGAAGTGCCTATCAATTAAAAGATAATTAAATGATCTTCGTAATGGTATATATTTTTTTCGCTTAATGATTATCGGTTTGAAAGATATTATTATTTGAAAAAAATGATGAAAGTGAGTTTTTTAAATTGTTGGTATTAATCTCATCTATTTAGATCAAATAAAGATAGATGGTGAAGATTAATCCCTCGGTATGTAAAAAAAGTTTGGTCCTCAAATGATCACAAATGGCAAAAGTTAAATATAGATCTCATATTTGTTATAAATCCAATGAAAAAAATCATAACCATTTATTTTTTTAATCAAAACAAAAAATATAAACTTTCACCATTTTTTTAAAAATTAAATATCTCGCAAACCGTTAATCATTATGCAAAAAAAATCATACCATCGCGACGAGAATTAAATTATCTTTCTATAGATATGCATTATTATATTTTTTCGACGAATTTTTTTTTTCTTCATAATTTCCGCCTAATGTGATTTGTAAAAATCACACGTGATTTGATTTTTAGGATTCACATGTGATTTTTACGAATCACGTGTGATTTTTACGAATCACGTGTGATTTTTACATATCACATGTGATTTTTACAAATCATATGTGATTTTTCTGGACAAAAATTTTTAAAAAAAAAAAGTTCGTCGAAAGTATAGAGAAATGCATATCTATAGATAGATAATTTAGTTTTTGTCGCGATGGTGTATTTTTTGTAGCTCGAAGATTTATCATTTGCAAGATATATTGTTTTAAAAAAAATGGTGAAAAATAGTTTTTTATTAATTTAGATGAAAAATGTATGGCTATGATTGATTTTTTTGATATATGACAAATATGAGATTTATATTGATCTCAACTAATATTTAAATATGGTCTTATCGGAAATTATGTTATTTGATTTGTTGATATAAATAATGCCTAAACACGTTATTAATATTTTTCGATATCTCTACGTTTTGATAATCACAAAATGTAAAATCATTAATCGGAAAATTATGACGTAAACAAGTATTTAGTTGTACATATCTATTTCTACAACTCAAATCACTTAAGGTATGAATGAACTAATGCTTAATGCATTATATGATCAAAGGAACATTTTCTTAAACACTAGATTTTTTATAAAATGTCAAAAAGATTTTATATCTTTTAGAAAAATATTTTTGGTAATAAATAAAAAGGTTTAATTCATTATAAATTTATGAATTCAAATTTTCAACCAAAATCAGTAAAAATGTTCTAGAAAAACCTTCCCCACAAAAAGACAAAAGTGGGCAACGGCTAGGGAGGGGCGGCCCCCTTAATTATACTAGGCAGCCCCCTTAAAATTAAGGGGACCGCCCCCTATTTAAGGGGGCCGGCCACCCTCCAGTAGCTTCCAGCTGTCCAGTTTTTCTGCCTATAAATACCAGCCTTCCCCTGGATTTTTACTCACCTTTTGCACCCCAAACCTTCTGTTTTAAATCTTGTAAATCCTTTCTAAAAACCCTTTGATCATATTCTCTTAAGCATTGGTTTCTAAGTGATCCAAGCTTCCACCATCAAAGTGCAAAAGAAGAATACTCCTTCAACTAGAGAAGATGTATTATAGCTTAACTCATATCATCATTGTAGTTGTGTAAATTGTTGTATAGTTGTGATAAGTAGATCTAAGTGTAAGTAATTAGTTGTGTTGTAAAGAAGTAGTGTTGAAGTAGTTGTGAAGTAGTCGTGAAGTAGTCGTGGAGAAGAAGTCGTGAAGCCGTCGTGAAGCAGTTGTGATTAAGTTGTGTAGAAGTTGTGTACAAGTCGTGAGATTGGTTCTAGCTACGATTAGAACTCAACATCTAGCTTTGTGTCGTTAAACCGGTGTAAGCTAAAGTTGTGTAAGGTTTCTCCGCCATAAGGGAGTTTGTTAACATAGTGAAGAAAACTCTCGAGTAGGTGACTCGAGGAGTGGAGTAGGGCAAGGAAGGTGTCCTTGTAGCCGAACCACTATAAATCTCCGTGTTGTGGTTTGATCTTTCCATCTCTATCTTTCATTTCATTATATTTACTTTACTTGCATTGCTTATCTATATTTGTTTATATTTGTTCATATTGATCAAGAGTTGAATTCACATAAGATAGAATCGAAGTTTTAAAAAGTAAACAAAAGTTTTCATAAATTAAAAAGGCGTAAAACTATTCAACCCCCCCTTCTAGTTTTCCACAATTGGTATCAAGAGCCACGTCAAACAAGATTTTTTAAAATAAACTGTATTTTAAAACTTGAAACGATCTATGGAATCTGAAAAATATTTAGAAGGGAAATCTATGCAAAGACCACCACTATTTGAAAGTGATGGTTTTCTTTATTGGAAAAATCGATTCGAAACTTATGTGAAATCAAAAGATCTAGATCTTTGGCGTGTTATTACTAATGGTGATTTTTTACCTATTCAACATAATCTTGAAACTAAAAAGGATGAAATGGTACCTTTTGAAAAACAAAGTGATGATTTAAAAAGAAAGCTTTCTAAAAATAATGAGGCAAAAATGGTTATTTATAATGCGTTACCACGTAAAGAATACGAAAGGATCTTTATGTGTGAAACCGCAAAAGAAATTTGGAACTCTTTACTAATAACTCACCAAGGTAATAGTCTAGTCAAAGACAATAAAATAGATCTGCTTGTTCAACAATATGAACAATTTACGATTCCGGAAAAGGAATCAATTGATAATGCTTTTGCTAGGTTTAACACAATCATCACAAGTTTAAAGGCACTTGATGAGAGTTTTTCTAGTAAGAATTTTGTTAGGAAATTTCTTAGGGCTCTTCATCCAAAATGGCGAGCTAAAGTTACGGCGATTGAAGAATCAAAGAACTTGTCAACTCTTCAACTTGACGAGTTGATTGGCAACTTGAAGGTCTACGAAGCAATAATCAAGAAAGACTCCGAGATGGTCAAAGGAAAGAAAGAGCAAAGCAAGTCAATCGCGTTGAAAGCTAGGAAAGCATCAAGTGACGAGGATAGCTCAACCTCCGATAGTGACGACGAAGAATATGCCATGGCCGTAAGAGACTTCAAGAAGTTTTTCAAAAGACGAGGAAGATTTGTTAGACAACCACATGACGAAAGAAAGACACTCCAAAGAAACAAAGACGACAAAGGTAGCAAGAGCGAGAGGAAGTGCTTCAAATGTGGTGATCCAAATCATCTCATCGGAAGATGTCCTATGATGTCAAAGGAGCAAAACCAAAAGGCGTTCGTTGGAGGAGCATGGAGTGATAGTGACGAAGACGAGAAAGAAACCACAAAGGAGGAGAAATGTCTTATGGCTAAGACATCAAGTGAGGTACATTCCGAAACCGAATACTTTATTGATGAATATTTATCATTAGATGAAAAAGACTTAGATAGCGAATATAATAAATTATGCAAACTAGGTCAAAAAGTAATGAGTAAAAATAAATCACTAAAACATAAAAATAACCAATTAGAAAAGGAAATACTAGAATTAAAAATTAAACTACATAACTTAGAAAAAGGGAAAGAAGTTTTTGAATGTAGAACATGTCAAGAAACTAAAAATGAAAACGAAATACTTAAGAAAGAAATTTGTAAACTTAACAAATTCGAAAATAGTAGTAATTCACTTAGGGAAATAATAAGTATTCAAAGGATATCAGGAGATAAAACCGGATTAGGATTTAATTCAACTAAGGATTCAAATAGTGAAACTAAAAATGTAAAGTTTGAATGTGAAACTAGTGAGCAATAACCTTTAGAGTCAAAACCTAAGTATATACTTATGAAAGATAGAAAAATACCCATAGCTAGTAATGAGGATGTAAAAACCTCTTATAAACCATCTTTAAAAAATGAAGTAGAACACTCTAAACCAAAGTTAAGGTCAAAAACACCTCCTCCTAGAAGACCACCTAGTCCTCACCCTCGGCCTAAAACTCCTCAACCTAGAAGAAATCAAAATAGACCAAACCGTCAAAATAATAGTCACCCAATGTGGAATTATCCAAATCCACCAAGTTTTAATCCTTGGGGAATACTTCCACCGTATATGCATTCGAGTCAATTGCAAACCATGTTTGGTTCAAACAACTATGGACCAATCAGACCATGGGGACCAAGTGGCTAGAATTTCAACTCATCGGGAAAGTCGGAATCTCTTTCGTTATTGGCTTTTATAAGTCAATACTCTTTGAAGTTTTTGAAGACCACATGTTGAAGACAAAAAGGTACGCCTCTCTTTCATGCTCACCACTATATGCGTAGTTTAATAAACTAGCCTATTGCATGCCCCCTTTAGTCTTAAATGCTTAGTTTAATAAATACTTATGTGTTTGTTAGTAAGTTCTCTTCTTATATACCTATATATATATACATATCCTCTCATAACCTAGATATGTCATTTGTTGACTATCTAGAACTAAAAGAAATTGTTCGTCCTCGAACCTTTTCTTTCCCCTTTGCCTCTTTTGGACTATAACGTTCAACATGAAAATCTTCTATGTCCACTCTCGCAAAACTCATGGTGATGAAGAGAAGTGAGTTGAGTGGATCAACATAGAAGTCGGAGCCGAACCTTCGAACAAGAAAACTATGTAACAAACTCCCATCGTCATTAGCACCCATCTCCGTCGTTTCCTCATCATCCCTCAACATCATTCAACATCCCACCTTAACATATATATATATATATATATATATATATATATATATATATATATATATATATATATATATATATATATACATGCACATTCTCTTTTCATTTCTTAAATCCACGTTTGTCAGCTTGACGTCTTGATTATTTTATCCAAAATTCTCAAGATATATTTTGTTAACGAAATGTTAATAAAATGCGCCAAGTATTCCATCTTCGTGCTAATAAAACCTAACGTATTTTTGATATATAATAAATCTATCTATAGACATAAAAATATTTTGCTGTCAGAAATATAATTCGACAAAGTCCAATTTTTAGGCCGGCGGCCCCCTTAATTTTAAGGGGACCGGCTTGAAAACGGGGGCGGTCCCCTTAATAATTAAGGGGACCGGCCTACTGTTACTTCCAAAAACATTTTTCCTTCAAAAATCTTTGCCAAACACCCCATTTTTCAAACACACCTCTCACTCCCTCTGCTGTGAACGAGCTGCAACCCAAAACCACTCACCAAATCACCATTTCCGGCTAATTTCGCAAGGGGCAAACACCTATATTTCGATTAGCAACACATTTTGTAAGTTTTCCAATACACATTTCATCTAATTTCATCCAATTTTGAGTCTAATCATAATTAGGTCTTTTACTTAATTTTTCAAAATCCGAATTTTTGTTGAAATTGAGTCTAGGAATGTTATAATCAATTGCTCCCCATAGGATTAGAATGCGTAATCAACCTAGAAACTAAGTAATTAGATACCTCATGTCAAAACTTTGAAAAACCAAACAATCATATTCAAAACTTGTTACACATTGTTGAATTATGCCATAAACACTTGTTAAAACTAATCACATTGCTACATCATAACTTCTTAATACTAAAAATTTATTTTTCGAATCATAAAAATGTTTTTGTTAAATATAAGAGAGTGTTTGGATTAGGAGCTAGAGTCATCGAAATTTAATCAAAATTAAGTTCATAACTACTTGTCAAGTTTATAAACACGCAATTAGTTGTTTTGAGTCATCAAGATACATAATTCATATGTATATTGAAATTTTAGTAGTTATTTTTATAATTAAGGGAGTGTTTGGCATAACATTTTGAAAGAAATTTTTGAGTCAAAATCTAAAGTTTTCACCTTTTTCAATAAGTTACTTAACATAAACACTCGTAAGAAATAGCTAGATATACAATCTAATGTTTGTCTAGCCACATTTCAAAGTAGTTTATGACGTATAAAGGAGTGTTTGGATATTTTTGATTTCTTATCATAATATCCATGTAACTATTCTTTAACATCATAAAATACATTTTATGCGAGTTAAAAATTAAAACTAAGGAACATTGTAAACTACTTCTTAGGATTAAAGTTTTAGAGTCGAAGTATGTTTACGTCCCACATAAGTAGCATATATAATATATGCATGTCATTTTCTTATTTTTTTTTATTTTTTTTTGTTTGTGTGTTGCTTTCTTGTATAGGTGAAAATGCTTAAAGCTACAGTCGGTGATCTTTCCAAAACCAAGGCCTACATTCCAAAAGTCTCCGAAACTCCCGGCATATCTCTGATGCGTGGGTTTTGCAACCTTACAACAGGTTTTACCTCTCGAGGGATCTCAAGAGGCTTACAACCCCACCAGGCAGTGTACCTGACCGATGTAGTATAGTGTAGTGGTAAGTACGGGGGATTGATCGTTCTCCACAGGGAATAGTGTTCGTTAGGTGTGAAAGGCTACTCTAATTAGGTCTAAGGGTTGAGGAAGATTCTTTTTATGTTTTTATATTTTATAAAAGCAAGTAAAATCTCGGGTTTTGAAGGAGTGGGCGGAATTAGTTGCTAGTCAACTAACCCAAATTACTACAAATGCAAATAAAATAAAATAACAAAAATGAAAAGTGGTGAGAAACTTATGTGTAGAGAAATGTGTTTACTTAGATTTCCTTACTCCCTAACTATCTTTTACCGGTTAATTAGTGTGTATTAGTCGCGTGAATGACGGGTGGTATTCCTTAATACCATTCGTGGGGTGGCGTACTTACTTCCCCAAACTCTACAAGCTCCTACTTCACTCCTATGTCGAGCCGGCTAGGAAGCTCCTAACATGGGATCACTAGAATTCGCTTGTGCATTAAATACAACCATAAAAACCTTTAGTACGCGTTTGGTTCATGTTTCTTAAGACGTTCAAGCAAGTTACCGAATAGGAAGTTAGCCAGTTTTCTTAAGCCTAACATAGATAAACAATCATCCAATACAACTAACAACACACTAACAACCAATAATCAATAGCTAGGTTTCATTAGATCTAAGCAAACACAAGATAAAATTAGCCTAACATGTTAAACAAAAGACAAGCATAAGATAGAATCAAACAACACATAGACATATTGAATGATTAATTGATAACTTATCTTTCAATGAAACATGGAAGATCTCAAGGCAAAAAGCCCTGAAAAAGTAGCTAAAATCGTCTTAGGGTTTTATCCCAAAATTCCACACACTAAGCTCTCCATTAATGACAAAAAATTAGAAAACTATATATAGACTTTGACATCTGACGGCGTCACCTTATGCATTGTGACGCCGTCACCTCGCCGCTTTTAGGGTTCCCGGATGACCATCTTGACGCCGTCCCTCTTTAGCTCTTCAAAAATCCATTCTGGCTTATCAAGGCTTGACGCCGTCGGATCATGAACGTGACGCCGTCCCCTTATGATTTAAGCCGTGACGCCCTTGATTTAGTTAAAGCGTGACGCCGTCAGAATTCTCATGCAAACTCACTGGCCCGTCATGAGTAAATTTCACATCCAACTTTTCTTGCCAAGGCATGACGCCGTCCCATGTTAATTGTGACGCCGTCAAGAGTAACTTTTAGCCGATTCTTGAGACTTTGCCGTTTTCTTCACTTTAATGCTCCAAAAACGTCCAAAATGCCTCCTTTTCCAGATTTCTCCTCAAAAGTACCTAAAATGACAAAAGGAACGATTTAGGGCAATATTTGATCAAATAAATACGATTTTGGGCTTAAATGACCCCTTAAAAGCGGTACACTTTTCGCCTCATCAAATACCCTTACACTTGAGATTTGCTTGTCCTCAAGCAAATGCGCTTTTATTCTAATCAAAATACAAGTTAGGGGTCATTTAATGCAAACATAAAAGTAATTACAACAAATAACCGTTCCACTTCAATCATAATAAGCACGGAGATTACATACTAGCACCTCACAAGTAGTGTTTAGATACTCACATCTCTCAAGTGTCATCAAAATAAATCTCATAAATGAAAACGGAAAATATCTCTCACTACCTGTCATAGCAAATAGATTACCATAGGCTTGGGAAAGGATCGAAAACCTCCTCCACTAGGCGTAAGCACCTAAGATAAACTATCAAAGAGGGCTTTTAAATGGGTTATAACGTTAGGTGTAGGGAAAAGGAGAACACGGTTTTGTTGGATAAAGGATATTTTACTGGTGGCGAGTTAAAGATCTTGATCAATTACATGTACTATACAATGTTGCTAAGCCAAGACTAGACTCGATCTTAAGCTAATGAAAGAAAATAACAAAACATAAACATAAAATAAACATAAAATGAAACGGGATGGTAGTCCGTATGTTTTTTCTATTTTTCTTTTTCTCATTTTTTTTGTATTTTTCTTGATTTTTTTTTTTTTTTTTTTTTTTTTTGCATACACTTTTACCCTACCATCCAAAATAATACATCATAGGGGCGTTGCATCCCCTTACACTTGAACTTTTACATAACTTTACAAATAACTATTCTAATGACTCGAATTAAGATAATTGAAAAACTTGGAGTACTTTTAAAACATTTAGCACATATGGGGGTAATAAATGATGTTCTTCCCCATTACTCCATTACACTAGTACTTTACCCACGAGTCCCAATCGTCCCAAAACAATATGTACAAGGATATGACTCGACTTAGCAACCATGTAATCAACTAGATAATTAACTTGGGTTTAAACAAATGTTGTAACAATAATGCACTAAAAATGAGTGCATACAAGGTAGGCTAAGGCGATTTGGGTGTACATTTAAGTGGGGTGTAACAAATTCTTCCTTTAAGTAAAATGCTTAAAGGTCGAAACGAAAAGATAGGCTCTGAGGGGTGTACTAGGGGTATCGTGTACTAAAAATGAGTACAACGCAAAGGGTGTGGGAGAATTACTTGACCAATGTAGCCAATGTAATTATAACAAAAACACAGGTGTAAAACAATGGGTTAATCCTAATGCCTCTTATCATGTAGTAAATCTAACTACACGAATGTAGTCTCACTTGTGGCCTCGGAATGGTCCTAACGCAAGTTCTAGAATCTAAGTGCTACCGATACACACATCATAGCATAAATGCTTTTCCTACCAATTCTAGGGGCGAACCTCACATATTTGGGGGTGAAAATTTTTTTAGTGGTACGGTTTTTGTGCTAGTCATATAACTCCTATCCGTGAGACGCTCATTAAGATCAAAGTTTCACTCCTATATGTTGTAAAAAATTTTAAATTTGGCACTAAAATTACCCTAACAGGTATTTATCTCAGTTTTATTACACATCTACTATTAAACAAACAAAAATCAAGCGTAATAGCATTCTCTAATCGTACTTTACCCTCCCCTTACACTTAAGATGAACATTGTCCCCAATGTTCAAATGACAAATGTAAAAGCATAAAGTAAAAGAATGAAATCAAATACTCCCCTGATTCGCTCGTTGGATAATGAAATTACACGGTTAAATCTTCCTCCAAAGAGAATGTTGAAGCTCCATGACTAATGCATCGCCATAAGCTTGATTCAAAACATTTCCTTGTCCAAAATAACCTGTTGAACCTGAGAAAACAAACACGAAAACCTGCATAACATCGGCGGGATAAAATCTATATATAAGGATATAATGCTTGTGGAATGATAACTTTGCAGATTCCTGGAGATTATAAGTTGGAGATTTTAATAAAAACTTTTTATGAAAACAAAATTTTCAAAAATTTCTGGAAATTAAATCTGACGCCGTCAGGTTATAACCCCTGACGCCGTCAGAAATGACCTGACAAAAATTTTCATTTTAAGTTTCCGGAAAATTTCTTGAAAAACCTTTACCTTACTTCCTGGAAATCCTGCAAAACATCATTATGACTCGATACAAGCATTTGACTCAAACAAACACTAATATGTATGTTAATTTATTACTATTACGATTCATGTTCATTTGTGTTCTAATAAACCGATTTAGATTTCCCTTACACTTAACTTTTGCAAAATACCTTTATATGTAGTTAAGACGAAGTTAAAAACAAAATAAAGCATTTTCACAATTTTAGTTTTGAACATGAATCAATAATAATAAAAATTAAACATACATACGGAAACAAATAAAATCAAACAAACAAATAAATAAACACACAAAGCAAATAAAGCATGGGCTGCCTCCCAAGAGCGCTTGTTTTTGTTCGAGTCACGAGCCTGACTCTACCCTTATTTAACGGAAATAGGGGAGGTTTTCCCTACACTTAGGATTAAGTGTGGGTGATAGTAGCGATACACACCAGCTCGGTAGGAGTATGCCACGTGAGGAAAGATTGGTGGATGAATTATATGCTCAAAGGGGTGTGCTCCTTTCATCATAACCTTGCCTAGTTCACTTTGGTCAATGGGTGATTTTGAGTTTCCTCCTAAAAAGGGATCATCTTCTATCAACTTCGAGAGACTCCTAGTTGGGAATCCATCTTGACCTAATAAACCCGGTTTAAACCCATAATGTTTCTTGTGATCAATCATGAATGGGTGATGTAAGTATGTAAGGTCATGTTTCACTCCTATGTTAGCTTCCTCTCTACAAGGCCTAGAGTCTACTTCCTTAATCTTAACATTACCCGGACTACATGGTTTGATGGGTGGATCGGGACCTAATTCAATTCCTAAGTTCACATCTAAGGATGGAAGATTAGGTAACGGTTTTGGTTTAGGCTCCGGTTCATCAAAACTAGGAACTTCCCTAGAACTAAGAGTAAGGTTATCATTATGAGTATTCAAACCTATATGCTCTAGTGGTGCTTGGTCCAAGGGTTCTACCTCAATTGGGGTTCCTAAAGTCTCTTCTACTTCTTCTGAATAAGTCACGGGCGGTGTGTATGCCTCAAATGATGGTAGGACTTGTGGGGTATTTGGCGGGCTTGGATTTTCTACTTTATCATCCATCTTATCAAGATCACCTATATCCTCAACATGTGTTTCATTATAATCCAACCCTAACATTTTCCCAAGTATCTCAAGTGCTTCTCTAGGCATCTTAACTTCTATATCCGAATCATAAGGATCATCCTCAATATTATGACTGCTATATTCAAATTGCCCAAAAGATTCATCATGTGTTTCTTGAGATTCATCATCATCGATCATAAAACCTAGGTCTTTTTGATCAATGTGATCATGTTTGGCTAAATCCTCCATCACATCAAGGTCACCTATGTGTTTGTTTTGTACTATGGCATTACATGACAACCACTTAGGTATCTCAACACTAACATATTCATCCCCAAACAAACTTGTTTCATGATCCTCGAATTTTGTGGTCAATTGACTTGTACTAACGTTTGTTGGGTTGTCTACTATATAATAATATTGGGCACACTCTTCAATAGCTTCCCATGCTTTCTCAGCACTTAATTCCCTAATATCCCTGCCGGCAATATGGTAAATGTACCTTTGGGCTTGTCGGTCGACATGATTGTAAAAGAATTGAGTTAGGGACCAAAAATCGAAGTTATGATGAGGGACTTTTTGGAGTAAATATTTAAAACGAGTCCATGCATCATAGAGAGGTTCATCTTTATGTTGTTTAAACATCAAGATGTCATATGGAGTGGGTGAATTACGTGGTTGGTAGTATGGTGGATTCGCGTTCTCCATAATGGTGAACGGAAGAGTCAATGGAAATTACGAACAAACACACAAAGAAATAAGATAGACTAAAGAAAACCTAGAAAAATAAAATAAAAATCTCACTAGAAAGGAATCTAGTGAGTAGACCTATAAAATAAAAAAAATCAACCTAAACAATAACTATTCCCCGGCAGCGGCGCCAAAAACTTGATGCGTGGGTTTTGCAACCTTACAACAGGTTTTACCTCTCGAGGGATCTCAAGAGGCTTACAACCCCACCAGGCAGTGTACCTGACCGATGTAGTATAGTGTAGTGGTAAGTACGGGGGATTGATCGTTCTCCACAGGGAATAGTGTTCGTTAGGTGTGAAAGGCTACTCTAATTAGGTCTAAGGGTTGAGGAAGATTCTTTTTATGTTTTTATATTTTATAAAAGCAAGTAAAATCTCGGGTTTTGAAGGAGTGGGCGGAATTAGTTGCTAGTCAACTAACCCAAATTACTACAAATGCAAATAAAATAAAATAACAAAAATGAAAAGTGGTGAGAAACTTATGTGTAGAGAAATGTGTTTACTTAGATTTCCTTACTCCCTAACTATCTTTTACCGGTTAATTAGTGTGTATTAGTCGCGTGAATGACGGGTGTATTCCTTAATACCATTCGTGGGGTGGCGTACTTACTTCCCCAAACTCTACAAGCTCCTACTTCACTCCTATGTCGAGCCGGCTAGGAAGCTCCTAACATGGGATCACTAGAATTCGCTTGTGCATTAAATACAACCATAAAAACCTTTAGTACGCGTTTGGTTCATGTTTCTTAAGACGTTCAAGCAAGTTACCGAATAGGAAGTTAGCCAGTTTTCTTAAGCCTAACATAGATAAACAATCATCCAATACAACTAACAACACACTAACAACCAATAATCAATAGCTAGGTTTCATTAGATCTAAGCAAACACAAGATAAAATTAGCCTAACATGTTAAACAAAAGACAAGCATAAGATAGAATCAAACAACACATAGACATATTGAATGATTAATTGATAACTTATCTTTCAATGAAACATGGAAGATCTCAAGGCAAAAAGCCCTGAAAAAGTAGCTAAAATCGTCTTAGGGTTTTATCCCAAAATTCCACACACTAAGCTCTCCATTAATGACAAAAAATTAGAAAACTATATATAGACTTTGACATCTGACGGCGTCACCTTATGCATTGTGACGCCGTCACCTCGCCGCTTTTAGGGTTCCCGGATGACCATCTTGACGCCGTCCCTCTTTAGCTCTTCAAAAATCCATTCTGGCTTATCAAGGCTTGACGCCGTCGGATCATGAACGTGACGCCGTCCCCTTATGATTTAAGCCGTGACGCCCTTGATTTAGTTAAAGCGTGACGCCGTCAGAATTCTCATGCAAACTCACTGGCCCGTCATGAGTAAATTTCACATCCAACTTTTCTTGCCAAGGCATGACGCCGTCCCATGTTAATTGTGACGCCGTCAAGAGTAACTTTTAGCCGATTCTTGAGACTTTGCCGTTTTCTTCACTTTAATGCTCCAAAAACGTCCAAAATGCCTCCTTTTCCAGATTTCTTCTCAAAAGTACCTAAAATGACAAAAGGAACGATTTAGGGCAATATTTGATCAAATAAATACGATTTCGGGCTTAAATGACCCCCTAAAAGCGGTACACTTTTCGCCTCATCACTCCTTCTATTGCATGTTTCTATTGACCCATCGAAAGTAGAAACATTCACGAAGGTAGAGTTCTCGATCCATCTTTCTATCAATCCGATCAAATCGAGCGAATGTTCTCAAATGTTCGTCTCGATTGTCTCTTCAAAATTAATGAGCCAATCATTCCTCGCTTCGTTCTAGACTTCTATAGCCAAGTGACGGTGCAAACCGATCCATATGGCTATATTCTTATTTCCTTTATGATCCAAAACGAATTTATCACTCTCAATCTAGCTCAGTTTGGTCAAATTCTCCAAATTCCTTACAACGGTCAAGCCGTTTTCTCAAATGAATAGGATCTCTCATCTCTTGAGAAAAATCGGCCTCAGAATGGTCTGTACTATTCTGATATTCCTTCTCCTGACGACATTCGTGGACTTCTCGAGCTAGAACGTGTTACGACTAGCCGAAGGATCAAGTCCAAAAATGTTGAAATCCATGCAAACCAAATCATCCTTAAAGAGCTAAGCCCCGACATGAAGCGTTGGGAAGAACTCATTCGTGAGAATGCTTTCGGTACCGGAGGTTACCGTGATCATCTCACGGCGAGCATTGCTCACATGTTGTATTGTATTGTTGCTGAAGAACAATACAATTTGGCTTACCTCTTTGTCTATCGCATCATGTCAGCCAAAAACACTCCCAACGCCAACCTTCCTTATGGCATGTTCCTCACCCGTCTCTATCGTTATGTCATGGAAAATTTCCCTCATCTCGAAAGTGATGTTTACCAATTCGTTCATCCCGTCCTACGCCCTCTCTCTCGTAGCCAACTTCGTCGATCTCGTAGTGACAAGGGCAAATCTAGACGCCCTAATCTCTATGCACCTCTTAGTTCCACATGTCATCGAGGAGATGATGATGAGGAGGAGGAAGGCACCTCACGTGTCAGTACTCCATCTCCCACGAGGTTCGTGGACAATCTCCCAGAACTTAACTATTCTGATTATCAAGTTCCTCGTCCTTCCGAACAAACCGAACAAATCCTATTTGAACGACAAACCGCATTAGTCAACACAACTCAACAGATGCATGAAGAAGTTAGAGGTGGTTTCAAGTCGATAGGGAAAGCTTTCAAGAATATTTTCGGAAAGAAGAAAAGATGAGATGTGAAAGTTGGCTTATTAGAACAATATTGTGTTTAGACATTTTATTTTGTTTTGTATTTGAGAATTATTTATTTCTTGCATGTTATAGTATGTTAATATCTATTTTCTTGATTAGAACTTGAATGCTATGCTTAAATAAATATGCATGCTAATGATTAATAACATGCTTATTCTATAATATGATTATTTTTAGCCTAAATGTATACATGCCTATTTAAACATGTTTATGCCACTATTTAATCATTCTTCATGTACATGATTCAAATGGAGCTTGCTGCAAATACACCCTAACAATGACCCTTTTCTGGAAATTTTTCAAATTTGGTCGCCTGGGAAAACATCAGATGGGCGGCCCCCTTAATTCCCTAGGCGGTCCCCTTAATTTTAAGGGGGCCGGCCAGCAATTAAGGGGACCGGCCATCTGGGAAGTGAAATTCACTGTTTTCTTTTGCATCATGTGACCCCTTTTATCTTGCCCCAGCTACCATTTCTCTTTATGGATGAACTGGTATTGGAATCTTACAACAAAACCTCAAAATTAACCTAAACCAACCACATTTTCATATTATAAATTCCCTCCATATAATCACCTCTCATTCCATCATCCTTCACCATCCAAAACCACCATGTTATCACCAAAATCCTCCATCTCTAAGACTCCAAGGAAGCAAAGACTTGTCATCATACCACCAAAACAACTATTTATTGACTTAACCCAAGATGACACCAAAACTCCATCACACCACCACCTCAAAGTTCATCCCCAAGTGCACCAAATGCACCATCAAAAACACCCTCTACCCATGGAGCATCATCTTCCTCCATACCATCCACTTCATCCATCAATGACTACATCAACACTCACCTAACATCATCACCAAGAGCATCATCACCACCATCCACTCAAGAACCTCCATCCACCCAACTTGCCATTTCCTTATCACCCATCACACCTCTTGATGCTCACTTCTCACCATCACCAATCCCACAACCATTCTTTCCCATACCTTGGGCATTGCTTGAAGCCCATGGTGACAATTGTCTTTGTTGCATCCATAACCGGACCATAATCTTTGGTCTTAGAGATGAGATACACCACATGTTTTCATCACTTGAACACATGATTACCAACCCACCACCACCACCACCTCCACCACCTTCACCCACTACACCACCACCACCTCCATTTTCACCCAATTAAGCATATGCAATGCTTAATTAAAAATAATTTTCAAAACCATTTTGTGTGCAAGCCCCATGGAAGACCATGTACTCCTAGAATGATTATGTAGATTGCATTACTTACTAGCTTATGTAGGATTGAATGTAATCTTGTATGTTTGTGTATTCATACACAACATTTTTAATGAATATCTTTCTTTTATATGCATGCTTATTTTTTTTTGCTATATATATGCTTGTGCTTCTAATATTTTTCTTGCAAGAATTCCATATATCAATTCATTTTTGCACACAAACGAGGAGGAGTACACACCAAGGGGGAGTCATCGTCCCGACAAATTTCATGGCTAATATTTGTCGGCTAAACCTTTTTGATTCTACAAAAAGGGGGAGAAATAGATGTAAACTCACTAAATACTTGTCTAAAAACTAATTTTTAGATTTAATGAGTTTAGATTTTGTAATCATCAAAAAGGGGGAGATTGTTGATATAAATAATGCCTAAACACGTTATTAATATTTTTCGATATCTCTACGTTTTAATAATCACAAAATGTAAAATCATTAATCGGAAAATTATGACGTAAACAAGTATTTAGTTGTAAATATCTATTTCTACAACTCAAATCACTTAAGGTATGAATGAACTAATGCTTAATGCATTATATGATCAAAGGAACATTTTCTTAAACACTAGATTTTTTATAAAATGTCAAAAACATTTTATGTCTTTTAGAAAAACATTTTTGGTAATAAATAAAAAGGTTTAATTCATTATAAATTTATGAATTCAAATTTTCAACCAAAATAAGTAAAAATGTTTCAGAAAAACCTTCCCCACAAAAAGACAAAACTGGGCAACGGCTAGGGAGGGGCGGTCCCCTTAATTATACTAGGCGGCCCCATTAAAATTAAGGGGACCGCCCCCTATTTAAGGGGGCCGGCCACGCTCCAGTAGCTTCCAGCTGTCCAGTTTTTCTGCCTATAAATACCAGCCTTCCCCTGGATTTTTACTCACCTTTTGCACCCCAAACCTTCTGTTTTAAATCTTGTAAATCCTTTCTAAAAACCCTTTGATCATATTCTCTTAAGCATTGGTTTCTAAGTGATCCAAGCTTCCACCATCAAAGTGCAAAAGAAGAATACTCCTTCAACTAGAGAAGAAGTATTATAGCTTAACTCATATCATCATTGTAGTTGTGTAAAGTGTTGTATAGTTGTGATAAGTAGATCTAAGTGTAAGTAATTAGTTGTGTTGTAAAGAAGTAGTGTAGAAGTAGTTGTAAAGTAGTCGTGAAGTAGTCGTGGAGAAGAAGTCGTGAAGCCGTCGTGAAGCAGTTGTGATTAAGTTGTGTACAAGTCGTGAGATTGGTTCTAGCTACGATTAGAACTCGACATCTAGCTTTGTGTCGTTAAACCGGTGTAAGCTAAAGTTATGTAAGGTTTCTCCGCCATAAGGGAGTTTGTTGACATAGTGAAGAAAACTCTCGAGTAGGTGACTCGAGGAGTGGAGTAGGGCAAGGAAGGTGTCCTTGTAGCCGAACCACTATAAATCTCCGTGTTGTGGTTTGATCTTTCCATCTCTATCTTTCATTTCATTATATTTACTTTACTTGCATTGCTTATCTATATTTGTTTATATTTGTTCATATTGATCAAGAGTTGAATTCACATAAGATAGAATCGAAGTTTTAAAAAGTAAACAAAAGTTTTCATAAATTAAAAAGGCGTAAAACTATTTAACCCCCCCTTCTAGTTTTTCACATGATTCCATCATACTTCAATATGTCAAAGCTATAATGTATATGAAAGTTTTAGTTTGTTGATTACTTTGTAGTTGCAACGTATTTATATTTTTATTTTTTATTTATTTTTTATTTTTTTATTATTATTTTTTTTTAAAGAGGGCTACTTTATAGTTACTGCTCACGGCACCCTGAATCTCTGGGACGACCTTTGTATGCATGCATTATAAGTAGTAGAGATAGAATATATGATTTTGTTATATCTTGTTTAATTTTATCTTTTTGGCTCGAATTATAGTTCAATAACAATTCAATATTCTCTACAAAGATATGCACGTACAACAGCTTCTCATACCAAAGTAAACCTCAATAATTCTTGGTTGTTGCGTTCAAGGTATTATGGATATATTTAGTTCAACTTGAAATCAGATACTGATGCTTTGATGTTTTTGTACGAGTTTAACACATAATATGTGAAACCCTAATGTTAATATTTACGTTTTTTTCCTCGTAGAATCATGGAAGCATGTATTGATAAAAGGTATAGAAGTCTTAAGCAAGTGGATTTGGTATGTAATAGTAGGGCAGCTGCTCAGCCAAAGAAGAATGTATTCATCAAAAGGAGGTTTCCATTTATTCATTATGGGATTGTGATAGTACTATTAGTCTTGCTTACCATGTTTCTTGTTACGAGCATTAGCTATAAAGTTTTAGCCCCTTCATATTCAACAACAATGTACAAAGATAACGAGTTGCCGATGATGACAGAGGAATATGGAATCGAGTTTTTTGTGAAATCATTAGATGAGTTTGAGAAAAAAATATCCTGTTGGAACTCATGCAAGAGCACGTGTTGAAGATCGTATCATGAAGGAATACATAAAGTATGCCCTGGATCATTGTGCTTATGAAAAGAAACATCGTTTACTACGCCGAGATTTTCCAACTCCGATATGTGACAACACTTTCATTAATTTGATGATAGAAAATCAAAATAAGATGAGGACTTGTTCGCTCCTTCGCTATATGAAGATGAGTGTTCAAATTCATTGAAAGAACAACAATATCGCAATGAGGAAGAAGTCGAGGGCCCCGGTATCGACCCAAACCCACCACATGTGCCTCAAGTATTAATCAAGAAATTTGGTATGGGTGACTCAACTTATACAAAGGGGAAAGCACAAGCAAGGTTGTTACTAATAGAAAATCATTATGTTGTTGAGCGGTGTAATAAGAACTATAACAGGGCACTCCTTCATATTATTCTTGAGCAAGTTCATAGGAAAGCACGAGTAGGAGTTCGTAAATTGAGAGAACCCCTGCGCAAAGAAGAGAAGAAGTTTCATGGAGTGCCAAATTGTGGCAAGTTGATTAAGGATGCAAGCAAGAAGGCCCGTGTGATACAGGTTCGTAGTGCATCAAGTCGAAGAAAAAGGAAAAGACGAGTATGGGTTTCAAAGCATAAACACTTCTTCAGCATAAGGGAAACTAATATTCATAAAGTGTTTGAAAAGAGGGATATGGCATGGACCCGTAAAGTTTCATTGCGTCTAGGTAACTCGTTTGGTAAATGTTCCATCATACCACCGTGAAACTAATATTAGGTATTGTCGGGCTGACGACGGTAAACTTAGCGCTTCGCGGGAGGCAACCCGTGGGTTGTAGTGTGTGTTTATGTTTTTTCTAATTTATGTTTCTTTTTATTTTCTTATTTTTGTGTGCGTTAAAAACTTTGTGGGTGTGTTAACTACAAACCCTCACGAGACTAAACTCGTCCACTCGGGCTACCGGGTGGTTTAAAAGGCTTGTTGCATACGCTAAATGCAACCGTGATTCCTACGAAAGTGAGTTAGGTTTTTGTGTTGTGTGAGTTTGTCAAAGTGATTTTTAACCAAAATTTCAACTTAAAGTTTTTGCATTAGGGACAATGCAATGCTTTAAGTTGGGGTGGGGGTGTCACATGTGTTACATGTTTTTGTGTGAAATTGTGGTTAAAAATGGGTCAAAATGTGATTTTTGGAAAAAAAAAAAAATTTGAAATCATATTATAAGTGTTTTTTGCTAATTGGATGTGGAAGTTTCTTCTACATATATTCGTTGAGTGTTTGCAGATTCTAAAGATTAGCTTGTGGATGACCTATTGGAGCAAACTAGAAGATCCAACCATGATTATAAGGTGCACCCGATTCCATTGTATAATTTGGTTATAAAATTGATTTGATGGTTTGCATGTAGTTAGGCATATGTATAATTAGTAGATGATCGAACCATGCCCGATTGAATTTCACTAGTTACTTTTGCTTAGAACGGGAAGGAAGTTAAAATAATATAATATGAAATATAATAATGTAATAGTTGGGTTATGACATCTAAATTGATCTAATCCGGCTTGTCACCCGCGCACAGTGGCCATAGAAAAAAGTTATAGAACTGTCATAATTATTGGTGGTAGTCATATGCTGGGGTTGCCTATCTGATTCGTCACCCACGCAAGGTAATATTTTAGTTGTTAGCATGGGTCAGACACCAATTCTTATGATGGATAACATTGCACTTAGCTGAGGCAATTTTATGTGAAATAACCCAATCCTTGTATTGTTTTTAATGAAATTAGGAAGGTTGGTTTAAGTTAGTGCATTAATTAATTAGACTATGTGGTAGATAACAAAATCATATGATATACCAATAGGCACGAAGCATAACTGTTCCCATTTAATTAAATGGACTAAACTAACCCGTTCCCGTGTGCCGATGTGTCTTAGTATACACCTATAGGATATATATTCATACATCCAAATGATTGGTCTTTATATCAACCTTAAAAGGAGTATATTAAGCATTCAGGATGACATGTATGAGAAACGGTTCCGGATGTCTAAAAAATGAGCTTATGTATGTTATGAGCAAAAATACTTGAAATATGAAGTAAAATTCATGTGCGAAAACTGAGTAAAAAGTGAAAATATGTAAGCTAATGTATGATGGCTTATGTGCTCTTAAAAAGTTTGCTCCTATGGTATAAAAACTCCTGTATTATAAAAGGTATAAGGTATTCTCACCTCTTGTTTTGGATATATGTTTAGATTGATTATAGGGGTGTACTAAGTATGTTGGGCACATGGTTAATTATATGAAACATAAAGTAAATGGAAACAATGGGAACGGTTATGTTAAGTGTTTAAGAAGGACAAAAATATTGGTAATCATTTTGGATTATTGGTCACATAGGATTGTTATTAGTGTACTAGGTTAAATTTGATCTTTTTGATGGAATTTCAATGGTATGATTAAAAATTATGTAATTAACATGCTAAGATATAGTAGATTTCTTCCTCGGGACGAGTGAGGGTTAAGTTAGGGAGGTTTGATCGGTGTATTTTACCTACACCTCATAGCATGTTAATTACGTATTATTGCATTGTTATTCGTTGTTATACATGTACTTTGAGGTGTTTTATGATTATGTAGGTTTGGCGCATAAAGGAGCTAAAGTTGTGATATTACAAGCTTAAAATAAAGATGAGAGATTTGGACAAGTTGCAATGTTTTGGTCACAACTTTTTCATTTGAGCTCCGTTTTTGTTGATTCAAAAGGCCACAGAAAGAGAAAAAATAGATCTTTATTTTTAGGTGATAAAATACCCTAAAATTTGAAGTTAGCTCATGATTTAATCTGCTGAAAAAGTCAGTTCGTGGTATTAGCTTTTAGCCTATTTTAGGCCTTGATTATACATAGATAAAAGAAAGCCATATTGGGCTTTAGGGGTTGGCGTGGAGAGCAGGACAACAAAAGACCTTGAGGCCCCATTCTCACTTTGTTATTTGATACGGAAGGATCTAAAAGAAAGACAATTGGACACCACAGAAGGGAGATATCATTCAAAAAAGGTCAGCCGCCACTTGGGATTTTCATTCGAAAACACAGGCCATAATATACAAGATATATTATTTTACCTCGGCGAACGTGCATTGGTAGTAAAGGATTTAATTCCTTTGAATCAATATACAGTATGTAGCATCATGCAAATCGGAATGGAGATGATATCTACAATTGTGATGGGCGGCTAAAACCTTTTTGTAATCTCTCCCGGTAAAAGATATTTGGTATGATCATGTTTACGGATTTTATTTTATTTTTCAAACATTAATTCACATGATTTTAATGCATATCCTTTATTTGATTTTAATGTTTTAATATAATTATTTGGTGAATTATTGTGAGACATATTATAGCGAGTCAACGATTCGTGCCGAGCCTATTTAGTATAGGGGTTAAGACGGTCGTATGGTAAACATAATTTGTACCCATAATTGTTCATTTGAGTAACTATTAAAATTAATTAATAGGATTATTATAAGACATGTTATTGCTAGTCAATGAGCCGTGCCGAGTCTAACTAGTTTAGGGATTAAGACGATTCATGTGGTGAATATAACTTGTGCCCAAAATTATCCTTTTCAATTAATACAAACTATGTCTATGTGGTTTGAAGGCAAATATTAGTAACAATCCGTAACTTAGTCATATCAATATATCCAGAACCGGAAGAGATTGCTTTTTACTCAATTGTTTACAACTCTTGCTTTTATTTTCTCATTTAATTTTTATTTCTTTATTTACTTTTTAGTTAATTAATAGTTTTATTATTAAGTAATTAATCAATCAATTATTTATTTCATAGAATTTAGATTAATTGTTATATTAGTTATTAATATTTTAAAACCAAAACTTTTATTGATCAGTGATCACCCCAAAACTTAAATTGAAACCACATACTCCTCGTGGATACGATACCCGCTTGCCCTATCTAATATAAGGTAATTATGTTTATTTTTTATCGGTACAACGCATCGGTCATTGGGATCAGTCCTATATTCAATTGTTTGAATATCATGTGCGTTTGGCATGACTACCTATCAATATATAAAGTATATTTTAACCAACCATCAGATTTGTCTTAATTCAATCATATTCCCATATGATTGATCGACAACGAACTATTTAAAATAACACAAGTTTTTCATGGATTTAAACATGCAAATATATGATACAACTTATTATTAATGAAAACAAACATAGCAAGTATTTTAATTCATTATAAATAATAATTGTTTAACATCCATTATCCAAATACTAAATATATCAATGCATGATAATTCTAGTTAATGAATTTTTTCTCAAGTCATGACAATCATATTTGTTGACAATTATGCCTCAAGTCATGACAATCATACTTGTTGAGAAGGCATAATTTCAAATAACTTTGATCTATCAAAATTTTGATTGTACTTATTCCAAGAATTCAATTAGTGAAGTTCTTGTATGTGTGTACACATATCTTATCTCGATATTGACACAATATTCCATAAAGTGTGTGACATCCTCAACCACCAATTTATGACAATCATCTTTCAACTTTTACAAGTTTAAAGTATTCTTATTCTTTAATGTATAACGCAATTATGCTCTTAGTTGAGAACAACTAGTTCGCATGGCCATAAAAAAGGTTGAAATCCTATGTTGGGAATTAAATGTTCTGAATATTAGTGTTGGGAATTAAATATACACAAGGTTAGTACTACTAAAGGAAAATACACTAACAGTACTAACTGCCAAGTTAGTACTGCTAGTGCAAAGAAGGTACTGCTGGTGCATAAAGGGAAATAATCTAAGTGTCTATTCTACTGCTAGTGTATTCAATACTACTACTAGTGTTGAAGATTCTACTGTTACAAGAATACTACTGCTAGAGTAAAAGATACTGCTGTTGGAGTGACTCATACTACTGCTTAATGGATAACAGTCGCGTATACTACTGCTGAATGGATAAGTATGAAAAAGATATTTTGTGTATAAAAGTCAAATATATACGGTAGATAATATCTTAGATAAGTGATCTATAACACCCGGTAATTTTCCAAAACCTTTCTAGCCAATTATTTTAAAACTTTGCATTACCTGAGAACTTAAACTTTTTATTGAACTTGTTTGCGCTTGAGAAACGAGAATTATTGCGAGAAACGAGAATATTGTCCCTATTAGTGAACCAGCACAGCCTAGGAAGCACGAAACAAATCGTATTTGTCAAAAATATTTATTTTTGAAAATATTGCAAATTTATACTCGTTTTTATTGGAAAAATTATTTCGTGAACGATGGCGCAAGTTTCGTAATTTTTCGAATCCGTTTGCTATGTCGTTTGGACCCCGAAGCGTTTATCGTTAGAAGATTACTACGTTGGCTATTTTGGTCCCTAGACTAACCATTTTACCTTACCCTCTACTTTACTTTATTACAAAAACTACCCTATACATTTATTTCCATATATATACCCCTATTACCCCCACTATCTCATTTTTTTATCACAAAAACACACACACCCCACAAATACTTCTTCTCTCTCTCTCTTCTTGAATATCCGGCCACCACCGCCGCCACTGCACTAGCAGATTCCGGCCAACCGTCGCCGGAATAAATTTTCCGACCACCGGAATATTTTCCTGCGAGAATTTTATTTGCCGAATCATTAGATCGGCCACTTTTACGTGTTTCTGGAGTTTTTGAGCTTTTGGCTCCCACCTCAACGCTCTCACGCGCCACCCACCGCCGATGTGAACACCGCCGATCCACCAACACCTTCCCCTCCATCTTTTCTCGACGGTAAAACTCACTCACGCACCCTTATTTACTATTTTTATTAAATATTTTCGAAACCCTAATTTCTACTTTTTATTAAATCCGATTAATAATATGTTTTTATTAATAAAAATGGTTTAAAACTTGTGTAAAACCCTCGTGTGGACCCTCCCCTCTCTTCTTCTCGGCTGACTCGGTCAACTCACCGAGTCAACTCGGTTGACTCGGTGAGGGTTTGCTTATTTTGATATATTCTTGTTCTTGTGTTCATTTCATGATGTTGTGTTGTTTTTATTTAATTTTTGAAGATGTTTGTGGTCCGTTTGGTTCGTCCACTGTTCGACAGTCGACATATAGTCGAGCCGTGACTCACGGCGAGTCACGGCAAGTCGATTTGAGAAGGTTTAGAATTAGTGTTGTGATGTTTAGTTTGAAGTTTGCGTTGGAATGTTGTCGACTGTTTCAGTTTGGCTTGTGTCGAGTGGAGTATTGTTGTGTTGTTGGATTATTTGTGTGTGATGTTGTGTTTAGTGTTGAGTTTGGTTCGGTTTTGTGTTAAATTCGGATTGTGTGGGAAAATTATGATGGCAGTTCCGAGTTTGTGGGTGTGGTTTGGATTATATATATTTTTTTGAGTTAGTAAAAGATTTTGATAAAATGAGAGTTAGGATTGGAGTTAGTATGTCGAAATTGTGATTATGGCGTATTGGATTAAAATGTGGATATGATGTTGGATTGTGTTGCGGATTTTGGGTTGTGAGTCGCGGATTTGGTATTTTGGTCGAATGGGAAAATATTTTGAGAAAGGAGATAGAGTTAGAGTAGGATAGATATTGTGGTGAATGGTTGTGTTTGTGTTCGGATTTGATTAGCCGAGAGTCTCAACGACTCGGATTGGGTCGAGCCGTGACTCGTGGCGAGTCACGGCTAAGTTTTATAACTTGTTGTGTTATTGTTTATTTATTTCTTTATATCAAGTCGTATAATATTATTTTGTCGTCGTTTATTTTCGTTGAGTCGCGTTAAATTTATTTATGTTAGACGTTTATTATTTATTCGTTCGTTATCGATATGAGATGTTTCGGATATTTATAAGCATTGTGGGATAATATTGCAAAACGCATGAGATACTTGATATTTATTGATTCGATTTGTAAATTATTGTAATATTGTAATGTTGTGGACAAGAATTGGACGTATTGGATTTACGGTATTGGTTATTTGGACTATTATGGACCCTTTGGTACATGAGACGGAAGGGTACGTTAGACTCATAAGAGCTTAACCTACCTGGACCCGAACAATACAAAATGGTCGATAAAACTAAACAACTAATATTCACGCAAATGATATGTCCAATTATATATTTAAACTTGTAAAACTTGTTAACAATTGGAATATTCAAATAAGTCGTATGACTTGGAAATGTTTTATAAACGGGCAATTCATGCCGAAATTTCGTGAAATGTTTATAAAACTTAAACTATTTATAATTTATTAAATATTCCAAAACCTTTTCAAAACTCTTATGTTTTAACGATCATAACATCTATTTTGGGAAAAACGGGGAAAAGCCGAAACTATCTATCGAGGTCGTTTGTTTGGTTATTTATTCTCTTCTGAATTAATTCTTTCTTTCGTATTCCTTCTTTTCTCTTCCCTCGTCCTTCTTGAGTGTTCGTTCGTTTCCGCCGACTTGTTACCTTTCCACCTTTCTTGTCTTCCACACGAGACTTAAACGTATTTTCTTTCAAACGCCATTGAAACTAAAAACCTTTTATACGAGTATTATTTATTAAATCATTTTGGATATTATATCTGAGTTATGTCATTAATTGATTAGGTTGTGCTGAGGTTCATTTGCTGTGCCGTACCATCTGATTGTTATCTCGTTTTCTCTGTGACTAAGGTGTGATTCATAGCCCCACTTGTGCACTTTTAATTATTTTTAAACCTATGGGGGAGATGCATGCTACTTACTATTTTTCTGAGCACAATGGTTTATTGTATGCTATTCCTGATTGACGCTATATATGCTAAGTACCTTCCTTGCCAAAAGCAAGACCCTCGATCATGAACCCTTAATCACCTGCGGGTGAGCGCGATTATAGTTTATAGGCCTATAGGATTGACCGTCCCATCCCTGTTGACCAGTTAGGCAACACGGGTGTACTGTATATCGAATACCTAGGTATTTGGCAAGATACCTACTGGAGGGCAAATGTTATGATTATGAAATTCCGCGGTTATTGTCGACTTATGCCAGAGTTACTGGTACCTCGGTTAACGCATTGTGTGTCATGAGCTTAGCGAAACAAACGAAAGATATCCTGATTGAATATGTGAAGCTTCCAGATTAAAATTCTTGTGCTCAAACTATTATTTTACTAAACCTATGAATTGCACTCAACCTTTGTGTTGACTTTTTAGCATGTTATCTCAGGTATTTGATTTATGAAGTGTGCATGATGAAAAGGGCTGGAGGTTCAGGATGGCTATCTGTGGGTTATGCTTTACTACTTCTATCTTAATTTCCACTGCAAACTACTTTATTTTTCCGCTGCAAACTATTTCATTTTTCCGCTGCTAAATGTATTATGAGTCTTTTGAACTCTAAAGTTGAACTTTGTATTTGAATGTGGTGTTTATTTAAAAATGTCTCGTTATGAGATCGTTTATCTATGATTTTGACTCACTACCCCTCGAGTAATACCCCAAACTCAGTCCCGCTGCCATAATCCGAGTTGGGGGTGTTACAGAATGGTATCAGAGACAAGGTTTATAGAGAACGAGATCATACTCGACTATAAACATTTTTCGTGTGAGTCAAAACATTTTTCGAAATCGATAGCCATCAGCCTTCCGTGCCACTTCACTCGTAAGTACTTTATTACTGTATGTTTGGATTTCACTACTATTTCATTTTTATATGAAACTATTTTATAAACATTTGGCTAGAAATTTTTATACTTGTCCCGATGCTCCATGGAGAGTATTACGGCTACATCAGTTCCCACCGGTCAATTATCAGTTGCACCCGTCGATCACCCATTGCACCACCTAGTCCAGAAATGGACCCACACCCTATTGATGTACCTCACCCGGATGATGAGAAGATGGATGATAATGATGAGAAGATAGGAGACCGTCAGTAGAGATTAGTGATCATCTTTATTATGGTAGTTAATTATTGTAGTAGTAGTTTATCTTGTACGTACTGAACTGACTAGTTTCGGTTAGTAGATTTGATAAGAAACTTGTAGTCGTTTCGCATATCTTGCAAGACTGATGACAAGTATCGAATCTACGATGTATTTTGGTGATGTACTATTATGATGTTGAATGGACACTATAGTATGATGTATCATTGTATTGTTTACTTTTGTGCCCATATGGTGCCGGATAATGAGAAGCTGCTTGAAAAGTTTATTGGAGGTTTACCGGCCTGTATCAAAGGTAATGTGACGTCATACAATTCTCAAACCTTGGACGATGCAATCCGTATAGCTGAACGACTGATGGATCAAGCAATCAAGAATGGAACTGCTCAGAAAGGTAACAGTTTTGATCATAAGAGAAAGTGGGATGACTACAGGAGAAACAACTATAACAACAACAACCAGTACCGTGACAACAATCATCACCACCAGCAGAACCGTCGACAAGAGACTGTCAGGACATACGTGGCTGCAACGACACAAGTTAGAGGATATGCTGGGAACCAACCATACTGTGCCAAGTACAAACAACATCACTCTGGACCATGCACTGTGAGATGTAAGAAATGCAACAAAGTTGGGCATGTTGCCAAGAACTGTAAGGGAAAAGCTGTGGCTACAGGGAGTAACGCACAGCCGGTTATAACTTGCTTTGGGTGTGGAGAACGTGGACACTACAAGAATAGATGCCAAAAGAACACTGGACGAAGAACTGGAGACGCTCGTGGCAGAGCATATGAGATGGGCAATGGAGAGCAGCAGAAGGACCCGAATGTAGTTACCGGTACGTTTCTACTCAACAACATCTATGTTAAAGTCTTATTTGATTCTGGTGCCGATATGAGCTTTGTATCTTCTAAAATTTCACCATTACTGAATCTCACCCATACCACGCTAGACACTAACTATAGTATCGAACTAGCTAATGGAAACCTAGTTAATACTTGCACCGTAATCCGAGACTGTACTCTAGACCTTCTAGATCACTCGTTTAGCATCGATCTTATGCTAATAGAACTCGGAAGCTTAGACGTAGCTGCAGGAATAGATTGGTTGTCCAAACATCGAGCCAGCATTATTTGCGGTGAACGAGTTGTTCATATCCTTCTTGATGACGAGACTTTGGTTGTCCGCGGTGACCGTAGTGGAACCCGTCTGAACATCATTTCCTGCATTAAGACACTGAAGTATATCGAGAAAGGATGCCATGCGTTTTTAACACAAGTATCCAAGAAAGAGTCTGGAGAAAAGCGACTCGAGGACGTCCCGATTGTGCGTGATTTCCCTGAGGTATTCCCTGAAGATCTACCTGGACTTCCACCGGCTCGACAGGTAGAATTCCTGATTGACTTAGTTCCAGGAGCTGCACCCGTGACCCGTGCACCGTATCGACTTACTCCTACCAAATTACGAGAACTGTCCAAGCAGTTACAGGAGTGTTGGATAAAGGATTCATCTGACCTAGTTCATCACCGTGGGGAGCACCGGTGTTGTTCGTAAAGAAGAAAGATGGTTCATTTAGGATGTGCATTGACTATCGTGAATTAAACAAGCTGACAGTGAAGAATCGCTACCCGTTACCGAGAATTGATGATTTGTTTGACCAGCTGCAAGGATCAGATTACTACTCGAAGATAGATCTGAGGTCAGGTTACCACCAACTTAGAGTCCGGGAAGAGGATATTCCCAAAACGGCGTTCAGGACTCGTTATGGTCACTATGAATTCAAGGTAATGCCATTTGGTTTGACAAACGCACCGGCTGTATTCATGGACCTCATGAACTGAGTGTGTAAACCATACTTGGACAAGTTTGTCATAGTCTTTATCGATGATATTTTGATTTACTCCAAGACTGAAGAAGAGCACAAGCAACATCTGACGACAATTCTCAAATTACTCAAGGAAGAACAACTGTATGCCAAATTCTCTAAGTGTGAATTTTGGATTCGCAGAGTACAATTTCTTGGCCATGTGATTGACAACAAAGGGTTGCATGTAGATCCCGCGAATATTGAAGCTATTGAGAATTGGCCAACACCTTCTAATGCTCCAGAGATCCGACAATTTTTGGGATTGGCCGGGTATTACCGGAGATTCATCGAGGGATTCTCTAAGATTGCTAAACCATTAACTGCATTGACTCAGAAGAATAAGAAGTATGAATGGGGAAACGATGAAGAAGAAGCATTCCAGATTCTAAAGCAAAAACTGTGTAGTGCACCGATTTTGGCGTTGCCAGACGGAGTGGAGGATTTTGTGGTATACTGCGATGCATCCTATCATGGTTTAGGAGCAGTTTTGATGCAGAGAGGGAAATTCATGGCATATGCTTCCCGACAACTTAAGACCCACGAGGAGAAGTATACTATGCATGATTTGGAGATTGGGAGCAGTGGTTTTTTGCACTCAAGATATGGAGACACTACCTATACGGAACGAAGTGTGTCGTGTACACCGATCACAAGAGTCTTCAGCATATCTTAGATCAGAAGGAGTTGAATATGAGGCAACGGCGATGGTTAGAAACTCTAAGTGATTACGACTGTGAGATCCGATATCACCCAGGAAAGGCAAACGTTGTGGCTGATGCCTTGAGCCGTAAGGAACGGTTGAAACCTCTACGAGTTCGAGCTCTAGTTATGACCATCAATTCGAATCTTCCCGCTCAAATCCTCCGTGCTCAAGAAGAAGCAGTGAAACAAGAACATATCCAGAGTGAGAATCTTTATGGAATGATACAGACGAAGTTTGAGAAGCGTTCAGATGGAACATTATGTTTCAAAGGAAGAAGCTTCAGGATTCCTTGGCACGAACCTCGACATGAGTACTGCATATCACCCGGAGACAGATGACCAGAGTGAAAGGACGATTCAGACATTGGAGGATATGCTCCGGGCCTGCGTGATTGATTTTGGAAATGGGTGGGATACCCATTTGCCTTTGGTTGAGTTTTCATACAACAACAGCTATCATGCAAGTATCAAGGTTGCACCGTTCGAGGCATTGTATGGTCGAAAGTGTCGATCACCCATTTGTTGGGCTGAGGTAGGAGAAGCTCAGCTCATTGGGCCGGATCTTGTTCGAGAGACCACAGAAAAGATTGTGCAGATTAAAGACCGATTGAAGATCGCGCGAGACCGTCAGAAAAGTTACGCAGACGTAAGACGCAAACCCCTTGAGTTTCAGGTTGGGGATAGAGTTATGTTGAAGGTTTCACCATGGAAGGGAGTGATTCGTTTCGGCAAGCGGGGAAAGCTGAACCCCAGATACATAGGACCGTTCAAGATTCTGAACCGAGTTGGTCCTGTAGCTTATAAGCTAGAATTACCACCATAGCTCAGTAGGGTACATCCTGTATTCCACGTGTCTAATTTGAAGAAATGCTTGTCCGATGAGACAGCCGTGATTCCACTCGATGAGATTCAAGTTGATGAGCAACTGAACTTTATTGAAGAACCTGTAGAGATTATGGAGCGTGAGGTCAAACGATTAAAGAGGAGCAAAATTTCCCTTGTGAAAGTCCGCTGGAATTCCAAGAGAGGACCCGAATTCACCTGGGAACGCGAGGACCAGTTCAAACGCAAATACCCTCACCTCTTCGAAACCGGAACCGATAAGTTAAACTGAAATCCGGGACGGATTTCCCAATATGATGTATGTGCTGTAACACCCGGTAATTTTCCAAAACCTTTCTAGCCAATTATTTTAAAACTTTGCATTACCTGAGAACTTAAACTTTTTATTGAACTTGTTTGCGCTTGAGAAACGAGAATTATTGCGAGAAACGAGAATATTGTCCCTATTAGTGAACCAGCACAGCCTAGGAAGCACGAAACAAATCGTATTTGTCAAAAATATTTATTTTTGAAAATATTGCAAATTTATACTCGTTTTTATTGGAAAAATTATTTCGTGAACGATGGCGCAAGTTTCGTAATTTTTCGAATCCGTTTGCTATGTCGTTTGGACCCCGAAGCGTTTATCGTTAGAAGATTACTACGTTGGCTATTTTGGTCCCTAGACTAACCATTTTACCTTACCCTCTACTTTACTTTATTACAAAAACTACCCTATACATTTATTTCCATATATATACCCCTATTACCCCCACTATCTCATTTTTTTATCACAAAAACACACACCCCCCACAAATACTTCTTCTCTCTCTCTCTTCTTGAATATCCGGCCACCACCGCCGCCACTGCACTAGCAGATTCCGGCCAACCGTCGCCGGAATAAATTTTCCGACCACCGGAATATTTTCCGGCGAGAATTTTATTTGCCGAATCATTAGATCGGCCACTTTTACGTGTTTCTGGAGTTTTTGAGCTTTTGGCTCCCACCTCAACGCTCTCACGCGCCACCCACCGCCGCTGTGAACACCGCCGAGCCACCAACACCTTCCCCTCTATCTTTTCTCGACGGTAAAACTCACTCACGCACCCTTATTTACTATTTTTATTAAATATTTTCGAAACCCTAATTTCTACTTTTTATTAAATCTGATTAATAATATGTTTTTATTAATAAAAATGGTTTAAAACTTGTGTAAAACCCTCGTGTGGACCCTCCCCTCTCTTCTTCTCGGCTGACTCGGTCAACTCACCGAGTCAACTCGGTTGACTCGGTGAGGGTTTGCTTATTTTGATATATTCTTGTTCTTGTGTTCATTTCATGATGTTGTGTTGTTTTTATTTAATTTTTGAAGATGTTTGTGGTCCGTTTGGTTCGTCCACTGTTCGACAGTCGACATATAGTCGAGCCGTGACTCACGGCGAGTCACGGCAAGTCGATTTGAGAAGGTTTAGAATTAGTGTTGTGATGTTTAGTTTGAAGTTTGCGTTGGAATGTTGTCGACTGTTTCAGTTTGGCTTGTGTCGAGTGGAGTATTGTTGTGTTGTTGGATTATTTGTGTGTGATGTTGTGTTTAGTGTTGAGTTTGGTTCGGTTTTGTGTTAAATTCGGATTGTGTGGGAAAATTATGATGGCAGTTCCGAGTTTGTGGGTGTGGTTTGGATTATATATATTTTTTTGAGTTAGTAAAAGATTTTGATAAAATGAGAGTTAGGATTGGAGTTAGTATGTCGAAATTGTGATTATGGCGTATTGGATTAAAATGTGGATATGATGTTGGATTGTGTTGCGGATTTTGGGTTGTGAGTCGCGGATTTGGTATTTTGGTCGAATGGGAAAATATTTTTGAGAAAGGAGATAGAGTTAGAGTAGGATAGATATTGTGGTGAATGGTTGTGTTTGTGTTCGGATTTGATTAGCCGAGAGTCTCAACGACTCGGATTGGGTCGAGCCGTGACTCGTGGCGAGTCACGGCTAAGTTTTATAACTTGTTGTGTTATTGTTTATTTATTTCTTTATATCGAGTCGTATAATATTATTTTGTCGTCGTTTATTTTCGTTGAGTCGCGTTAAATTTATTTATGTTAGACGTTTATTATTTATTCATTCGTTATCGATATGAGATGTTTCGGATATTTATAAGCATTGTGGGATAATATTGCAAAACGCATGAGATACTTGATATTTATTGATTCGATTTGTAAATTATTGTAATATTGTAATGTTGTGGACAAGAATTGGACGTATTGGATTTACGGTATTGGTTATTTGGACTATTATGGACCCTTTGGTACATGAGACGGAAGGGTACGTTAGACTCATAAGAGCTTAACCTACCTGGACCCGAACAATACAAAATGGTCGATAAAACTAAACAACTAATATTCACGTGAATGATATGTCCAATTATATATTTAAACTTGTAAAACTTGTTAACAATTGGAATATTCAAATAAGTCGTATGACTTGGAAATGTTTTATAAACGGGCAATTCATGCCGAAATTTCGTGAAATGTTTATAAAACTTAAACTATTTATAATTTATTAAATATTCCAAAACCTTTTCAAAACTCTTATGTTTTAACGATCATAACATCTATTTTGGGAAAAACGGGGAAAAGCCGAAACTATCTATCGAGGTCGTTTGTTTGGTTATTTATTCTCTTCTGAATTAATTCTTTCTTTCGTATTCCTTCTTTTCTCTTCCCTCGTCCTTCTTGAGTGTTCGTTCGTTTCCGCCGACTTGTTACCTTTCCACCTTTCTTGTCTTCCACACGAGACTTGAACGTATTTTCTTTCAAACGCCATTGAAACTAAAAACCTTTTATACGAGTATTATTTATTAAATCATTTTGGATATTATATCTGAGTTATGTCATTAATTGATTAGGTTGTGCTGAGGTTCATTTGCTGTGCCGTACCATCTGATTGTTATCTCGTTTTCTCTGTGACTAAGGTGTGATTCATAGCCCCACTTGTGCACTTTTAATTATTTTTAAACCCATGGGGGAGATACATGCTACTTACTATTTTTCTGAGCACAATGGTTTATTGTATGCTATTCCTGATTGACGCTATATATGCTAAGTACCTTCCTTGCCAAAAGCAAGACCCTCGATCATGAACCCTTAATCACCTGCGGGTGAGCGCGATTATAGTTTATAGGCCTATAGGATTGACCGTCCCATCCCTGTTGACCAGTTAGGCAACACGGGTGTACTGTATATCGAATACCTAGGTATTTGGCAAGATACCTACTGGAGGGCAAATGTTATGATTATGAAATTCCGCGGTTATTGTCGACTTATGCCAGAGTTACTGGTACCTCGGTTAACGCATTGTGTGTCATGAGCTTAGCGAAACAAATGAAAGATATCCTGATTGAATATGTGAAGCTTCCAGATTAAAATTCTTGTGCTCAAACTATTATTTTACTAAACCTATGAATTGCACTCAACCTTTGTGTTGACTTTTTAGCATGTTATCTCAGGTATTTGATTTATGAAGTGTGCACGATGAAAAGGGCTGGAGGTTCAGGATGGCTATCTGTGGGTTATGCTTTACTACTTCTATCTTAATTTCCACTGCAAACTACTTTATTTTTCCGCTGCAAACTATTTCATTTTTCCGCTGCTAAATGTATTATGAGTCTTTTGAACTCTAAAGTTGAACTTTGTATTTGAATGTGGTGTTTATTTAAAAATGTCTCGTTATGAGATCGTTTATCTATGATTTTGACTCACTACCCCTCGAGTAATACCCCAAACTCAGTCCCGCTGCCATAATCCGAGTTGGGGGTGTTACATAAGTGATCAGTCAAAAAGTTGTAAACACAGAATATGTTGTATCTTTGCTACTGACACACTCAACAAGCAAGTAGTTGACAAGACTTGACAATATTGTAAAGATCTCCTTTGTACTATAAAAGGGAGATCTTAGCTTAGATATGAAGTGTGCTTAGAAATTACATATCCGTGCTATTATAGAGAGTTGAACAAGTTGAACACATATAGCAATCAGTCATAAGTCATAGAAACATATAGATTCAAGGTTTTGTAACCCTAGTGATAATCAAGATCACTCGTATTATTCTCAATAATATTAAATAGTTTGGTGTTATACTTTCTGTGTTCATTGTTCATCACAAAATCATTATTGTTCCATTTCCAATACCAATATCCTTCTAAGTGTGGTTAAGTAGATTCTACATAATTAATCATATTCACTCAAAGAATCACATACACGTTATACAGGACTAACATCCTCAGAGTGTGATAGATCCTCTTAAGTGGTATCAAAGCCAGGTTTGATATCTTTGATTTAGAAGAAGAAATGGACATGGAGTGTATTCAAACGAATGTGGCTACTAAGTTGCCAATGCTCAAGCAGAATGAGTTTGATATGTAGAGGTTAAGGATAGAGCAGTACTTTCAGGTGCAAGACTATACACTCTGGGAAATTATTGAAGAAGGAAACTCTTACAAGCCTACAACCACTACATCAATAGTTGAGGGTAAGGTGGTGACAACTGTGATGATCAACCCAACAACTACAGAAGAGAGAGTTCTAAAGAAGAATGACCTCAAGGCCAGAAGTATGCTAATGATGACCATTCCAAATGATCAACTATTGAATTTTAGAAAGTTCAAAGATGCCAAGTCATTATTTGAGGCCATTATAGCTAGGTATGGTGGGAATGAAGCCACCAAGAAAACCCAGAAGACTCTTCTCAAGCAGAACTTTGAAAAATTCTCTTCAGCAAACAATGAATCATTAGATCACATGTTTAACAGGCTTCAGAAGATTGTGAGCCAACTTGCTATTCTTGGAGTAGATATACCTCAAGAAGATCTAAACTCCAAATTTTTGAGAAGCTTACCTGAAGAGTGGGCTTTGCATGTTGTTGTCTGGAAGAACAAGCCAGACATAGACACCATGAACTTAATGGATCTGTATAGCAACTTCAAAATTGTGGAACAAGATGTGAAAAAGACTGGAGGATCTAGTTCAGGCACTGGGAACATGGTCTTTGTGTAATCTCCTAGCTAGTTACTCAAATCTAGTTGAAGATGTGAAGATTGATGTGGGAGTTAGTACTGCTAGTTCATCAAGCAGTACTATTAGTATTTTGGATGAGAAAACATGTTGTGCCTTCCTAACAAGCCAGAATGATGGGTCTATGCTTACTCATGAAGACCTACAGGAAATCGATGATGATGATGAGTTGGAGGAAATGGACCTCAAATGGAAAATTTCTCTTCTTAGCATGAGGGCTAAGAAATTCTATCAAAGAACAGGGAAGAAGATCACTATCAGTAGCAATGATACTGTCGGTTTTGACAAATCAAGGGTAGAATGCTACAACTGCCACATGATGGGGCACTTCTCAAGGGAATGCAGAAGACCTAGGCAGCAGGATGGCAAGAGCAAAGGTTATGGAAGCAAGTCCAAGGCTGTGGAGACCACTTAGCCAAATTCAAAAGCTATGGTAGCTATTGATGGATTAGGATTTGATTGGAGTTTTATGGCAGATGAAGAAAAAGCTTCTACTCAGATGGCTCTCATGGCTTTTTCTACTACTGAGGTACAATCTGACAAAGTTTGTTCAAATACTTGCACTGCTCTTAAAGAACTAGAAACTTTAAGAAAATATTATGATGAACAAAGGATAGAACTAGAGAAAACTCAAAATAACTTGTGGAATCAAAAGAGAGGTTTAGCTATCCTAGAGGAGCAAATCATACACTATAAGACCAATGAATGTACTTTTACTGATGCCAAAATACTTCTTAACAGGGAAATAATGTTTAGAGATGCTGACATTAGTAATTTGAAAGCTGAGTTGGATAGGATTAACAATGCTAAAGAAAACATTCAATTAAGTGTAGAAATATTAGAATATGCATCTAAGGGTGTAACCAACTTAATTGAATGTCAAATAATCAACAAGGCTAAGTCTGGGTTAGGATATAATAATGTTCCACCTCCTTACAGAGGAATTCTTGCACCCCCAGGGATAGACCTAGAGCATACAGGCTTGTCTGAATTTCAACTACCAAGGTTAGAATATGGTGTTAAGCCAAAAGAAAATGTAGTTGTTGATAAGCTTGAAAGTAGAAGTGATACTTCACTCCCTGAGGACAAGTTTTCCTCTGGTAGGAAATCAGATAGTATAGTCATTGAGGACTGGAAATCTGATGATGATGAGGAAGATCAGGCTGTTAATAAACCTGATGTTGTTAAGGTAGTAGGAACAAGTGTTCCTAAAGTGGTCAAGAATGATACTGTTAGGCCTAAAACAAATGTTAAACATGTTAGGCAACCAGTAAGATATTGTGAGCAATATAGAACCACAAACAAGCCCAGAGGAAACCAAAGGAATTGGAATGATCTCAAGTCTCACCAACTAGGTGATGACTTTGTCCTATATAAGAAAGCTTGTTTCACTTGTGGAAGTTTTAACCATCTTGCATCTTTCTACAACAAATGGGTAACTGGGTATTCAAACCATAGGGTAAAGTTAGGAAGGACAAAATCTCCTTCTCACTCTAATTTTGCTAGAACAAAAACCAGAGCAGTTTCATTAAAGTCTGGCCCAAAACAAGTTCCTACTGCTAGACAAGCAGTTAGTACTGCGAGACCATTTAAGACTATTTACCCAAAACCAATATTTAAAAGTGCTAAAACAACTTTCAAACATGCACCAACAACTACTCAACCAAAAGCAGTGGTACACAAACAAATTTGGAAACCAAAGGGTACAACTGCAAAGCTAGCAGTTCATACTGCTAGGCAAGCAGTTTGTACTTGCAATTTTAAGAACACTGCTAGAGAAAAGAGGGCTAATGCTGTTAAGGCCTCAGCATGTTGGATTTGGAGACCTCTTAAATCCAATGGTGCATCAACTGTTCTCAAATGATTTAATTACATTGATGCACGAGGCAAACTCAAGTCAGTAATGGCTTGGGTTCCCCAAGGAAACTAATTTCCTTATTTGTGCGCAGGGACATTCACAAACAGATGATGAAGATCAAGGATATGCAGATAGTGGGTGTTCAAGGCACATGACAGGCAACATGTACAGTGTTGATATGAAGAAGATTGTTCCTAAAGAGGCTCTCACTTGTCTTGTTGCAAAGGCCACATTGGATGAATCTATGAAATGGCATAGGAGACTTGGTCACATTAACTTTAAAACCATTAATAAGATTGTTAAAAATGGTTTGGTAAGAGGCTTGCCTCTGAAAAGATTTGAAAATGACCAAACTTGTGTTGCTTGTCTTAAAGGGAAACAACATAAGGTTTCTTGTAAGCCCAAGATTTTTAACTCTATTGATCATCCATTGTTTATGCTTCATATGGACTTATTTAGACCTACTTCTGTGAGTAGTATTAAGCATAAGAGATATTGTCTTGTTATTACTGATGACTATAACAAGTTTACATGGGTTTTCTTTTTAGATTCTAAGGATGAGACACCTAGCATTCTTAAGACATTCATTACAGAGATAGAAAACCTAGTAGATAAGAAAGTAAAAGTCATTAGATGTGATAATGGGACAAAGTTTAAGAATAAAGTTATGGATGATTTCTGCAAAGAAAAGGGTATTAGAAGAGAATTTAGTGTTGCTAGAACTCCTCAGCAGAATGGAGTTGTTGAGAGGAGAAATAGGACAGTTGTAGAAGCTGCTAGAACCATGTTAGCTGACTCTAAGTTGCCTATCACTTTTTTGGCTGAAGCAGTTAATACTGCTTGCTATGTCCAGAACAGCGCTTTAGTAGTTAAGTCTCACAATAAGACACCTTATGAGCTTTTTAGAGGTAGAACTCCTGCAATAGGATTTCTTAGACCTTTTGGATGTCATGTGACAATTCTGAATACCTTAGACCATCTAGGAAAATTTGATGGTAAAGCAGATGAAGGATTCTTAGTTGGATATTCTCTCAATAGCAAAGCATTTAGAGTATATAACTCAAGAACTAGGAAGGTTGTGGAAAACCTGCATGTTGAATTTCTAGAAAACAAATCTAATGTTGCAGGTGAAGGATTAAAATGGTTGTTTGATCTTGAAACTCTAACCCAATCAATGAACTACGTATCAGTTGTTGCAGGAACTAATGATTTTTCAGGTTCAGAAGCAACAAATGAGGCAGAGTTGGGAAAAGAGAATGAACAAGATTATGTGTTGATGCCAATATGGTCAAGTGTGGATTCAACCTCAATGAATGGTGAACCTTCTTCTGATGAAGCTAAGGAAGGCATTGAAGGTGAAAACAAGGTAGACGAGTCTGAGGAGCAAACAAATCAAGTTAGCAGTACAATCATCATTAGTACTTCTGAGCCACAAGTTTCTACTGCTGAGCCAATTGATCCTACTGCTGGCTCATCAATCTCACATGAAGTGGATTTCTTAGAAGATGAGGTGGATTTCAACAATCTCCCACCTAACTATCATGTTCCTTCTACACCACACACAAGAATTCACAAAGTCCACTCCCTGGACAATATGATTGGTGATATACAATCGGGAGTGAAGACAAGGAAGCAACTTATGTCTCCAGACCAACAAGGGTTACTTGATGCTCTTTATGCATCAAAGCAGCATGAAGATGCACACTCTTGCTTATTTGTATGTTTTCTCTCACAAGCAGAACCCAAAAATGTCCTAAAATCCTTAGATGATTCAAGCTGGGTAGAAGCTATGCAAGATGAGCTTCTCCAATTTAAAATTCAGAAGGTTTGGATGCTAGCTAATTTACCCAAGGGTGTAAGGGTAATTGGAACTAAATGGGTCTTCAGGAACAAAAGGGATGAAAGGGGCATTGTAATAAGAAACAAGGCTAGACTTGTAGCCCAAGGGTACACACAAGAGGAAGGTATAGACTATGAAGAGGTTTTTGCACCAGTGGCAAGAATTGAAGCAATTAGACTATTCTTGGCCTATGCTTCATTTTTGGGCTTCACAGTTTATCAAATGGATGTCAAGAGTGCCTTCTTATATGGTACTATTGAAGAGGAGGTTTATGTCTCACAACCTCCAGGTTTTATTGATCTTGATCATCCAGATAAGGTATTCAAACTTGTGAAGGCTCTCTATGGTCTACATCAGGCACCAAAGGCTTGGTATGAAACATTAGCTTCCTATTTAATAGAGAAATGGATTTGAAAGAGGCAAGATTGATCAGACACTTTTCATCAAGAAGCACAAGAAGGATCTTTTGCTAGTTCAGGTGTATGTGGATGATATCATCTTTGGATCTACAAGGAAGGAGATGTGTATAGAGTTTGAGAAACTTATGCATGATAAGTTTCAGATGAGTTCCATAGGGGAACTTACATTCTTTTTGGGTCAGCAAGTTAAGTAATCAAGTGAAGGCATATTTATCAGTCAAGATAAATATGTAGCAGAGATTCAAAGGAAATTTTAATTTGTTGATGCAAAGGTGGCAAGCACACCAATGGATCCTGAGAAGCCACTTCTTAAAGATGTAGATGGAGAAAATATTAATGTTCACACATACATATCTATGATAGGATCCTTGATGTATCTCACATCATCAAGACCTGATATCATGTTCTCTGTTTGTGCTTGTGCAAGATTTCAAGTAACTCCTAAGGTTTCTCATTTAACAGCAATCTAGAGGATCTTTAGATATCTCAAGGGTCAACCTAGGTTGGGTCTATGGTATTCTAGGTAATCACCTTTTGACCTGGTAGCATATTCAGACAGTGATTATGCTGGTGCAAGTTTGGATAGAAAGTCAACAGCTAGAGGATGTCAATTCCTTGGATGTAGACTCATTTCATGGCAGTGTAAGAAGCAAACAATTGTAGCAACTTCAACAACTGAAGCTGAATATGTAGCTGCTGCTAGTTGCTGTGGTCAAGTGCTTTGGATTCAAAATCAACTTCTTGACTATGGGTACAATTTCATGAACACTGTCATATATATTAATAATAGCAGTACAATTTATATAATTAAAAATCCAGTGCAACACTCTAAAACAAAACACATAGAAATTAGACATCATTTTATTAGAAACTGCAATGAGAAAAAGTTAATTCAAGTAGTTAAAATTGATTCTAATCAAAACTTTGCAGATCTTCTTACAAAAGCTTTTGATGTAGGAAGATTTAAATAATTGGTTGAAAGTATTGGAATGCTTAATCCTTAATGTTTTCAAAATATGTAGTTTTGTATATAAATTGGATTTGTACTGCTAGGTTATCAATTAGTACTGGTATTGAAAAGTTTGTACTGTTAGTACAAATTTTGATTGTTTGGTTCATACTGTTAGTCATATGATTAAACTGCTATGAGATAAGTGCTTTATACTTTGTTTTCTTGGTTTTGGACTAACATTTTCAGGTATGGAAAATTGGGCACAAAGGAAGCTACGAGTGCAATGTATGAGCAAACAAAAGTTGGTGATTCAAGTTGCAGATATAATAGGTTAATGATGGACAGAGTTTGGGAATTCATTAACAAATGTTTATTCCTAAGTTAATAAATTCTTTAAAACTTCTCTCTTGAAACTTATTATGGTATTTCATTTTGAATTAATGACTTAGTTGATCAGATAGTAACTGACTCAACTCATTTTCTATCATTTTATACTTTAATTAGTATAATCAGTTAGTCTAAGGACATCTGATAGGAAGAACAGCGAGCAAATGTGAATCTAACACTTGTGTTAGAGGCAACAACTGCCACGAGCTGGAAACCCTGTCAAGAAAGCCCTTTGAATGGGTTTATCTGTACACAGGCAGTTATTTATAACTGAATACATTGGTTCTCACACAACCAGAGGTTAATTTAAACCGAAATCTTGATTAAGTGTCTGTTATTACACTTAATCCCTTCAAAATAGTTGTTGGCAATATGATTTTTCATTAAAATCAAGTTCATACTACTAAGTCAAAAGTTTCTTAAAACCTTTTGGATTCAAAATGGCTCAGAAATCCATCTTAGGATGGATTATGAGTCAATGCCCCATGATTCACCTCTCACAGGAGTTCACAAACCTGGAAGTGATGAGGGCAGCAGAATAACTCTTAAGGAATTGATGGCTACATGTACAAAATTGTCTGATAAGATGTCCAAATTGGAAGATGAACTAAGAAGCAACAAGAAGAATTTTACAGTTGTATACACAAAGATGGTGAATTCAACAACTTCTTCTAGTTCATCTAAGGAGTCATTTGATCAGATGATAGTGAAAAGATCTTCCAAACAGGGGAAGAATATTAACCAAATATGGGAAGAGGATGAAAGATTATGGATGTATATGCTTAGAATCAGGGGACGAAGATTGCCTAAATTGATCATGACCCACAAGTTTCTTTGATCCAGAAGTGCATGAGTCTAATAAAAGCATCATCATTTACTGCTGTTAGCTTTTTGAGAAGCCAACATGTCTTATTATTCAGTCAATAATAAAAATAAGCTCCAGTTTCAGTTGATGGATGCTGGGAATAAGCTCTTTTATCTCTCTTCTTCGATTGTTGATATTCAAATGGAGAATGTTCTATCTAAGTTGCATGTTGCATCTGCTACCTCAGGGGAGGCAAGAAGATCAGTTTCATGATGATACTACTACTTTTGACTCTTTCAGTTTAAATTTCAGTTCACTACGTTTGTTCATCACTTGCATGGCTTGCTGAGAGATGACTGTGTATCTTGGATGCTTGGAGCCTGAGCAAGGTACTACTAGTGTTAAAGACAAAGAAAAAGGCTGAAAAGTTTCAAGCTAAAGAAAGAGCAAATTACTCTCCAGAAAAACAAAATGATGCTATTGCTGAAAGTGATTCACAAATGGCAGATGAGTATGGTAAGAAAGATATTTAATCTTGCAGAACAAAGGAAAGCTCAGATCAAGAGTCTGTCTATGTAGTGTTTGGAAGATCCTCTCAATCCTAATTTAATTCAGAAGAAACTTGATGATTTGGGATAAATCACAAGTTTAAGGGAGGATTGTTGGGAATTAAATGTTCTGAATATTAGTGTTGGGAATTAAATATACACAAGGTTAGTATTGCTAAAGGAAAATACACTAACAGTACTAACTGCCAAGTTAGTACTACTAGTGCAAAGAAGGTACTGCTAGTGCATAAAGGAAAATAATCTAAGTGTCTATTCTACTGTTAGTGTATTCAATACTACTGCTAGTGTTGAAGATTCTACTGCTGCAAGAATACTACTGCTAGAGTAAAAGATACTGCTGTTGGAGTCACTCATACTACTGCTTAATGGATAACAGTCGCGTATACTACTGCTGAATGGATAAGTATGAAAAAGATATTTTGTGTATAAAAGTCAAATATATACGGTAGATAATATCTTAGATAAGTGATCAGTCAACAAGTTGTAAACACAGAACATGTTGTATCTTTGCTACTGACACACTCAACAAGCAAGTAGTTGACAAGACTTGACAATATTGTAAAGAACTCCTTTGTACTATAAAAGGGAGATCTTAGCTTAGATATGAAGTGTGCTTAGAAATTACATATCCGTGCTAATATAGAGAGTTGAACAAGTTGAACACATATAGCAATCAGTCATAAGTCATAGAAACATATAGATTCAAGGTTTTGTAACCCTAGTGATAATCAAGATCACTCGTATTATTCTCAATAATATTGAATCGTTTGGTGTTATACTTTCTATGTTCATTGTTCATCACAAAAGCATTATTGTTCCATTTCCAATACCAATATCCTTCTAAGCATGGTTAAGTAGATTCCACATACTTAATCATATTCACTCAAAGTATCACATACACGATATACAGGACTAACATCCTCAGAGTGTGATAGATTCTCTCATCCTAGCATGACTAGTATTGAGTGTTATCTCAATTAAACCAGCATCATTGTATACAAACGACTATATGCTCTTTTGAAAATCCGTAAACTTAAATATCTATTGTGTAATGTTTGATGCCTTCCAAACTTTCCAGTTTTTATTGTCGGCTATAACAATTGCGCAACAATTGCCATATTATTCATCCATAGAATCTGGGAGCAACTCCAGGCTGAGGAATGCAATTCTAAATCCAAACATATTCTATATTATTACACTAGTTATCTAAATAACTTTCAATTAGATATCAATGTTGTCAAATCACCTTGCATTCAAGCATGATACAACAATTTATCTATATAACATGATGTACATGAAAAATCCTTGAGTCAAACTTAGATCTTATTCATGTTCTATCTTATCAAAAGATATCTATCCATTATGACTTTCTAAATGATACATCATGTTCTACTAGAATCATCTACCGCACATGTTTATAACAATAAACATTTATTCCAAGGTTATTTGTTTTACTTCCTAAATCTTTCAAGTGGAGTTTCATTCCAAACTAAAACTTAAGATTTAACTTTGATAGAATGTTACTGCCCATATGTTATACAACATATATGATTTAAAGAAATAAACATAATACTCCCACTGGCTTCCCAGAATACTTAGGAATTATCTTATTTTAATTATAAATCAAAACTTGGATTTAATCTTTAAACATAAGACTCATCTCCTAGATGCTTTTATTGATCCATACTTGGATTCTTGCATTTTGTACACTTTTAAGGATTATATGAATTCATAAAACTCTTGATTACTTATCATGCTCGCAAAAGTAATTACACAAGAAGGAGTTTTGAAATTCCATTTTCAAATTCCATATTAATGAAAATACGCATGAAAATTATCATCTTTATGTATTTAATGTGCCTAGGAAAGAATATTCAATCATAGTTAATTGCTTAAATATGATTAATAGTCTTGTCATAAGACATGCATTAAACATGTGTACAATATTGTCCATATGATTTCTACAAAAAGATTTAAACCACTAGGGTTTTCCTCTCTTTGAAGAAACTCATCTTCATTCTCTAGTCTATCTATTTAGATTAAGATAATCCAATTTCCTCAAAATTGATTATTTTTTATGGAAAACATCTTAACATTCATAGTATGAGTAATTAGCCAAATTCAATATTTGCAATGCATCATTATGATTAACAGGTTTACTATGATCCTGTAAATCATATTCCTCAGCATATCAATCAAATATCTGAGATATCCTTGCGGATCTATGAATGAGAATTCAATCATCTTGAGGTCTATCCTTTACATGTTTATCCTCTTCATGATATTCACTAGTGTGTTTTAGAAGATTATGTATTTTATAATTGTATCTCTACAAGACATAAAAACCTCCCACTTGCCTTTTGTAATTTATACACCATCTATAAATACTTATCAAGCATAGCAACAATACAATGTTCTCTTTTTGGGACATTACACAATGATAGTTCCTGACTCTAGTTTGTTAATAACCAGCTTCATTAGAAGTTTAACAAATTTAGAACTTCTTTTTTTTAAGAACTAACATGATTCATCACATTCCATAATCTAATGGTGTCTTATTAATCTTCTAGGTTGGAGTCTTATTGAGTATATACAATCCATACTCAATTTCCTAACCTTGACAACTTTTGGAAGAAAAAAAGTTATACTTATCTTGAATCAAACGATACAAATAGAGTTTGATTCTCCTAATTGAACATACCATGAACTTGTGGTATTTCATTAGAATTAATAATGTGAGACAATCTAACAATATATAAGATAAACATATTCTTTTTGGTTTACCTATTTACCAACTAAGTCAACTTAATGATATAATAGAATTTCCAAGCCAATCGCATGCTTTATAACACAAGTACTTTTTACTAAGTCACTTCATGTCCATGTCTCAACAAGAAGAAATAAATTGTTATAATCCCACTATACGTTATAAGTCATTTAACAATGACTTCATGTATATGTCTTAATTAAGAAGACATAACAAGTTAACGTCTTACTTTTTATTATTATAAGTCTCGTAACAATTAATAGACTTCATCTTTATAAGAAGATATAAACATGTATTACTAAAGTAATCATGAACACCACCTCTTGGTTTTAATATTAATTTCAAGTTATTTGATTATTTCATTTATTTATGTCATTCCAAGAATACATAAATATCCAAATTGAAGTAGTATTAGATTACTTCATTTATTCATGTCATTTCAAGAATACATAAATATTTTGTTTGAAGTAGTCTTAGATATCATCTTGACACATGTTCTAAATAAGGCGATATTACATGTTAAGTAGGGATGGTAATGCGGCGGGTTTGGGGCGGGGCGGCCATCCCCATCCCCAAACTCGTTTACCAAAGTTCTCCCCAAACCCGCCTCGATCCCCATCGAGGCGCGATGCTTCCCCCAACCCGCCCCGTATTCATCGGGGATCTTATTGGGGTGTCCTCTTTAGGTGCAATTCTCGACCAAAGCTGCAACATTTCACATTTATTATTATTTTTAAACCGTTAGCAATAACTTAAAGAATTAAGAACCTATTAATAATCAATTATAAACAAGCCTTCATAAGTTTTCAACGATAGTATTATACATAAATAATGATAAATTATACCGCAGAAAATTCAAAAATTAAAAATATAACACAGAACGAGTTCTATAATCATAACTTTCCAATCTTACAAAGATAAAAAAAACTAACAATATTAGAGTAATATATATTTATTATATAAATACTAAGAAAATAATATATAGGTATAGATATATTTGTGTATGTGTATTTTATTATTCTGGTGGGGCGGGGCGGGGCGGGGCGAGGATTCCCCGCTCCCCACCTCAAACCCAATTAAAATCCCGGTTTAAGCCCCAAAACTGCCTCGTAACCGGATTAGCATGACCCGCCCCGCCCCAATTAGTTCGGGTTTCAGATTTCCCCGTCGGGTTCGGGTTTTTTTGCCATCCCTAAAGTTAAGTATATAGGTCCTATTAGAACATTAGTCTCTTACCTTACGATGAAGAGAATCCATCAATCATATTAATATGTGTTGTACCTTGCACACAATAAATATTTCTCCCACTTGTGCATGGAACAACATCATGTAGCAGATAAACAACATGACACACATTTGTTTATGTGAACAATATGATTGTGTCATTGATATTAGCATAAAAAGTAGATGTAGGACTACATTGTCTAGTACGGAAATGCACATTACTATCCTTAAGAACATGAGTGTCTACAATTGAAAGTAATTATCTTGAGACAATCTAGAGATAAAATGGGTTACTACCATGATGATAAAGCTTGTAGCTCCCACTGAATTAGAGAACATTAGAATAATTCATTATTCAGTAATAAAACACTATGCTCCCACTAGATTTGACAACATTGTAAGTGTTTCATAACCAGTGAAAACAAATTGCTTGCTATTTACTTTCCTACACCTTTGAAAAGCCTACACATAACAATTACTTAGGTATTAAAAGAGTGTATTCTACTATGTAGATGATGGACTATTTATTAATGCTATTAACTTGAAAAATTGGGCATGCAATTTCTTCCTTAATAGGTCTACGATCCCCACAATGGTATGTAGCACCTTTAAAGGGTCCAAGCAAAACAACTAGATAAACTATGCTAGTTTGCCTTTTACCATTTTTGCGGTAATTAGTCTAGATTCTAATTTAATAACTTATAAAATGTCATACATATTTTTCAGTTTACCAAATGTCATATTTGTTATAAAAGAACTTAATCACCGAATGAGGGTGATGAAATCTCTATGGAAAATAAAATGCGCAATTCTCTTAACTATTAAAGTTTGCTAATGTTCCTATCACACCTTTCTTAATCATGAAAAGGAATAGAATTGAGTCTCACTCTTCTCGCATGGAAAAAGAGACTTTGTTTGTCTTTTCAGTAAATTTTTCTCGATCAAACACTTGTTTGAAAGCAGAACTGGATCAATTTATAAATAAAAGACCAAACCTCGTTTACGGTTTAATGTTGCATTAATACATTTAAAAGAATAACAAAATTCTATTTTAGTATTTTATATAATTAAATCTTTAAGAAAATTAAATACCCTTGGTAAATATTCATGTAAACCATATATTTTTCTTAAAGCTTGGATCTAAATTGACATGATTCTATTACATCAGTTGATCTGCTAGTAATGAAAGTATTCAACAAGGTAATTGTCGAACAATAATTGCCAAACATTTTGCAATTCCAAGATTATTATGGGACTTACCAATTGGCAAACTATTTGCAATGTAAGCATGTTTCATCCCATATTATGCCTTGAGTTACTAGATCTCACTATCTAACTCAATTAAGTTTCCAATTTAAAAAACTGTAAATTTATTTCTGCTACGTCTCACAAAACGTGGAGATTTACCATGGGATTGCAATCTAGCTAAGTCTCACATAACGTAAATTGCAACTACAAGTGTTTCTTTAATTGGATGGCATAAACTTAAATTTTAAAGGGTACTAATTTTGATGTGTGTAATCAAAAATATGTACGAAGAAGCATGCACACATCTTCGTATCATAGGTTTTATCAAGACTTTACTCATTAGTTTTCTTTCACTAAGATTAAATCAACAAAATTTTAATAAAGGTATTGGGTTCACCAATCAAAGAATTACCTTTAATTATCGCCAACTATATCGTACTACTACATGAGTCAAAAGACCTAAGTTATTCAGATAATTATCACAAAGTGGCACATGGAATTAACGTCAATTCACCCTTAAGATGTTTTTGTACATAAAATAGTCGTAGGTATCTCAATTTTGACGCACAAAGAAGCGGAGAAGCGGATCAATGAGAAGCTTATTAAAAACCTTCTTCTTTAGGTCGCATAATATTGCAACCACCTTTATACCTCTCTTATAGTTTGTCAAGAATGGGCGAGCCTTTCTAACTATTGGTACAATAATAATCAATCGAATAAAAGTTTAAGATTTAACTCTTAAAAACATGTTATAAATTATTAACCTTGTTAGTCTCGCCTGGGAGAATATTATCGTCCAAAATGAACAACTATCGGCACATAAGACTTTACAAGATTATAACTTATAACAAATCAAGTTTCACCATTGTTTAGTCCGGTTTATTTTCTATTCAAAAATTACCCTTTGCTTACAACTTGTCAAATAAGCAAATAATAAAAATTAACCAACTAAAACAATGAACATGCTAAATTAAATCAACTAACATGTATATCCTTAACTAAGGCCCCCACTTGTTTTCGAGCTAGGTACAAGTAGACCAAATGCATTGATGAATCGATTGCGTAAGCGCTACGTTAATTATATACAATAACACACATAGTTGATAAAATAAAATGATACATATGGGGTCTTCCCTAATTTTAGAATTAATTAACCTATTAGTAAATTAACATGTCATATAATTTAATTACTAATAACCCTAATTAATTTAACATATATCATACAATTAGCATGCAAACATAAAAACTTAACAATTAATGCATACATATCAATTGATCCATGACAAAACATGCATGTATCCATCATTGATCCCACATATGGCACTTATTATCATATAGTCAAGTTACAAGTACGTTTACTTTAATGACATAAATCAATTACTCATTAATCATAACACATAAAAAAATACATGCAATCCTAGGGTTTCTACTTTTTGCTAAACCTCAAAAAAAAATTATAAATAAATAGGCAATCGGCCTATATAAAAAATTAGGGTTTCAAAGTTTTATAAAACCCTAGAAACCACAAACATGCAATAATCATCCCAATATTTGATTTTTATGCGTTTATGTAATTAATTACACAATATTAACCTGAATCTGATACCACTATTGGAATTTAATAATCATGGCAAGCATATATTAAACATAAATCACATAAGCACGCAATGGAAGACTAAGAATCATAATATGCATAATTAATTAACCATAATTTAAATAGTAAATATACCTTTCAGCAATCCAAGCAAAGAATGATCAAGAATCAATAAACCCTAAAGTTAGGGTTTAAATAAATCGACTCACCCCTAAATTCGATTAGGGTTCTTCACAAAATCCAATTGGGATTTTCCTATGGTCTTGAACACGCGTATTGATAGCGATTCAATGCGAATGCTAGGTTCTTGATCACAATAGATTAACCAAACACTTTAGTTACGCTCAAGGTCAATTGCAAATCCCTTCGTGGGGATTTTCTCGTCAACCAAGGAGTAAGAGGGAGAGAAGAGAAGAAGTTTGGTCTACTATGGAGATCAAGTGTACCAAAGAATGAATACATGGGGATGTATTTATACTATAATGGTAGAGTCCAAGTTTACAAAGGATTCCTGTGTCGGAATCCCTTGTTTGACCGGTTTCAAGCCCAAGAGGGGTTTTTAGAACCTTCTCTTGGCTTGTTTCCTTTTCTTCATATCACTTTTACATTTAACGACTGTTAGTCACTTCCGTTAAGTACTCAACGTCCGTTAGTCGTTATTGTGAATTAATAATTAAAACATAACATTGATATTTAATTATTAAACATTGAATCTCATACGCAATGCATGCAATCCTATAGTCTCGTGTTTGAATCTGGTCATACACATATAAAATGTGTCCATAAACTAACAAATATCACATCATTAATGCATATAGTACAACATGATATATGCATGATTGTGGTGTATGCATCACTTTTTGTGGTATAAGTATCAACACCCATTATTTGGATACGGTTGCTAATGATTTCTTTGACATGGTAAAGCGGTTTGAAAAAGATGCTTGCATCCGATGTAGTTGCAACTCTTCATTCATTGCTTTGGTTCCTAAAATGCAAGATCCTCTCCACATCAAAGTTTAAGATCATGAACCTCTTCAAGACTTGTAAGCATGAAATAAGAACTCACAATGGATGAAACACAAAATAAAGTTTTTGATAGGTTTTAAACTTGTTCATGAAGCTATCATTGTAGATGTTCTTATCTTAGTCGGGACTAATTACCAGGTATTGTCTTAAAACTGCTCTCTATTAATAGACAATAAAAGTTTGCAAAGAAAAATTCAAGGACAATAATTCAATGATCCACTTTGTGTTGCGTACCTAAAGGATACTGCATGGCTTCTATCATTTAAGCTCAAACGTATACCCCATTATCTGTTGTCTATTGGAATAAACTAATCACTGGCATAAGCGGGCCTAGGGCATGCCAAGGTGGTTTGTGGGAAACTGGGAATCACCTTAGAAATCTAAATTGTTTAAAAGTTTAAGAGGGTTTTTTGGACCTATTATACAAATAAAAATAGGAACCGAATTACAAGCAAATGAAAATCATTGATGAATTTAGTGAAAAAAATGATTTAATAAAGAGAAATATGAAGAACAAGAAAGATATGATGGCGTAGAAGATGAAGATACTTAAGTGAAAAGTATGATAAATAAAAATTCCTCTATGTGCAGGAGTCTAAGGTGATGTTTTTTTTTTTTTTTTTTTTTTTTTTTTTATTATTATTATTATTTTTTTTTTTTTTTGCAATAATTTGAATATAAATACTTGCTGTTTTTACTGAGGTTATATTTTGCTCAATAATAATAATAATAACATCTAATAATAATAATAATAATAATAATAATAATAATAATAATAATAATAATAATAATAATAATAATAATAATAATAATATTTTTACTGAGGCCAGGCTACTGTTTGAGTTTGGGGGGCTTGGTGTATACTCTGCAGGTGATGTCTTGAATTATGCTTTCCTTGCATCTCGACTCCAATCTGCTAGCTTACAGACTAAGCTACTCCGACGTTCTGGTATTGTAAATTGTGGATCTTCCTTTAATGATGCTCTGTGTACTTTTAATGCGAAAATGGAGATCGACCTTTTAAGTAACCCAAATGAGATCGCTGCCCCCAAACTTATGAAGAAATTGGCAGATATATATTTCACACGTGTTACTAAAACGGTTGAATCCACTTTTGGCCTATCTACTCGACAGATGGCGCTTTGGAGGTCGCAAAAGGAAGACTACAACTTCGATTGGCTTAGGGTGGTCCCGATATCTGGGTTGGGACAGACTATGAACGCTAGAACTTACCGATGTGTTTTATGTTACCGCCTAGGTGTCCCCCTGTTTTCTGTCCAGATGCCGTGCTCAGCTTGTTCCAGGTTATTCCCGGGGGACATTTATGGGGACCATGCAGTGTCGTGTGCTGGTAGTATTGGTATTAAGCATCGGCATAACGTGGTTCGCGACATTCTCGCTGACATTTGTTATCGGTCCGGGATCTCGGCTCGTAAAGAGGTTGACATCGGTCTTTATGGAGAAATGGAAAAAAGCTTACGCCCAGCTGATATATTTCTCTACTCTTGGGACGGTGGGCAAAATGTTTGTGTCGATTTGACAGGGTTGTCTCCTTTGACGCAAACTGGTATGGTTGATTTTGTGCCAGGACGAGTGGTGTTGGAAGCAGCACAATGCAAACGCGTCAAGTATGAGACAAAGTGTGCCGATATTGGATATGGGCTTCTCCCCTTCTCATTCTCTTCCTTTGGGGAACTTGGGAAGGATGCGGTGACCCTACCGAAGCGGATCCGAAAGTTCTCTGTGACTCAAGACATCGGAGCGCGTGCCGCTGCTCATATTTTTAGTAGGATTAGCTTTGCAATAGCTAGAGGAGTGGGAGCCCAGTTAGTATCTCGATTCTCCTCTAATTTCTTGTAGATCCTATGAGTTTCTAATAAAGTGATGTTTTATAATAAAAAAAAAAAAAAAAATAATAATAATAATATAAAAACGTGCTGCTATTCATATCTTTAGTAGGATTAGCTTTGCTGTAGCAAGAGGAGTGCGGGCTCAGTTAGTATCTCGGCACCCCACTAATTTTTTGTAAATCCTATGAGTTTATAATCCAGTGATGTTATAGTAATAATAATAATAATAATAATAATAATAATAATAATAATAATAATAATAATAATAATAATAATAATAATAATAATAATAATAATAATAATAATAATAATAACAATAATAATAATAATAATAATCAATTTTTATTATTTAATTGGCTTCAAGGTAAATATGCATGCTTGGATGTGACTGGCATCTCTCCATTTGCTGGTAGTGGGGCGACTTCATGGGCTCCTGGGGTAGCCTTGCACAATGCTGTGGAGAAGAAAAATGGAAAGTATGCATCCAAATGTGAGGACAATGGATACAAGTTCGTACCTTTTGCTTTTTCTACGTTCGAGGAATTCGATACAGAGGCTTTGGACACACTTTCACGTATTAAGTCTATTGCCATTAGTCACTCAAATAATGCTAAAAGTGATGTTTTTATCTTTCATAGAGTTAGTTTCTGTATTCAGAAAGGAGTGGGAGCACAACTTGTGTCTAGACTCCCATCCAACTTTATGTAATATTTATTATGTTTAATGAAATTTTCCTTTTTTATAATAATAATAATAATAATAATAATAATAATAATAATAATAATAATAATAATAATAATTGATGTTAAAAAAATAAAAAATAAAATAATAATAATAATAATAATAATAATAATAATAATAATAATAATAATAATAATAATAATAATAATAATAATAATAATAATAATTTTGTGCAAGTGTTATTATTTAATTGGAGTTATTATTTAATTCGCATGGATATATGGGCGGATCACGCGGTCCACTGCTCTAGTGAAGTGGGTGTGAAGTTCAGACATAATCTGGTGCGTGACATTCTTGTGGATATCTGTTCTAAGGTTGGGATCATGGTGCGAAAGGAAGCTCCTATGGGGTTCCTATCGAAAGATGGTAAGGAGCTACGTCCTGCAGACTTGTTATTATTTAATTGGCTTCAAGGTAAAGATACATGTTTGGATGTGACTGGCATCTCTCCATTTGCTGGTATTGGGGCGACTTCATGTGCTCCTGGGGCAGCCTTGCACAATGCTGTGGAGAAGAAAAATAGAAAATATGCATCCAAATGTGAGGACAATGGATACAAGTTCATACCTTTCGCCTTTTCTACGTTCGGGGAATTTGATACAGAGGCTTTGAACACCCTTTCACGTATTAAGTCTATCGCTAATACCCACTCAAATAATGTTATGTGTGGGGTTTTTATCTTTCATAAAGTTAGCTTTTGTATTCAGAAAGGAGTGGGAGCACAACTTGTGTCTAGACTCCCATCCAACCTTATGTAAAAAATTTCAAGTTTAATGAAAATTATTATTATAAATCAAAAAAAAAATAAATAAATAAATAAAATAAATAAAATAAATAAAAAATAAAAAAAATATAATAATAATAATAATAATAATAATAATAATAATAATAATAATAATAATAATAATAATAATAATAATAATAATAATAATAAGATTTGCACTCTCCACTAGGGGCGATTATGGCGATTTGTTCCTGCCTCATCCTTGATTCAAGGTCTCGTATGGATATTTGGTCTCTTCCTCGTCCTTAAATCCTCGTCCTTGATTCTAGGGTTCGGTTCTCCTCCTTCTGTACATTTTTTTAGGGGTTTTGGTTCGAAACCCGTTTCGGATCTTTTATTGCTGTGAGTTCGTTTTGCTTCTTCAAAACGGTAGGTTGCGATTTTGGTTTCTTCCAAACGTTTGCTGGTTCTTGTCCTCAGTGTACAGCAGGCTTGCGATTTGCTTTGTGGGCCCATCCCTTGCGATTTGGGTAATCTGGGTTTCGTGTTGCAGGTTGTATTGCAGGTTGTGTAGCTTTGTGGGCCCCACTTCTGTTGACTAAACTAATAATAATAATAATAATAATAATAATAATAATAATAGTTAAAAGGTTGGTGAATTTGGTCCGTGCCTTTTGCGTTTGGGATTAAGTTCAGTGGGCTTTTTTCTTGCGATTTGGCTATTGTTTATTGTGTTTTTGTTAAAGTTGGGTGGATAAAATTTTATTATTCTTATTATATCTAAAATATATAAATCGCACTCCTTATTATGGCTATCCATGTTGCAACTCGGATATCTTGTCCTCTACAAGGTTTTGAAGGGTGTAAAAGTGGTAATGGTAAAGGGTTTACTAAGGAATATCTTATTGATCACTTGGGCACGCGACATTTTAAAACTGATTTTTTGAAGGCTTCGCATAAAGCACGCGTGGTGAGTGATTTTTCCTTATTTTATGCATTTGACCAGGCACTTCATCAGGCGGGCATATGGCTTTGTGGCGAGTGTTTTTGCACCCACACTTTTAGTAAGAATTGTAAACATGCCGACAGTGATGTAGTTCTTGCATGTAGGGTATTCACAATGCAAGAAACACTTGTTTGAGGCCTAGATATGGATCGAATGAAAGAAACTAGAGAGAGAGAGATGGGAACTTCTAGTGAGAGAAACACTATGTGTATTAGCTTGAAAATAATGAGAGTTCCAACCCTTCCCTTGCAAGGGAAGGGGTATTTATACTTACTACATAATATGCCCCTAGCGGGCTGTGGAGCAAGCTGACAGTGGGTAAAGACCCGACCCACTCCACAATATTAATAATAACTAAACTACTAATAATATTACTAATGATCCTACGAGCTATGATGTGCTACTAAGTACTCGGGGTGACCGAGTCTTCAACTGAATATTTATATTCCTAACAATCTCCCCCTAAGGGAGGTCACCCCGGAAGTAATGTTCTGAATTCTAGCACTTCATCCTTGAATCTTGACTTCATAGCTCGTAGACCTTGATTCTTCAACGTCTAGAATCTTTGTGCCTTTAGCAGTGAACTTGTGATGACTGTTCTTTGTTTTGGATGATCTTTGAGTATTCTTTGAAGTTATCATCCAACATGCGTCTTCAAGTCATCTTGTGGCTTCGTCATCATGAGAAGTTGTGATCTTGGAGCCTTCTTTGAGATCATCAGCCACCGAAAATCTCTGAGCTCATCCATTGTAGTAATGCCTCCATGTGATTTGTTGTGACCGTTGGGCCCGCATGCTCACACTTTTCTGGATCATGATAGCTATCATCAGAGTTGCGGAAGCTGTGTTGAAGGTCTTTTAGCTATCATGATGTCTTTAATAATGAGTTGGAAGTGTGAGCATGGAGTGTGAATTGACATGTCACATACTGGAATCAGGAACCACCATCACCATCTTTATATGTACCTGAAATAAAACAGTTAGCAATAAAGTTGGAGAACGAATATGGCTTTGTCATTCATTCGGTGTGGTTGGATTAACCTTCGGATCCGTGAGGACCGACCTGTGATCAGGTAGAATTCCCTTTAAAGAGAATTCTCCTTGACAGGAATTTCCAGCTTGTTGTAAAGACTCATTCAATGAACTAACATTGGACTCGTCTTACAAGCATGTTCTCATATCGGAACGCCTCAAAGCAGACAACACGGTTGAGTGAATCAGTAAATTGAATACCCACTGATTGATGAGAAATTGATTAGAAAAATCACTCGCGTGTTACTAGATAAACAATTTTTATGTAACACGACGAGGGTTTTACACATTAAATCACATTTCTGTCATAAATACTTTTGTTTGAAAATTTTCACAATCAATGCGCTCGAAATTCATTTGATGAGCACATTGAAGGGTTTTCCAAAAGCATCCGTCAATCCATTTCCTGGAACAAGTTTGATTCAAATGTGAATCGCCCCATTGTTTCATTCCAGTTGTCACAGGTTTGATCCATGAAGGATCTCACATGTCACCCACCAAGAGCTCGTTTGATGTTGGCTCTAGAAGGATTTTCATCTTCATTGTGATTACTTTAAGTATCACTCGGATGTTCTGGCAATACCACAAGGATAATGCGTAGGACTCTTCATATATATTTTCTTGCTTTTCACGGTGTATGAAATAGCAAGCATATTGGAAATGTGTCCTAATGAGATTAATTGATGATCTCTTGGCTCTAGACTTAATAGTGCATTTTGATTTAGTGATCGGAGGCTGGAGAGGACTGCCACCTTTTCAATATCATCTAACTCGGAGTGAGAGAGACGATAGCAATGTATTGATCTCCGTGACAAGTGAAACAAGAGTCCTTTGAGGGACCTTGAGTGGCTAGGTAAGGTTGTGCAGCGTATCACTGGGTCCATGATACTTTGTCTTCAATGTCAGCAATCAACTAAGTGATTCTGACAGCATATGTATTGACCCGGTTTCTGCCTAAGATGTAAGGAGGGCTTCTTTCTTTTCACCCTTTATCTTTACATTTCTTTTTCATTCTTCAACCCCTTCAGTGCTTACCGAGACTTCATAACTAGCACCTTGTTGGGTTTGTTCCAGTGCCAGCTCCATCTCAGTCGGCACTCTTCCCTTATTCACTTTTCTCCTTTTTAATCATTCCTAAGGACTTCTCACACTAACTAGTGGATTGTCCCTGGGTAGATCCCTCCGGCTCTGGCGGGATCGTGGGAACTTGAGCCTAACCTAACCATCCTTATAACTCCATACATTAATTAAAATGGTCGGTCTTTGGTATTCATCCACGATAGCCATAAACCAAATCTTTGAAAAATCTCTCAAAGTGTTCATGATTCTGAAACACATTTTTGTAAACACTTGAGAGTTTTATATTTTTCAAATGCTCCCCCTCAACATGTGCTCGGTTGATTGTTTTATAAATTTGCACATGTTAGGTAGAGCTCGCACTTTTTGAATTGATCAACTTTCAGTGAACATGACCGATTCGAGACACGCTTACATCACTAGTTAGACTAGCTTGAAATTATTACCCGGCCTGGTCAAGTCCACAGAAAGTTTCTCGAAACGGTACACTCTAGTCAGACACATCCTTTTCGAGATACGCTTACATCACTGGTTAGACCAGCTTGAAATTATTACCCGGCTAGGATATGTCCTTTCGATTGATGACAATATATGTTTCGTCAATTCATTTGTGAAGTCTGAGCCTTGCTCACATAAGATTCCAAATCCTTTTGTCCATTTGCTCCCCCTCAATATGTGCATCGATATTGTAATACCTGAAATTCAGATAAGCTATAAAATTACCAAATTTCCCCAGAAATCATAAAACGTAAATAAATCACTTATTAAATTCTGAAACGATTCCAAACTTCTGAAAACGAACTATATAAGAGACGAATTAATTTCTGGGACAACATTTTAATATTTTGAATGTACAAAAATTTATTTATTTACATATACATTTATATGTCATCCGAAATAACTAAATTAAATTAAATATACTTATAAAATCTTTTTAATTAGGATATAATGCAAAATAAATTAGGAAAAGATATCAAATAACAAATCCTAATTTGTGTGGACTTATGAGACCGAAAATACTGATACATATCCCCTCCTAGGTCGGTTTGTATATATTATATATATAATCTTTTATTTTTAAAACCTAATTTTCCGAAAATCCTTTATATCGACAAACAAAAGAATTCCCCAAACCCAAACCACGACTCCTGGAGCTGATCTAAGAATTTTATGGTGATATTTGGGTCATTGAGAAGTTAATAAAAATAGGAACAAGAATTTAGAGGCCTTCGTTGGTGCTTGGTAATTGTTTTCATTCGGTTAATCACAAAAGAGGTAATTATTTTTAATTCTTAATCCTTACGTTCTAAAATTTTTCCAGTATTTTTCTAGTGTTCTACATGTTAAATATGACCTAATAAAAATGATAAACTCGAACCATGCAAGCGAATCTATGCGTATGAAAATATTATGGTCATAGAACACGTAAATCACAAAAATATGAAATCCGAATTTATGGGCTTGATGGCTATTTTATTTAGACTTCTTATGATGTATTAGACCTGGGAAAAATGATAGATCGAATTATAGTAGCCTAAATCAAGTCGTTGTAATTTTAGTGTCTAAAACATACGTAAATATGCAATATATGTTAAACGAATTTTCTGGGCATGTTCACTATTTTTCGTGGGTTCCTTATAAGTTATATGATCTGGGAAAAATATGGTTTTGATTTTTAGAAGCTTAAATTTAACGTGGTTAATTATTGTATAAACTGGATTTTGGAAAAACAAAGAAATAAAATAAAAGGAAAATCGGGGCTAATAGGGTTAGGGTTCTTGGACATGAATCTGGTCATTAATGTTGTTTTAAGGATGAATTAATGATAGTTCAATGATTGGTGAATAGTAGGGTTTCTAATTGTTTGTAAAAAGTATTACCGATTTGAAGTTAATTGCATAAGGACCTGTTTTGCCAACTTTGAAACTTCTGGGATATTTTTGTAAGATCATATACATCTGTAAGAATGTGGGAAAAATATAACTTTGGGGTCCTAAGTGTAAATATTGCATAATAATGAATTAATGGGAAATTAGGGTTACGTTTGGAAATTAATTAAAAGTGAGGGACCAAAAGTGTAAATCTGGAATTCTAAAGTTGTTTTGTGTTAATACTGATATAAAAAGGTTGTTGTGTAATTTTGAGGATTTTTGGGCTAATTATGTAATTATTATGTAATTATGATTTAATATATATGTTTTGTAAACTTAAAGGGCTAAATATGTAAATTCTGAATTCTGAGGGGTCAAATATGTAAAGTACTAACTTCTGATGGTATACTCTGTAAATTTGAAATATAATATGTTTGGTTGGTAATTATGGATATTGTAGGGATTAAATTGTAAAATATGAAATTATAAGCTTTATTTTGTAAATTATGAAATTAAAGGGGGTGTAATCTGTAAATTATGAAACTTAAGGGAATAAAGGTAATTCTGAATAAAGTGAGCATTTAACTCTGTAATTTAAAGTATTTTTCACTAATGACCTTGTAAATTAATGAAGTTGCATTTAAAACCCTAAACTTTGTATAATTGTCATAATAAACCCTAAACTTCTGTAACATGATAAAATGTACTGTTATTTCATAATAATCTCTGAATAAGGTTCAACTTAATCTGAAATGATAAGATATGTTAATTCTGGAAAACCTGTTAATTCGGGAAAAACTTACTAGATCTGGAAAGTTACTAAAAATGGAAAGTACATAAAATGATGAAATAAACAAAGAGTAATAATCTGAATTAAAATCTGTAGTAATTCTGTCTTCCTCTTCCTTAGGTGTGAAGAAGGAGAAGTCTTGATCATCTGATTTCTGTGTTTGTTTGTCTGATTTCTGCTGTGCTAATAAGGTACAGATATTCTGCCCTATTTTAGTAAGGGTGTTTCTTTCCCTTTCTCTTAGTATTTCGTTTTCCTTATTAGGATTCCCCATACCATTGCTATGTTCCCTTCAGTTGTGAATCTTTGTTGTGATCTGTTTGTCTTGAACCTTTTGTTTGAACCTCTGCTATGATTCTTGTATTCTGAACCTTTTCCTGAACTCTGATTGATCTCTTGTTCTGAACCCTGAATTTGTGAGTCTTAATTGAATCTGATCTGTGAACCTTGTTCTGAACCTTAACCTGATATATCTGTTGTAAATTCTGATTTGATTTTTGGTAAACCTTAACCTGTTAAATCTTTATCTGAACCTAATTGATTTTGAACCTTTATTAAATTACATATGAAACTGTTTGAGAAAAGCTATTTTGAAATGGAAGTTACTAAACGTTTTGGAAGACCATTTTTATGAAAGCTGTTTTGTAAGATCATTGCAATGAAAACCATTATTAAAGGACTGATTTAAATGAAATTTTGACAGGAACTTCTGAAATGGATTATTTCTATAAGTTTGTAATCATTAACCTTTGATATATTTTTTTTGGATTATTGGAAATAAACCTTTTAATCTGAACTTAAGCTTTGATATTAAACTTAATCTGATAAACTCTGATTTAAAACCTTATTATCTTAAATTGAATTGCTGACATGACCCTTCTGCCATGAACCCTTAGATGTGACTCTGTTTATTATATGACATCTGACCTTGACCACAGTCTGATATCCGAGCCAATACTAGGCATGAGGGTTTCATGTCCTTGTCATTGATGCACCGATGGCATGACTCTAGGGCAGGAGAGTGATGACCTGTCCCGTCCCTGATTTTATTTTATCTGGTGTGTTGAGGAGTTTCTGGCCACAGGGGGGCGCATGGATGCATCCTAGTTCTGATTCTGTTATCTGTTATCTGTTATCTGTTTATGTTATATGTTTATTATTATATCTGGTGATTGATGGTGTGTGCGATACACGTCTCTCACATATATCTGGGAGCTGATCACTCCGATTTGATACATGAGGTCACCCCTCATATTATCTGTTATTTGAGAGGCATCCCCTCTGGATTATTATATGATTACTCTGTTATGATATTATCTGTTATCTCTGGGCTCGTGATGGATTTCTGTATTTCCCTAAACCTGGTTTGTGCATTATTCCTTTCTCATTTCTTTTCTTTTACCCTTATTCCTTTCCTATTCTGTCACTTTAGTTCGGTATCTGTATAATCTGTATTTCGGATTTGTTTCTGTATTGTTATCTGTTATTGTTTCTGTCATCTATATATCTGTTCACTGAGCTCTCGTAGCTCAGCCGCATTTCTTTTCCTGCGGCAGGTTTTAGTAGGAAGCTGGGAATGAATGAGAGTGTACCTCTGGACTTAGAAGGCTTGGTAGCTATTCTGGATTAGAGTTGGACTGAAGTTATTATGTTTAGAATTAGTTTTGAAAGTTTCATTGTAACCTTGTAGAATTCAGTATTGAAGTTGTAATCCTTTGAGATTTTTGTATTACTGTAGATGTATGCTCTGTTTTGATCTGATATGAATCCATTATTGTGATATCTTTACCCTTGTCGGGTTGGGGTGTTACAATTTATGGTATCAGAGCTAACAGGCTGCGACTCGTAATACATTTACCCTTGACCTGTGAAGTCTGGACCACTAAGTTTCCACTGTAGGCGCTCGTAGGATAACCTTTGAGAATTTGCCTTAGGATTTTCCCCGTAAGAACTTAAATTCTGACCAGTGAGGAATGGGTAGACTATAAGACATTTGCTTAAGTATCTTGCTTCCGCACCACTCTGATTCGTGCCTTGTTTTTGGTTAAAGACTATTGAAATTTCATTGGGAAATTTAGAGCTTATGCCTTGCACCACCTAAGAGTAAAACCTAAATAAAATCTGAAGCATTGGAAATTGCGTAGAAATTATCTGACATTATTTGATCCTTGCCTTTCGACCTCCACTCCGACCTCTGAACCTCCTGTAAATCATTATGATGCCTCTTTGGGCAATCTGAGAATTCCCATGACGATGATACACTTGATACATTCTGTTAGTTATTTCTAGTTTCTAATAATCATCTATGAATCTTCTGACACTATTTTATTTCTACTTAACCATCTCTGTTCCCATGAGAAGCCTTGTGGTGTTTTAACCACGAATATACGGATGTTTTCCCTCTCATTCTGAACGGTAAAATCTGCTTTGTTATTCCATTTTTCTTTGGTAGTAACCTTGATTTTATTCTTAATTGTTTGATCATTTAATATTGACGACTATCCTCCTATGTCTCACCTTTGACGTTTGAAACAATTTTGGAACCCCTGACATGATTACCGATTGTTAAACTTTTGCTGCCACTACCTGATTTTGACCTTCATTTCTGATATGTGGATAAACCGTCTGATATCTCTCCGACCATCCCGAAGACCAGTTAACCCTAATATGTTTGACACATCCTATAAATTCATGACCCATGCTGGATATAAATGTACCCACTGAAACTATATTGTCCTGAATGATGAATCTTATTTGCTCCCTTGAATGATGAATCTTAATTGCCAATCAGTTTTCCTTTGGAAGGATTTGATGCAAATACCGTCTCTGTATGGAATTGTTAACTGAGCATATGATGCTGATATCCGATATCTCATAAGTCTCACTTCTGCAATTATATGATGTTCGTATTACCAATGATGTGCACCCTACCTGTCACTTATGCTAAAAGCTAAACCAAAAACTCCAACACCTAGAACTATTCGCGTACCTATCCCCACACTATACTGAACCATGTACTTGACTCTGACATATGAACTATCCGTCTGGTTAAGTGACCATATACGTTCTGCGGATCTGTTTACTATTGATATACTTAATTTTGGAGATCTTTTGATTATTGATTGACTGGTTCTTCAGCTATCATAAACTACCGCATCTGAAATGTAACAATCTGACCCACCCTATTTGGTTATAATAACCTTTAACCGCTTAAATCTGTTAAGCTTATCACTATATTTACCCTGATCTCATTTGATTGTCAAATTCTCCTGACACCTATTAGTATCCACCCCTAGAAAGTTTTGTTGTACAAATTTTCTGGCATTTTCTGATGAAACTTCTGAGTTTTCCTTCCGTTTGAGAAGTAGAATTGATTCTGAACCGATCTCAGTTAACGACCCATGATGCTATAGAAGTTGAGAGATTGGAGAAACTGATGAGATATGTTTTTGTCCACCTCAGTGTTCCCCTTGAATACCCCTATTTGTTATGAAGAAGAAAGAGAAAATTTTGCGTCTGCATATCAACTATCGTAAACCTAACCGTAATCTCAACCGTAATCACTTTTCAATTCCGAGTATAAATGATTAAATTATTCTATCCTTGTGAACTCTGTATCAGACAACCTCATTTAATGTTCGAAGGACTGAAGAAGCAACCACAAGAACTCCTGAGATGGGAGATGACTAACTGAGAGCAAATTCCGTAAAGTAATTCAGTTTTATTCGTAAAGATGGGTAATGTGATTTAGATATGAAGTTTCCCTGAAGTGATTGTGACCTTTATGAGTCTTAAAGAATGCCAATAGTATTGGCTAATAGGAATCATGTTTTCACGAGTATCTGGATAGTTGTCATAGTATGACAGCATGTTTGTGCCTTGAGACGAACGAGGAAACATATAGACCATCTTCGTATTAAATGGAATGACCTTTGTTCTGGAAGAGTAGATTTGATTGGCATTCAGAAATTGTAGCAGACACCACTACCGGGCATCCGATGACGACGGCAATCTGAGTTGGCAAATTCCGAACTGTGCTAGTAGACCTGTCCAAGACTCGCAGTCTTGCTTCTCTATTCATTTTAGTTGTACTAAGATGAATTGAGAGTAGAAGCAGACTTGAGAATAGAAACTGAGATCATGACCTTGAATAGAAGAAAATTCTGAATCGAATAAATTCTGTGACGGACGAAACTATGGATGATGTGATACATTTCTGCTTGACCTATCTAAATTTCTGTTACCTGATGATAAATCCTTTGAATGATTTAAGTTCCTTATCAGTAATTCCGCTCTGTGTTCATTCTGCGTATGTCGGATGATGGTTTTGTTATCTGAAATTTGACGAATGATGGATGATCTGATGTACCAAATTCTGATAGACATTTTAGGACTTCCGTTAAAATTCTTTTTCGAGTGATTCATTCTCCTCTTAGTTAGGGTATTTGATTTTGATGACCTCTGAGACCGTAGGAAGACTAGGTGGATTAGGATAAGTTGGTTCTGTTCACAACTTGAGATAAAGGATGACCATCATGAGGGCATATTTATATGATGCCAGTATTATGACGTCTGGCCAACGTGATAATACTTACATCATATAACGTGCACTTGTTGTGGGCATAGGATATTTCGAGAAGTGCCTTAGAAGCTTAAGAAATTCTGATAACTGTTTGAGATTGTCTGCGTTAGTGAGACTTTAAGTTCATTCTACCTATACGCGTAATCTGCTTCCACCGTTATGCGAATTGATACATCTGGATTCTCGTCACGCATTCTGCTAACCTCTGAACTTCTGATAATAATCTTCAGTTTTGTTATAAAAACTTCTTTCAATTGACGTTATCGATAATCTATTTCTGTACGCTCTAATCTGATCTGTCAAATCAATTTCTGTGAACGGCATATCTGTCAAAACCCTATGAATCTGATTTTCATCTACTACGTTTGGTATGCTATTCTTCTGATCTGGATTTAGTATGTTATGTCTGTTCTGAGGACCTGAAACAATTTTGGAATCTGCAAGTTCGAGTTATGAGAAACAAATCTTTCATATGTCTGTTCACCGTCAGTTGTGTTCCTGTTTCGTTTCACCTCAATTCTCATTTTAATCTGGTATGTCTTGTTTTGTTTCTGCTCTCTCTTTCCTTTCTGCTTTCTGCAAATTTCGAGGACGAAATTTTTTTTGTTAGTGGGGAAGAAGTTGTAATACCTGAAATTCAGATAAGCTATAAAATTACCAAATTGCCCCTGAAATCATAAAACGTAAATAAATCACTTATTAAATTCTGAAACGATTCCAAACTTCTGAAAATGAACTATATAAGAGACGAATTAATTTCTGGGACAACATTTTAATATTTTGAATGTACAAAAATTTATTTATTTACATATACATTTATATGTCATCCGAAATAATTAAATTAAATTAAATATACTTATAAAATCTTTTTAATTAGGATATAATGCAAAATAAATTAGGAAAAGATATCAAATAACAAATCCTAATTTTGTGTGGACTTATGAGACCGAAAATACTGATACATATCCCCTCCTAGGTCGGTTTGTATATATTATATATATAATCTTTTATTTTTAAAACCTAATTTTCCGAAAATCCTTTATATCGACAAACAAAAGAATTCCCCAAACCCAAACCACGACTCCTGGAGCTGATCTAAGAATTTTATGGTGATCTTTGGGTCATTTAGAAGTTAATAAAAATAGGAACAAGAATTTAGAGGCCTTCGTTGGTGCTTGGTAATTGTTTTCATTCGGTTAATCACAAAAGAGGTAATTATTTTTAATTCTTAATCCTTACGTTCTAAAATTTTTCCAGTATTTTTCTAGTGTTCTAAATGTTAAATATGACCTAATAAAAATGATAAACTCGAACCATGCAAGCGAATCTATGCGTATGAAAATATTATGGTCATAGAACACGTAAATCACAAAAATATGAAATCCGAATTTATGGGCTTGATGGCTATTTTATTTAGACTTCTTATGATGTATTAGACCTGGGAAAAATGATAGATCGAATTATAGTAGCCTAAATCAAGTCGTTGTAATTTTAGTGTCTAAAACATACGTAAATATGCAATATATGTTAAACGAATTTTCTGGGCATGTTCACTATTTTTCGTGGGTTCCTTATAAGTTATATGATCTGGAAAAAATATGGTTTTGATTTTTAGAAGCTTAAATTTAACATGGTTAATTATTGTATAAACCGGATTTTGGAAAAACAAAGAAATAAAATAAAAGGAAAATTGGGGCTACTAGGGTTAGGGTTCTTGGACATGAATCTGGTCATTAATTTTGTTTTAAGGATGAATTAATGATAGTTCAATGATTGTTGAATAGTAGGGTTTCTAATTGTTTGTAAAAAGTATTACCGATTTGAAGTTAATTGCATAAGGACCTGTTTTGCCAACTTTGAAACTTCTGGGATATTTTTGTAAGATCATATACATCTGTAAGAATGTGGGAAAAATATAACTTTGGGGTCCTAAGTGTAAATATTGCATAATAATGAATTAATGGGAAATTAGGGTTACGTTTGGAAATTAATTAAAAGTGAGGGACCAAAAGTGTAAATCTGGAATTCTGAAGTTGTTTTGTGTTAATACTGATATAAAAAGGTTGTTGTGTAATTTTGAGGATTTTTGGGCTAATTATGTAATTGTTATGTAATTATGATTTAATATATATGTTTTGTAAACTTAAAGGGCTAAATATGTAAATTCTGAATTCTGAGGGGTCAAATATGTAAAGTACTAACTTCTGATGGTATACTCTGTAAATTTGAAATATAATATGTTTGGTTGGTAATTATGGATATTGTAGGGATTAAATTGTAAAATATGAAATTATAAGCTTTATTTTGTAAATTATGAAATTAAAGGGGGTGTAATCTGTAAATTATGAAACTTAAGGGAATAAAGGTAATTCTGAATAAAGTGAGCATTTAACTCTGTAATTTAAAGTATTTTTCACTAATGACCTTGTAAATTAATGAAGTTGCATTTAAAACCCTAAACTTTGTATAATTGTCATAATAAACCCTAAACTTCTGTAACATGATAAAATGTACTGTTATTTCGTAATAATCTCTGAATAAGGTTCAACTTAATCTGAAATGATAAGATATGTTAATTCTGGAAAACCTGTTAATTCTGGAAAACTTACTAGATCTGGAAAGTTACTAAAAATGGAAAGTACATAAAATGATGAAATAAACAAAGAGTAATAATCTGAATTAAAATCTGTAGTAATTCTGTCTTCCTCTTCCTTAGGTGTGAAGAAGGAGAAGTCTTGATCATCTGATTTCTGTGTTTGTTTGTCTGATTTTTGCTGTGCTAATAAGGTACAGATATTCTGCCTTATTTTAGTAAGGGTGTTTCTTTCCCTTTCTCTCAGTATTTCGTTTTCCTTATTAGGATTCCCCATACCATTGCTATGTTCCCTTCAGTTGTGAATCTTTGTTGTGATCTGTTTGTCTTGAACCTTTTGTTTGAACCTCTGCTATGATTCTTGTATTCTGAACCTTTTCCTGAACTCTGATTGATCTCTTGTTCTAAACCCTGAATTTGTGAGTCTTAATTGAATCTGATCTGTGAACCTTGTTCTGAACCTTAACCTGATATATCTGTTGTAAATTCTGATTTGATTTTTTGTAAACCTTAACCTGTTAAATCTTTATCTGAACCTAATTGATTTTGAACCTTTATTAAATTACATATGAAACTGTTTGAGAAAAGCTATTTTGAAATGGAAGTTACTAAACGTTTTGGAAGACCATTTTTATGAAATGTGTTTTGTAAGATCATTGCAATGAAAACCATTATTAAAGGACTGATTTAAATGAACTTTTGACAGGAACTTCTGAAATGGATTATTGCTATAAGTTTGTAATCATTAACCTTTGATATATTTTTTTTGGATTATTGGAAATAAACCTTTTAATCTGAACTTAAGCTTTGATATTAAACTTAATCTGATAAACTCTGATTTAAAACCTTATTATCTTAAATTGAATTGCTGACATGACCCTTCTGCCATGAACCCTTAGATGTGACTCTGTTTATTATATGACATCTGACCTTGACCACAGTCTGATATCCGAGCCAATCACTAGGCATGAGGGTTTCATGTCCATGTCATTGATGCACCGATGGCATGACTCTAGGGCAGGAGAGTGATGACCTGTCCCGTCCCTGATTTTATTTTATCTGGTGTGTTGAGGAGTTTCTGGCCACAGGGGGGCGCATGGATGCATCCTAGTTCCGATTCTGTTATCTGTTATCTGTTATCTGTTTATGTTATATGTTTATTATTATATCTGGTGATTGATGGTGTGTGCGATACACGTCTCTCACATATATCTGGGAGCTGATCACTCCGATTTGATACATGAGGTCACCCCTCATATTATCTGTTATTTGAGAGGCATCCCCTCTGGATTATTATATGATTACTCTGTTATGATATTATCTGTTATCTCTGGGCTCGTGATGGATTTCTGTATTTCCCTAAACCTGGTTTGTGCATTATTCCTTTCTCATTTCTTTTCTTTTACCCTTATTCCTTTCCTATTCTGTCACTTTAGTTCGGTATCTGTATAATCTGTATTTCGGATTTGTTTCTGTATTGTTATCTGTTATTGTTTCTGTCATCTATATATCTATTCACTGAGCTCTCGTAGCTCAGCCGCATTTCTTTTCCTGCGGCAGGTTTTAGTAGGAAGCTGGGAATGAATGAGAGTGTACCTCTGGACTTAGAAGGCTTGGTAGCTATTCTGGATTAGAGTTGGACTGAAGTTATTATGTTTAGAATTAGTTTTGAAAGTTTCATTGTAACCTTGTAGAATTCAGTATTGAAGTTGTAATCCTTTGAGATTTTGTATTACTGTAGATGTATGCTCTGTTTTGATCTAATATGAATCCATTATTGTGATATCTTTACCCTTGTCGGGTTGGGGTGTTATAGATATACGAAAGAGTTTAGCACATATGGGAGAGCTTACATTTATGTCCAAACATCACATTTTATCAGATTTCATATTTAAATCACATTCTCTCCCCCGATCAAAAATTTCAAACCATTTGAGATTTGTGATCCCAATTGATTTAAATAAGTTAGAAAATGTGGGAGAAAATGTTTCCGATTTAATGTTTTCTGATAATGGAACATACTATGCTCCCCCTTAAACTAAGAGGGAGATTCACTGCTTATTATGCACAATTCGACAATTATGACCCAAATGATATTGACCTTTTTGCGCAGATGATGTAATCACCCGCTTTTCTGAGTTAGTCAGTGGTCAACATCAATCATCCATCCACCAACAAATCTTTCGCAAATGTAGTTGATCCCCACTTGGCGAGACCAAAATAGATGAATGGTGGTGGTGGTGGTGAAAGTGTTGTTGTTGTTGTTGCCGACGTTGTTGCTGTGGTGAATTCCGAGCCAATCAATAGAGTTTGAACGTCTGATCAAATGGTTAGAATGGGAACTGGTACATTCATTTTGGCTATGGAATCTGCATAAGAATATCAACACAGATATACATACATACAGATACACTATTCCTAAATAGCTACCCTTCAGCAGCTTGCCACATTATAATACCAAGTTCATCTTATAATCAAACCACAATCAGGAACTACGTCAAACCACTATCTAGCAAGAAAAGCAAATACCAATCATGCACATGGCAATTCACACAGATATCAATATTCAACTCAGGAAATTAGGAACATGATTCTAATATGATAGCAATATACCTAAGCGATTCCTGAGAACATATGCACAATATCAACAACAATTATGCAGCACTCGACTAACAGAAGTCAGACAACATTTGAAACTCATTCATTCAGATCATACAAATGTCATTGGAGTATTCAAAAACATCAAACACAACTGGTTTTTCTAACTTCTTTTAGGTTTTGATTCTTAAGGTGTTTAGGGGATTATACGAGGATTCCAAAGTAACACAAATGAACCTTCTAGATACATAAAGCTAGGAAACTATAAGCAAATTGCACATAATGTCCTAAACTTTCTAGCAACTAACACGTTTGGCCATTTGATATAAAGTTTTTGCAAGATCCTCTTCAACTAATTCCCCATTAACTACAAAACCATTTCTAACAAGTATGATTTAACCAATAAATCCGTTTGATGATATAAAATTTGAATTCACTCTCCCCCTCAATCAATGACCCATATTCAAGTTAAAGATTTGTGGTCGTTGATTGAGTGACAAATTTTTATGCATAATCCAAGTATAAACAAATTTCATACAACACATATTCACCAAGTGTCTCACAAATAATTTTCAGAAGAATCATAGAATGAAAACTATTTGTATACAAAGAAGATTTCTCTTCCTTTACCAGAAATGATGCACTGAAACGTACATCAGATCGAAGAAACATGGATATAAAGTAATCCATGCCCAGGTGAACATCACCCAGTTGAAGGAACATCCGTCTTTTTGGCGACATGCTTTCCCCATTGTACAGCGCGGGTTGCAGTATGAAGTAACTGCAAGCTATTTAGACATGTTTTAACAATCCATTTTAACTTCTGCTCGAGCTTCATTTAAAGACCCGTGCCATTATTGAATGACATTTCTAAGTCCGTAAATGTTATCGATAAACAGAAGACATGCCTAGGTGAAACTATTTTTGGTATTTTCTATTTTTCTGATTTTTATGGTTTTTCTTGGTTTTAATATTTTTCTATATACAATTTTCTGGTTCTATAATTTTCTATTTACAGTATGTTTTAAGATATGTACAAACTATATTATTCAGTTTAAGACGATGATGAAATGAATACCGAAATGAGGATACGTTCAGTATGTTGTAGAAATCTGTGGTCAATCATCTCTTAAACTTTCACCACCAAAGCTTTCGAGGCTCCTGAACAATCGACGGAACTTGAGCCTTCCCAATGTACAGCTTTGATAGCTTCCCCCCAAACCGACAATCTTCATACTGAGCAGATTCAAAGCTCTCTTACAAGCTTACATAAGGTAAGTGTACAGCGGAAATCGTAGCAAACCACATCAAGTATTGCTGCTCCCTTTTAAGAATAATCATCGTGATTCTCCGTTCGGGAATCCTCAAATAGATCAGCAACGAATCATCTCACATTTGAATAATTCTTCTCACATTTCTTCCCGCTGAGGACTGAAGAAATGCCTACCCAAAAGTATCCAGAGACCACTTCCCCCCAAGTAGTTAAAGAAATTCAAACAGTCTCATTGTATGAAGCCCGAAAACCCGAAGTACACACACAATCCCATTAATGAAGTCGAAAACGTAACATCAAGATCAATTAAGACCTAGAAATCCCCTTTTCTCCCTTCAGGAAATTGCAGATGAGAATTGTTACACCAAAGTCAACTAAGTCCCGAGTGTAAGCAATTTATCCCGTATGTAGTCGAAATGATAACACCAAGACAGTACCGTGAAAACCAAGTAAGTCCCGGATGAACACATTTCCTTCTGTAGGATACCGACTAACCAGAAGTCATCATACAATTGTGTACCTCTTTAATTATCAGAAACTGTTTCATACATATCTTCCCCCACGTAGTTGGAATAATACATCAAGACTCACGAGTTAAAACACTGATTTTCTCTGCGGTTATGACATTTGTCTTCCCGGAATAACTTCTATTCAGAAGAAGTATAAAGTTCATCACGTGTACTCGTTGTGCATTCAGATGTATGTCACCTTCCCCCTTGCTGGTTTTGATACCTCAGAATCAGCAATACATGTTACGCACATATTCTTGAGATCTTGTGAGAAGAACAAAATTGGCTCAAGTGAGAATCAACTGCTACCGAAACTGTCTCTGACTATCTTTACCAACCCTCAAGTAGGCAACTTTACATGATAACTGATGGAGCAAACCCGATATACCAAACTTGAATCTGAAGATAGAATTCCCCATTCTTGTGACTTACGCTTGCACTAATGTTGGAAGAACAGTGTAGAGAATTAGTGCTCCAAGCAAATCTCTAAGTACTCAATACCCAACCAAGGTATGAGACAATAACACCTCTTACGATTATCCACAACGTCATCGGCGTGTGACACTGAGTACTACAATGTAACTCCTTTAAGTGATAATTACCCCGACTGCTGGTAACTAGATAACCTAAGTCTTCAACTTAAATCTTAAGCACGAGCAAGTTATCATAGAAAGTCATGCATCCAACCAACCCCGACTTCAAGATAGGATAAGATCACGCCTTTGAGGAAGTCAACTTCAATCTCGAATAAGTGATACCTGATCAACTCCATGGTCACAATTAGATGCCCAGCTCAAGTGAGTGAACCAACAACCAAATGTACATCGAATCACTTGTTCACACTTCTCCCCCTCAAAGATTGCATACGAGGGTGACATCTTTGATAGAACAAGTGCATATGAGGTTGATCCACTGTTCACACTTCTCCCCCTCAAAGATTGCATACGAGGATGCCATTTTTGATTGAACAAGTGCACATGAGGTTGATCCACTGTTCACACTTCTCCCCCTCAAAAATTGCATTTGAAATCGCATCTGATGGAAGTAGATCCACTTGATGTCTGAATGCGCATGGAGCAAGTATGAAGCCTTTAGATAAGAATAGTCAGAAACAAGAATATTCGTATGACCATTTCTCAACTCTCAATCACCATGTAGTTTATTCACCCTTCTCCCCCCAAAAATTACGTATGACGACCAACTGCCATTTTTGATAGACCAGGTGAATAAGAATATACTCCAATGTACGTTTATCCCCTTTGGTGACTGAATGAGCATTTGAAGAACATGAAGCTTGATGAGAATGGTCATAAATAAGAAGATTCCTCTTCTTCTGAAGATAAAGCGCACTCAAGCGTACGCCTTTCTTTTCTTTGATGAACGGGGCCTGAAGAGATGTCAGCAGACGCCATTATGAAAACATTGAGACCCGAGGCTTGAACTGCATTGTTCAAACGTCATAGTCATTGAAGAACGAGGCCTGAACTGATTTGAACAGACGTCATAATCGATGAAGAACGAGGCCTGCACTTATGTGTATAGACGTCATACTGATTCCCCTCATATGTTGTGAGCAGCCTGTGTCCAAATGTCAAAGGACGATCCGTACGACCTGCATTTGAAAACAGACGAAACAAGAGAATTTGGAGAGCCGGATCCCCAATTTAGGTTGGGTTCCAGTTGGTTAGTGCAAACAATCTTTGGGGCTGCTGAAACCATAGGTGCCTTGGTTTTAACAATAGGGGCAACACTAGTAGATGCAATGGACCTAGTTAAGGGACATTGTGTATCTAAAGGGATAACTCTACCAGTAGGCTTCTATTCCTTAACAGGCACTACTCTAGGAATTGTAATCCTTGTTAAAGGGCAATGTTCCCCTAGTGTGAATGTTCGGCCCGTGGGCTTCCACTGAAAGCCCACATTCGTAAACATTTTCCCTGTAGGTTTCCAAGATTGCTTAATTTGTCTAGCTCTCCAAACTTTCCTAACTGGGGGTTTGTTGGATGACTTCAGAAATTTCTTAACACATTTATCATGATTACACGAAATTATGCATTCATTGCATGTTTTGCAAAGTGAATTTGGATTCGAATTATGATTCCTTTTGTTCAAATCTGACTTGTTGTTTCTCATGTGGTCTTCTACTTTCCTTTTAGGAACACTTTTAGCTGGTGAAATCCTAGAATTCTTTCTGTTTCTCCTAGGTTTTGACTCGCTAGCTTTAGTGTCACTATTAACTCCTGTAGAAGGACTGATGGGAATCTTAGTCTTCTTCACTTCTAGTTGCTGAACATGTTTTGATGTGTTGGGATCTGAAGTTTCCAAAGATACCTCAAAGGTTACATGCTTGTTCTTAATTGTGGATGACGATGCAACTATTCTATCTCTTTGGTTGTGAGACTTAGGGCCCGTGCCAATGGCATATTCTAACTGTTCCTGGATCCTTTTTGTGAGGACGCAGGCATAACCTACTGCCTTATCGAGTGGTTTTCCTATTCTGTCCTCTTCCACAACCTCACGAAGAGTGTCAAGTCCATCCCTAAGGTGACAGAGGTACATTTGATGGACAGGTCTGTTGTTTCTCATGGGAAATGGAATAGGCCTCACATCAACATCGTACATTTTACAAGCAGAGACCTTTGATGCAACACAATTACAAGTGGTACATGGCATTTTTCCTTTCACCTGAGTCTTATGATTCTCAATTTCATTTAACAAAGAGGTTATTTGATCATTGTGATTGTTTCTTTTAACTTTAATAGAATCATATAACTCTTTGAAATGTTGTTTGACATTTGAATTTTCTTCTCGATAACACTCATTTTCATGATGTAACTTATTTATGGTGTTTTGATATTGAAAATTCTGAGAATCTGAAGACGAAGGTTTATTGGTGCCATACACCTCACATTTGTTGAATTTCAATTGGGCAACTTGGGCCCTCAATAGTCGAATCGTGTTTGTGTGAGCTTGAATTTTTTCATCACGTTTGCTTAATTCAAAATATGTATCAAACTCAGGAGCATCCGAGGATGTCTTGACATTTGATATTTTGCATTTTTCTTCTAAGTGTTGATGTTTGAGTTGCAAGTTCAGATAATCAACTTCTAGTTTTGAAAAATGTTTAACCATGTTATCATGGTCATCATTTTGAATTTTTTCAAGCAATTTCAAATTCTCCCCCTCAAGCTCAACAACACGATTCCGGGTAACATTCAAAGCAATAGAATACTCATGAAATTGACAAGCAGATAATGCAGAATCAGTAGCAGTATAAAATACATCTTGTGCAATACATCTAGCAATCAAATTCTCATTTGTGATGAGAATGTTTTTTCTTTCAATCTCACGAGTCTTAAGTTCTATCACATTTTGAGTTACCTCATTTTCCATATCTTCAAACACTACTTTCATTTCATTTATTTCGGTTTTAAGGGCAGTTTGCATCCCTTCAAAATGTTCTTTGAGTAGTTTAAAGAATGGCATGACCTCAGTTAAGTAACACCTTTTTGCATGTTCAAAACACCTTTCCCCCTCAATAATGCCGGTTGGTGTGATTCTCTTCTTACATGTTTTATCGAAATCAGCAAACAGTTGCCAAAGCACATATAAGCTAATAAAGGTTTTGCTTTCAGTGGGAAGAGACAAAGGCACCAAATTCATAGGTGTATTGGGAGGATACACCGTTATGGACGCAACTTTTCTAATGAGAGGGGTGTTGGCCTTAAGTTTTTCTTCCTTAAGTTTTTCAATATCTTGAGACCAAAATATTTGTTCAGGTGTTAACTTCTTTTGAGGGGCAAACATAGTCAAACGATTCTCCTCATAATAATCATGGGGCTTGACTATTATTCGTTTGGCTATGCATTTGGGATCCTTCATTTTCTCATTCATTCTTTCCCTAGTTCTCTCACTTATCTCATCCTCCTCTTTAGTGTAGATATGCTCAGGCGGGTCATGAATAGGCATAAGCATCACATTACCATCATATAGGGCAGGTTGAGCTGCTTTCATATCCCTAAGGATGGTTGACTTAGGTTCACCTATCATGATTTTACTATGCTTATCACTCAACTTTTAGTGCTTATGAATCATTTGAGCAGTTTGTATGGTTTGATCTTGTGTGTACAACTTATCTTCAAGCTTATTTTTTAACGTCTTGAGTCTAGAGAAATCATTTAAAAGTGTTGTTTCTTTTTCTTTGAATTCTAGCTTAAGTGTAGTTATACACTTTTGTACTTCCTGTTTCTGTTTGACAGACTGTTCTAGCTGACTTTTCAAAGAACTCAACTCTAATTTTAATGTTTCTTCTCTTACTCTAGACTCTTTAATAAGTGTACTCATTTGACCTTCTAATTTCTGCTCACGTTCATTAAGCTCAAACTTAGCACGCTGTTCATACATAGCCACTTGTTCTTTATAAATGTTTAGTCTAATGATCAAGTTATCATCAGGGACAAACACAGAGTTCTCATGCAGCACATAATCATCATTTAGAACAGAAGATGCACAACTAGGTACAACAGAAGCTTCGTTGTGATTCACATATTGTTCATATGGGATAACATCGCTATTTCCCATATTAGCAATATCTGACTCAACAACGTTTGTCTGTTGTACTTTGACGGGAATCTTTTGTTCATGCAACACATTATCATTCTTAATGACAGAAGATACCCCATTAGGTTCAGCCGACGCTTCGTTGTGTTTCTCATGTTGCACGTTGTTCCTAGCAGTATCTGACTCAACAACGATTGCGTGGTTTTGTAACCTTACAACAGGTTTTACCTCTCGAGGGATCTCAAGAGGCTTACAACCCCACCAGGCAGTGTACCTGACCGATGTAGTATAGTGTAGTGGTAAGTACGGGGGATTGATCGTTCTCCACAGGGAATAGTGTTCGTTAGGTATGAAAGGCTACTCTAATTAGGTCTAAGGGTTGAGGAAGATTCTTTTTTGTATTTTTATAGTTTTTATGAAAGCAAGTAAAATCTCGGGTTTGAAGGAGTGGGCGGAATTAGTTGCTAGTCAACTAACCCAAATTACTACGAATGTAAATAAAATAAAATAACAAAAATGAAATGTGGTGAGAAACTTATGTGTGGAGAAATGTGTTTACTTAGATTTCCTTACTCCCTAACTATCTTTTACCGGTTAATTAGTGTGTATTAGTCGCGTGGATGACGGGTGTATTCCTTAATACCATTCGTGGGGTGGCGTACTTACTTCCCCAACTCTACAAACTCCTACTTCACTCCTATGTCGAGCCGGCTAGGAAGCTCCTAACATGGGATCACTAGAATTCGCTTGTGCATTAAATACAACCATAAAAACCTTTAGTACGCATTTGGTTCATGTTTCTTAAGACGTTCAAGCAAGTTACCGAATAGGAAGTTAGCCAGTTTTCTTAAGCCTAACATAGATAAACAATCATCCAATACAACTAACAACACACTAACAACCAATAATCAATAGCTAGGTTTCATTAGATCTAAGCAAACACAAGATAAAATTAGCCTAACATGTTAAACAAAAGACAAGCATAAGATAGAATCAAACAACACATAGACATATTGAATGATTAATTGATAACTTATCTTTCAATGAAACATGGAAGATCTCAAGGCAAAAAGCCCTGAAAAAGTAGCTAAAATCGTCTTAGGGTTTTATCCCAAAATTCCACACACTAAGCCCTCCTTAATGACAAAAAATTAGAAAACTATATATAGATTTTTGGATCTGACGGCGTCACCTTATGCATTGTGACGCCGTCACCTTGCCGCTTTTAGGGTTCCCGGGTGACCTTCTTGACGCCGTCCCTCTTTAGCTCTTCAAAAATCCATTCTGGCCTATCAAGGCTTGACGCCGTCGAACATTGAACATGACGCCGTCCCCTTATGATTTAAGCCGTGACGCCCTTGATTTAGTTAAAGCGTGACGCCGTCAGAATTCTCATGCTAACTCACTGGCCCGTCATGAGTAAATTTCACATCCCACTTTTCTTGCCAAGGCATGACGCCGTCCAGAGATGATTCTGACGCCGTCAAAGGTAAATTTCAGCCGATTTTGAGACTTTGTCGTATTCTTCACTTTAATGCTCCAAAAACGTCCAAAATGCCTCCTTTTCCAGATTTCTCCTCAAAAGTACCTAAAATGACAAAAGGAACGATTTAGGGCAATATTTGATCAAATAAATACGATTTCGGGCTTAAATGACCCCTTAAAAGCGGTACACTTTTCGCCTCATCAAATACCCTTACACTTGAGATTTGCTTGTCCTCAAGCAAATGCGCTTTTATTCTAATCAAAATACAAGTTAGGGGTCATTTAATGCAAACATAAAAGTAATTACAACAAATAATCGTTCCACTTCAATCATAATAAGCACGGAGATTATATACTAGCACCTCACAAGTAGTGTTTAGATACTCACATCTCTCAAGTGTCATCAAAATAAATCTCATAAATGAAAACGGAAAATATCTCTCACTACCTGTCATAGCAAATAGATTACCATAGGCTTGGGAAAGGATCGAAAACCTCCTCCACTAGGCGTAAGCACCTAAGATAAACTATCAAAGAGGGCTTTTAAATGGGTTATAACGTTAGGTGTAGGGAAAAGGAAAACATGGTTTTGTTGGATACGGGATATTTTACTGGTGGCGAGTTAAAGATCTTGATCAATTACATGTACTATACAATGTTGCTAAGCCAAGACTAGACTAGATCTTAAGCTAAAAACAAAAATAACAAAAACATAAAATAAACATAAAATGAAACGGGATGGTAGTCCGTATGTTTTTTCTATTTTTCTTTTTCTCATTTTTTTTGTATTTTTTTGATTTTTTTTTTTTTTTTTTTTTTTTTTTTTTTTTTTTGCATACATTTTTGCCCTACCATCCAAAATAATACATTATAGGGGCATTGCATCCCCCTTACACTTGAACTTTTACATAACTTTACAAATAACTATTCTAATGACTCGAATTAAGATAATCAAAACACTTGGAGTACTTTTAAAATATTTAGCACATATGGGGGTAATAAATGATGTTCTTCCCCATTACTCCATTACACTAGTACTTTACCCATGAGTCCCAATCGTCCCAAAACAATATGTACAAGGATATGACTCGACTTAGCAACCATGTAATCAATTAGATAATTAACTTGGGTTTAAACAAATGTTGTAACAATAATGCACTAAAAATGAGTGCATACAAGGTAGGCTAAGGCGATTTGGGTGTACATTTTAGTGGGGTGTAACAAATTCTTCCTTTAAGTAAAATGCTTAAAGGTCGAAACGAAAAGATAGGCTCTGAGGGGTGTACTAGGGGTATCGTGTACTAAAAATGAGTACAACGCAAAGGGTGTGGGAGAATTACTTGACCAATGTAGCCAACGTAATTATAACAAAAACACAGGTGTAAAACAATGGGTTAATCCTAATGCCTCTTATCATGTAGTAAATCTAACTACACGAATGTAGTCTCACTTGTGGCCTCGGGATGGTCCTAACGCAAGTTCTAGAATCTAAGTGCTACCGGTACACACATCATAGCATAAATGCTTTTCCTACCAATTCTAGGGGCGAACCTCACATATTTGGGGTGGAAAATTTTTTAGTGGTACGGCTTTTGTGCTAGTCATATAACTCCTATCCGTGAGACGCTCATTAAGATCAAAGTTTCACTCCTATATGTTGTAAAAAATTTTAAATTTGGCACTAAAATTACCTTAACAAGTATTTATCTCAGTTTTATTACACATCTACTATTAAACAAACAAAAATCAAGCGCAATTGTATTCTCTAAAATCGTACTTTTACCCTCCCCTTACACTTAAGATGAACATTGTCCCCAATGTTCAAATAATAAGATGTAAAAGCAAAAAGTAAAAGAATGAAATCAAATACTCCCCTGATTCGCTCGGTGGATAATGAAATTACACGGTTAAATCTTCCTCCAAAGATAATGTTGAAGCTCCATGACTAATGCATCGCCATAAGCTTGATTCCATAAACATCTCCTTGTCCAAAATAACCTGTTAAACCTGAGAAAACAAACACGAAAACCTGCATAACATCGGCGGGAAAAATCTATATATAAGGATATAATGCTTGTGGAATGATAATTTTGCAGATTCCTGGAGATTATAAGTTGGAGATTTAATAAAAACTTTTTATGAAAACAAAACTTTCAAAAATTTCTGGAAATTAAATCTGACGCCGTCAGGTTATAACCCCTGACGCCGTCAGAAATGACCTGACAAAAATTTTCGTTTTAAGTTTCCGGAAAATTTCTGGAAAAACCTTTACCTTACTTCCTGGAAATCCTGCAAAACATCATTATGACTCGATACAAGCATTTGACTCAAACACACACTAATATGTATGTTAATTTATTATCATTATGATTCATGTTAATTTGTGTTCTAATAAACCGATTTAGATTTCCCTTACACTTATCTTTTGCAAAATACCTTTATATGTAGTTAAGACGAAGTTAAAAACAACATAAAGCATTTTCACAAATTAGTTTTGAACATGAATCAATAATGATAAAAATTAAACACACATACGGAAAATAAAATCAAACAAACAAATAAATAAACACACAAAGCAAATAAAACAAATAAAGCTTGGGTTGCCTCCCAAGAATCGCTTTTCTTTATTAACGAGTCTTGTAGCTAGACTCAAAGTCACGTACATTACGTGACTCCATCATCGGTCACGGTTCCTAGGCCATTCTCCTTCCCGGTTTTATATTCCGGTCCTAATTTCAAACAATCCTTGTAGAAACCGAATATCCTTTCCATAACATAGTCTACTCCTTTACTTCTATCCTTATCATTCCTATAGTAGACCGCTTGTTTAAGCTCCTTCTCAACATTTGACAAGTGTTGGAATTGTTCTATCTTATATGGCATTTGGTAGCTTACTTCATCGGTCTCATCCTTAAATCTAACTATCCCTAAGGAAGGTTCATAAGTCATTCTAGAGACCTCAACAAATGGTTTTCCAAAAACCACTTGAGTCAAGGATGCATCGACTATTGGGCGGATATCTTCTACAATTACAAAGTCGGTGACATAGGTGAAGTTTCCTACATAAACCGGTAATCCCTTAACTCTTCCCGTGAAGTTACTCATCCAACCCTTGTCAGGGAGCATCCTATACCTAAGTTGATTTTTCATTATCAAGTTGTAGTGGGCTCTAGTCATGATGTTTATGGGCGATCTAAGGTCGATGTAAGCTTTCCACACATGTAGATGTCCGATGTTGCATGGTATGTTGAGATTAGAAGGGTCGCCTATTTCTATGATTGGTCTACCTAGGAAGTATGGTGTCTCGGGGTCATCGAATAAGTTTGTATGATATGCACGCTCTTCCTTAGTGGGTAGCCTATTGAAGTAGTCCTCATCATCATCTACTTCTTCAATCTCACTTGTCCTAACTTCCTTATCAACCTCGACTTTCCTATCCTCATCCTTAGGTTCACTATTATCCTCATTCCTATCAATTGGTTTAATAGTGACAATGTTGACAAAGTGGATGTGTTTGGATGAAGAGGGGTCTTTTACTTGGGGTCCGCTATTTGTGTTCCTAGCGTCCTTATGTGGAGGTGATAACACTTGGTTATTGAGGGCGTTCAACAAGTTGTCAATTTTATTGGTCATCTCAGTTTGTTGTTGATTGAATTCGGTCTCGAATCTAGCTATCCGAGCTTCTTGAGATGCCATAAATTGGGAAATCAATCCTTCAAAGTTATTGGTACTACCATTGCCGGAAGGATTGTTGTTGAAAGTACGGTTCGAGTTGGAACCGCTTGATTGGAAACGATTAGGTGGGTTGGAAGAATTGGTTTGTTGTGAGTTTTGGTTTTGTTTCCACCTAAGGTTCGGGTGATTTTTCCATGAGGGGTTGTATGAATCACCATAATGGTTTGGCTCGGGTTTGAAAGTGTACCACTTGTCTCCCGCTCCGTCGGTACGCGAGGATGCGTAGTCCACAAAAGCTTGTTCGGGGAGTTCCATGCAATCACGAGTGTCGTGGGGACCACTACATAATTCACATGAAGAAGTGATTTTGTTCACTTGGCTTGAAGGTTTAGGAGCCTCGTAGGATTTCATGAGAAACTTGACTTGGTCTTCAAGTTCTATGATCCTACGGTCGGAAGTGCTTGAATTGTTCGAAGGCAAAGATATTGCCTTGACCGTTTTATTCAAATCACGGGGATCACTCCAACTTTCGTTGTCATAAAGAGCAAGATCCTCTAGGAGAGCCCATGATTGTTCCGCACTTAGATCACGTAGCTTGCCACCGGCCGATTGGTCAATGGTTTGCCTCGTGGAGAGATTGATATGGTCATAGAAGATTTGGACTTGGAGCCAAATTTCTATGCCATGGTGAGGGACTTTTTGGAGTAAGTCCTTGAATCGAGTCCATGCCTCGTAGAGAGTTTCGCCTTGACGTTTTTGGAACATCAAGATATCATTCCTTAGCTTGGTAGTTCTTCCCGGTTGGAAAAACTGAGCAAGGAAACGAGTGGTGAGATCATCCCAAGAGGTGATGGATCCTGCGGGTTGACGTTCTAGCCACTGACTAGCTTGGTCCCGCAAAGAGAATTGAAAGAGACGCAATCGGGTCGTCTCTCGAGTGGCAACATCAAGGTCTATAGAATCAACGATTTTAAGAAAGTCCTTGAGATGTTGATTAGGATCTTCAGAACGAAGTCCATGGAATGCGCATCCGCTTTGCACCAACCGGATGGTGTCGGATCGCAAGGGTGTGATATTGGCTCCTTGAGTGAGCTCAATGGTGTTTCGATAGCCATGGTGGCTAGGACGGGAATACTCTCCTAAAGTACGGGCTCTAGGAGGTGGTTGTGGTTGTTTTGGTGGTGGGTTGTGGGGGTTAAGGATATTACCATCTTCCATGATGTCGGATGGTATGGTTACGAACAAAGACACGAAGAAAATAGATAGACTAAAGAAAACCTAGAAAAATAAAATAAAAATCTCACTAGAAAGGAATCTAGTGAGTAGACCTAATAGAAATAAAAATTCAACCTAAACAATAACTATTCCCCGGCAACGGCGCCAAAAACTTGATTGCGTGGTTTTGTAACCTTACAACAGGTTTTACCTCTCGAGGGATCTCAAGAGGCTTACAACCCCACCAGGCAGTGTACCTGACCGATGTAGTATAGTGTAGTGGTAAGTACGGGGGATTGATCGTTCTCCACAGGGAATAGTGTTCGTTAGGTATGAAAGGCTACTCTAATTAGGTCTAAGGGTTGAGGAAGATTCTTTTTTGTATTTTTATAGTTTTTATGAAAGCAAGTAAAATCTCGGGTTTGAAGGAGTGGGCGGAATTAGTTGCTAGTCAACTAACCCAAATTACTACGAATGTAAATAAAATAAAATAACAAAAATGAAATGTGGTGAGAAACTTATGTGTGGAGAAATGTGTTTACTTAGATTTCCTTACTCCCTAACTATCTTTTACCGGTTAATTAGTGTGTATTAGTCGCGTGGATGACGGGTGTATTCCTTAATACCATTCGTGGGGTGGCGTACTTACTTCCCCAACTCTACAAACTCCTACTTCACTCCTATGTCGAGCCGGCTAGGAAGCTCCTAACATGGGATCACTAGAATTCGCTTGTGCATTAAATACAACCATAAAAACCTTTAGTACGCATTTGGTTCATGTTTCTTAAGACGTTCAAGCAAGTTACCGAATAGGAAGTTAGCCAGTTTTCTTAAGCCTAACATAGATAAACAATCATCCAATACAACTAACAACACACTAACAACCAATAATCAATAGCTAGGTTTTATTAGATCTAAGCAAACACAAGATAAAATTAGCCTAACATGTTAAACAAAAGACAAGCATAAGATAGAATCAAACAACACATAGACATATTGAATGATTAATTGATAACTTATCTTTCAATGAAACATGGAAGATCTCAAGGCAAAAAGCCCTGAAAAAGTAGCTAAAATCGTCTTAGGGTTTTATCCCAAAATTCCACACACTAAGCCCTCCTTAATGACAAAAAATTAGAAAACTATATATAGATTTTTGGATCTGACGGCGTCACCTTATGCATTGTGACGCCGTCACCTTGCCGCTTTTAGGGTTCCCGGGTGACCTTCTTGACGCCGTCCCTCTTTAGCTCTTCAAAAATCCATTCTGGCCTATCAAGGCTTGACGCCGTCGAACATTGAACGTGACGCCGTCCCCTTATGATTTAAGCCGTGACGCCCTTGATTTAGTTAAAGCGTGACGCCGTCAGAATTCTCATGCTAACTCACTGGCCCGTCATGAGTAAATTTCACATCCCACTTTTCTTGCCAAGGCATGACGCCGTCCAGAGATGATTCTGACGCCGTCAAAGGTAAATTTCAGCCGATTTTGAGACTTTGTCGTATTCTTCACTTTAATGCTCCAAAAACGTCCAAAATGCCTCCTTTTCCAGATTTCTCCTCAAAAGTACCTAAAATGAAAAAAGGAACGATTTAGGGCAATATTTGATCAAATAAATACGATTTCGGGCTTAAATGACCCCTTAAAAGCGGTACACTTTTTGCCTCATCACTGACTCAACAACGTTTGTCTGTGGCTGATGAAGCTTGTTTTCCTGAGAATTCGGGCATACAAAGTCTCTATTGGCACCAACATAGTCAAACACGTTTATCTGTCGAACATCTTTGGGAATCTTTTGTTTGTCAATCATGTTGTACAATTTGAGTATCTCTGATATAGCAGAATCTGAAGTATTTGACATGATATTAACGTGCACGGGATTTTACAATTCTATGATTTAAACCGAGAAATAGATTCTTTCGCGGGGTTTTACAAAATCAAGAATAAACCGTGGAATGATGCTTGATATGTGTTATGATGAAGGTCTGGTAGACTTGTTGATCTGATTGGTATGGTTGTTGCAAGTTATTATGGCAAAATTTTGGTCTGAAAAACTGATGCGCGTGCGTGTCGTTGCGGTTTAGCAGTATTAATGCCTAATCAAGTTTTAAATTTATATTTAGCCGACTTATCAATAACACACACACTTAACGAGCAGTGTACCCAGTCAGTATGAATATAATGGTAAGTAGAGTGTCGATCATTAAGAGTGGAACGTATTATCTAGTTATTCTAATCAGTATTTTAATATATTAAGTTAGCTATACAATCTAATCTAACGTAAGGGGGTTCAGCCTGAGAGACTGGCACGATTTGGTTGCAATTAAATAATAAACTAAACCAATAGGCACGAATCAGCAAGTAGCACACACGTACACAGATAAATACTCGAGACAATAAGAGGGCTGTCCTTATGATAAGTAGTTTGTCACTTGTTTTATTGCTAGTGTTATATGAAGTGTATAGTTCGATGCAACACACCAAGATTAAGTCCTTTCTCGTTGGTTCTAATCTTATCGGCGAGTAAACCCTTAATGATTACTTATGACTATCCCGTTTATCTTTCTCCTACTTTTCTACAGACCATAGAATACATAGGCATCTAATAAACAGGCGAGGGCAGAGGCATGGCGACCCGATCAACACTCAGCTAGCCACAGAGGTTATCAATGCACTAATAAAAGTCACCAAAGACACTAACATATAAACTTTAATTGATGAGAAAGCAGTTTTAAGGGAGTGCAACCTTTCCGTTGTCACGTTACACAAGCCACCAATCTTGATGAATTAAAGTTTACTAACACAATAAAACAAAACTACTTAATGAATTAAACTCATGCAGCACCTTCTTACAGCTCTTGTATCTTTGATTTGGGTGTGTCTTGTGCTGCTACCTTGACTGAATTCGTCCTAGGTTTCTGGTCTTCGGTCTTCGGTTATAATATATGTCCTACGAAATTCGTCTGGTCTTGGGGTATTTATAGTTACTGTCTGAGGGTGAGATGCGGCGCATCTTGTAAGTAGATGCGGCGCATGTACTTAACTTCGCGTGGGGTCCAAGATTATAATATTCAGGAATATTCGTACACCGCCATAAGATGCGGCGTATCTTCATCTTTGGATGCGGCGCATGTCCTCTTGTATCTTGGATCGTATCTGGTGAGATCTTGATAGTGATGCGGCGCATGTAATGAGTGAGATGCGGCGCATCTGGAGCAGATTTGACTTGATCTTGTCCATTTCAGTAGACTCTTCACTTTATGCATGTTTTGCTCCATAATTAGTCTAAAATCGCCAAGTTTCACCAAATGCTTGTTTTCAACTGAGAATTACAAAAGTAAACGATTAAGTATCAATCCTCATACATAATATAGTAAAACAAGTCAAATTAATAGGATAAATGATAGTAATAAAATGTACTTATTTGAGTTCATCAAATATCCCCCCACTTGAACTTTACTTGTCCCCAAGTAAACCTTAGAATTAATCTTATGAAAATGTATCCTAAAAATGTTAGGATTTATTTTTATATTTAAGCATGTATTCGTCTTTTGTCATAATCACACAACTAAACACTTAACGAATTAGAAGTAAAATAAAATATTTCGATAAAAGAAAATCTAATCGTTTAACTGTCCAGTCGCGACGAATATTCTATCATAAGCTTGGCAAGTATACACATCTCCCCCACTAAAGCTAAGGAATAACAAGTCTAAAGCGGTAAAAAGGGTTTTTAGGCTTAAGGGTTAATTATTCTTATTCACTATCGATCTCAAATTCCAGAAAAGACGACAAAATCACAAATACATGATCGAATCCACGAACACGATACTTGCAATTGCTCAAATCCTTAACTCGAATAGGCTAAAGATAGGTCCAAACTTCACCAATAATAATATATCAAAAAGGGCGACAAAATCATAAATACATAGCCGAATCCACGACTACGATACTTAAGATTGCTCAAATCCCTAATCTCAATAAATCAAAGGTTTGGTTGGATAAAGAATAATACAGGGCATGGATAAATTTTGGGATATAAATCGGTGTAAAATGAAAAATAAACAAAACAAATAGATTAAAATCCTAAGTGTGGTTAATCACTATCCCAACCATCCCATGAATAAGACTCATATCATTAAATAACTCACGCTTTAACACTTGAAACACACGCTTTAGGTAGACACGAATTATACTCAACAAGATCTTAATCAAAGAATAAACCTTAATTGGCGTTCCCATAACTGCCAACTCCCATTCAATCCATAAATATATAACAACTAGTGGTGATATCAACCACTTACATAACTTTACATCGTTGGTTTATAAACAAACATCCAACTCTTCTTTTTTCTTTTTCTTTTCTCATTTTTTCGATTTTTTTTTTTTTTTTTTTTTTTTTTTTTTTTTTTTTTTTTTTAACATAAACATAGATGTGTAAAATTTCATCACATCACCAAAACAATAATTCTGGATAATTTTTCCATACTTTTCATGACTTCAGAAATAACGGTAATAGTGAAAGTAGTAAACACACGAAAAAAATAAACTCAAAGATATACAATATTTACTTTCACTCCAATTGCATTGTGCAATTTCCCGACCTAACCATAGATAATGAATTACGCACACGAACACAGGTAATGTAAGGAAACACACTTTGCCTAAAGCAATTAACCAACCACAGATTCTAATCTACAGGGTAGGCTAAGGTGTAAGGGTGTAACGAAACATTTTAAACATAGGTGTAAGAAACGAAAGGAATGGCTCTAAGTGTTTTTCTATGGGTATCTTACTCTAAAAGTGAGAGTAACAAAAGGGTTTATACGGGGGTTAACTAACCAGTGTAGTTAGCTAATAACACATAACATATAAGGCTATTTGGGTGTAATCCTAGAAATTTACCAATTTAGACAAGTCATTCCAATTATATAAAATAATACTTATTATGGTGGTCTCGAATAGTATACAAGCCAAGTTCTAAAGTTTACAAGTCACCGGCACACTCATAGATTTGTGAATTTTGAAAAATCACAATTTTTGAAAATAACGTCATGTGTGCAGCTATGCAACTTAGACTTTAAACAAAAACATGCTAAAAATTTTAAATTTTGATATATTAAGCACATTTTAAGCATATTTTGAAAAGTTTAGGACAAGTAAGTGTTAAGTGTTCTAATTCTCCAATCCCCCCACTTAAGTTAAACAACGTCCTCGTTGTTCGTATAAAAGGTTAAAAACTGGAAAATAAAAGAATTAGAACAGAAAAACTCCCCTGAGATTTGCTCGGTATGATCCTCCATTAGTAGTAGAGCAAAAATCATCTTTCTTGTGGATTAGAACGTTTAAGCTTCATATAAGATGTTTCCACAGGAAATGCAGGAATCTATAATACCACCAACACTTCAAAACACACCTAAGATAAGAAAGGTTCAAACTTGCATAATACATTAGTAGTTAGGTAAAAATAAAACATAAAAACTTAAAATGAAAATCATCAGGTCAGTCGATGCGCCGTATCTTATGGAAGAAGATACGCCGTATCGAGCCTGGAATAAATACGGATCAGAATAAAAGATGCGCCGCATCCTTAACCAGGGATGCGCCGCATTAAAAATAAACTGATAAAAAGGTTTAAATTCGAAAATAAAAAATGCAGAAAAATAAAATAAGATATGACCATTTGCAGGAGATGCGTCGCATCTCAGAATTGAGATGCGCCGTATCCTCTTCGGCCTGACTGACTCGACACAAACAGAAAATTAAAAGATAAATCCGGGTTGTCTCCCGGTCAGCACTTGTCTTTATTCCAGAGTCTTCAAGTTAGACTCACGTTCAGCTCTTCATTCCAATACTTGATTCCCATATTGCTTACGTAGGATCCATTTAGCTACTAATTCGTCACGTATATATTCAGGTCCCAATTTCAACACTCCATTGTAGAATCCTTCCATCATTTGATATGGGTACTCAATCCCTCTCTTTATATCATCATTACTAATAAAGAGGAACGGAGAAAATTTGTAGCAGATCCTGCTAGTAGCATGTTTAAATACAGGGTGAGTTCGCGGCATCATATAGGTGATAATTTCGCTTCCACATTGAAAGGTGATCTTTCCTTCAAATCGTTTTGCATTAATAGTGATCTCCCTACAAAATGGTTTTCCAACAATCACGTCACCCATACTGTTGTCACAATAGGCATTCATGTCTTCAACCACGGCGAACTCGGTAATAATAGTAAAGCGTCCAACGAAGATCGGGACATTAATGAAGGCTCCAACAACATTCTTTCCCTTGTACTCCACTTTATTTCTCATAATAGAATTGTAAAAGCTTCTTGACATGACATTGATTGGTAAAATAGGAAAGAAATTGGCGTCAATACACTTGTACCCAATCATGCATGTGAATTGCAAATTGTAAGCACAATCGGCGTGGATTCTTCTACCATAATCCCAAGAACCATCATACCCCTCAAATTCATCGTAATTCCTAGTATTAATAACGTTGATTTTTGGACTATCAAGAATTTCTCCTTCTTCTAACTCAGATTCCGCATCATCCATGAATAGGTCATTGGATTCTAATGGTCCATTAAGGTCATTAAGTTCAATGTAGTCCCCATTGTAACGTTCGGGTGATTTTTCATGCACTAATACTTCGTTCATAAAATTGGCTTCGAAGTCGAAGTCAATCAGTTCTCCGAATCCTTCCATTTTCCTTCTGAAATAATCACAAAAGCATCAGTAGGATCTGTTCGCTAAGAAGAAAAATTAATGAATTTAGAAACGGATATAAGAATACAAAATAGCTGATATCTGCAGACGATGCGCCGTATCCAAAAAGTTGGATACGCCGTATCTTATAATCGTTAAAATTAGATCAGACTTTTATTCAGAAAATAGATACGCCGCTTTAGAAATTAGAATGCGCCGTATCTGTTTTAATTATCAAAAATCGATATACTTATAAAAATTAAATGCGTCGTATTAACAAAAGTTAATGCGCCGTATTTTCGTTACGTTTCAAAATATAAGATTTTTGATTCAGAAGATGCGCCGTATCGATAAAAATCGATGCGCCGTATCTGTTTAATAATTCGCAAACTGTTTTTAATTAAAATAATAGATACGCTGTATCTGCTAAAGCAGATGCGTCGTATCGCGTTAACGTTTAGAAAATTTTTTTTATTAAAAACAGATACGCCGTATCTTGGGGAAAAGATGCGTCGTATCGAATTAATTAAACGCGTTGTATTATATAAAAAATTGAACGCAATACGCCGTATCTGATAAATCAGATGCGCCGTATCGTTCGATTTAGCTCAGTACAACGATAGCAGAAAACAAAAATTACGAAAAATAAAAACAAATAAAAACACACGAAAATAAACACAAATAAAAGCAAACAAATAATCACACAAAAACAGAAAATATGCAAAATAGTACAATGAATGCAAATTAAACTAATACACAACAAAATTAGCGGTTAGATAAAAATTAAAAACCTAATTAAAATACTAATCAAATTAACAGATAATAACAATTCACTCCCCGGCAGCGGCGCCAAAAACTTGATGCGCGTGCGTGTCGTTGCGGTTTAGCAGTATTAATGCCTAATCAAGTTTTAAATTTATATTTAGCCGACTTATCAATAACACACACACTTAACGAGCAGTGTACCCGGTCAGTATGAATATAATGGTAAGTAGAGTGTCGATCACTAAGAGTGGAACGTATTATCTAGTTATTCTAATCAGTATTTTAATATATTAAGTTAGCTATACAATCTAATCTAACGTAAGGGGGTTCAGCCTGAGAGACTGGCACGATTTGGTTGCAATTAAATAATAAACTAAACCAATAGGCACGAATCAGCAAGTAGCACACACGTACACAGATAAATACTCGAGACCATAAGAGGGCTGTCCTTATGATAAGTAGTTTGTCACTTGTTTTATTGCTAGTGTTATATGAAGTGTATAGTTCGATCCAACGCACCGAGATTAAGTCCTTTCTCGTTGGTTCTAATCTTATCGGCGAGTAAACCCTTAATGATTACTTATGACTATCCCGTTTATCTTTCTCCTACTTTTCTACAGACCATAGAATACATAGGCATCTAATAAACAGGCGAGGGCAGAGGCATGGCGACCCGATCAATGCTCAGCTAGCCACAGAGGTTATCAATGCACTAATAAAAGTCACCAAAGACACTAACATATAAACTTTAATTGATGAGAAAGCAGTTTTAAGGGAGTGCAATCTTTCCGTTGTCACGTTACACAAGCCACCAATCTTGATGAATTAAAGTTTACTAACACAATAAAACAAAACTACTTAATGAATTAAACTCATGCAGCACCTTCTTACAGCTCTTGTATCTTTGATTTGGGTGTGTCTTGTGCTGCTACCTTGACTGAATTCGTCCTAGGTTTCTGGTCTTCGGTCTTCGGTTATAATATATGTCCTACAAAATTCGTCTGGTCTTGGGGTATTTATAGTTTCTGTCTGAGGGTGAGATGCGGCGCATCTTGTAAGTAGATGCGGCGCATGTACTTAACTTCGCGTGGGGTCCAAGATTATAATATTCAGGAATATTCGTACACCGCCATAAGATGCGGCGTATCTTCATCTTTGGATGCGGCGCATGTCCTCTTGTATCTTGGATCGTATCTGGTGAGATCTTGATAGTGATGCGGCGCATGTAATGAGTGAGATGCGGCGCATCTGGAGCAGATTTGACTTGATCTTGTCCATTTCAGTAGACTCTTCACTTTATGCATGTTTTGCTCCATAATTAGTCTAAAATCGCCAAGTTTCACCAAATGCTTGTTTTCAACTGAGAATTACAAAAGTAAACGATTAAGTATCAATCCTCATACATAATATAGTAAAACAAGTCAAATTAATAGGATAAATGATAGTAATAAAATGTACTTATTTGAGTTCATCAAAAACTTAGAAACTCAATAACTTCATTCTGGAGCGATTTCAGGCTTCGAAAGTTGGGTTGAATGAAAATATTTATTCAACGTGTCCTTCTCCTCGGTCTCACGGTCGTTTTGACAGGTGTTTCGCTGAAAACGGAGTTACGGTTCAAAAGTTATGGCCGTTTGAAGTTTTGACGTAAAAAGTCAACTTTGGTCAAACCGCCACGGACAAATAGCACCTCTGTGGATACAAACCGCCTAGACAAACCGCATCCACGCCACAGAGACAAACCGCGTAGACACAAACCGCATACACGTTGCAGAGACAAACCGCGTAGACACAAACCGCATACACTCCTCAGAGACAAACCGCGTAGACACAAACCGAATACACTCCTCAGAGACAAACCGCGTAGACACAAACCGAGTACACGCTGCAGAGACAAACCGCGTAGACACAAACTGCCAAACACGTCGCTTTCAATTCTTTTTGTCCTTTTGCCTAAACTAGTAATAAGACAAACCGCGTCCTCGAAGTGACACAAACCGCGTTCAAGAACTTGTCCAAACCACACAAACCGCAGCGAAGAACACTTGAATAAACACCCACGAATCACCCAAAAACACCACACAAATCTTAAATCTGTGAATTCAAGCACCCAATACTACTCTTATACTGTTCCTAAGCTAGAAAGTACAAGGTATAACAACTTCTAATCACTAAACAAGGCACAAAATGAAATTTTTGTAACTTTTCAATTCGAACTAAAAAGCCTCAAAAACTAAACAAATCCGTGAATACCAACTCTCATGGACCTAACCATGGCTCTTGATACCAATTGTAGGGTATTCACAATGCAAGAAACACTTGTTTGAGGCCTAGATATGGATCGAATGAAAGAAACTAGAGAGAGAGAGATGGGAACTTCTAGTGAGAGAAACACTATGTGTATTAGCTTGAAAATAATGAGAGTTCCAACCCTTCCCTTGCAAGGGAAGGGGTATTTATACTTACTACATAATATGCCCCTAGCGGGCTGTGGAGCAAGCTGACAGTGGGTAAAGACCCGACCCACTCCACAATATTAATAATAACTAAACTACTAATAATATTACTAATGATCCTACGAGCTATGATGTGCTACTAAGTACTCGGGGTGACCGAGTCTTCAACTGAATATTTATATTCCTAACAACTAGTTTGTTAATAAGATTGTTTTAATCCAGTTGCGATCTATGGTATCCCTGCACCTCTTAGGGTTGATGGTGTCGCTGTTGAGTCGGCTAGTACACTTGCTACCGTTGAGGTTGTCAGCGAAGGGGCCGCTTTTGTGGTGCCCTCACTCGGTGTTGAGCCCACCTGTTTTGACATTGACCTTCTTAGTCGTGTTTTCTCAAAGAAGTTGCGCACGGTTAAATGTATTCCTCCTAGGTTGCAGCTCGGGTTTGCTAAGATTTTTTGCAGTGCACTAGACATGGTCCTTGCTTGTCCAGGGGATTTATCAGGGTGGGTGCAACTCCTTATCCTACCATGTTGTGTTCTGACTACTTTCGTGCCAACTAACAGAGCTCAGCGAAGATCTGTTGAGAGAGAACGGTGTCAGATTAAAGGTATTTCTCGGGCTATTCATAGATGGAGGGATCCCGCAGATAGGTTTGCTTTGGTGATGGATCGTTTAGCTGGAGTAACTCCATCATTCAGTGGGGTGAAGAAAACCAAAGACCATGATGGAGCTAACCTAGCTCAATGTAAACGTAAACTGGGAGATGGGCACTTCACTGCAACTATTAAGGTTCTCACGTCTTCTGGTGTCGCCCCATCTACTCCTGACACCCTACTTGAGTTAGAGGCCAAACACCCGTATGCCCCACCTCCGGCTTCATCTTCTTCCCTGCTTGGTGGGGATGCCCTTTTTGTCCATAAAGACTTGGTGTTGAACAGGATCCGTAGTTTTCCCAAAGGGACATCGTGTGGTCGCGATGGGCTTAGAGCACAACATTTAATGGATATGTTGGGAGGGGCTGCTTCCGCTATTGCTGATGATTTGCTAGGTTCTATTACCGGTGTTGTCAACTTGTTTCTTAGTGGAAAGTGCCCTATTCTATTGGGAGAGTATATAGCTAGTGCCCCCTTGACTCCCTTAGTCAAGCCTGGTGGTGGTATACGCCCTATTGCTGTTGGTACTGTATGGAGAAGGCTTGTTTCTAAGGTGGCTTCTTCTTCTGTTGGTAACTCTATGAATACTTATTTACAGGACTTTCAATTTGGTGTTGGCGTTCCTGGTGGCTGTGAGGCTGTTCTCCATTCTGTGAATAGGCTCATTAACGAGGTTGGGCTTTCTATGCTTTTGGTGGATTTTAAGAATGCTTTCAATCTTGTCGATAGGAGCGTATTACTTCAGGAAGCCAGGGCGCGTTGCCCATCCATTGCTCCTTGGGTTGAGTTTTGTTATGCCCGACCTGCTAGGCTTTATTATGAAGACTCTATCCTTTGGTCTTGTCAAGGGGTTCAACAAGGGGATCCGTTAGGTCCTTTGTTGTTTGCCCTAGCTTTGCACCCTATGGTTCAGTCTATTAATCAGTCTTGTGAGCTTACCCTTCAGGCTTGGTATCTTGATGACGGTACTATTGTTGGAGATACCCTTATGGTTGCCAAGGCACTTGACATCATCAGGACGGATGGTCCGGCTCGTGGTTTGTTTTTGAATGTTGATAAAACTGATTTTTTTTTTGCCTGTGGAGGATCTTAGAAGTAGGGTAGAGGGTGTTTTTCCTATAAATATCTCTCGCCCGACCAATGGAGTCAAACTTCTTGGTGGTTCAGTCAGTTTGGATGATAGTTTTTGTCGGGATTTGGTTTTGAAAAGGGTTTCTAAAACCATCACCTTAATGGAGGCAATCCACAAACTTCATGATCCCCAATGTGAGCTCCTTCTTCTTCGCAGTTGTGCCGGGGTTGCAAAATTATCTTATGCTTTGAGGACATGCTCCCCTTTGTATTCACAGGAGGCCCAGGTTCAGTTTGATCAGTCGTTACGTACTTCCTTGGAGAAGATTGTTACCGCCTCAGGGCCGGGGTTTGGTGATTGGCAATGGCGGCTTGCCACTCTTCCAATCAAGTTGGGTGGTCTTGGTGTCCTCTTAGCGGGTGACATTTGCCTGTATGCTTTCCTCGCTTCTCGTTTGCAAACAAGTGATCTACAAGACAAGATACTGGCTAAATCTGGTAATGTCTCCTATGGTTCTTCTTTTCAATATGCTCTTGATACTTTCAACATTACTTGTAACATTGACGCTCTCGCTGTCACCAATGACGCTTCTGCCCCCAAATGATGAAAACCTTGGCAAAGTGTTACTTTGGTGCCATCGAGAAAGACCTTGTTTCTAAGTACTCGCTAAGTCCAAGACAGGTCACTGTTCTCAGTTGTATACGCGCCCCACATGCACAGGATTTTCTTTTCACCATCCCTATTGACAGCTTGGGTCAGAGGATGAACCATCGCCAATTCCGATCTGTGTTGCAATTTGCCCTAATTAAAAAAAATTGTTTTGTTTTTTTTCAAGGTTGCAAAAATCACGAATCAGTAGTCGGGCGGTCGACCACCTTGTAGCTTGTAATCGATCTAGGCGGGATTAATCGGTGATTAATCGGATTGACATTACTGACAAATTTTAGTTATTTCCGGCAAGTTTTGTGTATTTTCGGCAAGTTTTGTGTATTTCCGGTGAGTTTTAGGTATTTCCGGCAAGGTATTTTCTTAAAAACAACTTGTAATAGACTTAAACAGTTACTATAAGTGATTAAAATAAGTTTACAGTGAGTTTTGGGTACTTCCGGCAAGATTTATAGGTTTTCGGCAAGTTTGACCACCATTGACCTCCGTTGATCGCCATTGTCCTCGGTTGACCTATTTGTTTGACCTATTTACATAAATCGGCAAGGTCGGTGGCCTTGTAGCATCTAATCGGCGATTAATCGGCCTCGTAGACCTTTTTTTGCAACACTGGTTTTTTTAATTGAATTAGAAACCCTAGGATTGCATGATATAATTACGTGTTAATTATATGCGATTCTATGACTAATTGTAATAATTGTTATGTAAAATTCATGATGACATGTGCATGTTTCATCGTGAATTATTAGTTACATGATTTAATTGTTAAGATTATTTGAGTTTAATGGTTAAGATTTATTCACATGTATTTAATTGATAAATCTCGAATTGGGGAAGACTCCAATTAAATTAATTAATCAATTATGTTCTATATGGCATATTTTTAGCTATGGTTTACGCAATCGATTCGTCGTTGCATGTGGTTCACTTGCCTTTGTAAGTGAGAGTCATAGTTAATATATGCATTATTTAACCTATAATTAATTATTAATAGGTTTTATCGAATTAGTTTGCATGTGGCTAATTGTATACATACATTAATTGTTAAGCTATGCGCACATCATTTAAGTGTTATTTTTTGTTATTACTTGTTTGTTTATTTTTGTTTGACATGTTTATAAAAAAACGGTAATTTTGAATAGAAAAATAATCCAGACTAAATAATGGTGAAATATGATGCGTATGCGTGTCGTAGTATAGTTTTAGCAGTTTTAATGCCTACTCAAGTTTTAAATTTATATTTAGCCGACTTATCAATAACACACACACTTAACGAGCAGTGTACCCGGTCAGTATGAATATAATGGTAAGTAGAGTGTCGATCACTAGGAGTGGAACGTATTATCTCGTTATTCTAATCAGTATTTTAATATCCTAACGCAAGGGGGTTTCAGCCTGAGAGACTGGCACGATTTGTTTGCAATTAAATAATAAAATAAACCAATAGGCACGAATCAACAAGTAGCACACACGTACACAGATAGATACTCGAGACAATAAGAGGGCTGTCCTTATGATTAAGTAGATTGTCACTTGTTTTATTGATAGCTTTATATGAAGTGTATGTAGTTAATCCTTTCTCGTTGGTCCTAATCTTATCGGCGAGTAAACCCTTAATGATTACTTATGTCTAAAAGTTATTCCTAAGTGATCAATTTAGTAATAACCATGGGAGCCACATTATGTCCCGCAGTCAAATGCCCGCAAGCCACTAATAAACACAGAGGTTATCAATGCACTAATAAGTAGTAACCAAAGACATCAACATATAAACTTTAATTGATGGGAAAGCAAGTATTAAAGGGAGTGCAATCTTTCGTTGTCACATTACACAAGCCACCAATCCTGATGAATTAAAGTTTGCTAACACAATAAAACAAAACTACTTAATGAATTAAACACATGCAGCACCTTCTTACAGCTCTTGTATCTTTGATTTAGGTGTGTCTTGTGCTGCCTCCTTGACTGAATTCGTCCTTCGATTCTTCTGTTCGGACTTAGGTTATAATGTTCGGAACTCTTTAATTCGTCTGGTCTACGGGGTATTTATAGTTTCTGTCTGAGGGAAGATGCGGCGCATCTACTAAGTAGATGCGGCGCATGTACTTAACTTCGCGTGGGGTCCAAGATTATAATATTCAGGAATATTCGTACACCGCCAGAAGATGCGGCGTAACTCCATGATTAGATGCGGCGCATGTCCTCTTGTATCTTGGATCGTATCTGGTGATATCTTGATAGAGATGCGGCGCATGTCATGAGTGAGATGCGGCGCATCTGGAGCAGATTAGTCTTGATCTTCTTCATTTCAATAGACTCTTAACTTTATGCATGTTTTGCTCCATAATCAGTCCAAAATCGCCAAGTTACACCAAATGCTTGTTTTTACCTGAGAATTACAAAAGTAAACGATTAAGTATCAATCCTCATACATAATACAGTAAAACAAGTCAAATTAATAGGATAAATGATAGTAATAAAATGTACTTATTTGAGTTCATCAAATATCCCCCCACTTGAACTTTACTTGTCCCCAAGTTAACCTTAGATTAAATCTTATGAAAATGTATCCTAAAAGATGTTAGGATTTATTTTTATATTTAAGCATGTATTCGTTTATTTCATAATCACACAACTAAACACTTTAACGAATTAGAAGTAAAATAAAATAAGTCGATAAAAGCAAATCTAATCGTTTAACTGTCCAGTCGTGACGAATATTCTATCATAAGCTTGGCAAGTATACACATCTCCTCCACTAAAGCCAAGGAATAACAAGTCTAAAGCGGTAAAAAGGGTTTTTAGGCTTAAGGGTTAATTATTCTCTTTTCACTATCGATTTCAAATTCCAGAAAAGGCGACAAAATCACAAATACATGATCGAATCCACGAACACGATACTTGTAATTGCTCAAATCCTTAACTTGAATAGGCTAAAGATAGGTCCAAACTTCGCCAATAATAATATATCAAAAAGGGCGACAAAATCATAAATACATAGCCGAATCCACGACTACGATACTTAAGATTGCTCAAATCCCTAATCTCAATAAATCAAAGGTTTGGTTGGATAAAGAATAATAAAGGGTATGGATAACATTTGGGATATAAATTGGTGTAAAAATAAAAACAAACAAAACAAATAAATTAAAATCCTAAGTGTGGTTAATCACTATCCCAACCATCCCATGAATAAGACTCATATCATCGAATAACTCACGCTTTAACACTTGAAACACACGCTTTAGGTAGACACGAATTATACTCAACAAGATCTTAATCAAAGAATAAACCTTAATTGGCGTTCCCATAACTGCCAATTCCCATTCAATCCATATATATAGTACAACAAATAGTGGTGATATCGACCACTTACATAACTTTACATAAGTTGGTTTAAAAACAAACATCCAACTTTTCTTTCTTTCTTTTTCTTTTCTTATTTTTTCGATTTTTTTTTTTTTTTTTTTTTTTTTTTTTTTTTTTTTTTTTTTTTTTTTTACTTTAATCATAAACATAGATGTGTAAAATTTCACCACATCACTATAATGATAATTCTGGATAATTTTTCCATACTTTTCATACTTCAGAAATAACGCTAATAGTGAAAGTAGTAAACACACGAAAAATAAACTCAAAGATATACAATATTTACTTTCACTCCAATTGCATTGTGCAATTTCCCGACCTAACCAAAGATAATGAATTACGCACGCGAACACAGGTAATGTAAGGAAACACACTTTGCTTATAGCAATTAACCAACCACGGATTCTAATCTACAGGGTAGGCTAAGGTGTAAGGGTGTAACCAAACATTTTAAACATAGGTGTAAGAAACGAAAGGAATGGCTCTGAGGGTTTTTCTAGGGGTATCTTACTCTAAAAATGAGAGTAACAAAGGGTTTATACGGGGGTTAACTAACCAGTGTAGTTAGCTAATAACACATAACATATAAAGGCTATTTGGGAGTAATCCTAGAATTTTACCAATTTAGACAAGTCATTCCAATTATATAAAATAATACTCATTATGGTGGTCTCGAATAGTATACAAGCCAAGTTCTAAAGTTTACAAGTCACCGGCACACTCATAGATTTGTGAATTTTGGAAAATCACAATTTTTGAAAATAACGTCATGTGTGCAGCTATGCAACTTAGATCTTAAACAAAAACATGCTAAAAATTTTTTAAGTTTGATATATTAAGCACATTTTAAGCATAATTTTTGAAAAAGTTTAGGACAAGTAGATGTTAAGTGTTCTAATTCTTCAATCCCCCCACTTAAGTTAAACAACGTCCTCGTTGTTTGTATAAAAGGTTAAAAACTGGAAAATAAAAGAATTAGAACAGGAAAACTCCCCTGAGATTTGCTCGGTATGATCCTCCATTAGTATAAGAGCAAAAATCATCTTTCTTGTGGATGAGAACGTTAAAGCTTCATACTTGATGTATCCACAGGAAATCCAGGAAACTATAATACCACCAACACTTTAAAACATACCTAAGGTAAGAAAGGTTCAAACTTGCATAATGCATTAGTAGTTAGGAAAAATAAAACTTAAAAATCAAAACTGAAAATCATCAGGTCAGTCGATGCGCCGTATCTTATTGAAGAAGATACGCCGTATCGAGCCTGGAATAAATACGGATCAGAATAAAGATGCGCCGCATCCTTAACCAGGGATGCGCCGTATTAAAAATAAACTGATAAATAGTTTTAAATTCGAAAATAAAAATGCAGAAAAATAAAATAAGATATGACCATTGCAGGAGATGCGTCGCATCTCAGGATGGAGATGCGCCGTATCCTCATGCGGCCTGAAACAAAAATAAAACAAAATAAAGGATAGGATGCGTCGCATCTGTTAACCAGATGCGGCGCATGTAGATACCAAACAGACTGTTAACAGTCTGTTGTAAAATGACTCGTTCCACGGTTTAATCTCTCACGTCCTCTCGTACTCTCATGCTGAACTTAATGCCAGTCTTCATCAGATATAACAAGAAATATAAACTGAAAAATTAAATATATACATGAGAATAGTGATCAGTACAATCCAAAAAATAATAATAATGTGTGGAACAATGTCTGTAAAATCAAGAGAGTAAGATCATGGGTGAGTGTGGTCGTCTGGATGGGTCTCGGAAGTGCTGGCTCCATCAGTCCTCTGGCGGACTCTGCGCTCGTATGCACGTGTCACTCCCGCAACCTCAGTACCATCTGGACGGGTGTGGGTAATACCCTGATGCTCCAAAAGTCTGCTCACACTCCTAACCACCCACTCAGAGTCCCTCCTCAGGGCTCTCAACTCTCCCTCGACTGCCTCAAGTCTCTGACCCATGGTGCGTGGGAGTACTGGTGCCTGTGGCACCTCCCCGTCGGCAAGAGCAGCAGCCGGAGGTCCGTGAGGTCCTCCCTGCTCCGCCTCTGGCCCTGCAGCTCTGGCGGGCCCTAATGCTGCCCAAAAGTGGCCTCCCGCAGCCACCTGGCAGATCCCGAGTCTAACCAAATAGTCCCTATCGATAACCGGGAGACGGGCCACCACAACCTCCAGCCCCGCTGGAATCTCCGCTCCAATGACTCCAAAATGGCGGGCCAGCCGAGAAACAAAATGCCCGCCAGTCATATGGCTCCTCCGATCTCTCCCAGCAGCTGATCGGTGGAGGTAGTGTGCCAAGAAGTGGGGGATGTTCACACACAACCCCTCATCCATGCTCCTAAGGAGGAAGAGGTCCAGAGTGGTCACCTTCTCAGGTGACTGACCCCTCCCAGCAATGGTAAGCGCAATCAGCCTGTGGCATAGCCGCCTCATCGGCTCCCTGATCAATGTGTAGGATGGGGTGGAAGTAACAATGTCACCCATCGAAGAAATCCTAACCCAGTAATCACTGAATACCCCTCTGTCAGGGACAACCCGTAAACTCTCAGCCCAATACCTGGCAAACCCAGCAGATCCAAGCTCCTCCTCAGTGTGTAGCCCCATGGCCAAAATAAACTGCCTCATCGACATCTGCCTATGCACACCTCCTAGCCTGAACACCAGAGTGTCAGCTGTATCAATCTCCAAATCCGTCTCCCTGTAATGAATCGTGCTAAAGAACTCCAGCATGAGCTCCCTAATCAGAGGCTCGTCAATCCTAAATAGTCTCTCCCAAGCACTAGACCTAAACACCACCTCCTCATCAGCAACTACCATCTCCATCCGATGCTGTAGACTTTCAGCTGCATGTCCACCACCAATCAATCCTACATCATCGAAATTCAAAACCTGGACTCTGAATATTTTCTTGAAGTAAATCGAGTCAAGCCTATGTAAGTAATCCTCCAGAGTCCCAGGAGTTAGTCCCATGTTCTCAAATTGTAGCCACTGATGCCTTAGTGTGACCTCTGGTAATGCCATCTGAAATAGATATTCACAGTCAGTAAACAGTCTGCAAAATAGGTTGATACGGCGCATCTGATTTAATCAATGCGGCGTATCTGTATAAAGTATAAGAGATGCGGTGCAAGACAACAGATACGGCGTATGGAGATGCGTCGTATCTAGATTAATCAATACGGCGTATCTAGAATTTTATCAATTTTGAAATAGGTCGTTACGCCGCATTAATCAACCTAGATGCGCCGCATCTAAAGGCACATCAGTATAAAATAAAGGGGGTCAGGCAGACTTTTCAAGAATCCGTATCCGTGACGTAAACTACCACTAAATATCACAGTATCATATACACTTTATATCAGTTCTAATATCTTATTCCACCACTACTAATTCGCCTTCCCGCTAAATATTCAAAATCGAACCCAAAACCTTAATTTTCGGTTAAATCAAATTAGGTTATAAGTTCAATTATTTATGCAAATTAAATACGGGGGAAATCATCTAGAGCAAGTTCTAATCATATCTCAACATCATTTAAGCACGAATCGATTCAATCATATAAACCCTAATTTTCGTATTAATCAAGATTAAATCGAAAATGGAATAATTACCTTAATTTGATGATTAGGTGATGAATTATAGACCGGATTAGAGGTGGGTTTAAGAAGAATGATCGGAATTAGAGTGTAACTTTTAGTGTGTGAAGGTTCTTAACTGTGTGTGTTTATGCGGTAAGAAGTTTAGATCCGGCGCATTCCCGTCGTATTTATAGGCGAAAAGGATGCGCCGTATTGAAAATTGGGATGCGCCGTATCTATCTAATTTCGTTGACTAGTCAATGAGTCCTAGTTTAATCAGAGATACGGCGCTTTAGATATTTAGATCCGCCGTATCGCTATGTTAGTGAACGAAATTCAAATAAGGAACGTACCTTGGCCTCCGCAACACGATTCTTTATACACCAAATTGGGGTAAAACGGTTACACCATACGATATAAATGAATTCAAAATAAGAGCAATAGGTATAAACGTTTTATTAACAATTGTAATCTTATAGTTTAGAGGATAAGAATTTATTCCGAGGTTAGGAACAAATATCGTTTTTAAGCATACAAAATTAAGATTACAATTTGAATCAGATGTATTATACGGATAGGTAAAATTAAGATTATGATGTAGAGAACTTCCCTTTGGGTTGGTTGAATAATCGAAGAGGTTTCGTTGATCACTCCAGCTAGCTTCTCTTGGTTTGGTTCAGAATGTAATCTCGCTTGGTGATGCTTGAGTCATCATTTATCCTGAAAAATAAACAACTTGCACACGAGAGTAGCGGAACGATCAAAGTAAATATCAAAAATCAACTATATTTATCAAATTATATTTGTCGTATTAACAAAAGTTAATGCGCCGTATTTTCGTTACGTTTCAAAATAAATATCGATTTTTGATTTAGAAAGATGCGCCGTATCGATATAGATCGATGCGTCGTATCTGTTTAATAATTCGCAAACTGTTTTTAATTAAAATAATAGATACGCCGTATCTACGAAAGCAGATGCGTCGTATGGCGTTAACGTTTAAAAAAATTTTTTTTTATCAAAAACAGATACGCCGTATCTGCAAAAGCAGATGCGTCGTATTACTTTATCGCTTTAAAAAAAAAAAAAAAAAAAAAAAAAAAAAAAAAAAAAAAAAAAAAAAAAAATTCGTATTAAAAACAGATACGCCGTATCTTGGGGAAAAGATGCGTCGTATCGAATTAATTAAACGCGTTGTATTTTCAAAAATTAAACGCAATACGCCGTATCTGAGAGATCAGATGCGCCGTATCGTTTGATTTAGCACAGTACAACGATAGCAGAACAGAAAAATACGAAAAATAAAAACAAAAAATAAAAACACACAAACAAAAATAAACACACAAAAATAAAAGAAAACAATTAACACACAATACAACAAATATGCAAAATAATACAATGATGCAATTAATCTAATAAAAAGAAAAACCTAATTAAAATACTAATCAAATTAACAGATAATAACAATTCACTCCCCGGCAGCGGCGCCAAAAACTTGATGCGTATGCGTGTCGTAGTATAGTTTTAGCAGTTTTAATGCCTACTCAAGTTTTAAATTTATATTTAGCCGACTTATCAATAACACACACACTTAACGAGCAGTGTACCCGGTCAGTATGAATATAATGGTAAGTAGAGTGTCGATCACTAGGAGTGGAACGTATTATCTCGTTATTCTAATCAGTATTTTAATATCCTAACGCAAGGGGGTTTCAGCCTGAGAGACTGGCACGATTTGTTTGCAATTAAATAATAAAATAAACCAATAGGCACGAATCAGCAAGTAGCACACACGTACACAGATAGATACTCGAGACAATAAGAGGGCTGTCCTTATGATTAAGTAGATTGTCACTTGTTTTATTGATAGCTTTATATGAAGTGTATGTAGTTAATCCTTTCTCGTTGGTCCTAATCTTATCGGCGAGTAAACCCTTAATGATTACTTATGTCTAAAAGTTATTCCTAAGTGATCAATTTAGTAATAACCGTGGGAGCCACCTTATGTCCCGCAGTCAAATGCCCTCAAGCCACTAATAAACACAGAGGTTATCAATGCACTAATAAGTAGTAACCAAAGACATCAACATATAAACTTTAATTGATGGGAAAGCAAGTATTAAAGGGAGTGCAATCTTTCGTTGTCACATTACACAAGCCACCAATCCTGATGAATTAAAGTTTGCTAACACAATAAAACAAAACTACTTAATGAATTAAACACATGCAGCACCTTCTTACAGCTCTTGTATCTTTGATTTAGGTGTGTCTTGTGCTGCCTCCTTGACTGAATTCGTCCTTCGGTTCTTCTGTTCGGACTTAGGTTATAATGTTCGGAACTCTTTAATTCGTCTGGTTTACGGGGTATTTATAGTTTCTGTCTGAGGGAAGATGCGGCGCATCTACTAAGTAGATGCGGCACATGTACTTAACTTCGCGTGGGGTCCAAGATTATAATATTCAGGAATATTCGTACATCGCCAGAAGATGCGGCGTAACTCCATGATTAGATGCGGCGCATGTCCTCTTGTATCTTGGATCATATCTGGTGATATCTTGATAGAGATGCGGCGCATGTCATGAGTGAGATGCGGCGCATCTGGAGCAGATTAGTCTTGATCTTCTTCATTTCAATAGACTCTTAACTTTATGCATGTTTTGCTCCATAATCAGTCACAAATCGCCAAGTTTCACCAAATGCTTGTTTTTACCTGAGAATTACAAAAGTAAACGATTAAGTATCAATCCTCATACATAATACAGTAAAACAAGTCAAATTAATAGGATAAATGATAGTAATAAAATTTACTTATTTGAGTTCATCATGGTGAAATATGTTTTTTTTTAAGAGTTAAATTTTCAAAAGTTTAATTGAGTGATGAGTTTTGTACCAAAGTAAGAACGGCTCACCCAATTGTGACAAACTATCAGAGGGGTTTAAGGAGGGTACACATTAAATTGTGACCTTAAAGAAACGGGTTTTTAATAGCTTTATGCTAACCTTTGTTTCTCCGCTCCTTTGTGCGTCAAATTGGAGGTACCTAGTACGACTATTTTTTTGTACAAAACCATCTTAAGGGTGAATTAGCTTTAATTCCATGCGCCATTTTGTGGTAATTATCCGAAACACTAAGTCTTTGGACTTATGTAAAAGTACGATATAATGGACGATAATTAAAGGTAATTCTTTGATTAGTGAACCCAATACCTCAATCAAAAGTTTGTTAATTTAATCTTAGTAAATTGGTTAATAAAAGGTTTTTATTAAAACCTATGTTATGAAGTTGTATGTATGCTTCTTCATACATAATTTTTGATTACATATATCAAAAAACTAGTACCCTTTAATTTAAGTTTATGCCATCTAATTATAAGAAACACTTGAAGTCACCATTTAGCCTAAGTGAGACCTTAGTTAGATTGTGATGACAAGGTAAATTTCATGACTACGTGAGACGTACATGAGAATTTTCAGTTTCTAAATTAGATGACTTAATTGAGTTGTTAGTAAGACCTAGAACTCAAGGCATAAGATGGGCATGAAACATGCTTACATTGCAACTAGGTTTGGCAATTGTAAATCCCATAATGATCTAGGAATTGAAAAATGTTTGTCAATTATTGTTCGACAATTACCTTGTTGAATACTTTCATTACTAGCAGATCAACTGATGTAATGGAACAATATCAATTAGGATCCTAGCTTTAAGGAAATACTAGGGTTTATATGAATATTTACCAACGGGTATTTTATTTTCTTAAAGATCTAATTATCGAAAATACTGAAATTGAATTTTGTTAATTCTTTTAAAAGTATTAATGCAACGTTAAACCGTAAACATAAGTTATTCTTTTATCGGTAAATTGATCTACACCCGTAGGGGTTTTTGTCTAGAGTCAACTTTACTGAGAGAATAAACCTAGCCTCCTTCCATAAGAGAAGCGTGAGACTTAATCTTATTCCTTTTCATGAATCAGAAAGGTATGATAAGAAAATTAGAATTGTCTAAATTCTAAATACATAACTCATAGCAAACTTTAATAGTTAACAGAATTGCACATTTTCCATAGAGATTTCTTTACCCTCTTACGGTAATTGAATTCTCATGTAACAAATATGACATTTGGTTAACTGGAAAACATGTGTAACTTTTTATGAGTTATTAAATTAGAAGCTATACTAATTACCGCAAAATGGTAAATGAAAAACTAGTATATTTTATCTAGTTGTTTGTTTTGACCATTTAAATGTACTACATACAATTGTTGGAATGGTAAACCTATTAAGGAAGAAATTTCATGCCCAATTTTTCAAGTTAATTGCATTGATGGATAGTCCATCATCTACGTAGTAAAATACACTCTTTTAGTACCTAAGTAATTATTACGAATGGGTTTTCTCAAAGATGTAGGAAAGTAAATAGCACACTATTTTCTTTCACTGGTTAATGAAAAACTTTTAATGTTATCAAATCCAGTGGGAGCATTGTATTCTTATTACTGAATAAGGAATTATTGTAATGATCTCTAATTCAGTGGGAGCAACAAGCTTTGTCATCTTGGCAGTAATCTACATTATCTCTAAAATGTCTTAAGATAATTACTTTCCAAATATAGACACTCATATTTTCAAGGATAGTCATGTGCGTTTCCTTGTTAATTAAGTAGTTCTATATCTACTAGTTATGCTAATATCTATGACACAATCATATTGATCACATAAACAAACGTTTGTCATGTTGTTTATCTGCTACATGACGTTGTTCCATGTACATGTGGGAGAAAATTTTATTGTGTGCAAGGTACAACACATAGGAATATGATTTAAAGGATTCTCCTGACTGCAAGGTAAGAGACTAACGTTCTAATATGACTTATACACATCTAATCCAAGAAAAACTTGAAGTTGCAACTTAGATTAAGTGAGATCTTACTAGATTGCAATGACAAGGTGAATCTCCATGATTACGTGAGACCGTACCTGGATAATTTACTATTTTTAAATTAGACAACTATTAAGAACATGTGTCAAGATAATAACATAGACTACTTCAATTCTAATATTTATGTATTCATGGAATGACATGAATAAATTATTTATGTACTCTTGGAATGACATGAATAAATGAAGTAATCTAATACTAATTCAAATTGAATAGTTATGTATTTTTGGAATGACATAAATAAATAAAGTAATAAAATTAACTTGAAATTACTATTGAAACCAAATTGGTGGTGTTCATGAATACTTTAGTTAAATATGTTTACGTTTTATTGTAAAGTCACAAACATAAAGTCTTTTAATTGTTATAAGACTTATAATAAAGTAAGACGTTAACTTGTTATGTTTTTAATTAAGACATACACAAGAAGTCATTGAGTTGATCAATGATTTATAACGTATAGTGGAATTATAACATTGTATGTCTTTTTGTTGAGGCATGAACATGAAGTGACTTGGCCAAAAAGTACTTGTGTTATAAAGCATGCAATTGGCTTGGAAACTCTATTATATCATTAAGATGACTTAGTTGGTAAATAGATAAGCCAAAAAAAATATGGTTATATTAAAATATTGCTAGATTGTTCACAATATTATTTCTAATGAAATACCACATGTTTCTGATATGTTCAGTTAGGAATATCAAACTCTTGTTACATTTTTTGATTCAAGATAACTATATTTCCTTTTCTTCCAATGGTTATCAAGGTTAGAATATTGAGTATGGATTGGACATACTTAATAAGACTCCAACCTATAAGATTAATAAGACATCATTATAATATGAAATGTGATGAATCACATTAAGTCTTAAAATGAAATTCTGAATTTGTTAAACTTCTATTGAAAAAGGTTATTAACAAACTCATGTCAGGAATTGTCATTGTGTTTTGTAATGTACCAAAAGAAAACATTGTATTATTGCTCTATTTGCTGAGTATTTATAGATAGTCTATAAATTACAAAAGGCAAGTGGGAGTTTTTTTTTATATCTTGTAAAGATAAAATTACAAAATACAAAATCTTCTAAAATACACTAGTAAATATCATAATGAGGCTAGACATGTAAATGTTAAATCTCAAAATGATGGGATTCTCATTCATAGGTCTGCAAGGATATCTCAGATATTTGATTGATATGCTATGAATATGAGTTACATGATTATGGTAAACCTAATAATCATTATAATGAATTACCAAATATTGAATTGGGTAAATTACTCATACTATGAATGTTAAGATGCTGTCCATAAAGATAATCAATTTTTGGAAACTTGGTTTATCTTGAACTCTATAGTTAGACTAGATAAGGGAGATGAGTTTCTTCAAAGAGAATGAAAACCCTAGTGGTTTAAATCTTTGTGTAGAAATCATATGGACAATATTGTACATATTTAATGCATGTGTTATGACAAGATTATTGATCACGCTTAAGCAATTAACTATGATTGAATGTTCTTTCCTTGACACATTAAATATATAAAGATGATAGTTGTCATACTTACTTTCATTAATATGAAAAATGACAATAGAATATCAAAACTCTTTCCTGAGTAATTACTTGAGTGAGGATGGTAAGTAATCAAAAGGAGTTTATGGATTCAAAATAATCTTTGGAAGTGTACAAAATGCAATAATTCATGAATGGATAAATGCATGCATCTAGGAGATAAAGATTATGTGAATTATTAAAATCCATGTTTTGATTTATAATTAAAATAAGATAACTCCTAAGTATTCTTGAAAGCTAGTGGGAGTATTATGTTTAATTTACTAAATCATATATGTTGTATAACATATAGAAAGTAACATTCCATATAAGTAAAATGTTAAGTATTAGTTTGGAATGAAACTTCTCTTGAAAGATCTAGAAAATAAAACATGTAACCTTAGAATAAATGTTTATTATTAATAAACATGTGTGGTAATTAAAATAAATCTAATAGAACATACCATATCATTTAGATAGTCTAAATGGATATGTATCTTTTGAAAAGATAGAACATGAACGAAATCTTAGTCTGACTCAAAGATTTTCATGTACATCATGTTATTGTATCATGCTTGATTATAAGATGATTTGACAACATTGATATCTATTTAAAAGTTATTAGATAAATTATGTAATGAATATTCTAATAGACTATGTTTGGATATAGAATTACATCCTCAGCCTGGAGTTGTTCCTAGATTATATGGATGAACAATATGTCAATTGTTGAGCAAATTGTCATCGCCTACAAACTTGAAAGTATGGAAGGCATCAAACATTACACAATAGATATTAAAGTTCACGGAATTTTAAAGAGCATATTGTTGTTTGTATACAATTATGTTGTTTTAATTGAGATGACACTTAATACTAGTCATGGTAGGATTTTATCTTTGTTAATGGCCATGTGAATTAGTTGTGCTTTACTAAGAGCACAATTGCATTATACATTAAAGAATAAGAATACTTTAAACTTTAAAATGTTTGAAAGTTTGATTATCATAAAATTGGTGATTGAGATTGTCACACACTTTATGAAATATTATGTGGCAATATCAAATTATTTGAAAGCACGCATACAAGAACTTCACTAGATGAATTCTTGAAATAAGTATTCTCAAAATTATGATAGATCAAAGTTAGTTTATTTATGTTTTGTCAACAAGTATGATTGATCATGACTTGAGACATAATTCATCAACTAGAATTTTCATGCATTGATCTATTTATTATTTGGATAAAGGATGTTAAGCATTTATTATTTGTATTGAATTTAAGTACTTGATACGTTTGTTTTCATTAATAATAAATTGTGTCTTATATTTGCATTTTTAAATCCATGAATAACTTATGTTATTCTAAATAGTCCGTTGTCAATTAATGATATGGGAATATCATTAAATTAAGACAAATCTGAGTTTTGGTAAAATATACTTGAAAGTATATTGATGCGTTGACATACCAATTTCACATCATATTCAATGAATTGAATATAAGACTTATCCCAAACTACATGATTGTACTTTATGGATCTTGTCTTCAAGTAATCATGAATAGTTATCCTCAGACTTGAGATACCAAAGAACTGTCATGAATGTAGTGCATTTCTGTGAAGCAATTTAACGCTATACGTAACTGGTAGTTATAAGGATTATTTTCAAAAGTGTTGCAAAGTTCATAGGTTTGGATTGTAGTCAATAAAGAATTTGTTCCTTCAAATTTGTTTTGAAGTTTAATACTGTTGGGCCCCTCGTAGGGTTGACAAGATGTTTGCGTGCGCACGCCCAAGATCTATCTGGAATACGTTCAGAAGATTTGGTAATCTTGCTCAATCATAAACAACGAGAAACAAAATAGTTAATTATCGAATGACTGAGATCCATGTCACACCCCCAGAATTGGGTCCAGCGGAAGCTTACATGTCGTTGGGTGCAACTCAATTGGTATCACAACACAAGTACAAAGAACGGTCTTCATTACAATCATTTAGAATATATTTGAGAAATCAGAAGTGTTAAATTTACATCATGAAAAGTAGTGTGGAAATAGGCCTTTAAATAAGTTAAACGGTCCCCAAATGAATATCAGAGTCTTCTATGACCATGCCATGCCCTGCCAAAAGCCTCCAGTAGCATGCTATTGCTTATACCTGAAAATACATGCTAAAGTGTCAACACGAGGTTGGTGAGTTCATAGAGTTTAGTGTAAAATGTATGGCATTGAATGAAGATTTCCCAGCAAAGGCGTTATAAATCCACCCAGTTCCAAGCCCCGCCCATACAAGACTTGCAACCTGTGTGTTTACAACCCACTGCCAAATATGATTTGGTTTAAGTGAACGTCAAATGATTTATGGACCACAAAATTTAATGTTAAGTGTGACAATGTCGCTATACAAAGGTAAGTGTGATCATGTCTCCATGACAATGTCGCCATATAAATAAATCTGACAATGTCGCCATATAAATAAATCTGACAATGTCGCCATGAGAATGTCGTCATAAGATAAATTCTGACAATGTCGCCATATAATCTAATCTAGCAGTGTCGCCATGACAATGTCGCCATATATATATATATATATATATATATATATATATATATATATATATATATATATATATATCTGACAATGTCGTCATATAACTAAAATAATACGTAATTAACAGTCCATAACATAGGCAATATGAAATGGCTTAATGTACTAGTGTACATACGAAAATAATCCAGGGTGAAAAATGTAAACACAAAATGCTTTCGAGTAACAAATCAAGTATTCTAGCCAATCAATAATGTTTTGAAAGAAAAATCACATTTCAAGTAAAACAAGCATGGAGTTTAATTGTAAAATGAGCATGTATTCTCCCCCAAAACAGTTACAAAACAAGTAAAAGTAGGGGCCCTGAACTCACCCGATGCGATAGAAACAATGATAATATTGAATATGCTGAAATGAGGCTCGGTATCTAACCACGACCTAATATGAGGATATGATCTAATTTAAGCAAATGAAATGATGCTACATATGCAAATACGTATGTTATCGATACCACTCGTTAAATTTGAAAATAATGTTTATCGTCGAAAAATACATTTTTGACGTCTCGTTAAGTTATTAAACACTTCCCAGGTAAATATGTCACAACGATATTCCACGATCGTCGTATGGTGTTCTATCGGCAAATATAATGTTTTCGTCGCAATTTAATATTTTTCTTAACTTGTGAAAATATGTTCAAATGACCTCGTAAAACTAGTCGTGAAATATTGTACGTTAAGTGTTAGTGAGTAAACCCGTCGTCCTTGAAAACCTTGTAACAATACCTTAATGTCGTGTTATTTAACTTTCGATCATACGCGCCTCGATCAATTAGAAAATCGGCTATCGATGTTGTGTCTCTCAAAAACACTAGTTTTTACACTTAGAACATTTTCTATTAGTGGGCTGTCAAAATAGATTGTGAATCGTCGGGCTTTAAACGTGTATATCTCAGTCGTTATAAGCTCGTTTACTACGTTCTTTAAACGTGTAAACGCCTCGTTTTACTCCTTGAAATTCGTGGGACAGCGCGCATAATTTTTAGAAAACTAGTTTTCGTCGTCTAACTTTGAAAAGTCATAACTTTCTAATCGTAAGTCGGTTTTTACTCATTCAAGCGGCCACGGTTTCGTTTTTGAAATTATTTTCTAAATATGAAGGCCAAAATAGTCCAAAAGTTACTGAGTTTTCCAGATTTCACGTTTTTGGAAAGTAGCTATTTCTATTGTTGAAAAATCAATGTTTAAGGTTCAAGACTAGTTCAAAACTTAATCTAACCACTTCCAATCAACACCACAACCTATCTAATCTTACCATACACCTTATTAAGGTGTCATGGGGTCCTAAACATCACCAACTTTGGTGGGTTTCATGAGAATGCAACTAAAAATCCATAGATCTATGTTTATGTTGAAAATGGGTAACAAGTGGTATGTTTAACATAAATATTTGCATAGCTAGCTACTAATATAACTTGAAAAACAATCAAATGAAAGTATGAAAAGATTAAGAAGATGTTCTTGAAGCTTACTTGATGATTTGATGAGATTTGGATGAAAATGTATAAAAAAACCTTGAGTTTTTATCACAAAACTCTAACGAGGAAGATAAATGGAGCTAGATTATAACTTGTTCTTCAAAAATTGATGGATGATTGTTGGTGTTGTGTTCTTGGCCGATCCAACAAGGAGAGAAAAGAGAGGATATTTAGCTTATTTTTCTAGTGAAATTGTTATGTATGTGTTTGTCTAATTAATTCAAGAAACATATAGGCTAGTGCATTAATTGAATGGTACTTAGTAATCAAGTAAAAATGGACACTTGGGGAGCTAGGGGGGGGGGGCGGCACATGTGGGATATTGGAAGAGATTTGAGGTTAATTAATGAACTCGTCTCCCATTTAATTTGAATTAGTTGTTTAGTGTATACATTAGGTGTTATCGTGTACCGAGTTAACTAGAAATAAATCGTGACGAGTTGAAATAAAATACGACGAAGTTGTAAAAATTGTAAAATCATATTCCTTGCATGAATCGGGTGTTAGAATGTTTATCGGGTTGAAAATTCGCAAACCGACGGAGTTATAAGCTCCTAACGGAAAATATAGCAATTGGTTTAAAAACACCGGGTAAAGTAATAATATAATTTTTATATCATTAAAATTAGCATGAAAATATATTAGGATCATAGTCGGGAGTATTGGGTATTATGTTAGTAGTAATGACTGAGTGGTAACGTTTAACAAATAAACGAACATACGTAATGAAAAACACACAAACCCGTGCATGACTTAATATGATAATGATGTTACGGATGATATGTAGACTACTCTAGTATATATGAAGTGTCCTTACTGATGATGCATGAATACGCAGCTAAACCTTACTGGTTACGTGAATTTGAATACCCGTAAACCTAGTTTACGAGATGATGAATGATGACAATGAATAGTGATTTTTCTCCGAGGATGAATAGTATTTTGTGAATAGTGAAATTTTTAAAAAATTCTCAAAGTCTCAAACTGACTTTAAAAATGATGAATAGTGAAATGATGAATAGTAACCCATGAATAGTAATTTCCCGAGATGAATAGTGAAATTTTGAAGCTTGAAAAGGACCTGAAATTACGAGTTGTGACAATCCATATCCATATTAATGATGACATGGTATTAGTAACAAAAGGATAATAATAATGATGAATCATTAAAAGGTTTTTCCAGGAGACCTTACTCGAGTTGTACTAAAGGCATCGGTGTGTTGCTAGACGTTAACCGATGTGATTACACTATTAAGATATGTTCAAATGGGGGCTGTTAGTTTATGGACATAAATTAATAGACGTATGTTAGGATCGAACTCGAGACCACGGGATTGCACACTTTACGTATGAAGAATTAATGAGTAATAATTAATATATAAAACGTTATATATTTAATTATTAAATACACAAAACGACTAACGAACGTTAAGTAATTATCAATAATTGACTAACGACCGTTAACTAACAAAAGGAAAGGACTATAGATGGAATTACAGGTCAAGAGGCTTCTAGAACCCCCTAAGGAGGTGTGGCCGATCGGTTTGGGCTTGGGGATACCCAATCCCATTCCAACTTGTCTTCCAAGTTTTCTAATCTATAAATACAAGGCTTATGGTCATTTTTTTGTATCACTTGTACACGCACAATAACCTAAATCCTTTGTTTTCTTCTCTTGTTGAATTTGGTCGATCACTTAAACCCTAAAAGGGTGATCGAATTTTTTTGATTATTAAGAAATCTGTTTTGTGTTTTCTTTAACTAGCATTAACGTTAAATTGGTATTAGTACATGGTACTAACACACTATTGTTAGTATCTTGGATTGAATTGAAAAAAGGTAAGGGGCAATTCTTATAATCTATATAAACCCTAATTAGGGTTCTTATATTGATCAAGTTAATTTCTAGCTTGGAATTGTAAGTGGTACGCATACTATTTACTTTTCAGTTAGTTAATTACAATTATATATTCCTTACGCTTCCGCATTACTTTGAGGTTATTTGTGTTTAATTTATGATATGTCATGTAATTAAAAACCAAAAATAATATCATTTCCAACTGTATCGTTCCTCACTGGCTTTGTGTCAAAATATGTTCGGTTACGAAACCTCCAAATTGACCACAACGTAGTTTGAATCACCGCGTCGAAACATGTCTTTGTTTTGCTACGAAGGTTGGTCGCGTCAGCCCATGAAATAAGATTAGCTAAGGACTTCAGATAACCATCAAAGCCCCACCATTTAGAGACCCATTCCCAAATCGATTTAGCAAAACCACATTCCACAAAAAGATATAGTGAAGTTTCAAGTGCATCATCACAAACAGGGCATCGCGTTGAGTCGAGATCAATACCGCGTCTATCAAGATTGCACCGTGTGGGTAGTCGATCAATAGCTAAACTCCATGAATGGATGTCAAGTTTGATCGGGATCAATCTATATCAACGTATTGATCCGCAACTGAGAGGAGAGCTTTGTCTTCGATATACCTCCTGAAGGACGAAACAAAGTAGTTTCTTGATGCGACCAAAGTGTATCCCAAAAATCAAAAGATGAAGAAGTGTCAAAGTGTTGAAGAGTATTGAGAAGCCCACATAACTGTTTTTTTTCTTCACCATCTCTTATGGGCAGTCTCCATTGCCAAGTCCTAGTAAAATGCCCATTGTGATTGTTGCAGCGATCCACTATTTTTCAATCTTTCATAGTTTCCAGGGAATACAAACGAGGGAATAATGTTTTAAATTTCTGGTCTTCATACCAGTGGTCATTCCAGAAAGCAAAGGAGTTGCCATTCCCCACTTTTATTGTAAAAACAGAATCCAGTGTTGGGAATTATCACATGAAAAGACTTAATATGAAGAACAGACTTAAGTCTGCTGGGTTACAAAGTTAAGTCTGTTAGTTGTATTTTGTAATAGTTAAGTCTGCCTTTGTATTGTTAAAGTCTGGTAGGTAGTATTACGTAGTTAAGTCTGGTTGACTTATTAGGTAAGTCTGTTTATGAAAGTTAGGAAAGTTTGTTAGCTATAAGTTAGGAAAAGATACGTAGTTATCTTTATAGATTATACGTATATTCTTCTACATGTTTTGTATCTAGGGTTTCCTTGGTGTATAAAAGGAACCCTAAGGCTTAATAGTTTATACGAACATACGTGTGTTAGTTGTATGCATATTGATTGAAAGAATTAGTAATATACGAAGTTAGTTATTGATATTGTGTTCTTCATTGTTCATTGTTAAGATTCCGCATTAGCAATAAACAACCTGTTAGAGTTTCTCACTTAGATTGATTTGGATTTATTCAAGTCGTCTAACAAGTAACAAAGGCTACTTGGATCCATAATTCGTGTGGACCTACAAGTGGTATCAGAGCCTGTAGAGAGACACTGAGTTCGAAGAAACACAAAAATCACAAACACAAATCACTTAAACAAACCCTACAAAATGTCTGTCAAGAATGGTGATGCATTCTCAAACCACAACAGTGAAGATGAAGTCTCAAACCATGAAGATGAAAAATCAGAAGCTGGCACATCCAACAACAAATCACAACCACAAACCATACCTGCCACAATTACCATATCAAACATAAAACTCCCTATCTTGAAGAAGGATGAGTATGACATATGGGCTATGGAGATGGAGCAATATCTCGAATATATTGACAACGAGGTCTGAAAGGTCATACATGATGGAAATTCTAAGAAGAGGGTTTCAGTTGGCAAGGATGGAGTTGTTAGGGTGTTACCACCAGTATCTACTGAAGAGAAGTATGTTGTGGAAAAAGAGAGAAAGGCGAAAACTATATTGCTGATGGCTCTTCCCAAGGAGCACTTGAGAAGGTTTCATGGCATGGATGATGCCAAAGAAATTTGGGAGGCTATCAAGAAAATATTTGGAGGGAATGCTAACTCCAAGAAGATGCAAAAGGCTGTTCTTAAACAGCAATTTGAGGCATTCAGTGTATCCAGTTCAGAGGGGTTGGAAAATGGCTATGACAGGTTTCAACATCTTCTATCAAAATTGGAGGTTCATGGTGCAGCCGTGTCTGAAGAAGATGCAAACCACAAGTTTCTCAGATCACTACCAACAGAATGGTCAAGTGTGTCAATGACCATGAGAATGAAGGAAGAAATTGACACCATGACAACTGATAACCTGTACAACAATCTTCGGGTTTTTGAACAGGAAATCCAAGGAAAAGCATCTTCAAGTTCTACAAATGTTGCCTTTGTTTCTCAAAACAAGGGCAGCACTAACAAGGTTAAGTCTGGTGGTTCTAGTTCTGGTGGTTATGAAACTTCTTCAAGCAGAATGAGAGAAAGAGAAGTACCAGCTGGCTTTGCTGATGAAGTTGTTTATTCTCTATTTGCCAAGAATTCAGAAGAACTAGATCTTCAAAGTGATGATCTTGAGCAGATAGATGATGTTGATGTTGAGGAAATGGATATTAAGTGGCAAATTGCTATGATTGCCCTTAGGATGAAAAAGTTTTATAAGCAGACTGGGAGAAACATCAGGTTTGATGGGAAGACAGCTGTTGGGTTCAATAAAAAGAATGTGGAGTGCTACTATTGTCGCAAATCGGGGCATTTTGCTAGGGAATGCAGAGAAAAGATGGCTGCTGATGGGAAAAAGAAGAAGGGTTCTGACTCTCAAGATAATGACAACATGGGGAAGAATCAGATGAGCATGTTGACATTGGAAGCTGGAGCTGTGAATTGGGATGAGCACACACCAGAGGAAGAAGTACCAAACCATGCACTTATGGCTATAGGTTCCAGTAATGAGGTATCTTTGTGTTCCAAAATATGCATTGATTCATACAATCATCTTAAGGCTTTGTGTGATGAACAATTAAAAGAAATAGGTGACCAGGAAGTAAAAATTCTTGCTTATACTAAGGCTGTTAAAACTTTAGAAGCACAAATAGTCAACTATCAAAATAAACAAGCTTCCTTAAATGAAAAACTCACCTTTCAGGCTAATGCAATATATGAGAAAGATGAAAAACTGAAAAGATATAGGAGAATAGGCATGAAAGCAGTGAAAGAAAGAGATGAATTGCAAAAGATAGTTGACTCATGGAAAAGTTCTTCTAAAAATCTGTTCAGACTGGTTGATTCCCAAATGAGCTCTACAAGTAAAATTGGCTTAGGTTATGAGATTAAGTCAGATAGTGAAGTTCTAAGCTATGAGGAAGAGATGGACAGATCTGTATTCAAATGTAGAAAAGAGGATTCTATTGGTAGACCAGTGTACAATAGGTTCATAAAAACTGATGATTTTAAAGGGGTGCCACCTCCATTAAGTGGAGATTACACTCCTCTACAAAAGGAAGACCTTGATGACTCTTTATTTGTGTATGGTAAAAAGGGTCCTCAATATACTGAGACAGGCAACTCAGATGACAAATCAAGTGAATACTCTACTTGACAAACCAATGACAGTGAAGGATCCACTAGAGATGGCTCTGAGCAGTCTGAATCAGAATCAGAGATTGAACCTAAAGAAGTTTTTGAGTCAAAATATGTCAAACATAGTGAACCAGTTGTGACTACACCTAAAACTGATACAGATAAACCTAGTTGTGATACTCACATAAAATCTCCTAGGGAGTCTGTCAAGAATCAAGAGTCACCAAAATCTGATAGGATGAGAAGAGAGTATAGGAGAAACTACACTTTTGGTCCTAAGAGGTGTTTTGTCTATGGTAGTCTAAGTCATTTGATTAGGGACTGTGACTTTCATGAAAATAGGATGAAAAGAGAGGCTGAACTTAGGAAGCACAAGAGTGTTAATACTGGCCATATGAATGTTAAACCTGTTTGGAATAATGCAAACAGGATTAATCATGCAAATAAGTTTGTTTCTAGACCAGCACAAATGAATACTAGTAGACCTCAAGTTAATTCTGTTAGGTCACAAGTTAATTCTGGTTGAACAAATTTTAATTCTGATTGGTCAAATTTTAATTCTGGTTGGCCAAATGTTAATTATGTTAGGTCACAAGTTAATTCTGGTAGGCCTCATGTTAATTCTGTGCAGCCAAATGTTAATTCTGGGTGGTTTAATCATTCTGGACCCAGACAACCAGTAAATAGACCACAGGTGAACTCATATAATCAAAGAAACAATTTTTATAAACCTCATTCACCTGTGAGGAGTCCTTTTGCTACAAATACAGCACAAACTTCACAACCAAGTGCTGTAAGGGAAAATGAGGAATCTGCTGTTAAGACCCCAGCATGTTGGTCTTGGGATCCATTTAAGAACACACTTACCTACGAATCCAAGAACAACAATGGATCAAGTTCATACAAGACTTATAAATATGTTGATCCACAGGGCAGACCCAAGCCTTCAGAGGCCTGGGTCCTAGAGAGAAACTAATTTCTCTACTTTTGTGCAGGAACATCCGCTGAAGAACATGGAAGACAAAGGTATATTTGATAGTGGGTGCTCTAGGCACATGACTGGTAACAAGAATCATCTGAAGGATTTTCAAGAATTCAAAGGAGGTTCTGTTACCTTTGGAGGTAGCAAGGGGCAAATTACTGGTAAAGGAAGGATTGTTGTAGGCAATTTAGAATTTGACAATGTATCTTTTGTAAAAGAACTAGGGCAGTTTAACCTTTTCTCCATATCACAAATTTGTGATAAGCAGCATAAGGTGCTTTTTAGTGAAACTGATTGTTTTGTATTGACTTCGGACTTTAAGATACCTGATGAAAGTCAGATCCTTCTTAAAGTTCCTAGATAATACAACATGTACAGTTTTGATATGAAGCAACCTGATCCTGCAAAAGGTTTTGCCTGTTTGCTTGCAAAAGCCACATTGGATGAATCTAAATTGTGGCATAGAAGGTTAGGTCATGTTAACTTTAAAAACATAAATAAACTTGTGAAGAATAACCTAGTTAGAGGATTGCCTTCAAAAGTTTTTAAGAATGACCATACCTGTGTAGCTTGTAATAAGAGCAAACAGCATAGGGCATCTTGTAAGGCTAAGTTAGATAGGTTTGTTTTTGAGCCTTTGCATACTTTACATATGGATCTGTTTGGCCCTACATCTGTACAAAGTATTAACCATGCTAGCTACTGCCTTGTCATCACTGATGATTGTACTAGATTTTGTTGGGTGTTCTTTATGTCTAGGAAAGATGAAACAAATCCATTAATTCAAACTTTCATTAGGCAGATAGAAAACCAACTTAATAAAAAGGTTAAGATCATTAGGACTGACAATGGCACAGAATTTAAGAATAGGAGCATGATTGAGTTTTGTGGTAATAAAGGAATCAAGCAACAATATAGCAATGCTAGAACTCCACAGCAGAATGGAGTTGCTGAGAGAATGAACAGGACCCTAATTGAGGCAGCTAGAACTATGCTAGCAGACTCACTCTTACCCACAACCTTTTTGGCAGAAGCAGTTAGTTGTGCTTGCTACATATTCAATAGGGTTAGAGTGACCAAGCCTCAAAATAAAACACCTTATGAGCTTATTTTTGGCCATAAACCAGTTGTTAGCTATATAAGGCCTTTTGGGTGTCATGTGACCATTCTTGATACATTGAGTGTGCTTGGCAAATTTGAAGGAAAGTCTGATGAAGGGTTTCTAGTTGGGTATTCACTGAATTGTAAGGCCTTTAGGGTATACAATTTAGTGACCAAGAAAGTAGAGGAAACTCTTCATGTTAATTTTCTTGAGGAAAAACCCAATGTGAAGGGACTAGGTCATAGATGGATGTTTGACATTGATTATTTAACTGACTCTATGAACTATATTCCTGTCTCTAAGGAGAATCAAGCTAACCCTGATGCAGGTTCCATAGAAGTAACTAACCATGCAGGTACACAAGTTACTTCTGATTCAAGCATTGCTGAGCAAGACAAGGCAATTGAGGAGCTTATTATGATTCCTACCACAGAAGTCAAACATGCTGCAGCTAATGAAGGAACAAATAAATCTTCTACAACAAGGAAGGAGACTATGAACAAGCCTCAAGCAAAAGACAAAAAGGCTTCTCCTTCTAAAGTGTCAGAAGATATTTCATCTTTCAGAAAAGAAGTGAATGCATTGGCTGACAAACACCTTGGGAAGAAGGATACCAGCACTAACTTGGTTAATTCTGGTAGTAAATTCATTAATTCTGCTACCAGTACTAACTTAGTTAATTCTGGTAGTGATACTGTTAATACTGCTCAACCTGAATCTACTCTAAATGCTGATTTTGATGATTCTGAGATGCCAGAACTTGAGTTCTTTGATAATCCAAATGAAGGTATTTTTGATGGGGCTTCTTATGAGGAAGAAGGAGTAATAACTGACTTCAACAACTTACCCACAGAAGTAGATGTAAGTCCAGCTCCAACACTCAGAATTCACAACATTCATCCCAAAAGTCAGATAATTGGTGATCCCAAGTCAGCTGTTCAAACCAGAAGTAGAGTGCAAAAGCTTCCTGAATCTCATGCACTTATCAGTCTTATTAAGAAGCAGCAAAGGGTCAACCACAAGGACCAACAACATTGTCTGTTTGCTTGTTTCCTTTCTCAGAAGGAACCCACCAAGGTCTCTGAAGCACTTGAAGATGAGAGTTGGGTGGAAGCAATGCAGGAGGAGTTGTTGCAGTTCAAATTGCAAAAAGTTTGGGTTCTGGTAGATCTACCTAATGGGGCTAAAGTGATAGGCATAAAGTGGGTCTTCAGAAACAAAAGGGATGAAAGAGGAGTAGTTGTTAGGAACAAGGCAAGATTAGTAGCACAAGGGTATAGACAAGAGGATTGGATAGATTATGATGAGGTTTTTGCTCCTGTAGCCAGGATTGAGGCTATCAGGTTATTTTTAGCCTATGCATCATATATGGGGTTCATAGTCTATCAGATGGATGTCAAGAGTGCCTTTTTGTATGGCACTATTGAGGAAGAGGTATATGTTCATCAACCTCTTGGTTTGGTGGATCCTGCTTATCCTAACAAGGTGTATAAAGTCATAAAAGCATTGTATGGTCTCCATCAAGCTCCCAGAGCTTGGTATTTAACACTCTCCAAGTTTCTTGAAAAGCATGGGTACAAAAGAGGTGTGATAGACAAGACCTTGTTCATCAAAAGGGACAAGAAGGATATCATTCTGGTCCAAGTTTATGTGGATGATATCATTTTTGGCTCTACTAAAAAGTCTTGGTGTGAAGAGTTTGAATGCTTAATGACGGGCAGGTTTGAGATGAGCTCAATGGGTGAGCTTACATTTTTTTTAGGACTGCAAATGAAGCAAAAAGAAGATGGCCTCTTCATTTCTCAAGACAAGTATGTTGCAGAGATCTTGAAGAAGTTTGACTTTACAAATGTGAAGACTGCAGTCACTCCCATGGAGAACAAAGTGCCTTTAACCAAGGATGAAGATGCTGATGATGTGGATGTGCATCTTTATAGATCCATGATTGGTTCTCTAATGTATCTAACAGCCTCTAGGCCTGATATAATGTATGCTGTGTGTGCTTGTTCTCGTTTTCAGGTTACTCCCAAGACTTCACATCTTCATGTTGTGAAGAGAATCTTTAGGTACTTAAAGGGCAAACCCAATTTGGGCCTTTGGTATCCCAAAGAGTCATCTTTTGACCTGGAAGCCTATTCAGATAGTGACTATGCTGGAGCAAGTCTTGATAGGAAATCCACAACTGGAGGTTGTCAATTCCTTGGAAGAAGATTAATCTCTTGGCAATGCAAGAAGCAGACCATTGTGGCTACATCAACTACTGAAGCTGAGTATGTAGCAGCTGCTAATTGCTGTGGAAAAGTCTTGTGGATTCAGAATCAAATGTTGGATTATGGTTTGAACTTTATGAACACTGTAATTCACATAGATAATGAGAGCACTATCTGTATAGTTAAGAACCCTGTATACCACTCTAAAACTAAGCATATAGAAATAAGGCATCACTTCATTAGGGATTGCTTTGAAAAGAAGCTAATTAGAGTGGAAAAGATACACACAGATCTTAATGTGGCAGACCTATTAACCAAAGCCTTTGATGGACCTAGGTTTAATTACTTAGTGGTTAATATTGGTATGATGAACCCATAGCTCAGTTTAAGGGGAGGTTACATTTAAGGGGAGGCTATATGTAAAGTTTGTATATTAGAACCAGTACTAAGTAGTTAATTCTGATTAGTAGTTAATTCTGGTAGTCTTAGAAGTTAATTCTTGTAGTAAATTTAATACTAGTTATTAAAAAAATAATAATAATAAATAAAAATAAATAAATTATTTATTAATTCTTGTAGTAGTTTTAATTCTGGTAGTTAATTTTTCTTTCTTTAAATTGTAAAATTGTTTGTTTGTATGTTTTTCTTGGTTTTCTTGGTGTTGGAACTAACATTTGCAGAAAACACATGAATTGGTGATGATCAGAAGCCTTGCTATTGCTTTTTATCAGTGTTTGTCTGATTCCTTGGTTAAGTCTGGTGAGTCAGTGATTAAGTCTGGTTGACCATTTTTAAGTCTGGTAGTGTAAAATGTAATTAATTTTATTACCGTTAGGTCTGGTCAGTCAAATAATGATTTTTCAGATAAAATAATACCGTTGCGTATTTTTCGAAACAGAGAAGTATATAAGGATAAAATTTGATAAATATCTCACTTTTATTCATTATTTGCTTCCAATTTTAAAAATCATTATTTTCGGCCTACGCTACTCTGTTTTACACTAACAATTCGCAAACCCTAACACGATTCCCAACCAGGACTTAATCATTATCTCATCTATGGCTTCTCTAAAGTTTTGTGACTAGCACAGCCAGGTCGGTTTCTTGAAGAAACCAGATAAAAGTGAAGGGTTCGAGCGGATAGTGGATTTTTTGAGAGGCTCTTCAATTCGGTATGCTTTAACTCATAATCCTACTATCTATGTTTCCCTAGTTAAGCAGTTTTGGGGGTCGGTTACCTCTGAGACTCTTGCTGATGGGACATCACAGTTAAGGGCAACTATAGATACACATGATTTCTTTATCACTGAAGCATCCATTAGGCGTAGTCTTCAATTGGATGATGCTTCAGGGGATTATATCTTGCCTAATGATGAACTTTTGGAGGGTATGAACAATATTGGATACCCCACTGATGGTATTTTTACTTTTTGGAAAAGCCATTTTACACCACAGTGGAGGTTTTTACTTCATCATTTGCTCCATTGCCTAAGTCCCAAGAGTGGTGGATGGGATCAGTTTGGAAGCAGCATTGCTTCTGCATTGGTCTGTCTTTCACTTGGAAAGACTTTTAATTTTTCAAAACTTATTTTTATGGCATGGTAGCAAATGTCAACAACAAACACAAGTTTTTAATATACCCAAGATTTCTGCAAATGATTTTGAATTTGAGACTGAAAATAAAATGCAGACTTATGTGAGTGTGGCTTTCACAACTAAAATCTTTGCTAATATGAAAAGGGGTTTTTCTGGGGCACATTGGCCACTTTTGCCTGCTATGCTTTCTGGTGCTACTAACATTGCAGGTACATCAAATGCTGAACAAGTGGAGCAAACCCAGGCAGTCCCAAGATCACCCACACCACAACAGAGATCACCATCACCAACACATGAGGAGGCTAAACATCAACCACCTTCACCTGTGCAACAACCACCATCACCCACAGCCACACCACCTTCACCTCAGCAAACCCAAGTTCCCACTCAAGTCCAAGAGGAGGATGTACATACTATGTCTGTGGAAGAAGTCTTAACACTAGTTCCTAAGCTGGTTCAGAGGATAAAGGTGTTGGAAACAGCAAAGGAAACCATGGGCAAGTCTATTATCACATTGGTTAGAAGGGTGAAGAAAATGGAAAAAGTGATGAACGAAAAGGGGGTTGCTTTTGATGATCAAGAGGGTGAGGATGAAAATTCTTCCAAACAGGGGAAGAATTTGGATGATGAACAGGTTTTCCAAACCCCAGCTAAGGAAAAGTCAGCTGAGATTAGTCCAGAAGGTTTGGAAGCTGCTGAGACACTAGCTAATTCTCTAAAGAAAATTCAACAAGAAAAGAAAGAAAAGAAGAGAAGTCTTAAAAGGAACTTGGTGATTAATGAAGATGAAGATGAGGAAGTACTTAAGTCTGGTAATAATATTAATTCTGGTGTTAATGCTGGTGAGGAAATTAAGTCTGGTGGTCAAGAAAAGTCTGGTGAGCTTGTTAGTTCTGCTCATGAGGATAAGTCTGGTAATGAGGAACAGCCTAAAACACAAAGGGAAGGAAAACAAATTATGATTGAAACTCCTAAGCCCAAGAAATCAAAGAGACAAGAAAGAGAAGAGGAAGCATCTCTAGCTGAGATTGCTAGGATATAAGAAATAGAAAAGGCTGAGATAGAAAAGGAGGAAGAACAGAAGAGACAAGATGAGATGCTTGCAAGAAAGATATCAGAAGAACTTAATGATGATCCTCTGATGCAAATGATTGAAGGAGATGATGAGTTGAGGGCAAAGTTGGAAGAGCTTAAAGCTGTTGAAGGATTGACAACAGAGGAGAGAGCAAACCAACTTGCAGAATTCATAAATGCAAGAAGGGATTCAGATACCTTGGGAGAATTTATGTCAAGAATAAAGAAAACTCAGAAGAAAACCAAGGCTCTCAAGAAGATGTCTAAAGCAGAACAGATGCACGGTATGAAGATGTATCTAAAGAACATGATGCACTCAACCTGGGAAAAGATGAGAGTAAAATCATTTGAGGAGATTGAAGCTGCATATCAGAGTGCTTATGAGAGGGATCAAGGCTATAGGCCAGTAGATTATGAAGATTCTTTGAGAAGAAGCTTTAAGAAACAGAAAGTAACAGAGTCTGAGCCAGTTGTAGAAGCTGAGAAAATGAAAGAGAAAGTGTCTGAAGTTGAGAAGGCATCTGAGGATGTTAATGAGGAAACAGAAGTTAAGAAGAAAATTGTAACTTGGACTAGAAGAAAAAGTATAGCAAGAAAGAGTAAATCCAAGAAGAAAGTACAAGAGGCAGATGAATCAGAAGAAGAAGAACCTTCATCTGAGGGTTGTACTATGGGAACAATTCCTGAAAGCTCTAAGAAACCAGCTAAAATTGTCAAATATCAAATAATCAGGACTGGACAAAGAGCTGCTAATCAGATCATAAGGGAGGACAACACTGATGTTGTATACCTTAACTTTCCAGGAATATTGAATGATGTGAGTAGAGAAGATCTCATGGATTTGCACAAGTTGGTGAATATCAAACATGGGGACAACAGACTTGAAGAGGAGTTTGAAAGGGTCTTTTAGGGAGATCTAAAAGTAATGTTTGAGCCACCATTAAGAACAGATGAGGTTTGGAAACTGCCATACCAACAAGAGATTGTTAGGTGGAGATATTTTCACAGTTGTAAGGTACATTGCTTATCTTTGGAGATGGCTCATATTTATATGCTTGCAGAAGTGGAATATCCTTTACCACCTAGGGTCTGCAAAGATATGTTGCAAAAGAAATTGCTTGCAGATGAGAAAGATGAGGTATATGAGGAGCTTTTGGATTTGATTAAGGAACAATCCTTAAAAGAGCCATATTGGGGTGTTTGAAGTGTTTGAAAGAATTTTCAAGTTGATAAGTGAGACTAAAGGAACTTCTCACTTGGTGAAGGTGCATAGCACTGACACAATAAATGGTTATCAGTCCACCATGTCTAACCCACATAAGGACTGGCTAATCCAGAGCAAACGGCTCTGGTAAAGATATTTCAAATCCTTTAATGGTTGACAATTTACCAAAAATTATATGGTATTCAACTCACCATATCTGAGTTAGTGAAGAGTTGGCTAGCCCACAAGAGTATGGCTTGTGGTAAAGGCTGTGGAAAACCATACATGGTAATCAATTCACCAAGATGAGGTGCATTCCATCAAAGAATTGGCTAGTCCAAAAGCAAACTGCTTTTGGTAAAGACTAAACAAATCCGTTGATAGTTGATGATTTGATAAAAATCATATGGTTATCAATGTACCATGGTCTTACACACCAAAACATTGGCTACTCTAGTGGTTAATGGCTATCTGGTAAAGAGACATCAAATCCATTAATTTTTAATGATTCACCTCTCACAGGTGTTTACACACCTGGTAGTGATGAGAATAGTATGAAACTTAAAAGAATTGATGTACAAGTAGTCATGGTTGCTGAAAAGATCAGATGGATTGCATATCAGATGGTGACAAGATTATTAAAGTCAAGTTGTTGCATAAAGATCAGATATGAAGTTCAGATTTGAAGAGTTAGAGATAATTCCAAGAGTTCAAGATTCAATCCTCAGAAGCTTATTCAGAAGGAACTTGAAGTTCATGAAGCATGAAGATCAAGTTAGGGGAGGATTGTTGGGAATTATCACATGACAAGACTTAATATGAAGAACAGACTTAAGTCTGCTGGGTTACAAAGTTAAGTCTGTTAGTTGTATTTTGTAATAGTTAAGTCTGCCTTTGTGTTGTTAAGTCTGGTAGGTAGTATTACGTAGTTAAGTTTGGTTGAATTATTAGGTAAGTCTGTTTATGAAAGTTAGGAAAGTTTGTTAGCTATAAGTTAGGAAAAGATACGTAGTTATCTTTATAGAAGATACGTATATTCTTCTACACGTTTTGTATCTAGGGTTTCCTTGGTGTATAAAAGGAACCCTAAGGCTCAATAGTATATACGAACGTACGTGTGTTAGTTGTATGCGTATTGATTGAAAGAATTAGTAATATACGAAGTTAGTTATTGATATTATGTTCTTCATTGTTCATTGTTAAGATTCCGCATTAGCAATAAACAACTTGTTAGAGTTTCTCACTTAGAATGATTTGGATTTATTCAAGTCGTCTAACAAGTAACAAAGGCTACTTGGATCCATAATTCGTGTAGACCTACATCCAGGTTGTCATTTAGATTAAAAAGGGAACTTTTTAGCTCGATCATGCATTTCCATGTGCTCAGTTTTGTGCAAGTCGATGGGTAATCAGGATCAAGACCCCCATGAGAACCATGTATAGAACTGATAAAACGTCTCCAAAGAGTATCTGGTTCCGTATAAAATTGCCACCATCATTTGACCAAAATGGCGAGGTTAGTGGCATGGAGGCCACCTATTCCAAGTCCCCCATAAGAGGCATATGAAATTTCTCAATAATGGGTTTCCAGCTATAACCTTTGTTCATGTTAGCACCAATAGGAAGCCCAAGATAAGTGCAGGGAAGTGAGGAGTGTTGGAGATTAAGGGTTGAAGCAAGTGAGTGAGTTTCATCGTAATGGACCCCAACGCCAAAGAATTTGCTTTTAGAAAAGTTGATTTTCAATCCGGAAGCCATATAAAAGCATCTTAAAATATGACAAAGGTTCTTAGCATTTTCAAGAGACCAATTTCCTAAGATGAGAGCATCATCCGCAAATTGTAGGTGAGAAATGTCAACATTATTTGAACCCACTTTAAGCCCTTCAAAAATGTTTTTTGATTTTGCTTCTTGTAACGTAACATGAAGGGCTTCAATGGCTATAATGATTAAAAAAGGGGAAAGAGGATCACCTTGACGAAGTCCCTTACGAATTTTGAGTTCTTTGGCAGGAGACCCATTTACAATTACCGAGCCATAGGTCGAATCAGGACATCCTCGGATCCATTTCCTCCATTTTAAGTTAAAACCCATTTGTTCCATTGTATTATCCAAGAAGTCCCAATCAAGAGAGTCGAACACCTTTTCAAAGTCAACTTTTAAAATGAAAAAATGCTCCTTTTTTTTAGCCGCCCAGGATAAATTTCATTCACTATTAAGGGGCCGTCTATAATTTGCCTCCCTTTAATATAAGCCGTTTGAACCTCACTAACAACCGAATCAATTACTTGTAATAAGCGATTGGCAAGTACTTTGGCAACAACCTTGTATTGACATCCAATAAGACTAATTGGTCTATAATCTTTGATGTGAATGGGGTCTTTGATTTTGGGAACTAAGGCAATGAAAAAGGAGTTGCAACCTTTTCGAATAGTACCATCGACTTCAAACCTTTTCACCATTTCAATGAAATAATTACCGATAGTATCCCAAAACCTCTTGATGAACTTAAAAGTAAACCCATCGGGGCCCGGGGCCTTCTCACCTCCACAACTCTAAACGGCATCTTTGATTTCCTTATTAGTGAAATGTGCATCAAGGAGAGATGTTTCAAAGTTGGATAAAGTCTTGAAAGGATTGCTAGTGAACTTTGGTCGAACAGAAGAAGTTCTTTCATTTATTTTTTTATTTATTTATTTATTTGTGAAACTCGAATATGTGTGAAGTGACTAACAAAGGATCTGAGATCCAAGACCCATTGATGAACAACCCATTAATCTGTGAGCCTGAGAAGTTGCTGTTGAGAGTACCGTGGAAGAACTTTGAATTTTCATCCCCTTCGATGGCCCATTTGATTTTTGCTTTTTGCATGAGATCGAGGTTTTTTACGTGTTCCATATCTTCAATGTGCTTTAAGGAAGATAATCGTTCGACAATTATGATATCTAAGCTAAGTTCTCGGCTTTGGTTTACAAACATCTACTTAGCTTTAATGAATCCATCAAGCAATCATCTTTCTGGATTACTTGTTTTCGCATATCCTAATTTTAGATTTCAACAGTTGGAGTTTGAATTTGACAAGAGTCTGGGATGATTGACTATGGGTTTTGGAAGCGACTGATTACACTAGACCACCCATGAGAAATCACGTTAGCTAGATCCTCATGTAATAACCAACTATTGCAGAATTTTAAAGGGATTGGTCCATAATCCGCTGAGTGTGTTTGAAGCAGAAGTAGACAATGATCAAACAGCGGTAGAGCGGTAAGGATGGCATTAGGCCACATGGAAGTGAAGTGAGGAGATCCTAGAATACGATCAAGTTTACTTAAATTAGTACCATATCTATCCATTCTAGTATATTTTTTTCCTACCATAGGCAAATCAATAAGACCAGAATCATTAATAAACCCATTAAAAATGTTTGCACCTCTTTTACAGAACCTAGTGCCTAATCTTTCATTTTCATTCCTTACTTCATTGAAATCACCGAGAATGATATACATGGAGTGAAAGGTGAGAATGAGGTCAGTAAGCCTCCTCCAAATGCCAAGCTTTATGTTGATATCTTGTGGGGCATAAACTACCACCATAAGACAATCAACATCAAAGTTCAAGGCATGCAATTCTAGTCTCCTCTGATCATCTTCAAGTCCTAAAGGAAACCCATAATTGTCTTATTTATTATGTAGTAAATAATAATTCAAGTTGTATTAGAAAGGGATAACAAGTTATTTGAAAGAGTGATCTAGTGAAAAAAGGGATAACTATTTAAAACACAAAAATATCTTATTTTACTAGATCACTGTTTTGAACTATTTATTTGAAACAGTGATCTAGCTAGTGAGATGAATGGTTTAATGTTCATTCCAGGTTCAACACATTGTTACTGGTTCAAAAGGTAAACCTATTATATATAACCCAAGTTATAAAAGATTTGATGTCACGTATTATCGGTACACTTATGTAAATTGTATCTGACCTACTCAACCGACCCACTGATTCGTTGACTTGTCTTCTCGACTACGCAAAGGAACCACCTTAGTTCTATGTCTAAGTTCGTCACTGCTCACAGGATAAATTGGCTATGTATGCCTTTTGTTTTGTGTTAATGCTCTTTAATGTTTCTATCTTCATGGTACACACACACACACACACACATACATATATATATATATATATATATATATATATATATATATATATATATATATATATATATATATATATATATATATATATATATATATAGTAGTTAAAGAAATACATGACATCTGAAACACTAATTTGAATGAATTATTTATCGTTTGTAAATTTAGTTAAACTATCATGGATGTGAATGTTTTGTTGGAACTAATGATATGAATCAGTAATATTAGTCTAAGGACCTTTTAGTATTTAGTATATATTTATATGTATTTTATGTAAAGTCTGTAAAACCAAAACATAGTAATGGGCTGGGTTATTAGTAACGGTATAAACCGTTTAGTTAGGTTATAACGTTTAGAAAAGTTGTGTCGTTTGCTTTATGGGAATCGGTATGCCTCTTCTGAAAGGGACCGATTCATCTAGTATAAATAGGTAGGATTCTATAATCAACAATCAATTCAATCAATATATATACAGTTTCTATTATCTTCCTGTTACAAAGAGTTTCTGTCCCAAATCTTCCTGTTTGTATTATGGAGATCAGGAAAGGATTCTATGTTGGAGAATCGAGTAACCAAAGGAGAAGGGGATGGATGCGACAACAGTGGTATCAGAGCCAAAGGAATGATCAAAGGAATGATGAAGGCTCATGGATCAAACGCAAGTTAAACAACATACGTTTGAAGAAATTGCACGACATCAACAAGATGGGAATTCTGGAATCGCAGCAAGACGACCAATACAAGGAAGAATTCAAGGCAAAAAGATTGATGAATGTAAGATGCTACAAGTGCAAAGAAAAGGGACACTTTGTCAATAATTGTCCGGTATGGAAGCAAAAGGTGTAACACCCGGTAATTTTCCAAAACCTTTCTAGCCAATTATTTTAAAACTTTGCATTACCTGAGAACTTAAACTTTTTATTGAACTTGTTTGGGCTTGAGAAACGAGAATTATTGCGAGAAACGAGAATATTGTCCCTATTAGTGAACCAGCACAACCTAGGAAGCACGAAATGAATCGTATTTGTCAAAAATATTTATTTTTGAAAGTATTGCAAATTTATACTCGTTTTTATTGGAAAAATTATTTCGTGAACAATGGCGCAAGTTTCGTTAATTTTCGAGTCCGTTTGGTATGTCAAATGGGTCCCGCGGTGTGTTTATCAAAAGTTTAACTAACTTGGCAATAATACCCCCTCCGCCCCTATTTTCATTTCACTCCCCTCCCTTTTTATATTTTCAATTCACCCCCTATCTCAAAAATATATATACCCATTCTTATTAATAAAAACCATTCACTATTCACTCTTTCTCTCACTTCTCTCTCTCTCCTCTCTCCCTTCCCCTCGCCGGCGTTCATATAATTCCGGCCACCGGAATATTTTTCGGCAAACCCTTTTCTTTGCCGAATCGTTAGATCGGCTCACCTACATCCTTTCTGGAGTTTTTGAGCCCTCGGCTCCCACCACAACGCTCTCACGCTCCACCCACCGCCGCTGTGAACACCACCGAGCCACCACCACCTTCCCCTCCATCTTTTCTCGACGGTAAAACCCCTCACGCGCCGTTTATTTTTATTTTCTTTAATTTATTTCGAAACCCTAATTTTTATTCTTTTCAAAATCCGATGATAATAATGTTTTATTAATAAAAACGATTGTAAAACCCTCGTGTGGAACCTCCCCCCCCCTTCTCGGCGTTGACTCAGTCAACTCGGTCAACTCACCGAGTCAACTCGGTTAACTCGGTGAGGGTTTGGTTATTTTTGATATTTAATTGTTCTTGTGATGTGGTATTATTTTGTTGAATTTTGATAATGAATTGAGTCCGTTTGGTTGATTTGAGTCTCGGCAGCCACATGGCTAGCCAAGCCATGGCTGTTGGGATTAGTTGATGAAGTTGTGTTGTTTGCGTTTGGGCTTGGGTTGATTTGAGGTCCGTATGGGTTAGCTTAGTTTCAGCCGTCGGCATATAGCCGAGCCGTGACTCACGGCGAGTCACGGCAAGTTGAGTTAGAGTAGGATTAGTTGTTTGAGTTGTGTTAATTTCAGATGTGGACACTGAATGTTGGTTGTGTTAAACTTTAAAGATTAGAAATCAAATTGTGAATTGTATTTGTGTAGAAAATGGACTTTGATGCGTATAACTACTTTTGGACCAAAACATATTCGGATTAGTGTTGTGTTTGATTTTTTTGAATATGGAGTGTGTTTTGTGCTGTACACTTAGGATTAGGATTGAGGTGTTTGGATTGGTTGTGTCTTTGTTTGGACCGACAGTCTCAACGACTCGTATTGAGTCGAGCCGTGATTCGTGGCGTGTCACGGCCAAGTTTAATAAATTGTCATCTTCTTGTTTATTTATTTTCATTGTTGCGTTGTGGTTATTATTTGTCGTCGATTATTATTCATATTTGAGTCGTGTTATGATTAGTTAGTCGTTCGTTATTTATTATTCGTTTGTGATCGATATGAGATGTTTCGGAATGTTTCAAAAGTTATGGGATAGTTTGCAACACATGTGAGATATTTAATATTTATCGTTTTGATTTGAATAATATTGAAATGTTGTAACCTTGTGGACAAGGATTGGACGTATTGGATTTACGGTATTAGTTATTTGGACTATTATGGACCCTTTGGTACATGAGAAGGAAGGGTACGTTAGACTCATAAGAGCTTAACCTACCTGGACCCGAACAATACAAAATGGTCGATAAAACTAAACAACTAATATTCACGCGACTGATATGTCCAATTATATATTTAAACTTGTAAAACTTGTTAATAATTGGAATATTCAAATAAGTCGTATGACTTGGAAATGTTTTATAAACTGGCAATTCATGCCGAAATTTCGTGAAATGTTTTATAAAACTTAAACTATTTATGGTTTATTAAATATTCCAAAATCTTTTCAAAGCTCTTATGTTTTAGCGATTATAACATCTATTTTGGGAAAACGGGAAAAAAACCGAAACTATCTATTGATGTCGTTTATTTGTTTCTTTATTCTTTCCTGATTTTATTCTTTCTTTATATTCTTTTCTCTCGTCCTTCTTGAGTGTTCGTTCGTTTCCGCCGACTTGTCATCTTTTTACCCTTTCTAGTCTTCCACACGAGACTTAAACGTATTTTCTTTCAAACGCCATTGAAACTAAAAACCTTTTATACGAGTATTATTTATTAAATCATTTTGGATATTATATCTGAGTTATGTCATTAATTGATTAGGTTGTGCTGAGGTTCATTTGCTGTGCCGTACCATCTGATTGTTATCTCGTTTTCTCTGTGACTAAGGTGTGATTCATAGCCCCACTTGAGCTCTTTTAAATGTTTATAAATACTATGAATGCTAAGTACCTTCCTTGCCAAAAGCAAGTCCCTCGATCATGAACCATTAATCACCTGCGGGTGAGCGCGATTATAGTTTATAGGCCTATAGGATTTGACCATCCCACCCCTGTTGACCAGGTAGGCAACATGGGTGTGCTATAATTGAGTTAACTAGGTATTTGGCAAGATACCTGGCTTTGGGGGCAACTATTATGATTATGAAATTCCGCGGTTATTGTCGACTTACGCCAGAGTTTCTGGTGCCGGTTAACGCTTTGTGTGTCATGAGCTTAGCAATCCAGAGAATTATGTGACGCTTACTCGATATTTGCATTTGTTGCTTATATCTTCCAGACTAAAATCTTGTGCTCAACTAATTTTTTTATTAAACCTATGGATTACACTCAACCTTTGTGTTGACTTTTTAGCATGTTATCTCAGGTAATTGATTTCTGAAGTGTGCACGAGGAAGGGCTGGAGGTTCCGGATGGCTATCTGTGGGTTGTGTTTTGTTATTTCTATCTAAATTTTCCGCTGCAAACTACTTTATTTTTCCGCTGCAAACTATTTCATTATCCGCTGCTAAATGTGTTAAGAGTCTTTTGAACTCTAATGGTTGAACTTTGTATTTGAATGTGGTATTTTATTAAAACGTCTCGTTATGAGATCGTTTATCTATGATTGTGACTGTCTTACCCCTCGAGTAGCACCCCAAGCTCAGTCCCGCTGCCATATTTCGAGTTGGGGGTGTTACAGAATGGTATCAGAGCCACCGTTTATAGAGAACGAGATCATACTCGACTATAAACATTTTCGTGTGAGTCAAAACGCTTTTCGAAATCGATAGCCATCAGCCTTCCGTGCCACTTCACTCGTAAGTACTTTATTACTGTATGTTTGGATTTTCACTACTATTTCATTTTTATATGAAACTATTTTATAAACATTTGGCTAGAAATTTTTATACTTGTCCCGATGCTCCATGGAGAGTATTACGGCTACATCAGTTCCCACCGGTCAATTATCAGTTGCACCCGTCGATCACCCCTTGCACCACCTAGTCCAGAAATGGACCCACACCCTATTAATGTACCTCACCCGGATGATAATGATGAGAAGATAGGAGACCGTCAGTAGAGATTAGTGATCATCTTTATTATGGTAGTTTATTATTGTAGTAGTAGTTTACCTTGTACGTACTGAACTGACTAGTTTCGGTTAGTAGATTTGATAAGAAACTTGTAGTCGTTTTGCATATCTTGCAAGACTGATGACAAGTATCGAATCTACGATGTATTTTGGTGATGTACTATTATGATGTTGAATGGACGCTATATTATGATGTATCATTGTATTGTTTACTTTTGTGTTATGATTCTGTTATGTTAATCAAATACTTATAATGTTTTACATTGTGATGATTGATAGAATCATGCCACCTAAGAAGATGACCTCGGCTGCAATCCAGAAACTAATTGAAGAAGGCATAGCTGCGGCCCTCGCCGGTCAAGCAGGTGCTAATAATCAAAATGCTGGGCAAGCAGGAGTGCAGCCTGTCCCGGAGAACCGTTCCTGCACCTACAAAGAGTTCATGAGCTGCAAGCCCACTACTTTCAAAGGAACCGAGGGAGCTGTCGGCTTAACACAGTGGTTTGAAAAGATGGAATCTGTGTTCTTGAGGAGTAACTGCACGGAAGACTGCAAGGTAAAGTATGCCACAGGAACCTTGATTGAACATGCATTGTCCTGGTGGAATGCATATGCTCAGGATATTGGGTTGGAGAGAGCTTACAGTATGTCTTGGGAAGACTTCAAGAAGGAAATGATGAAAAAGTATTGCTCCCGCAGTGATATGAGAAAGTTGGATACTGAATTCTATTACTTGGCTGTGAAAGGTGTTGATCTTGCCACCTATGTTCGTCGATTCCAAGAGTTGAAAGTCTTTTGTGCCCATATGGTACCGGATAATGAGAAGCTGCTTGAAAAGTTTATTGGTGGTCTACCAGCTAGTATTGAAGGGCTTGTAACGTCATACAACTCGCAGACCTTGGATGATGCAATCCGTATAGCTGAACGACTAATGGATCAGGCCATCAAGAATGGAACAGCTCAGAAGGGTAACAGCTTTGATCATAAGAGGAAGTGGGATGACTACAGAAGGAACAACAACAACAACAACAACAACAACAACAACAACAACAACAACAACCGCAATAACAATCACCACAATCAGCAGAACCGACGCCAAGAGGCTGTCAGAGCATATGTAGCTGCACCAGCACAGACTGGGGGATATGCTGGAAAGTACCCGTACTGTGAAAAATGTAACCATCACCACCCTGGACCGTGCACTGCGAGATGTCAGAACTGCAACAAGGTTGGGCATGTTGCTAAGAACTGTAAGGGAAAAGCTGTGGCTACAGGGAGTAATGCACAGCCGGTTGTAACATGTTTTGGATGTGGGGAGCGTGGACATTACAAGAGCCAGTGCCCGAAAAATACTGGACAAAAGACCGAAGGTGCTCGTGGCAGAGCATACGTGCTGGGAAATGGAGAGCAGTATCAGGACCCAAATGTCGTTACTGGTACGTTTCTACTCAACAACCTTCGTGTTAAAGTCTTATTTGATTCTGGTGCCGATATGAGCTTTATATCTTCTAAGATTTCACCGCTACTAAATCTCACCCCTACCATACTAGACACCAATTATAGTATTGAACTAGCTAATGGAAATCTGGTTAATACTTGCACCGTAATCCGAGATTGTACCTTAAACCTTCTAGATCACCCGTTTAGCATAGACCTTATGCCCATTGAACTCGGAAGCTTTGACGTAGTTGTGGGAATGGATTGGTTGTCCAAACATCGAGCCAGCATTATTTGCGGTGAACGGGTTGTTCATATCCCTCTTGATGACGAGACTTTGGTTGTCCGCGGAGACCGTAGTGGAACCCGTTTGAGTATTATCTCCTGCATTAAGACTTTGAAGTACATCGAGAAAGGCTGTCATGCGTTCTTAGCACAAGTGTCCAAGAAAGAGTCTGAAGAGAAGCGACTCGAGGACGTCCCGATTGTGCGTGATTTCCCTGAGGTATTTCCTAAAGATCTACCTGGACTTCCACCAGCTCGACAAGTGGAATTTCTAATTGACTTAGTTCCAGGAGCTGCACCGGTGGCACGTGCACCGTATCGACTTGCTCCTACCGAAATGCAAGAACTGTCTAAGCAGTTACAGGAGTTGTTGGATAAAGAGTTTATTCGACCTAGTTCATCACCGTGGGGAGCACCGGTGTTGTTCGTAAAGAAGAAAGATGGTTCGTTTAGGATGTGCATTGACTATCGCGAATTGAACAAGCTGACAGTGAAGAATCGCTACCCGTTACCGAGAATTGATGATTTGTTTGACCAGCTGCAAGGATCAGATTACTACTCAAAAATAGATTTGCGGTCAGGTTACCACCAACTTAGAGTCCGGGAAGAGGATATTCCCAAAACGGCGTTCAGGACTCCCTATGGTCACTATGAATTCAAGGTAATGCCATTTGGTTTGACAAACGTACCGGCTGTATTCATGGACCTCATGAACCGAGTGTGTAAACCATACTTGGACAAGTTTGTCATAGTCTTCATCAATGATATTTTGATTTACTCCAAGACTGAAGAAGAGCACAAGCAGCATCTGACGACAGTTCTCAAGTTACTCAAGGAAGAACAATTGTACGCCAAATTCTCCAAGTGTGAATTTTGGATTCGCAAGGTACAATTTCTCGGACATGTGATTGACAACAAGGGGTTGCATGTAGATCCCGCGAAGATTGAAGCTATTGAGAATTGGCCAACACCTTCTAATGCTACAGAGATCCGACAATTTTTGGGATTGGCCGGGTATTACCAGAGATTCATCAAGGGATTCTCCAAGATTGCTAAACCATTAACTGCATTGACTCAGAAGAATAAGAAGTATGAATGGGGAAACGATGAAGAAGAAGCATTCCAGATTCTAAAGCGAAAACTGTGTAGTGCACCGATTTTGGCGTTGCCAGACGGAGTGGAGGATTTTGTGGTATACTGCGATGCATCCTATCATGGTTTAGGAGCAGTTTTGATGCAGAGAGGGAAAGTCATGGCATATGCTTCCCGACAACTTAAGACCTACGAGGAGAAGTATACTACGCATAATTTAGAGTTGGGTGCAGTGGTTTTTGCACTCAAGATATGGAGACACTACCTATACGGAACGAAGTGTGTCGTGTACTGATCCATGCTGAATACACCTATAAATAAATGCAGACAGTGGATGCTCGTGAATAATTACAAATTACCCCTTTGTGAAAAAGGATACTTGCAAAAACTCACGTTCGTGTGTAGTGTTAAGACAGGCAAATAATTACCCGAATCGTTTCCCAACGAGGTGTGAATGGGCCAACTGTGAAAAGCTAGGATTAGAGTGACTGATGATTTAGATTGCTTTTGATTTTGCTTTTTAACAATTCTAAATAACAAATGATAAACAAATATTCACAAGATAATTAAACGCGAATAAAATGAAACTAAAACGCGTAACGGAAAAGCTAAAATGGGACAAAAAATGAAATTTATGAAATTTAAAACCTAAAAATGTAAAATGACTTAAAACTTATTTAAAAACTGAAATTATATTTTTTATGCTTTTTATTTAATTATTATTAATTATTTATTATTTAATTACTAATTAAACTAATTTAAATTATAAAAAATACTAAATGAACAAGGAAAATTCTAAAAATTTTTCTAAAAATATTATAAGATGAAAAGAAGCTAATAAAATTATAAAAATGAAAATTACTTAATTAAAATTTAAAAAGATAAATTCTATTAAATAGAAGCTATCACTATATTTCTATTTTTGATTTTCTTAAGGTCTAAAAATAAGATTATATTTTTCCTAGATTAAAAATGACAAAAGAAAATTATGAAAATTGGATTTATATTTTTCTGATTATTTTTCTATTTATTATGATTTTATTGCTAATAGAAACTAATAAAAGAGATTAAAAATATCAAATGACTTAGGAAAAATCTGAAAAATTCAGGATAAGCCAAAATTAATATTTAAAAGTTATGAAAAATAAAATCAAAAGTTTAATAAGCCTGGAGAGCTGATTTGGGCAGATAAGCAGTTGGCAAATAAGCTAAAAATAAGCTAAAAAGCACAAAACTCAACCAAATGATCAGGACAGGCTTAATACACTACTATAAGCTTAAAACAACTGAAAAGTACAAATAAGCACAAGTAATTAAGCTAGAAAGAAGATTAGCAGCAACAAAGCTAAAACAGAAAGCTCAGAAAATTGCTAACTTTCAAGGCAATTTAAGCACACTAAATAAGCTCTGAGATGCAATCTTATGGGGGCAAAAGCAAGCTAGCAGTATGAACTATTCAGAAACACAAAAAGCCCCATCACAAACACACCAATTGAAGTCCAATTGAAGGCAAGATCAGATGCAAATCAGCACTAAAACCTGATGATTTTGACTTTTGCAGAAAAACACTAAAGTTGACTTAATCCAAATTTGATTGATCCTAAGTAACTAATTGTGATGTATTAAGATAAACTAAGATGAGATTAATCCATTTTAACAAGTTTTGATCAACTGTGATGAATTTCACAGGTTAACATCCAACAGTGATGAACTTATGTGAGATTAAAAGTGATTTTGACTTTTCACTGAATAAGGACTAGTTTTTAATGTTTCTCTGAGTTGTTCTTGACTAAAGTAACATGTATCAATAGTAGTTAACAACACAAACACTCAGCAACACAGATGGAACAGTAAAATCCAAACAACCCTTAATGACTGATTTTCAAAGCAACACACAGATTTAAACCACAATACTGAATTCAGAACTCATAAGATCATTACACAAGATCAAGCAAGCATAAAAATCCAATAGTAGCAGCAAGAAACACAGAGATGGACCAATTGCTATAGTGACTGCACAAATGGAGTTCCTTAGCAACAGGCAAATCCAAAGAACAAGCTACCTATTTAAAACTTAATATCACTTAACAATCACCACAGAGACATAATAACACCAAAATTCAAGCAATAAACTACTGATACAGTAAAATGCTAAATTTGATCAAAAGGCTTACAAATGAACTTCAACTGAGAACAAAGAACAAGGACCAGAACCTATTCTAACTTGTTCACACAAGCTAGAAAACTACACTAAGCCTTCCAGATTAGCTTTTAATACCCAGAGTAGCTTATTCCACCCAGAGTTGACTTTCGTTGACTGTTCTTGAATATCTTGCATTAGGACTGTGAAACTTATCAAAAGCTCATCATAAGCTATGTAGAGCTTATATGAGTTTATACAAACAGATGACAAGCTTTTACAAACACTAGATTACTTAATTCGAATTAATGGTAACCATGTAAATTTCAAACTTAGGATTTTAATTAACACTTAATGATTATACAACTGAGTAACATAAAACAGGTCTCTAGTAACATGGAATGATAATTAAAAATGAAATTTAATTAAGCTTGATAAATAAATTACAATACGATTAAGAGAAATAAAACTACATGCCTTTTATGGCTTACAAGAGATCCTATATATATAAAATTAAGATGGGATAAGTCTTCTCTTGGTCTCTGATCAATTCTACACCTTTGGATGGGCTTCAAATCATCTCAGCCACTCAAATCATTTTTGGCGCCAAAAGTACTAGTAGTGGATAGGTTATCACATGGGTCTGAGGGAGTGGGGAGGAAGCATTTAATGCTTTTGGAGTGGTTAGGTAGCGTGTAGGAGGAGGGGGAGTGGTATTGCAGAGAAACTAGGGGTGATGGTGGTTTGGCGGGGTTGTGTGAGGAAGAAGAGTTTGACCAGAGTCAAACTCTGGTTTTAAATACCAGGCCGGGTTGGGTATATTTTATTTAAGGATTGGGCTTGGGCTGGGTTTAGTAATAAGATTGGGATGGGTTGGGTTGTTTAGGATGGGTTGGGTTTAGTTTAATAGGGTGTTGGGTTTTATTTATTGTTGGATCCGGTTTGGTTTGTAGCAATAATAGCCCAAGGACCATTCTTGTATTTTCTGAAACTTGAAGGGCCAACCTGTAAATTCACAATAAATATCACAAGGACCAATTATGCCATATATGATTAGTTCAAAGGTTTATTTTTGATAATTCTCCATTTTTAAAACCTTAAGGACCATTTTTGACATTTTTCAAAGTTGAGGGACTAAATTTGTAATTTTATGAAACTTTGCACCAAAGGACTTATTATGTAATTTTATGATTCTTAAAGGACCTTTGATGACTTTTCCTGTTTTTAGAATAACCAGGGACTAGTTTTGACAACTTTTGAAAGTTGAGGGACTGAAACTGCCAATTATGCAAACTTTGTTCGTTTTTTATCTGTTTTTAAACATTTTGCATCTGAAACATATAAAACACAATTCTGGGATAATTTCAGTATTATGATGCATTTCTGAGTGTTTTTGGATGTTTTGGCAGCTCAGATTAGGTAAAAATGATGAGTATTTAGACACTCATCATGTACACCGATCACAAGAGTCTTCAGCATATCTTAGATCAGAAGGAGCTGAATATGAGACAACGACGATGGTTAGAAACTCTAAGTGATTACGACTGTGAGATCCGATATCACCCAGGAAAGGCAAACGTTGTGGCTGATGCCTTGAGCCGTAAGGAACGGTTGAAACCTCTACGAGTTCGAGCTCTAGTTATGACCATCAATTCGAATCTTCCCACTCAAATTCTCCGTGCTCAAGAAGAAGCAGTGAAACAAGAAGATCTCCAGAGTGAAAGTCTTGGTGGCATGATACAGAAGAAGTTTGAGAGGCGTTCAGACGGAACATTGAGTTTTAAAGGAAGAAGTTGGGTGCCACGTTATGGAGGATTGCGAGACTTGATTATGCATGAGTCTCATAAGTCAAAGTATTCCATTCACCCAAGATCCGACAAAATGTATCATGATCTCAAGGAACTATATTGGTGGCCGAATATGAAAGCTGAAGTTGTTGATTATGTTCGAAGGTGTTTGACGTGCGCAAAAGTTAAGACCGAACATCAGAAACCGTCTGGTCTTCTACAACAACCTGAGATTCCCGAATGGAAATGGGAACGGATCACTATGGACTTCGTCACCAAACTCCCAAGGACTGCAACTGGTTTCGACGCTATATGGGTCATAGTCGATCGATTGACGAAATCAGCACATTTTCTACCGATTAAGGAGAATTACGGCATGGATAAGTTGACAAGGCTCTACGTGAAGGAGATAGTATCGAGACATGGAGCTCCCATATCTATCATCTCTGATAGAGACAGCAGGTTTACTTCAAATTTTTGGCAGTTGCTTCAAGATGCCTTTGGCACGAACCTCGACATGAGCACTGCATATCACCCGCAAACAGATGGCCAGAGTGAAAGGACGATTCAGACATTGGAGGATATGCTCCGGGCCTGTGTAATTAATTTTGGAAATGGGTGGGATACTCATTTGCCTTTGGTCAAGTTTTCATACAACAATAGCTATCATGCAAGTATCAAGGCTGCACCGTTCGAGGCATTGTATGGTCGAAAGTGTCGATCACCCATTTGTTGGGTTGAGGTAGGAGAAGCTCAGCTCATTGGGCCGGATCTTGTTCGAGAGACCAAAGAAAAGATTGTGCAGATTAAAGACCGATTGAAGATCACGCGAGACCGTCAGAAAAGTTACGCAGACGTAAGACGCAAACCCCTTGAGTTTCAGGTTGGGGATAGAGTCATGTTGAAGGTTTCACCATGGAAGGGAGTGATTCGTTTCGGCAAGCCGGGAAAGCTGAACCCCAGGTACATAGGACCGTTCAAGATTCTGAACCAAGTTGGTCCTGTAGCTTATAAGCTAGAATTACCACCAGAGCTCAGTAGGGTACATCCTGTATTCCACGTGTCTAATTTGAAGAAATGCTTGTCCGAAGAGACAGCCGTGATTCCACTCGATGAGATTCAAGTTGATGAGCAACTGAACTTTATTGAAGAACCTGTAGATATTATGGAGCGTGTGGTCAAACAATTAAAGAGGAGCAAAACTTCCCTTGTGAAAGTTCGCTGGAATTCCAAGAGAGGACCCGAATTCACCTGGGAACGCGAGGACCAGTTCAAACGCAAATACCCTCACCTCTTCAAAACCGGAACCGATAAGTTAAACTGAAATCCGGGACGGATTTCCCAAAATGATGTATGTGCTGTAACACCCGATAATTTTCCAAAACCTTTCTAGCCAATTATTTTAAAACTTTGCATTACCTGAGAACTTAAACTTTTTATTGAACTTGTTTGGGCTTGAGAAACGAGAATTATTGCGAGAAACGAGAATATTGTCCCTATTAGTGAACCAGCACAACCTAGGAAGCACGAAACGTATCGTATTTGTCAAAAATATTTATTTTTGAAAGTATTGCAAATTTATACTCGTTTTTATTGGAAAAATTATTTCGTGAACAATGGCGCAAGTTTCGTTAATTTTCGAGTCCGTTTGGTATGTCAAATGGGTCCCGCGGTGTGTTTATCAAAAGTTTAACTAACTTGGCAATAATACCCCCTCCGCCCCTATTTTCATTTCACTCCCCTCCCTTTTTATATTTTCAATTCACCCCCTATCTCAAAAATATATATACCCATTCTTATTAATAAAAACCATTCACTATTCACTCTTTCTCTCACTTCTCTCTCTCTCCTCTCTCCCTTCCCCTCGCCAGCGTTCATATAATTCCGGCCACCTTCATAATTTCCGGCCACCGGAATATTTTCCGGCGAACCCTTTTCTTTTTCGAATCATTAGATCGGCTCACCTACATCCTTTCTGGAGTTTTTGAGCCCTCGGCTCCCACCACAACGCTCTCACGCGCCACCCACCGCCGCTGTGAACACCACCGAGCCACCACCACCTTCCCCTCCATCTTTTCTCGACGGTAAAACCCCTCACGCGCCGTTTATTTTTATTTTCTTTAATTTATTTCGAAACCCTAATTTTTATTCTTTTCAAAATCCGATGATAATAATGTTTTATTAATAAAAACGATTGTAAAACCCTCGTGTGGAACCTCCCCCCCCCACCTTCTCGGCGTTGACTCAGTCAACTCGGTCAACTCACCGAGTCAACTCGGTTGACTCGGTGAGGGTTTGGTTAGTTTTGATATTTAATTGTTCTTGTGATGTGGTATTATTTTGTTGAATTTTGATAATGAATTGAGTCCGTTTGGTTGATTTGAGTCTCGGCAGCCACATGGCTAGCCAAGCCGTGGCTGTTGGGATTAGTTGATGAAGTTGTGTTGTTTGCGTTTGGGCTTGGGTTGATTTGAGGTCCGTATGGGTTAGCTTAGTTTCAGCCGTCGGCATATAGCCGAGCCGTGACTCACGGCGAGTCACGGAAAATTGTGTTAGAGTAGGATTAGTTGTTTGAGTTGTGTTAATTTCAGATGTGGACACTGAATGTTGGTTGTGTTAAACTTTAAAGATTAGAAATCAGATTGTGAATTGTATTTGTGTAGAAAATGGACTTTGATGCGTATAACTACTTTTGGACCAAAACAGATTCGGATTAGTGTTGTGTTTGATTTTTTTGAATATGGAGTGTGTTTTGTGGTGTAGACTTAGGATTAGGATTGAGGTGTTTGGATTGGTTGTGTCTTTGTTTGGACCGACAGTCTCAACGACTCGTATTGAGTCGAGCCGTGACTCGTGGCGAGTCACGGCCAAGTTTAATAAATTGTCGTCTTCTTGTTTATTTATTTTCGTTGTCGCGTTGTGGTTATTATTTGTTGTCGATTATTATTCATATTTGAGTCGTGTTATGATTAGTTAGTCATTCGTTATTTATTATTCGTTTGTGATCGATATGAGATGTTTCGGAATGTTTGAAACGTTATGGGATAGTTTGCAACACATGTGAGATATTTAATATTTATTGTTTTGATTTGAATAATATTGTAATGTTGTAACCTTGTGGACAAGGATTGGACGTATTGGATTTACGGTATTAGTTATTTGGACTATTATGGACCCTTTGGTACATGAGACGGAAGGGTACGTTAGACTCATAAGAGCTTAACCTACCTGGACCCGAACAATACAAAATGGTCGATAAAACTAAACAACTAATATTCACGCGACTGATATGTCCAATTATATATTTAAACTTGTAAAACTTGTTAATAATTGGAATATTCAAATAAGTCGTATGACTTGGAAATGTTTTATAAACGGGCAATTCATGCCGAAATTTCGTGAAATGTTTTATAAAACTTAAACTATTTATGGTTTATTAAATATTCCAAAATCTTTTCAAAGCTCTTATGTTTTAGCGATTATAACATCTATTTTGGGAAAACGGGAAAAAGCCGAAACTATCTATTGATGTCGTTTATTTGTTTCTTTATTCTTTCCTGATTTTATTCTTTCTTTATAATCTTTTCTCTCGTCCTTCTCGAGTGTTCATTCGTATTCTCCGACTTGTTATCTTTTTACCTTTCTCGTCTTCCACAAGAGACTTAAACGTATTTTCTTTCAAACGCCATTGAAACTAAAAACCTTTTATACGAGTATTATTTATTAAATCATTTTGGATATTATATCTGAGTTATGTCATTAATTGATTAGGTTGTGCTGAGGTTCATTTGCTGTGCCATACCATCTGATTGTTATCTCGTTTTCTCTGTGACTAAGGTGTGATTCATAGCCCCACTTGAGCTCTTTTAAATGTTTTATAAATCCCGTGGGGGAGATACATGCTACTAACTGTTTTTCTGAGCACAATTGTTTATTGTATGCTATTCCTGATTGACGCTATGAATGCTAAGTCCCTTCCTTGCCAAAAGCAAGTCCCTCGATCATGAACCATTAATCACCTGCGGGTGAGCGCGATTATAGTTTATGGGCCTATAGGATTTGACCATCCCACCCCTGTTGACCAGGTAGGCAACATGGGTGTGCTATAATTGAGTTAACTAAGTATTTGGCAAGATACCTGGCTTTGGGGGCAACTATTATGATTATGAAATTCCGCGGTTATTGTCGACTTACGCCAGAGTTTCTGGTGCCGGTTAACGCTTTGTGTGTCATGAGCTTAGCAATCCAGAGAATTATGTGACGCTTACCCGATATTTTCATTTGTTGCTTATATCTTCCAGACTAAAATCTTGTGCTCAACTAATTTTTTTTTATTAAACCTATGGATTACACTCAACCTTTGTGTTGACTTTTTAGCATGTTATCTCAGGTAATTGATTTCTGAAGTGTGCACGAGGAAGGGCTGGAGGTTCCGGATGGCTATCTGTGGGTTGTGTTTTGTTATTTCTATCTAAATTTTCCGCTGCAAACTACTTTATTTTTTCGCTGCAAACTATTTAATTATCCGCTGCTAAATGTGTTAAGAGTCTTTTGAACTCTAATGGTTGAACTTTGTATTTGAATGTGGTATTTTATTAAAACGTCTCGTTATGAGATCGCTTATCTATGATTGTGACTGTCTTACCCCTCGAGTAGCACCCCAAGCTCAGTCCCGCTGCCATATTTCGAGTTGGGGGTGTTACAAAAGGGAAAAGCCATAATCGTTGAAGAAGATGATAAAGAAACTGTTGCATAAAATCACCAACATACCATTGGAAAACTCAAGCCACTTGAACCCTATACCCAAGTTTATCAAGAAAGAATCATAATTTCTGGAGACTACTTGGTATTAGGAACTGAAAATGGTTGTTGGAACGAATTCTGGTATGTTAATTCAACTATCTCAAAACATATGTCACCATCTAGACATCTTTTTTACAAAACAAAGGAGTGCTTCTTTGTTGAAGAACACAAGTCCAATTTACTTTACATATCTGGTATTGGTGGCATTGAATTAACAACCGAAGACACTAGTTACACAATTCCCTATGTCTCTTATGTACCCGAAATAAATATAAATGTTTTAAGCATGAAGCAGTTGATACTTCAAGGTTTTGAAGTTGAAATAATGGGTGACAAGTGCAACATCACTCACATGTTCGATCCCATAAATGGTAAAATAGATAAAAAGAGTCATAGTGAATGAAAGGAAGATGGTCTAAGTGGCCATGATCAGATTGAAGTTAATGGAGAAATAGTGTCTCTAAAGGTTCAGACGATTGAAGAATTCATACAATTCATGGAATTGATGAATATAGATAAGGTATCATACAAACACAAGGAGGTGTTTACAAGAAAGTTCAATGATACGCTTAAGTGGTTTCACAAGACAAAAGCAAGAAAGAATTTGGAAGGCAAACTGCCACCAAAGATATCGAATGTTGAAATTTGCTTATTTGATTTTTATAAATTTGTTAACAATTGTGGAGGCTATGAAAAAATATCACAAGCAGGTGAATGGATGGAAATTGCAATGTACTATGGATTTCCAAGTTATGAAGAGGAAGATCTCAAGAAGATCTTTGAAGACTACTTGCTACTCCCACATATCTACTACGAGTTTGCTAAAGACAGGATGCCGAACAAGTACACCAAAGGAATGGGTACTTTTGAAGATCAAGAAGATGGCATGAAGTCGAACAAGTACACCGCTGGAATGGGTACTTTTGAGGATCAAGCAAAAGGATTTGCTGATCAAGTTAGCACAACTATTGCAGGTATGGATGTAGCAAACAAGCACGCCTCAAACGACAAAGCTATTAAATTCAAGAAAGAAGATGATGACTTTGCCATCATTTGAATTGAAGCCTCTCAAAGTTCAAGAACACCTGATTATATCATTAGGGGGGGGGGGAATGTTGGAACTAATGATATGAATCAATAATATTAGTCTAAGGACCTTTTAGTATTTAGTATATATTTATATGTATTTTATGTAAAGTATGTAAAACCAAAACATAGTAATGGGTTGGGTTATTAGTAACGGTATAAACCGTTTAGTTAGGTTATAACATTTAGAAAAGTTGTGTCGTTTGCTTTATGGGAGTCGGTATGCCTCTTTTGCAAAGGGACCAATTCATCTAGTATAAATAGGTAGGATTCTATCCCAAATCTTCCTGTTTGTATTATGGAGATCAGGAAAGGATTCTATGTTGGAGAATCGAGTAACCAAAGGAGAAGGGGATGGATGCGACAACATGTTGACCTTGCAGAAGAACCAGCAAAGCCCGCTCTATCGATGTCCAAAGTTTGTGCCATTCTCTTCCTATGTACACTGACAGCGATAATTCTCAGTGTTCTTTATTTCATCTTTGTAAATCCAAACTCGGACGAGGACCCTTAATTTCTTTTGAAAAATGTGAATATCGTCGTGGGTATCAACAAGTATATTGTCATTACCAACATAAAATCACTACAAAGAAGTATTGAATCGAGTTTTACGTGAAATCACCAGAACAGTTTGATAAAAACTAGCCTGTTGGAACTCCTGCACGGGCACGGGTTGAGAATAGTATCATAAAACAGTACAAAGGATTCGCTCGTAATTATTGTTATGAAGAAGAAAAGGTGCATATAAAACGCCCTGATTTTCCAACTCCTATATGTGATAAACTTAAAAGACTATGGCTAGATTAAAAGTTTTTTAGTGTCGGTGTGGTTGATTGTGTAACAAGGGTATTGCTAAAGCTAACCTGGTTGTGAAAGCTGATCAGGTGATGGACCGGATTTTAGTGTGTTAAATCCGGTTCGCGTTGGGTCCTCCGGTTGTGTACTTGGGTTTGGGAAGTGTATGCTGCGGTAGATGTTAGATCCTTATATAACAACGAATTATAAGGTATAACATGATTGAATTTCCATGTTATGTAATGAGACGATGTTAGCGCTGAGTAATATATAAAATGATCAACCTTTTAATAGTTTTATTGAGTTTTTATAACTTTTTTCTGAACGATAATAATTATAAAATTGTTAACTGTGATAATATTTAACTCTAGGTCTCTAATATAAGTGTAAAATCTATGGTAACTCAAATTTCAAATTGAAATAAGACGAAGAAGGGCTTTGAGAAGAGGGGCAATGGTGAAGTTGCCGAGAATGGGCGTGTCTATGGGGATTACCGGTCTTATTAAGAATTCATGTTATGAAATCAAACTAAATCCACTAGTTTAACTTCCGATCCAGAGGACGGTATATGCTAGCTAGGAATTAAGATGAGTTACCGAACAAAAACGAGTTTCAAATATTGCGCTATCTTATATTGTGATCTTAATTATTATTATTATATCATGTGTTACATTATTGTAGTAAACAAAATGATATTTGTCAATTCTTAAAGGTGATAAACGTATATTTCTACAACACTTGTTGGTATATGACTCGATCGTTTCCTGACGTGACTATCGAACATGACATATAACAAATAAAACTTCTTATATAAGCTGATTAATTAAAAGTTCATGAAATTTCCAAGTACTTGCATAATTTTTAATTAGTTATTTCTAATCTTCTTAAAATGACACGTAAATTTGAGTTTCTTGAAAATTACTAGCTATACTACCTTGTGACTCAAGGTACCCACCCAATTAACTTACATATATATACACATTGTTAATGAATGTTTAATTATCTCAACTTATATGAAACAAAACAAACAGGAATGAAAAATATATGGTTTACGTAATTTCGTTACTTGTTTTATGTTTAGTTGCTTGTCTTTCATTTCTCTTATTTTTTGGTCTCTCAGGGTGGCGATTTCTTGTTTTCTTGACGTTCAACACTGCTTTAAGCGTCGTTATCAATAGAGGCTCAAGATCTTCTGGCGAAGATGTATTATTTGAGGTATTGATTACCTCGCTCATGTATGAGGACAAGGAAGTGGGAAAAGAAGGTGGAAGTTGTTTTGAGTCTGAAAATGACGACGATGATGTTGATGATAATGATGGATGCAATAGTGCACCCGATGGCATTCCTGTTGATGGTGAATGCAAAAGTGCATCCAATGGCATTCCTGATGATGATGAATGCAAAAGTGCATCCAATGGCATTGAGGAAGATGCTGAAGATGAAGAAGAGACACAACTGCTTGAAGATGATCTTGAAAGAAGAAGTAAAGAATTTATTGAAAGGGGAAGACAAAGATGGAGGTATGAAATGGAGAGGGATCGGGATAGGATGAAACATAAGTAATATTTTTCGTTAAAGATTTGGGAAACTATAGTTTAGGAAGAGTCAAAGGGATTTCGTGAAGCTCTCGAGTTAATTAAGCTTCAATTCAAACTCGAAATTCATAGAAATCCATATAAGCTATTCAAGTTATCTTCTTGATTTCTATCTTGTATATGTGACAAGTTAAAGATAATCTCCTAGTTTTTGGTTGTGAAGTAAAATCTTGAATTTAGTATTCAGTTTTTTCTTTTCAAAGTGTAACAATCCTCGTGAGATTGGGAATCTATATTAGTTTATAGGTTTGTATATTGTCAAAGATAAATTATTTTGCCAGGGTGAAGCCCTTTTACCCAAAAAAAAATATATATATATAATACAATCCATATTTAGTGTAGAAAACAAATACCTACTGTATTCAACATTTCGACTACTAATTAACCATTAATGAAATGCTTTAAGTGAGACCGCTATTGCTGCCCCTTGCTAAGCACTCACATACATATATAGATTAAAGATATTTAACTGGATAGACACGCTGGTTAAAAAAAAAGGGCCGGGTCAAGTCTACACTGCCTGATCACCATTTTTTCATAGACGCGGTATGAGCAGATTTGTATGCTTAATTATAGTTTCAAGTCGAGCGTGTTCATAAAGAGCTTATTCAGCTCCTCATTTTCAGATTTTAATCTTTCAGTAATTTTCAGTTTAACACGTACATATTCATAACAATAACAATAATATGTACTCTCCAGTCTCTCCTCCTAATTAACCAAAACATATAACATTGTATTTCACATGTGAAAACAACTTCAAGATTTAATGTGAAAACAACTTCAAGTGACCTTGAGTCCTTGACTAGCTTTTAAAATATATTGATTGAAGTTATCAGCAACACATATAAATGTAACCAGTAACTTAACTTTCTTTTTCAGAACTTTAATCCATGTCTCTATTCACGGGTGTTATATACTATTAACGGTAGTTTTGATATTGTCGAGTGTGTATGAAATACAAGATGTGTTTGGTTGTTAAAAAGATGCTGAAACTTGAAAATTGCTTAATCAGAAAGAAAATAAAATAAAATAAAAAATAAAAAAGTCAAGATATAAAGTCAAAGGATTGTAAGTCGAGTTTAACGAAGAGATGATCAGTTGAACCACTAGCGTGCGAATATTCCTATTTTGGAGACTATTCAGATTAATTATTCCAAGACTTAATAGACTTAAATGATGCGAAATTTTTGAAAGCTTAGAAGTGCCAAACCTGTAAACTAGTTTACAACTGAAAGGTAACCAATTAATATACTTCTCCGTCTTCCTTTTTCCTTCCTAGATATAGTGAATACCAAATTTGAATTAAAATGGAGGATATGAATGTTGATCATGGAGATGCAGCAGATCGCACATCTGGGACACCATTGAAGTTCTACTTGTCGAATCTGAAAAGAAAAAAAAAAAGAGAGAACTGCCACTTTTCACCTTCCATTTACAGAATTCCAGAAACGCTTCGTAGTGTCAGCCCAAAATCATATATCCCTCGTGTTGTTTAAAGTGGACCTTTCCACAAAGAAGAAGAACGTTCGAAAAATGTTCAAGTGTATAAGGTACAGATATTCTACCCTTTCTCAGTAAGGGTTTCGCATTGACTCTTCGATCCTTGGCTATATTTCATTCGTTATGATATTCGTTGGTGATTCCGTTTGATATGATTCCATTTGATATGATTTCTTAGGATATGATATATGCTTGGATGTTTGGTTTAAGGCATGTATCATGCCTTAGATATATGTTTTGAGCTCGTGGGCATTTCCGTATGATTTTATGATTTTCCTTATCATCTTTATGACTCACTAATTCTTTTGACTCTTGTGATATATCATATCTTTGTTCAGCAGATCCTTATGATTCCATTTCGTACATTTATTCATGATTAGATATTCGTTTGTTTATATCTGTTCACCAGGCTTTTTAAGCTCAGCTGCATTTTCTTTCCTCTGCGGCAGGTTTTAAAGTAGGAGGCTGGGATTTAAGTGATGAGAGTAGGAGCTTTTAGTGGACCATCCTGACGATAGTTACCCAATTGCTTTTGGTTTAGATTTGGAGTTATCCTTCTTTTAGACTTCAATTGGAATTGTATTTCATTTAGAAGTTATTCTGTTTCAGATTTAGTATTTTATTATTTCCTTAGAAGAACTTATGTAACCTTATTATTAATAAAAGTCTTCCGCTTTGCATTTATGTTCTGATTTGTCACCATAATGTAGCATTTTAGCCCTTGTCTGGTTGGGGTGTTACAATTATGGAATCAGAGCTTAGGCTTCGACTTGTAGTACTTAAATCATGACCTGTGAAGGATCTGGCCCTTAGGTTTGCACTGTAGAAGCTTATGAGATAACCTTTAAGAATTTGCCTTAGGATCTTCCCGTAGGAACTTAAGTTGTGACTGGTGAGGATTGGGTAGACTATAATACATTTGTTTAAGCATCATTCCTCTGTGTGAAAAACTAGAAGGGGGGTTGAATAGTTTTACGTCTTTTAAATTTATTATAAAAACTTAGATTCCTTTTAAAAACTTAGATTCGAATTTATGTGAACTCAACTCTTAAACAATATGAACAAATATAAGTAAATCTAAATTAGCAATGCAAGTAAAGTAATGAAATGAAATGAAAGATAATGATGGAAAGATCTAACCGCTAGACAAAGGATTTATAGTGGTTCGGCTACAAGGACACCTTCCTTGCCCTACTCCACTCCCCGAGCACCTAACTCGAGAGTTTTCTTCACTATGTCAACAAGCTCCCTTATGGCGGAGAAAACCTTACACAACTTTCGCTTACACCGGTTTAACGACACAAAGCTAAATGTCGAGTTCTAATCGTAGCTAGAACCAATCTCACAACTTCTACACAACTTCTTCACAACTTATTCACAACTTCTTCACACCGGCTTCACAACTTCTTCACGATGGCTTCACACCTTCTTCACGACTTCTTCACGCCTTCACTACTTACACACCTTAACTTCTTCACAACTTCACTACGGCTTCACAACTTCTTCACAACCTAGCACTACTTATATACTCTTCTATTTCTTCACGCCTTCACTACTTACACACCTTAACTTCTTCACAACTTCACTACTTACACACTAATCTAGCCTAACCAACTATGCTCACACCTATCTAACAAATATACACAACTTGTACAAATGAATGAATGATTTACAAAGTTTACTAAACTAACAACTTAAGTAACAAGATGATACTAAGTTGTAATACTTCTAGTCTTGTTTGATAGAAGTATTCTTCTTTTGCACTTGGATGATGGAAGCTTGGATCACTTGGAAACCAATGCTTAAGAATATATGATCAAAGGATTTAGAAAGGATTTAGAGAGATAAGAAGAGATTTAGAACAGAAGGTTTGGGGTGCAAAAGGTGAGGAAAAAGTTCAGGAATGAACCAGTATTTATAGGCAAAATCTGACAGCTGGAGGAGCGGGGCGGTCCCCTTAAATAGGGGGCCGCCTAGTAAAATTAAGGGGGCCGCCCTACCCGAAAGTTGCTCAGATTTGTCTTTTTGTGGGGAAGGTTTTTCTGGAACATTTTTGCCATTTTTGGTTGAAAATTTGAATTCATAAATTTATAATAGATTAAACATTTTTATTTAATACCAAAAATGATTTTCTAAAAGATATAAAATGTTTGTGTCATTTTATAAAAAATCAAGTGATTAAGAAAATGTTCCTTTGATCATATAATGCATTAAGCATTTGTTTATTCATACCTTAAGTGATTGAGTTGTTAAAATAGATATTTACAACTAAATACTTGTTTATGTCATAATCTTTCGTTTAATGATTTTACATTTTGTGATTATCAAAACGTAGAGATATCGAAAGATGTTAATAATGTTTTTAGGCATTATTTATGTCAACAATCTCCCCCTTTTTGATGATTACAAAATCCAAACTTATTAAATCTAAAAGATTAATTTTTAGACAAGTATTTAGTGAGTTTATATCTACTTCTCCCCCTTTTTGTAGAATCAAAAAGGTTATGCCGACAAGTTTTAGATATGAAATTTGTCGGGACGAGAACTCCCCCTTGATGTGTGCTCCCCCTCGTTTGAGGGCATCAAAGAATCGAGATATGGAATACTTGCAAGAAAAATATTAGAAGCACAAGCATATATAGCAAAATATGAAATATAAGAACAACAATCATGGCAAATAACAATTATGGCAAACAAATATTAAGAACACATAGCAAGACATTCATTAATTTAAAGGTCCTAAATCGCCAAAGAGAGCTTTCGGACTTGCTTGCGACACGAAAGCTTGGAAAATGAGAAGCATAAGCCTATAGTATGCTTAGATGGTTGATGGTAGAGTGTTTGGGATGGAATTGGTTGAGTGAGGGTAAGAATGTTGGATTAATAGAGGTATATTTTTGGAGGTGGAGATTTTAGAGGTAGAGAGTTTGGAGCGGAGTGGGTTGATTGAGGGTTAGAGTGTTGTGCTAGTGGAGGTGTTGTGCTAGAGTTTGGAGTGGAGGTACGACAAGCACAATAGTTGACATGATTATCAACTTGATTCAAGTTGTGGGGGTGAGTTAAGCAATTTGAGTAGAGTGAGGATGGAGGATCGAGGTTGGCCCTTGTTGTGTTGTGCGAGGTGTATAGCAAGGAGATCACAAAGGTCATGGATTTGGTTTATATCTTCACGGAACCTTTCCTTTTCCGTGAGAATGTGGATTTGATCATTTGGTGGAAGTGGATGAAATTGAGGTGTGTGGTTTGAGGTAAAGTTGGATGTTTGACCAATATGATGAGGGTTTTGAAAGGTTTCATTGAGATTAGTTTGAGGTTGAGATGTGTAGTTTGGAACGAAGGTGGAGGTTGAGGTTATTTTGTGATGAAGGAGGGCTAGAAGGGAGTTGATCCAATCTTGCGTTGAGCAAGGTGTAAGGCAAGAAGAGCACAAAGCTCATGGGCTTCTTTAAGTTCTTCAATGAACTTCAAGTGTTTGGAAGAAGGTTATGATGGTGGAGTGTGGTTTTTATTTGGGATGGATGTTTGGATATGCAACATAGAAGAAGCATGTGAGTTGGTGGGAGATGGAGGTGATACTCTTGGTGGAGGAGACATTTGTGAGCTTGGGTAATTATGAGTGGATGAGGATGGAGATATGGAAGAAGAGGATATTCCAAAAGTGGTGAGTGTTTTGGATGGTTCATTAGTATGTTGAATAAGATGAGAGGTGTTGTGAATGAGATTGGGATTGTTGTTTTGGGGTTGATCATGCTCTTCATATGAATCATATAAGTGAGATGAAGGTGTATTTTCGGGAGTAAAGATGGATGGTTGGTTATTATGATGAGGTTTGTGAAAGGGTTCATTGGAATGAGCTTGAGGATTGGGAGTATAATTGAGAACAAATGTGGGTAGAGGTGTTGGTTGTTTAGCCACATCATTTGTTGTGATGGACTTATTTCGGGGGTTTGGTTTTCTTCTCCAAACGGGTTTTTCGATCATCCTTGCTAACCTTGAGGATTTTGGCTTTGGTTTGATGGGAGATGGCATGATGAGATAATGGAAGATTATGAGGAATGGGAGTGTTTATAGTGTAGGATTGATGGGATTAAGGAATGGATGAAATTTGTTGGATGGATTGGAAGTGAAATTTGGGAAGTGTAGGATGAAATGGGCTAAAAAGTAGAAAAGGAGACAGCACTTTCGACCATCAGATGGCCGGTCCCCTTAAATAGGGGCCGGTCCCCTTAAACATTAAGGGGGCCGCCCATCTGTAGGTTCCCAGATTACTGGAAATGGGTTTTTGGCATAAAATTGTAGAAAGGGTTGTGTTTTTGGGTTTAGTTTCAAGCAAGTCCAACTCTTTGAGGCAATTAAGCATGTAATAGATATCTATGTAAAACATGTTAATTAAAGAGATTAAGCAAACAAGTAATTTCATCTAGCATGTAAATATATTCATCAAGCAAGTAATTTATATGGACTAGGAAACAATAAACTACACCAAGTATTTTCTAAATTATATCTAAGTGGGAAGATTAATGAACTATTAGATGGATCCTAATGTGTACCTATGTGCAATAAATGGGAACTTAAGATAGCATGGACTTCTAGACTTGTTACAAACAAAATCTTAATAGACAAACCATGGTCCGCTTGATTTGACTTAGTTCACTTATAAATGTCATGTACATAAATATAGATGAAAAATATGAGATCACCATGCATGATTTAAAGAAATGTTTTTAGCATTATTCAACAATGTTTGAAAGTGGGTTTTTATGTAGATGTGAAAGGTATTTGAATAAAATAGATTGGGTTTTATTTCAAAAAATGTGTTTATGAAAAATGGGTAAAAAGAAATTCCCAATCTTTGACTTTGATCAAAATAGAATTATGGACATAGATAAAGAAGAAAAATGAGATAGTAAAACATGTTAATAGAAAAGTGAAATAGTCATCAAAAAAATCATTTTTCCAAAATGTGAAGTTTTTGTATATTTTTAAAGATACTAGATTTTTGACAACAAATACCATTAATCCTAGATTTTAAAAAAAATGGTTGTTAAAGATCTCATGCTCAAGGGAATTGGTTAAGGCTATTGTCACATGCTACCCTTTTCTACATATCCTATGGTCATAAGGAAGTGATGACGAAATTCTATATGTTTGACGCGAGAGTGTTGAATGGGATATAACCTAACATCTATAGCTCCTTTGTTGTCGCACACTTGTCTAACTTGATGCCATATTCTACGAGAGCTTGTTTCATCCATAGTTTTCTAACTCGAGAAATCTAATCTTACTTCTATGTTAATGATTAATCCACTTAACTCATTTCACTTCATCACCATGAGTTTTCTAATAGTGGACATAGAAGATTTCCATTTTAAATTTGAGAAGGCTAAATGAGTTCGACAGTGAATACTTCATTTAAAACTTAGGGGGCTAACTAAAGGGTTTCTAGTTTATTAAATCATAAAACGGATATAACTAAAAGTGTGAATGCAAAGCAACCTATCAAACTAAGCATATCCTAAGGCAATGATTAATAAGACTATATGCATGAAGTAACTACTCATGAAATTTAAAGAGAGAACGTACCTTATGTCCAGCTTTTCTTCAAATACTTCAAGGTGATATATTGACTTATAGAAGCCAATCATAGATGAGTTTCCGAATTATTCAATGAGTGACAATTTAGCCACTTGGTCCCCATTGTCTCATTTGTCCAAAATTGTTTGAACCAAACATGGTTTGCATTTGCATGCATGGTGAAAGTATTCCCCAAGGATTGAAACTTGGTTGAAGTGAATAATTCCACATTGGGTGATTATTATTATTAGGAAAGTTTTGTCTACCTTGATTTCTTCTAGGTTGAGGGGTTTTAGACCGAGGATGAGGATTATTTGGTCTATTTGGAGGTGGAGTTTTAGATCTTAATTTTGGTTTAGAAAATCCGGTTTCGGCTTTTAATGATGGTTTACAAAAACTTTTTACTTCCTCATCACTCGCAATAGGTATTTTTCTATCTTTTATAAGTATATACTTAGGTTTTGACTCTAAAGGTTTTTGTTTACTAGATTGACATTCAAACTTTACATTTTTATTTTCTCTAGTTGAAACATTATTTGAGTTGAATCCTAGACCGGTTTTATCTCCCGAAGTTCTTTGAACACTTATTATTTTCTTAAGTGAGTTACTACTATTTTTAAACTTGTCAAGTTTGGAAATTTCATCTTTAAGTTTTTCGTTTTCATTTTTGACCTCTAGACATGTTTTACATTCTATAACAACTTCTTTTCCTTTTTCTAAATGTTGTAGTTTAATTTTTAATTCGAGTACTTCATTTTCTAATCGATTATTAATATGTTTTAGTGATTTATTTTTAGCCATGACTTTTTGACCTAGTTTGCATAACCTATTATATTCATTATCTAGATCTTTTTCGTCTAATGATTGATTTTTGTCACTAAAGTATTCGGTTTCGGAAAGTACCTCATTGGATGCCTTGGCTATAAGACATTTTTCATCCTTTGATATTTCTTTCTCATCTTCATCGCTATCACTCCATGCTCCTCCAATGAACGCATTTTGATTTTGATCCCTTGACAACATTGGACATTTTCCGATGAGATGATTTGGATCACCGCATTTGAAGCACTTCCTTTCGCTCTTGCTACTTTTGTCGTCTTTGTTTCTTTGGAATGCCTTTCTTTCATCATGTGGTTGTCTAACGAATCTTCCTCGTCTTTTGAAGAATTTCTTGAAGTCTCTTACGGCCATGGCATATTCTTCGTCATCACTTTCGGAGGTTGAGCTATCCTCGTCACTAGATTCCTTCCTAGCTTTCAACGCAATTGACTTGCTTTGCTCTCTTTTTCCTTTGACCATCTCGGAGTCTTTCTTTATTATTGCTTCGTAGACTTTCAAGTTGCCGATCAACTCGTCAAGTTGAAGAGTTGAACAAGAAGTTGTCGATCAACTCGTCAAATTCTTACTAGAAAAACTCTCATCAAGTGCTTTTAAACTTGTGATGATAGTGTTAAACCTAGCAAAAGCATTATCAATTGATTCCTCTTCCGGAATCGTAAATTGTTCATATTGTTGAACAAGAAGATCTATTTTATTATCTTTGACTTGACTATTACCTTGGTGAGTTATTAGTAAGGAGTTCCAAATTTCTTTTGCGGTTTCACACATAAAGATTCTTTCGTATTCTTTACGTGGTAACGCATTATAAATAACCATTTTTGCCTCATTATTTTTAGCAAGTTTTCTTTTTAAATCATCACTTTGTTTTTCAAAAGATACGATTTCATCTATTTTAGTTAAAGGGTTATTTTGAATAGGGGGAAAATCACCATAGGTAATAACATGCCAAAGATCAAGATCTTTTGATTTCACATAAATTTCGAATCTATTTTTCCAATAATGAAAACCATCACTTTCAAATAGTGGTGGTCTTTGCATATATTGCCCTTCTAAATATTTTTCGGATTCCATAGATCGTTTCAAGTTTTAAAATACAATTTATTTTAAAAATCTTGTTTGACGTGGCTCTTGATACCAATTGTGGAAAACTAGAAGGGGGGTTGAATAGTTTTACTTCTTTTTAATTTATTATAAAAACTTTGTTTACTTTTAAAAACTTAGATTCGAATTTATGTGAACTTAACTCTTGAAAAATATGAAAAAATATAAGTAAATCTAAATTAGCAATGCAAGTAAAGTAATGAAATGAAATGAAAGATAAAGATGGAAAGATCTAACCGCGAGACAAAGGATTTATAGTGGTTCGGCTACAAGGACACCTTCCTTTCCCTACTCCACTCCTCGAGCACCTAACTCGAGAGTTTTCTTCACTATGTCAACAAGCTCCCTTATGGCGGAGAAAACCTTACACAACTTTCGCTTACACCGGTTTAACGACACAAAGCTAAATGTCGAGTTCTAATCGTAGCTAGAACCAATCTCACAACTTCTACACAACTTCTTCACAACTTATTCACAACTTCTTCACACCGGCTTCACAACTTCTTCACGATGGCTTCACACCTTCTTCACGACTTCTTCACGCCTTCACTACTTACACACCTTAACTTCTTCACAACTTCACTACGGCTTCACAACTTCTTCACAACCTAGCACTACTTATATACTCTTCTATTTCTTCACGCCTTCACTACTTACACACCTTAACTTCTTCACAACTTCACTACTTACACACTAATCTAGCCTAACCAACTATGCTCACACCTATCTAACAAATATACACAACTTGTACAAATGAATGAATGATTTACAAAGTTTACTAAACTAACAACTTAAGTAACAAGATGATACTAAGTTGTAATACTTCTAGTCTTGTCTGATAGAAGTATTCTTCTTTTGCACTTGGATGATGGAAGCTTGGATCACTTGGAAACTATTGCTTAATAATATATGATCAAAGGATTTAGAAAGGATTTAGAGAGATAAGAAGAGATTTAGAACAGAAGGTTTGAGGTGCAAAAGGTGAGGAAAAAGTCCAGGAATGAACCAGTATTTATAGGCAAAATCTGACAGCTGGAGGAGCGGGGCGGTCCCCTTAAAATTAAGGGGGCGGCCTAGTAAAATTAAGGGGGCCGCCCTACCCGAAAGTTGCTCAGATTTGTCTTTTTGTGGGGAAGGTTTTTCTGGAACATTTTTGCCATTTTTGGTTGAAAATTTGAATTCATAAATTTATAATAGATTAAACATTTTTATTTAATACCAAAAATGATTTTCTAAAAGATATAAAATGTTTGTGTCATTTTATAAAAAATCCAATGATTAAGAAAATGTTCCTTTGATCATATAATGCATTAAGCATTTGTTTATTCATACCTTAAGTTATTGAGTTGTTAAAATAGATATTTACAACTAAATACTTGTTTATGTCATAATCTTTTATTTAATGATTTTACATTTTTTGATTATCAAAACGTAGAGATATCGAAAGATGTCAATAATGTTTTTAGGCATTATTTATTTCAACACTCTGAATAACTTTGATTCATATTCTTGCCTTTAGTTAAGCCCTTATAAGATCATTCTTTCCGGAGATTTAGAAAATCTGTTCAAATACACAACGTAAGTTTAGTGACCAATTAAGTTTAGAATGCCTTGAGAATTTTGTGGTAATCCCTTCACTATATAGGTATCACCTTCCGATATCATCACATTATTTTGAATTCCGATCTTAATCTCTGATTCGTTCGTTAACCAGTTAGATGCCTCTTCGCCCATTCTGAGAATTTTTCCGATCATGATGTGTTGGACACATTTTGTGGTTTATCTACTCTTGCTAAACACCTTAAGGTCGCAAAACCACGCATCCTCGTACAGTATCAGATTATGGCTTACCCATTTCTATTCCTATGAGATATCTTGTGGTTCTTAGTCATGAGTATAGGAGTTATTCATCACATTTTCATTTGTTCGTTCGATATCTCAGCTTGAATTAATCGATGATTTTTTATCGTTTGGCATTTCCTCCGTATTTATATCATCTTCATATTGTGTTTTATGTATCTTTCCTGAGAGGTTACACTATCATTCGTTATATATATGTTTCGTATCCGTTGGTTCAAGTTCGTGAAGATTTGTCATTCATTGAAGAAACTGATCCTATCTTAGACCGCCAGGATCGAGTCATGAGAAACAAACCTTTCCGTTCATTTTCATTTCTTTTCGTAATATGGTACATTTCCGTTTGATCTTTCTACTTCAATTTCGAGGACGAAATTTTATTTTTAGAAGGGAAGAGTTGTAAAACCCTAAATTCTGGTTTCACATCTTTACGTCTAATTTGAATTTTTAACCTAAATTTGATATTAAGTTAATTACATTTAAAACTATAATTACATGTTATTATTAATAAACCTATGATTAACTAACTTAGTCAAATTTGTTACAATTTCCTTTCTAAACTTAGTCCAAATCCGGTTCCCCCTCCTTTATAATACAGGTTTTATTTTTTATTTTTTTAACAAAGCTACAAGAAGATAAAAACAAATAAATGTGTATATCCCCAAATAAATAAAAGATTTACCTTGTCTATCTTGGGCCCTAAAACACACGACATACCCCATATACTTACACGGTTTCTATATTATTTCTAAAACTCCTCACACGCTTTCTCATTCACTCATTCAACATATTATACGGCATTCTCTTTGCCCTCTCATACCGAACCTAAATCTGTCCCAATATCAGTATTTTTCTCTCCAAAAGTTAAAGAAGACGAAGTTGTAGCAGCTTGTTTTGTAATCAGATGGAGTAAGGATTGCAGCTTGATGATTGTAGCAGGTTATTGTTGATTCATTCGTTGTCCCTGTTCTCTTTTTGATCCTCTCTGAATCGGCCTCAAGGTACCACACGATTAGCACCTTTGTCATTAACATATTTCACGTACAATCCTAACCTAAATCTTGTTGTGCCGTTTGTGGCTGCTCTTCTTGTCGATCAAAACCTGGTTTTCCGGCCCTAATTCATTAGCTTTTCTCCCTACAAATCAAGAAGTATGAAGGTATTGATGCGTGGTGATAAGTCGTAGCATCCTTGGGGTGCTACTTAATTGGTATCATAACACAAGGTACAAAGAACGGTTTTACCTCAACCGTTTCGAATAAAATTCATTAACAAAAAGTATTAAATTTACATTATTCAAAAGTATTGCGGAAATAGGCCCATAAAATAAGTAAAGTGGTCCCAACATATAAATCAGATTCGTCTATGACCGTGCCCATTGCCCAAACGCTTCCAGAAATAAGCTATCACCTTAAACCTGAAAATACATGCTAAAAGGGTCAGCTTACGCTGGTGAGTTCATAGGTTTAAGAAAAAGTGTAATAGTGGACCAAGATAAGTGATTTGCTACACTGGACTAAGATAGATATAAACCACAATTCCACAAACATCAACAATCACAATTATCAAGTAGCAATATGATAGGTCACAAAAGCCCTCTTTTATATTGATAGTCACAGTAGGAGTAGGGCCCTAGGAGTATCCAACCTTAGCCAAGCACCATGTTATAGCAAAACACAACTAGATTATTTGCTATCCTGGTCTAAGACAAACATCTGTCACATATTTAACCGTAGCCAGTCAACAAGTTATAGCAAATAAAAAACAACAGTTAGATCCATTCAAAACAGTTTAGAATGTTTTCTCACATGCATATTAGTCAATCACATAATGCTTTCAAAAAACCAAATCAAATATTTCCTCCAAACAGTCAAATATTGAGTAAACAGTTCGCATATTCCAAACAAATAGTCATTGAGTTTAGTTAAAAACGAGCATGTTTTCTCCCCCAAAATAGTTAGAAAACCGGTAAAAGTATGGGCCATAAACTCACCTTAGCCACAGCAATGCAAAGATCACAACTGACGCGACTGGCATCAAGAAGCAAAATACAACATTATCAAGCCATACGGCACGACGGTTCCAAGATATACAGGCTCAACGGTCTAGGATCGGCACAACCTAATACGTATATGGTTATCTCAAAATACGTCTTGCAAAATAATAAAGTCTATAAAAGACAACGTGTCGTAGTTTTCGTAGATTATTCAATTTCAAAACTCATCAAAAGCTTAGAATCAACGTTTCGTGTGGTGTGGTAAGAAAACATAGACTCGACATCCAACTCACGCCAAAGAGAAAAAGACATCGACATAGTCAAGAGAATACTGACGAGAACTCAAACCAAAGAAGATAAATCTAGAAGTTAACGATAAATAACTATACTGATACAAATAAATCAATTGGTAGTTCCGGTATTTTCCCCATAATCTCAAATAGTTTTAGAAATGCAAATTTTGCGTTAATAATAAAAGTCAATTTCCTCAAAACAATTTAATAGAAAATTAATAGAAGGTGTTCATTGAATATTAGACATTATTGCCTTATTGTATAATTGTTGCGAATCAAATATATTAAATTCATCTAGAGTCTAATATATTGTATTCATTTCAAGTCCAATAAGTTCATAAATGTCCATTGTCCAATAATTCAAGACCGATATATGTCCAAGTATAATATTAATCCAATATGAATCCAATAATGTCATGTCACAAATCAAGTAACCGAGTATTAATTTTCCAAGTAACCGAAACATACCAATTGAACCATAAATAAGTCACATCTTTTTGCCAAATGAGTATATTTTTACACCACAACTTACGACTAACGCACTTTTAATCTACTTGTGAACTCATTAACGAACTAATAAACCCTAAGTGGGTTAACACAAAATGCACCCAATGTAGCATGGGCTTCGGCCCATTTTCAACCCAACACTCCCAACTTGGCAAGAAACAACAATTAAGTTGTTAAATAAATCAAACAAATGCACCCTAGTACACTTGCTGACCAAGATCCAACTCAACGAGATACCAAATCCAATCTTAACACAATTACAAACACTAACCAAGCACCCGCAGGTGCCTTGATACTAGACCGAACACAATACACCCTCACGGGAAACTAAGCTGGGAACAATTTAACTAGGGGGAAACCCTCTCGAGTTTGGTTGCACCAAACCGAGAGTCGTTAAGCACCCTCTTGGGTGTAAGCTTCAAACCGAGACTAAAACTCAACAACAACAGTGAACAACAAATCACCAAAAATCTAAACCAAAGTCCGAGAATAGAATAAGCCATAGTAACTTCAGTCGAGTAGGCATAAGCTCAAAACAATTAAACAATCTTGTGTTTCCTTTGTTGCACCGAGAACCAAACAACCACAAAAGCCGATACAAGCTTAATATAAACCAAATAAGTCACAGGCTATAAGGGAGATAAAGTCAAAATAAGCAAGTCGACACAATCGAACACAAGACCACTCTCCCTTGTGATTTCTTGTGGTGAACCACGCACAACAAAACACACCCTTAACTGGGTTCATCCAAACTAAATCCAAACCGGATCCGACACGTACGGGTTTAACCCAACCCGTGAACAACCAAGACCACAATCACTATCCACAGGTTCTTACCACACGAAACAACAACAGAATCAAAAACGTTATCAAACTTGTTAAATCTCATTTTTAATCACAAAAATAATAACCTCGGTTTATATTTGTTTTTAAATCCACGAAAACAATAACACAATAATCGGTTTCATTAAAAACAATAAATAACAAACATTTTTTCTCGATTTACCATGTCGAGAAAAAGAGAGAGGAGGGGGATGACGGCGGTGGTAGAGTCTGGCCGGTGTGATGGTGGCAGTGAAGGTATGGTGGCGGAAGACATCTTCAAGAAAAAGAGAAGAGATGATGGGTTGTGATGGTGGATGTGGTGTTGATGGTGGTGGCGACTATCGGAGGTGGCCGGAATTTTATTGTCGGCTGCTGGATTTAAGAGAGGAGGGGGGAGAGGATGTTAACACTAGAAATGTTATAAGTGGTTTTATATAGGCTAGGTTAAATGAATATGTTAACCCTAGGGTTGATTATTCAAACCTATGAATCTTAAGGGTTGGCAGTGAAAATATTACTGCAGGGACCATAGTTGTAATTTTAGCAATCTTTCTTGAAATGAGTCTCGGGGCTCGTTTAGACTAGTAATCAGTTGATTCAAGACACGGGAATTACGCCATCGTGCTCAGAATAATATTTCCAATAAAAACAACTATTCATACGCCTCGGTTCTCACAAATAATAAAATAATCAAATCGAATCGTTGGTTGTGCCAGTACGCGTTGTGTACAAATTCCACGTTTTGTGAGTTAACTTCACGTTGGGTTTGTAAATGAAAAACAAGGATAACCTCATATAAAAATACATAAGGAAAATTACGGGTTGTCACAGTTTCACCTCCTTAAACGGAATCGCGTCCTCGCGATTCAATTCAAGTTACTCGTTATAGTTGAAAAGAGGTGAGTACATATACACAAGGATTCATCCTCACGTTCCCACGTGAATTTAGGACCTTTTCGCGAGCTTCGATGAAATTTGTCGATAGAGATGCGACTTTACTAAAGTCGTTTGATTTCATGGTTCATCTCTGTAGGTCTCTCATCAAGGTTTAAACATTCATTAATTTGGATCTCTCCCGGAGGAATAGCAACTGCCTCATCGGCAATTCATTTCTTCACATTTGCCCATAAAAATGTTGTGAAAACTGCTGAGTCCTGACGGTAGCTCGATTCTATGTGCTACCGGTTCAACTCTAGCAAGGATTTGAAAAGGATCAATATAGCGAGGATTAAGCTTTCCACGTTTACTAAACGTATCACACCTTCTCATGGTGAATCTTTAAGCATAGTCTAGGCTTTAACTGGGAATTCAAGAGGTTTATGTCATTTGTCAGCATAACTCTTCTGTCGATTCGTGAGCAGCTTGCAACTCGGTTTCGATCTGAACGATCTTCTCGGTAATCTAGTGAACAAGTTCAGGGTAAGTAAGTTGGGTATTCCCAACTTTTACCCATCAAATCGGCGATAGGCCCTTGCGATCATAAGGTACCTCGTACGGTGCCGTTGAAATAATGGAGTGATAGGTATTGTTATGATGCGTGGTTTTGCAACCTTACAACAGGTTTTACCTCTCGAGGGATCTCAAGAGGCTTACAACCCCACCAGGCAGTGTACCTGACCGATGTAGTATAGTGTAATGGTAAGTACGGGGGATTGATCGTTCTCCACAAGGAATAGTGTTCGTTAGGTATGAAAAACTACTCTAATAGGTCTAAGGGTAAGAGAAGATTCTTTTTTCTGTTTTTATAATTTTATGAAAGCAAGTAAAATCTCGGGTTTGAAAGAGTGGGCGGAATTAGTTGCTAGTCAACTAACCCAAATAACTACGAATGCAAATAAAATAAAATAACTGAAAATGAAAAGGTGGTGAAATTTATGTGGAGAAAGTTGTGTTTACTTAGATTTCCTTACTCCCTAACTATCTTTTACCGGTTGATTAGTGTGTATTAATTGCGTGGATGACGGGTGTATTCCTTAATACCAATCGTGGGGTCTCGTACGTACTTCCCCAACTCTACAAGCTCCTACTTCACTCCTATGTCGAGCCGGCTAGGAAGCTCCTAACATGGGATCACTAGAATTCGCTTGTGCATTAAATACAACCATAAAAACCTTTAGTATGCATTGGTTCATGTTTCTTAAGACGTTCAAGCAAGTTACCGAATAGGAAGTTAGCCAGTTTTCTTAAGCCTAACATAGATAAACAATCATCCACTACAACTAATAACACACTAATAACCAATAATCAATAGCTAGGTTTCATTAGATCTAAGCAAACACAAGATAAATCTAGCCTAGCATGTTAAACAAAAGACAAGAACAAGATAGAATCAAACAACACATAGACATATTGAATGATTAATTGATAACTTATCTTCAATGTAACATGGAAGATCTCAAGGCAAAAAGCCTTGAAAAAGCTGCTAAAATCGTCTTAGGGTTTTCACACACAAAGTTTCCCAATAAGTTCCACCCAATGACAAAAAATTGCAAAACTATATATAGACTTTCAGATCTAACGGCGTCACGTTATGGAGTGTGACGCCGTCACCTCGCCGCTTTTAGGGTTCCCGGATGGCCTTCTTGACGCCGTCCCTCTTTAGCTCTCCAAAATCCGTTCTGGCTTATCAAGGCTTGACGCCGTCGGAATTAGGCGTGACGCCGTCCCTCTTTAAATTAAGCCGTGACGACCTTGATCACTCCAAAGTGTGACGCCGTCAGAATTCCCATGCAAATTTCTCTGGCTTATCATGAGTAATTTTCATATCCACCACTTTTGCCAAGCCATGACGCCGTCAAGAACAAATCCTGACGCCGTCCAAGGTACTTTTCAGTCGGTTTTTGAGACTTTGTCGTTTTCTTCACTTTTATGCTCCAAAAACGTCCAAAATGCTTCCTTTTCCAGATTTCTCCTCAAAAGTACCTAAAATGACAAAAGGAACGATTTAGGGCGATATTTGATCAAATAAATACGATTTAGGGCTTAAATGACCCCCTAAAAGCGGTACACTTTTCGCTTCATCAAATACCCTTACACTTGAGATTTGCTTGTCCTCAAGCAAATGCGCTTTTATTCTAATCAAAATACAAGTTAGGGGTCATTAATGCTAACATAAAAGTAATTACAACAAATATTCGTTCCACTTTAATCATAATAAGCTCGGAGATTACAAACTAGCACCTCACAAGTAGTGTTTAGATACTCACATCTCTCAAGTGTCATCAAAATAAATCTCATAAATGAAAACGGATAATATCTCTCACTACCTGTCATAGCAAATAGATTACCATAGGCTTGGGAAAGGATCGAAAACCTCCTCCACTAGGCGTAAGCACCTAAGATAAACTATCAAAGAGGGCTTTTACATGGGTTATAACGTTAGGTGTAGGGAAAAGGAAAACACGGTTTTGTTGGATAAGGGATATTTTACTGGTGGCGAGTTAAAGATCTTGATTAATTACATGTACTATACAATGTTGCTAAGCCAAGACTCGACTCAATCTTAAGCTAAAAACAAAATAACAAAAACATAAGATAAACATAAAATGAAACGGGATGGTAGTCCGTATGTTTTTCTATTTTTCTTTTTCTCATTTTTTTTGTATTTTTCTTGATTTTTCGATTTTTTTTTCTTTTTTTTTTTTTTTTTTTTTCATACACTCTTGCCCTACCATCCAAAGTAATACATCATAGGGGCGTTGCATTCCCCTTACACTTGAACTTTTACATAACTTTACAAATACAATTCTAATGACTCGAATTAAGATAATTGAAAAACTTGGAGTACTTTTAAAATATTTAGCACATATGGGGGTAATAAATGATGTTCTTCCCCATTACTCCATTATACTAGTACTTTACCCATGAGTCCCAATCGTCCCAAAACAATATGTACAAGGATATGACTCGACTTAGCAATCATGTAATCAATTAGATAATTAACTTGGGATTAAACAAATGTTGTCACAAAAATGCACTAAAAATGAATGCATACAAGGTAGGCTAAGGCGATTTGGGTGTACATTTTAGTGGGGTGTAACAAATTCTTCCTTTAAGTAAAATGTTTAAAGGTCGAAACGAAAAGATAGGCTCTGAGGGGTGTACTAGGGGTATCGTGTACTAAAAATGAGTACAACGCAAAGGGTGTGGGAGAATTACTTGACCAATGTAGCCAAAGTAATTATAACAAAAACACAGGTGTAAAACAATGGGTTAATCCTAATGCCTCTTATCATGTAGTAAATCTAACTACACGAATGTAGTCTCACTTGTGGCCTTGGAATGGTCCTAACGCAAGTTCTAGAATCTAAGTGCTACCGGTACACACATCATAGCAAAATGCTTTTCCTACCAATTCTAGGGGCGAACCTCACATATTTGGGGGTGAAATTTTTTTTAGTGGTACGGTTTTTTGTGCTAGTCATATAACTCCTATCCGTGAGACGCTCATTAGAACTAAAGTTTCACTCCTAAATGTTGTAAAAAATTTTAAATTTGGCACTAAAATTACCCTAACAGGTATTTATCTCAGTTTTATTACACATCTATTATTAAACAAACAAAAATCAAGCGTAAAAGCATTCTCTGAAGTATCGTACTTTTACCCCCCCTTACACTTAAGATGAACATTGTCCCCAATGTTCAAATAACAAATGTAAAAGTAAAAAAAGTAAAAGAATGAAATCAAATACTCCCCTGATTCGCTCGGTGGATAATGAAGTACATGGTTAAATCTTCTTCCAAGAGAATGTAAAAGCTCCAAGACTAATGCATCACCAAAAGCTTGATCCAACAAACATTTCCTTGTCCAAAATAACCTGTTAAACCTGAGAAAATAAACACGAAAACCTGCATAACATCGGCGGGATAAACTCTATATATAAGGATATAATGCTTGTGGAATGATAATTTTGCAGATTCCTGGAGATTATAAGTTATAGATTTAATAAAAACTTTTTATGAAAACAAAACTTTCAAAAATTTTTAGAAAATTAAACCTGACGCCGTCAGGTTGTAAATCCTGACGCCGTCAGAAATGATCTGACAGAATTCTCATGTTACGTTTCCGGAAAATTTTTGGAAAAACCTATACCTTACTTCCTGGAAATCCTGCAAAACATCATTATGACTCGATACAAGCATTTGACTCAAACAAACACTAATATGTATGTTCATTTATTATTATTATGATTCATGTTCATTTGTTCTAATAAACCGATTTGGATTTCCCTTACACTTAACTTTTGCAAAATACCTTTATATGTAGTTAAGACGAAGTTAAAAACAAAATAAAGCATTTTCACAAATTAGTTTTTAACATGAATCAATAATAATAAAACTTAAACACACATACGGAAACAAATAAAATCAAACAAACAAATAAACACACAAAGCAAATAAAACTTGGGTTGCCTCCCAAGAAGCGCTTTTCTTTATTAACGAGTCTTGTAGCTAGACTCAAAGTCACGTACATTACGTGATTTCTTCATCAAAAGTTATGTCTTCCTCATTGATCATTTCATTACCATTCTCTTGATAATGCTTGACTCGTTGTATATTCACAGTGAATTCTCTATCTTCGTCGTCAATCAACACAACGGCTCCGGTTTTAGAGGAGCTCCTTACGGTAAAAGGTCCATACCATCTAGATTTAAGTTTTCCCGGAAATAGCCTTAAGCGAGAATTATATAATAATACCTTGTCTCCTTCCGAAAACTCCTTGGGTCTCTTAATCCGTTGGTCATGCCATCTTTTTGCCCTTTCTTTGTATGTAATGGAAGATTCATAAGCCTCTAATCTCAATTCATCGAGCTCTTGGAGCTGTAAGAATCTATTTGTTCCCGCAACCGTATAATCCAAATTACAAGCCTTAAGTGCCCAATACGCCTTGTGTTCCAGTTCTACTGGAAGGTGGCATGCCTTGCCATATACCATACGGAACGGGGTTGTCCCGATTGGTGTCTTATAAGCGGTTCGAAATGCCCACAAAGCTTCATCGAGCTTAAAAGACCAATCTTTTCGATTTTGATTGACCGTTTTCTCTAATATTCTCTTTATGGCTGATGAACTCAAATAAGTACATTTTATTACTATCATTTATCCTATTAATTTGACTTGTTTTACTATATTATATATGAGGATTGATACTTAATCGTTTACTTTTTTAATTCTCAGGTAAAAACAAGCATTTGGTGAAACTTAGCGATTTTGGACTAATAATGGAGCAAAACGTGCATAAAGTGAAAGTCTACTGACATGGAAAAGATCAAGTCAATTCTGCTCCAGATGCGCCGCATCTCACTCTCGAAATGCGCCGCATCTCTATCAAGATATCACCAGATACGATCCAAGATACAAGAGGACATGCGCCGCATCTAATAAAGGGTTACGCCGCATCTTCTGGCGGTGTACGAATATTCCTGAATATTATAATCTTGGACCCCACGCGAAGTTAAGTACATACGCCGCATCTACTTAGTAGATGCGCCGCATCTTCCCTCAGACAGAAACTATAAATACCCCGTAGACCAGACGAATTACAAGTTCCAAAAACCCTAACACCGAAGACCGAACAGTAGGAACAAAGGACGAATTCAGTCAAGGAGGCAGCACAAGACACACCCAAATCAAAGATACAAGAGCTGTAAGAAGGTGCTGCATGTATTTAATTCATTAAGTTGTTTTGTTTTATTGTGTTAGCAAACTTTAATTCATCAGGATTGGTGGCTTGTGTAATGTGACAACGGAAAGATTGCACTCCCTTTAATACTTGCTTTCCCATCAATTAAAGTTTATATGTTGATGTCTTTGGTTACTACTTATTAGTGCATTGATAACCTCTGTGTTTATTAGTGGCTTGCGGGCATTTGACTGCGGGACATAATGTGGCTCCCACGGTTGTTTCTAAATTGATCACTTAGGAATAACTTTTAGACATAAGTAATCATTAAGGGTTTACTCGCCGATAAGAATAGGACCAACGAGAAAGGGTTAACTACATACACTTCATATAAAGCTATCAATAAAACAAGTGACAATCTACTTAATCATAAGGACAGCCCTCTTATTGTCTCGAGTATCTATCTGTGTACGTGTGTGCTACTTGCTGATTCGTGCCTATTGGTTTATTTTATTATTTAAATGCAACAAATCGTGCCAGTCTCTCAGGCTGAAACCCCCTTGCGTTAGGATATTAAAATACTGATTAGAATAACGAGATAATACGTTCCACTCTTAGTGATCGACACTCTACTTACCATTATCTTCATACTGACCGGGTACACTGCTCGTTAAGTGTGTGTGTTATTGATAAGTCGGCTAAATATAAATTTAAAACTTGAGTAGGCATTAAAACTGCTAAACCGCAACGACACATCACGCGCATCAAGTTTTTGGCGCCGCTGCCGGGGAGTGAATTGTTATTATCTGTTAATTTGATTAGTATTTTAATTAGGTTTTTCTTTTTTATTAGATTAATTGCATCATTGTACTATTTTGCATATTTGTTGTATTGTGTGTTAATTGTTTTCTTTTATTTTTGTTTGTGTGTTTAATTTTTGTTTTTATTTTTCGTATTTTTCTGTTCTGCTATCGTTGTACTGTGCTAAATCAAACGATACGGCGCATCTGATCTCTCAGATACGGCGTATTGCGTTTAATTTTTTTTAAATACAACGCGTTTAATTAATTCGATACGACGCATCTTTTCCCCAAGATACGGCGTATCTGTTTTTAATAAGAAAATTTTTCTAAGCGATAAAGTAATACGACGCATCTGCATTTGCAGATACGGCGTATCTTTTTTTTAAAAAAAAAAAAAAAAAAAAAAAATTCTAAACGTTAACGCCATACGACGCATCTGCTTTCGCAGATACGGCGTATCTATTATTTTAATTAAAAACAGTTTGCGAATTATTAAACAAATACGGCGTATCGATCTCTATCGATACGGCGCATCTTTCTGAATCAAAAATCTTTTATTTTTAAACTTAACGAAAATACGGCGCATTTAACTTTCGTTAATACGACGCATTTAATTTTAATTAGATAAGTTGATTTTTGATTAATTAATTCGATACGGCGCATTCTTAAATTCTAAGCGGCGTATCTATTTTCTGAATAAAGTCTGATTAAATTTTAACGATTATAAGATACGGCGTATCCAACTTTTTGGATACGGCGCATCATCTGCAGATATCAGCTATTTTTATTCTTATATCCGTTTCTATATTCATTAATTTCTCTTCTAGCGAACAAATCCTACTGATGCTTTTCGTGATTGTTTCAGAAGGATAATGGAAGTATACGGAGAACTGATTGACTTCGACTTCGAAGCCAATTTTATGAATGAAGTATTAGTGCATGATAAATCACTCGAACGTTACGATGGGGACTACATTGAACTTAATGACCTTAATGGACCATTGGAATCCAATGACCTGTTCATGGATGATGCTGAATCTGAGTTAGAAGAAGGAGAAATTGTGGATAGTCCAAAAGTCAACGTTATTAATACTAGGAATTACGATGAATTTGAGGGATATGATGGTTCTTGGGATTACGGTAGAAGGATCAACACCAATTGTGCTTACAATTTACAATTCCCATGCATGATTGGGTACAAGTGTATTGACGCCAATTTCTTTCCTATTTTATCAATCAATGTCATGTCAAGAAGCTTTTACAATTCTATTATGAGAAATAAAAAGGAGTACAAAGGAAAGAATGTAGTTGGAGCCTTCATTAATGTCCCGATCTTCGTTGGACGCTTCACTATTGTTACTGAGTTCGTAGTTATTGAAGACATGAATGCCTATTGTGACAGCAATATGGGTGACGTGATTGTTGGAAAACCATTTTGTAGGGAGATCACTATTAATGCAAAACGATTTGAAGGAAAGATCACCTTTCAATGTGGAAGCGACGTTATCACTTATATGATGCCCCGAACTCACCCTGGATTTAAACATGCTACTAATAGGATTTGCTACAAATTTTCCCCATTCCTTTTTGTTAGTGATGATGACAATAAGAGAGGGATTGAGTACCCATATCAATTGATGGGAGGATTCTACAAAGGAGTTTTGAATTTGGGACCTGAATATATACGAGACGATTCGGTTGCTAAATGGATCCTACGTGGCCATGTAGGAATAAATGATCGATATTGAAGAGCTGAACGTGAGTCTAACTTGAAGACTCTGGAATAAAGACAAGTGCTTACCGGGAGACAACCCGGATTTATCTTTTATTATTCTGTTTTCTGTGTCGAGTCAGTCCAGGCCGCACGAAGATACGGCGCATCTCAATCCTGAGATGCGACGCATCCTCTGCAATGGTCATATCTTATTTTATTTTTCTGCATTTTTATTTTCGACTTTAAAACTATTTATCAGTTTATTTTAATGCGGCGCATCCCTGGTTAAGGATGCGGCGCATCTTTATTCTGATCCGTATTATTCCAGGCTCGATACGGCGTATCTTCTTCAATAAGATACGGCGCATCTACTGACCTGATGATTTTCAGTTTTAATTTTTAAGTTTTATTTTTCCTAACTACTAATGTATTACGCAAGTTTGAACCTTTCTTATCTTAGGTGTGTTTTAAAGTGTTGGTGGTATTATAGTTTCCTGGATTTCCTGTGGATACATCAAGTATGAAGCTTTAACGTTCTAATCCACAAGAAGTTGATTTTTGCTCTTATACTAATGGAGGATCATACCGAGCAAATCTCAGGGGAGTTTTTTCTTGTTCTAATTCTTTTATTTTCCAGTTTTTAACCTTTTATACAAACAACGAGGACGTTGTTTAACTTAAGTGGGGGGATTGGAGAATTAGAACACTTAACAATTACTTGTCCTAAACTTTTTCAAAAATTATGCTTAAAATGTGCTTAATATATCAAACTTAAAAAAAAAAATTTAGCATGTTTTTGTTTAAGATCTAAGTTACATAACTGCACACAAGACGTTATTTTCAAAAATTGTGATTTTTCAAAATTCACAAATCTATGAGTGTGCCGGTGACTTGTAAACTTTAGAACTTGGCTTGTATACTATTCGAGACCACCATAATGAGTATTATTTATATAATTGGAATGACTTGTCTAAATTGGTAAAATTCTAGGATTACACCAAATAGCCTTTATATGTTATGTGTTATTAGCTAACTACACTGGTTAGTTAACCCCCGTATAAAACCTTTTGTTACTCTCATTTTTAAGAGTAAGATACCCCTAGAAAAACACTCAGAGCCATTCCTTTCGTTTCTTACACCTATGTTTAAAATGTTTCGTTACACCCTTACACCTTAGCCTACCTTGTAGATTAGAATCCGTGGTTTGGTTAATTGCTATAGGCAGAGTGTGTTTCCTTACATTACCTGTGTTCGTGTGCGTAATTCATTATCTATGGTTAGGTCGGGAAATTGCACAATGCAATTGGAGTGAAAGTAAATATTGTATATCTTTGAGTTTATTTTTCGTGTGTTTACTACTTTCACTATTACCGTTATTTCTGAAAGTATGAAAAGTATGAAAAAATTATCCGGAAAGAAAGTTGTAGTGATGTGGTGAAATTTTACACATCTATGTTTATGTTAAAAAAAAAAAAAAAAAAAAAAAAATCGAAAAAATAAGAAAAGAAAAAGAAAGAAAGAAAAGTTGGATGTTAGTTTTAAACCAACTTATGTAAATTTATGTAAGTGGTCGATATCACCACTATTTGTTGTATTATATCTATGGATTGAATGGGAATTGGCAGTTATGGGAATGCCAATTAAGGTTTATTCTTTGATTAAGATTTTGTTGAGTATAATTCGTGTCTACCTAAAGCGTGTGTTTCAAGTGTTAAAGCGTGAGTTATTCGATGATATGAGTCTTATTCATGGGATGGTTGGGATAGTGATTAACCACACTTAGGATTTTAATTTATTTGTTTTGTTTTGTTTATTTTTATTTTTACACCAATTTATATCCCAAATGTTATCCATACCCTATATTATTCGTTATCCAACCAAACCTTTGATTTATTGAGATTAGGGATTTGAGCAATCTTAAGTATCGTAGTCGTGGATTCGGCTATGTATTTATGATTTTGTCGCCCTTTTTGATATATTATTATTGGTGAAGTTTGGACCTATCTTTAGCCTATTCGAGTTAAGGATTTGAGCAATTGCAAGTATCGTGTTCGTGGATTCGATCATGTATTTGTGATTTTGTCGCCTTTTCTGGAATTTGAGATCGATAGTGATTAAGAATAATTAACCCTTAAGCCTAAAAACCCTTTTTACCGCTTTAGACTTGTTATTCCTTAGCTTTAGTGGTGGAGATGTGTATACTTGCCAAGCTTATGATAGAATATTCGTCGCGACTGGACAGTTAAACGATTAGATTTGCTTTTATCGACTTATTTTATTTTACTTCTAATTCGTTAAGTGTTTAGTTGTGTGATTATGAAATAAAACGAATACATGCTTAAATATAAAAATAAATCCTAACATCTTTTAGGATACATTTTCATAAATGAAATTCTAAGGTTTACTTGGGGACAAGTAAAGTTCAAGTGGGGGGATATTTGATGAACTCAAATAAGTACATTTTATTACTATCATTTATCCTATTAATTTGACTTGTTTTACTATATTATATATGAGGATTGATACTTAATCGTTTACTTTTGTAATTCTCAGGTAAAAACAAGCATTTGGTGAAACTTAACGATTTTGGACTAATAATGAAGCAAAACGTGCATAAAGTGAAAGTCTACTGACATGGAAAAGATCAAGTCAATTCTGCTCCAGATGCGCCGCATCTCACTCTCGAAATGCGCCGCATCTCTATCAAGATATCACCAGATACGATCCAAGATACAAGAGGACATGCGCCACATCTAATAAAGGGTTACGCCGCATCTTCTGGCGGTGTACGAATATTCCTGAATATTATAATCTTGGACCCCACGCGAAGTTAAGTACATACGCCGCATCTACTTAGTAGATGCGCCGCATCTTCCCTCAGACAGAAACTATAAATACCCCGTAGACCAGACGAATTACAAGTTCCAAAAACCCTAACACCGAAGACCGAACAGTAGGAACAAAGGACGAATTCAGTCAAGGAGGCAGCACAAGACACACCCAAATCAAAGATACAAGAGCTGTAAGAAGGTGCTGCATGTATTTAATTCATTAAGTAGTTTTATTTTATTGTGTTAGCAAACTTTAATTCATCAGGATTGGTGGCTTGTGTAATGTGACAACGGAAAGATTGCACTCCCTTTAATACTTGCTTTCCCATCAATTAAAGTTTATATGTTGATGTCTTTGGTTACTACTTATTAGTGCATTGATAACCTCTGTGTTTATTAGTGGCTTGCGGGCATTTGACTGCGGGACATAATGTGGCTCCCACGGTTGTTTCTAAATTGATCACTTAGGAATAACTTTTAGACATAAGTAATCATTAAGGGTTTACTCGCCGATAAGAATAGGACCAACGAGAAAGGGTTAACTACATACACTTCATATAAAGCTATCAATAAAACAAGTGACAATCTACTTAATCATAAGGACAGCCCTCTTATTGTCTCGAGTATCTATCTGTGTACGTGTGTGCTACTTGCTGATTCGTGCCTATTGGTTTATTTTATTATTTAAATGCAACAAATCGTGCCAGTCTCTCAGGCTGAAACCCCCTTGCGTTAGGATATTAAAATACTGATTAGAATAACTAGATAATACGTTCCACTCTTAGTGATCGACACTCTACTTACCATTATCTTCATACTGACCGGGTACACTGCTCGTTAAGTGTGTGTGTTATTGATAAGTCGGCTAAATATAAATTTAAAACTTGAGTAGGCATTAAAACTGCTAAACCGCAACGACACATCACGCGCATCATTTTCTCTAATATTCTCTTTATGGCTCTATTAGTGTTTTCGACTTGACCGTTGGTTTGAGGATGGTAAGCCGTGGAGAATCGGTGAGAGACTCCATATCTTTTCATAACTTTCTCCATTTGCGAATTGCAAAAATGGGTTCCCCTGTCACTAATAAGAGCCTTCGGAATTCCGAACCTAGCGAACAATTTTTTTAAGAAATGAATGACTACCCTAGCGTCGTTAGTCCTAAGGGCTTGTGCTTCCACCCATTTCGAAACATAATCAATGGCCACTAGGATGTATTCATTCCCTCCTGAAGATGGGAAGGGTCCCATGAAATCAATTCCCCAAACATCGAAAACCTCACAAACTTGTATATAATTCTGTGGGGCTTCATCTCTCCTAGAGATATTCCCAGCTCTTTGACATGCGTCACAAGTTTGTATCATTCCCTTCACATCACGAAATATTGTAGGCCAATAGAATCCCGCGTCGAAGACCTTTCGTGCAGTAGTGTTCATTCCGTGATGTCCTCCAGATGGACCTGCATGACACTCTTTCATAATTCTGACAGCCTCCTTTTCCGAAACACAACGCCTGATTACCTGGTCCGGACATCTTCGGAATAAGAAAGGTTCATCCCAAAAGTAATACCTTAATTGATTGAAGAACCTCTTTTTTTCGTGCCTGCTCATATGCTCAGGAATGACTCGACTTGCCAGGTAGTTAGCATAATCCGCATACCATGGTTCAGAATCATTTATTGACATGAGCTGCTCTTTAGGAAATGACTCCCGAATCTCACTCTTGTCAGATTCAGCGAGGCTGGGGTTTTTGAGACGAGAGAGATGATCAGCTACAAGATTCTCTGCTCCTTTCTTATCACGAATCTCAACATCGAACTCTTGCAATAGTAAGATCCAACGAAGTAACCGTGGTTTAGCGTCCAGTTTATTAAAAAGATATCGAATGGCTGAATGGTCCGTAAAAACAACTGTTTTGGAAAGGACAAGATATTGGCGAAACTTATCAAAAGCAAATACCACGGCCAGTAATTCCTTTTCAGTGGTAGTGTAGTTTTCTTGAGCAGGATTCATGGTTTTGCTAGCGTAGTATATTGGCTGAAAGTGTTTGTTAAGCCTTTGGCCTAATACTGCTCCAACAGCATAATCGCTAGCATCGCACATGATTTCAAAGGGTAACTCCCAGTTAGGGGTGACCATAATTGGAGCTTGGGTAAGTTCCTGCTTCAATCGATCGAATGCATCCTTGCACTCTTGAGAGAAGTCGAACGGGGCATCCTTCATGAGCAACTGGGTCATTGGTTTAGCTACCTTTGAGAAATCTTTAATGAATCTCCTATAGAAGCCAGCATGACCCAAAAAGCTACGGATTGCCTTGACAGTTGTTGGATATGGAAGTTTGGATATAGCTTCAATTTTTGCCCGGTCTACTTCAATTCCACTTCCTGAAATTTTGTGCCCTAGCACAATCCCTTCTTTTACCATAAAGTGGCACTTTTCCCAGTTTAGTACCAAGTTGGTCTCTTCACAACGTTTGAGCATTTTCTCAAGGTTAGCAAGACAGCGATCAAAAGAGTTTCCAAAGACTGAAAAATCATCCATGAAGACTTCCATGCTATCTTCCATTAACTCATGGAAGATTGTCGTCATGCAGCGCTGGAAAGTGGCGGGGGCGTTACATAGTCCAAAGGGCATTCGCTTGTAGGCGAAGGTGCCATAAGGGCATGTAAACGTAGTCTTTTCTTGGTCCTCAGGAGCGATAGGGATTTGAAAATACCCTGAGAACCCATCTAGGAAGCAGTAGTACTCATGCCTTGCTAACCTTTCCAACATTTGGTCGATAAATGGGAGAGGGAAATGATCCTTTCGGGTTGCATCATTCAACTTCCTATAATCGATGCACACACGCCATCCAGTTACTGTTCGTTGAGGCACTAACTCATCCTTATCGTTCTTCACCACCGTCATTCCTCCCTTTTTTGGTACAACCTGTACAGGACTTACCCATGGACTGTCGGAAATTGGGTAAATTAGCCCTGCATCTAGGAGCTTAATGACTTCCTTTTTTACGACTTCCTTAATGTTGGGGTTTACTCGCCTTTGAGGTTGCACGGTGGGTTTATAATCCTCCTCCATGAGTATTTTATGCGTGCAAAAAGTAGAGTCAATCCCCTTGATGTCGGCTACACTCCACGCTATAACTCCTTTATATTTTTTTAAAACTCCTAAGAGTTTATCCTTTTGTTCACTTTTCAAGGAAGAGCTTATGATTACCGGAAGTTGATCTTCCCCTTGGAGGAAAGCATATTCGAGGTTGTTCGGGAGTTCCTTGAGTTCTACCGCAGGTGGCTCGATGATGGAGGGTTTAAGTTTGTTCACGGGTTTACGAAGCTCAAGCTGTTCGATTTCTTGTCTGGGATAGAAGGAGACTGCGTTTACATCCATAGTCTTCTCCTCCTCAAAGATGGGTAAGAAAGCTTCATCTCGCAACCAACCAGCTTCCATCTGTTCATCTATACAATTGTCAATCTCGTCGGATAGTTCATCGATTTCTTTGATGAAATACAGCTGATTATCTGCTTCGAGAGAAAGATTCATTGTGTCCTTGATGTCGAAGGTTAAGCTATCGGCCCCTACTCGTAAGGTCAGTTTGCCGTCGTGAACATCAATAACAGCACGAGCAGTTGCAAGGAATGGCCTCCCCAGAATGATAGGCACTAGGTCATCTTCTTCCATTTCTAAGATGACGAAGTCAACTGGAAATTTGAACCTTCCTACCTTAACCAACACATTTTCACATATTCCTAAGGGGTATTTGACTGATCTATCGGCTAGTTGGATGTTCATACGGGTAGGTTTCAATCCAGAATACCCTAATTTGAGGAACATGGAATGCGGCATAAGATTGATACTTGCTCCTAAGTCGGCTAAAGCATTCTTGACTGAAAGAGATCCTATTGAGCAGGGCAAGGTGAAACTACCTGGATCGTCCACCTTCTTTGGCAGCCCTCGATGAGTCACCACAGAACATTCTTCTCCTAAGGTTACAAGACCCTCGAGCCCTTTTCTGTTGGTTAGCAACTTCTTGAAGTATGTACTATATTTGGGCATATGGTAACATGCATCAAGAAGGGGTATGGTGACGACTGAATTCTTCAAATATGACAAGAATCTTTTATTATCATTTTCGACCTTTTGATTCTTGAGACGGGACGGGTATGGGACTTTAATGGGCTGTTTGGTTGGAGTAGGTGGAGAGGGAGTTACCGGAGGGGTTTGTTCGGGATTTTCATCGCTCACATTATCTTTCTCTTCATGAGGGGTGTTGGGTTCCATGACGTTAGATTGTTGAGCTGGGTAAGGTGGGTCCTTAGTAGTTGTTCCAGCACGAGTGGTGATGGCGAGTAAGGGATCTCTTTGAGGTTCGCTAAGGCCGTCGAGAGCGGCGTTGAGTTCTGCGAATTTGGCCCTCATGTCGTTTTGTTGGCTATTGATAAGGTTGTCGAGACCATTTAGTTGCAGATTCTTTTCAAACGTGAAATGCCCAAGATCATCCTCAAAAGTGCTCCTAACCTTATAGTCAGGATATTCTCCTCCTCCCTCTTCTCTCACAAGATTTCCCCAAGGGGTGAAATCATTGTTTTGGTAGAAAGTTAAGAGCGAAGGATCATCGAAGATGTCGTGGCTTGACAAGCATGCTTGTTCGGTGGTGGTATTATCCTCGCATTCCTCCACTTCATGCGGGCCACCACATTGGTCGCAGATCAAGTATGGGTTTGACAACCATTTAGTTGGTTGTGACTTGTCTAGATAAGAGACTTGATCATTCATTCTATTCAGCCGGCTGGCAAAAGGAGGCTCTTTCATGATCTTGGAAATGCTCATGATCGAATCGGGTTCATCCCAGGTATCGTCTTGATCATTTGCGTATTCCTCAATTCTATCCCATCCTTCCTCAGCGCTTAGGTTGGCTATTTTTCCTTTTACCGAATTATTAATGCCAAATTGGTCGCTTTTAGGGACACTGTCATAAAAGATTTGGACAAGAAGCCAGAGTTCAATGCCATGATGAGGGACTTGTCTAATCAAATCTTTAAATCTGATCCAGGATTCGTGAATGGGTTCAGCTGGTCCAACATGGAAGCGGAAGATTGCGTCTCTTAACGTTGAAGTTCTTCCTATTGGAAAGAATTTCTCATAGAATTTTGAGACAAGCTGTTCCCATGTGAAAATGGATTCGGAGGGAAGTTGGTTATACCAGTCTCCGGCTTTTTCATAAAGGGTGAAGGGAAAGAATCGCAGCCGGGAGGTATCTCTAGTGGCTCAGTCCGTATGGAGGGTATCCACTATTTTCAGGAAGTCCTTGATGTGTTGGATTGGATCTTCAGTTTTCAATCCGTGAAACTTGCATACACTTTGGACCAGCCAAATATTGGTTGCACGCAAGACCCCATCCGTGCGTTCATTTGGAAAAACGATAGCATTGGAGAAACCACGAGGGGTGGGAGAAGAGTAGTCCTTGAGACATTTGGGGATTGGGATTTCGGGAACTTCCATATCGTGATTGGGTTGAGGGCTAGGAGGTGTAGAATGATGATTGGATTCTTCCTCGGAGAGGGCATCATCAAAGTTGATGGCAAAGCCAGATGGTTCGGGTGTAGCAAAGAGTCGCCTTAATCTTCGCATTTCCCTATCAGGTTCTGCGTAGGGTGAAATAAGGTCGCTTAGTAAACTACGACTCCTGGTGACTCTGAGATTAGAGAAATCTTCGTCTACCATGATGGCCAAGGAAGATTTGAGCAATGGATAGAGCAGAAAAAGATAGACTAAAGAAAACTAGAAAAATAAAATAAAAATCTCACTAGAAAGGAATCTAGTGAGTAGACCTATAAAATAAAAATTCAACCTAAACAATAACTATTCCCCGGCAGCGGCGCCAAAAACTTGATGCGTGGTTTTGCAACCTTACAACAGGTTTTACCTCTCGAGGGATCTCAAGAGGCTTACAACCCCACCAGGCAGTGTACCTGACCGATGTAGTATAGTGTAGTGGTAAGTACGGGGGATTGATCGTTCTCCACAGGGAATAGTGTTCGTTAGGTATGAAAAACTACTCTAATAGGTCTAAGGGTGAGAGAAGATTCTTTTTTATGTTTTTATAATTTTATGAAAGCAAGTAAAATCTCGGGTTTGAAAGAGTGGGCGGAATTAGTTGCTAGTCAACTAACCCAAATAACTACGAATGCAAATAAAATAAAATAACTGAAAATGAAAAGGTGGTGAAATTTATGTGGAGAAAGATGTTTTTACTTAGATTTCCTTACTCCCTAACTATCTTTTACCGGTTGATTAGTGTGTATTAATTGCGTGGATGACGGGTGTATTCCTTAATACCAATCGTGGGGTGGCGTACGTACTTCCCCAACTCTACAAGCTCCTACTTCACTCCTATGTCGAGCCGGCTAGGAAGCTCCTAACATGGGATCACTAGAATTCGCTTGTGCATTAAATACAACCATAAAAACCTTTAGTACGCATTGGTTCATGTTTCTTAAGATGTTCAAGCAAGTTACCGAATAGGAAGTTAGCCAGTTTTCTTAAGCCTAACATAGATAAACAATCATCCACTACAACTAATAACACACTAATAACCAATAATCAATAGCTAGGTTTCATTAGATCTAAGCAAACACAAGATAAATCTAGCCTAGCATGTTAAACAAAAGACAAGAACAAGATAGAATCAAACAACACATAGACATATTGAATGATTAATTGATAACTTATCTTCAATGTAACATGGAAGATCTCAAGGCAAAAAGCCTTGAAAAAGCTGCTAAAATCGTCTTAGGGTTTTCACACACAAAGTTCCCCAATAAGTTCCACCCAATGACAAAAAATTGCAAAACTATATATAGACTTTCAGATCTGACGGCGTCACGTTATGGAGTGTGACGCCATCACCTCGCCGCTTTTAGGGTTCCCGGATGGCCTTCTTGACGCCGTCCCTCTTTAGCTCTCCAAAATCCGTTCTGGCTTATCAAGGCTTGACGCCGTCGGAATTAGGCGTGACGCCGTCCCTCTTTAAATTAAGCCGTGACGACCTTGATCACTCCAAAGGGTGACGCCGTCAGAATTCCCATGCAAATTTCTCTGGCTTATCATGAGTAATTTTCATATCCACCACTTTTGCCAAGCCATGACACCGTCAAGAACAAATCCTAACGCCGTCCAAGGTACTTTTCAGCCGGTTTTTGAGACTTTGTCGTTTTCTTCACTTTTATGCTCCAAAAACGTCCAAAATGCTTCCTTTTCCAGATTTCTCCTCAAAAGTACCTAAATTGACAAAAGGAACGATTTAGGGCGATATTTGATCAAATAAATACGATTTAGGGCTTAAATGACCCCCTAAAAGCGGTACACTTTTCGCTGAGTGATAGGTATTGTTATGAGAGAATTTGGCCAACTGGGGGGGGGTTCCATCCCAACCATTGCCACACTTGATTACTCAAGTAGAGGTTCGGGATTTGCTCCTGAGGTCTAGCTTCTGATATATAGTAGCAAAAATAGTAAATCGTTTTAACAAATGATTTGTGAAATAATTTGTGAAACGGCTTATAGGATAATACGGAAACAATTCATCGTTTATAAAATTTTAGCAAAGTCAAAATTTTGATTTTCAGTTTGATTCATAACATCGTAGCAAGGCTGCAAAACGTTTTATGAAATCGTTTTGTTAAACGATTTGTAGAACAATTTACGGGGTAACAGGAAAACAGTTCGCCATTTATAAAATGATGGTAAGATCAAAACTTTGATTTTCGTCAAATAGCAGTAAAACATTTTGTAGGATGACCGCAAAATGGTCGGTAGAAAAATCAAAGGCAGTTTGTAAACTATGGCAAAACAGTTTATTATCCTATAAGAGGTTAGCAAAGTTAATTGTATTCTCGAGGGACGAGAGAAAAGTTAGGTGGTTGTCTCAAGGAACGGGGTTCAGGTTACTCCTTAAGGTCTTAAAATTTCTGATTGGCGTGGAATCTCTGTCAAATGGAGAGTTTAGCGAGTTCAGAATACTACTTTGAGGGAAGATGTTGATTGCTACTAGTAATCAGTCGGATGAATCAGTAATGTACACAGTACTTAAAGCGGGAGGTACAGCATTGATTGAACAGCTTCGATTGAACAATCATTGATTGAACAACATCGATTGAGCACAAGCCTTAGGGTAGAGGTGACTGTAAAAAGGCCACAGCAAAAACAAGGCCAAATAACAATTCCAAATCCAGGATGACGTTCAAAATCACAAAATCAAACAATCTAAATTCAATCAGAATTAAAACCAATCCAAACATAGCCGATATCAAATCCAAACGTAGCCAAAATCAATTACAAACATAGCCAAAATCAAATTTAAACATTCTAATAAGCTCAAATGGGCTTATTACAATCTCGATGAGTTACAAGTAAGCAACTCAGATTCAAACGGTGCCAGTCGGGTCTAACCCGACCCGATGCAAATTACGGTCAAATGGCGACAAACAGAAATTCCATATAAATGGAGAATTATAGCGGTGCCAGGTGTATTAAGGTTCATGCGGTGTTGTGATGCCAGTTTGTACTGTGTGTGGAAATAATATTCCCTGTCCGTGTACACACGCAAAACTTTACCATTTCCAAAATCAAAAACCAACCCGAACATAATTCCATTATAACTACTCTCAGTATTGCAAAATTCACCTATGAGTCGGACATAGGTGATCAGGTTATGTCCCACTGTCCCTGGTTGAATATAGGTGATCAGTCTATATTTACCCGAGGTTCAATGAATTTTGAAATACTCAGCCTAGTTATACTAGTTGTATGTCATTTACATCCAAAATCATTCCCAAAACCACGGCAAGTGTACAAACTCGACATTCAATAATGAGATTACGCAAGGAAATAGCATAACTCCGTGACAGGTTCGGTGTGTGCATAAGCATATGGAAATGCTTATGGTGGACAACTAAAATAGGTGGATATAAAATATCCAATAGTCGGGCATACATCTCTACAAATATATCATCAAGCATCTCGTCAAACAACTCATCACATATATCCTGAACATCTCATCTAATATATCATTACTCATCTCATCAATTATATCCTCAAATAAGATCGTACGCGAGGCATCGGCTTGGCAGGCAGGCACGTAGCGGTCATATGGTTAAGTTTTCATAAAAGTGGTTATAGTCCAGGTTTTAGAAAATAAACCCAGTTCTCTATAGCGTAGACTCTGATACCAATCTGTAACACCCCCAAAATCGGGTCCAGCAGAAGCATACATGTCACTGGGTTGCTACTTAATTGGTATTACAACACAAGGTACAAAGAATGGTTTTACTTCAACCGTTTCGAATAAAATTCATTAACAAAAAGTATTAAATTTACATTATTCAAAAGTAGTGCGGAAATAGGCCCACAAAATAAGTAAAGTGGTCCCAACATATATGTCAGAGTCGTCTATGACCGTGCCCATTTCCCAAGCGCCTCTAGAAATAAACTATCACCTTAAACCTGAAAATACATGCTAAACGGGTCAGCTTACGCTGGTGAGTTCATAGGTTTAAGAAAAAGTGTAACAATGGACCAAGATAGATATAAACCACAATTCCACAAACGTCAACAATCACAATCATCAATTACCAATATGATAGGTCACAAAAGCCCTCTTTCATATTGATAGTCACAGTAGGAGTCAGCCCCTAGGAGTATCCAACCTTAGCCAGGCACCACGTTATAGCAAAACACAACTAGATTATTTGCTACCCTGGTCTAAGATAAACATCTGTCGCATATCTAACCTTAGCCAGTCAACAAGTTATAGCAAATCACAAACAACAATTAGGTCCATTCAAAACAGTTTAGAATGTTTTCTCATATGCATATCAGTCAATCACATAATACTTTCAAAAAACCAAATCAAATATTTCCGCCAAACAGTCAAATATTGAGTAAACAGTTCGCATATTCCAAACAAATCAATTTGTAGTTCCGGTATTTTCCCCATAATCGCAAATAGTTTTTGAAAAGAAAATTTTGCGTTAATAATAAAAGTTAATTTCCTCAAAACAATTTAATAGAAAATTAATAAAAGGTGTTCATTGAATATTAGACATTATTGCCTTATTGTTTAATTGTTGCGAATCAAATATATTAAATTCATCTAGAGTGTAATATATCGTATTCGTTTCAAGTCCATAAATGTCCATTGTCCAATAATTCGAGACTGATATATGTCCAAGTATAATATTAATCCGATATGGATCCAATAATGTCATGTCACAAATCAAGTAACCGAGTATTAACTTTCCAAGTAACCGAAACATACCAATTAAACCATAAATAAGTCACTTCTTTTTGTCAAATGTGTATATTTTTACCCCACAACTTACGACTAACACACTTTTAATTTACATGTGAACTCATTAACGAAACAATAAACCCCAAGTGGGTTAACCAAAAATGCACCCAATGTAGCATAGGCTTCGGCCCATTTTCAACCCAACACTCCCAACTTGGCATGAAACAACAATTAAGTTGTAAAATAAATCAAACAAATGCATCCTAGTACCCTTGCTGACCAAGACCCAACTCAATGAGATACCAAATCCAATCTTAACACAATTACAAACACTAACCGAGCACCCTCAGGTGCCTTGATACTAGACCGAACACAATACACCCTCATGGGAAACTAAGCTGGGACAGTTTGACTAAGGGGGAAACCGTCTCGAGTTTGGTTGCACCAAACCGAGATTCGTTAATTACCCTCTTGGATGTAAGCTTCAAACTGAGACTAAAACTCAACAACAACAGTGAACAACAAATCACCAAAAATCCAAACCAAAGTCCGAGAATAGAATAAGCCATAGTAACTTCAGCTGAGTAGGCATAAGCTCAAAACAATTAAACACTCTTGTGTTTCCTTTGTTGCACCGAGAACCAAACAACCACAAAAGCCGATACAAGCTTAATATAAACCAAATAAGTCACAGGCTATAAGGGAGATAAACTCAAAATAAGAAAGACGACACAATCGAACACAAGACCACGCTCCTTTGTGATTTCTTGTGGTGAACCACGCACAACAAAACACACCCTTAACTGGGTTCATCCAACCTAAATCCAAACCGGATCCGACACGTACGGGTTTAACCCAACCCGTGAGCAACCAAGACCACAATCACTATCCACAGGTTCTTACCACACGAAACAACAACAGAATCAAAAATGTTATCAAACTTGTTAAATCTCATTTTTAATCACAAAACTAATAACCTCGGTTTATATTTGTTTTTAAATCCACGAAAACAATAACACAACAATCGGTTTCGTTAAAAACAATCAATAACAAACATTTTTTCTCGATTTACCATGTCGAGAAAAAGAGATAAGAGGGGGATGACGGCAGTGGTGGAGGCTGGACGGCGTGATGGTGGCAGTGAAGGTATGGTGGTGGTCGACAACTTCAAAAAAGAGAGAAGAGATTATGGGTTGTGATGGTGGATGTGGTGTTGATGGTGGTGGCAACCGTCGAAGGTGTCCGGAATTTGATTTTTGGCTGCCGGATTTAAGAGAGGAGGGGGGAGGATGTTAACCGTAGAAATGTTATAATTGTGTTTATATAGTCTAGGTTAAATGAATATGTAAACTCTAGGGTTGATTATGCAACCCTAGGAATCTTAAGGCTCGGGACTCGGTGAAAATATTACTGAAGGGACCATAGTTTGTAATTTTAGCAACCTTTCTAGAAATGTTAAGGCTCGGGACTCATTTAGACTAGTAATCAGTTGATTCAAGACACGGGAATTACGCCGTCGCGCTCAGAATAATATTTCCAATAAAAAAGACTATTCATATGCCTCGGTTCTAACACATAATAAAATAATCAAATCAAATCGTTTGTTGTGCCAGTACGCGTTGTGTACAAATTCCACGTTTCGCAAGATAACTTCACGTTTTAGAGTCAAATAAGCTCGGAAAGGTTCGTAAATGAAAAACAGGAATAACCTCGTATAAAAATACGTCAGGAAAATTACGGGTTGTCACATTGAAGCCTTGGTATGATTGTTGACCTGTTGTTTTGTTCCATGGAACTCTCATTTTTCAGCCCTAAAGGTACATGTGCCCTCCTCTTTTCATTCACTCTTTATACGACATTCATAAAACCAGGCTTGATCATGCTTAACTAATCATCATTATCATGTTGTTATGCTTGTTAGAGTTTACATCATATGTTAAAAAGATCACATGCCTCATAATAATCATAAACCTTGTTGTTATGTATGTCGACTTCTTGTTTATTTACTCTATATCGGATGAGTTTTGTTTCCAAACCCTAGAGCTATGTTTCCAGCCCTAATATGATCATAAATTGTACGTTAATATGGTGTTATGGAAACCCTAGAATTAATTAGGGGTCGAATAGGGTTTAAGAGGGTTAGGGTTGTGTTGTGTTGTTTTTGTTTCGCTTACATGTCGTCCAGAATTTGGGTCGGAGTGAAAGGGGTCTAAACTAATAATGCCAACATGTTTTTGTATGATTTTTGAGTCTAAAATTGAGTTAATGAAGTATACTTGCTGTATATCAATTTTTGTGGTCATTGGTGGTCGGGAAAGCAATCTTATGACTTTTAGAATTTTAAGTGTTAAATCTGAATATCAGGTATGGAAATCAATCGGTTCTTATGATTTTTAATTTCCAAACCATAACGAATTAGAATCTCCAGTATTTGCAGGTGAATATTCAATATGTTCATTAGTTACTGTAATTTTTGTAAATTTTTCTGGAAGACTTAGGTATGTTTATAAAATACAAACTTTTCGGGTATACCATCAGGTCACATTCTGGAACAGGTTTGAAAAACGATTTTTGTTTGGATACTTGCACTAGGAGATAAAATCTGTAAAAATTATAGGAAGTATTAAACATATATAGGTATCTCTTGTAAAAATTATAGAACCACAGGAGCTCGGTTGATGTGTCATAAAAATCATAAGAATATGAACTGGAATCACATGAGAAACCCTAAACATGTTATTAAATGACAATAACTACTAAAATCCGTTATGACATTAAATGAACACATAAGTATTAAATGATCGCTAATCTATGTAGATTCATTGAAGAAGGCGTGACGTTGTTGTTAAGTTTATGGACAAATATTAAACGTGTATGACTAGAATCGAACTCGGGACCATGGGATTGCAAACATTACGTATGAGGAATTAATGTACAATAATTAATATATCTAAACCATTATATATTTAATTTTAAACACAAATAATGACTAACGGACGTTAAGTAATTAACGGGAATTGACTAACGACTGTTAGGGAATAAAGGAGGGACTATGGATGAAATTAGAAGGATAAAAAGGTTCTAGAATCCCTTTGGGACTATAGAACCGATCGGCTAGGGTGTTCCAAAGCCCATTCCAAGTCAAACTTGTCTTCCAAGATTTCATGCCTATAATTACAAAGGCTAGGGTTATTGGTTTTCTACTCTTGCACTCTTGCTATAAACCTAGGCATTTCTTCTTCTTCCTTTTTGCTAGAACCGATCGAACAAACCCCTAGGGTGGGTCGATCTTTGTTTTTTCTTGAACAAAAATTGTTTTGGTTTACTTGTGTTTATTACTAGCATAATCATTAGTTCGGTTATAGTACGTGTGTACAAGACTGTGGTATAAACTCACTATAGTTTATACATCTTTGATTGAGATACAAAACGGTAAAGGGTATCTCGCTAATCCACTTTGATAATTAAAGAAGAAGATTTGAAGTATTGATCCTTGTTCTTGCTAGGATCAAAGGTACGTGTCTTTAATTTTCAGTTAATCTTTTATATGTTAAATATGATCCTACGCTTCGGCATACGTGTTTGATTGTTATTAGAATAAATAGATGATTGTCTTGTTTATTAAATTTTAACAGTTGTATCAGAGCTGTTTAACATGTAATTGAATTACCGAAACACATAAAAATCGAATCTTTGATTATGATTACATGTTAGTCAATTTTTTTAGGGTTTAGAACATGAAAAAAATTAAAACCCTAATTTTTTTTAGGGGGGGGGGGGCGATGCCCTCTTTGTTAAAAATTAGTTTTGGAACCCTAAATTAGGAACATGTTTATGTGTGTTAAGGGTCACGTATCTTGTGATTTGTAATTAATCCATGATAAAACATGCATGTTTATCATGGATTAGGGTTTAAAATTAATTGTTAAGTTGTTTGTCACATGTATTAAGATATATCTAAAATTGGGGAAGACCTCAATTAATTAAATTAATGAATCTATTTATGTGCTACTTGGTATATATTTGCTAGGACTTACGCAACCAAATTGTTTTGGTGTATTTGGTCCATTGGTACTATTTGATCGAAAACCAATGAGAGTCTTAAATAAATATATGCATATTAAAACCATAGACAGATTATTAATATGGTTTTATAAAAAAGTTTGCATGTGGCTACATGATTTAATTGTTAAGATTATGTGTTATTATTTGGTTATTTATTTTTATTAGTTACTTGTTTTTTTTTTTAAATTATATGTCGAATTGTAAGCAAAAAGAGGGTAATTTTTCGAACAGAAAATAAATTGACCTAATAACTATAAAACTATGATGTGATAAATTATATATTGCAAAGTCTTATATGCCGACAGTGGTTCGCTTCGCACGGTAATTTGCTCCCAGGCGAGACTAGCAATAGTGTGAACGGCTCACCCAGTTTAGACAAACTATACTAGGGGTATAAGGAGGCTTGACATTAAATTGTCATCCGAAAGAGACGCGTTTTTAATTAGCCTTTGGGCTGACGTTTGTCTCTCCGCTCCTTTGTGCGTCTAATTGGAGCTACCAAGTAAGCTATTTTTTTGTACAAAATCATCTTAAGGGTGAATTGACCTCAATTCCACGCGCCACTTTTGTGATAATTATCCGAATAACTTAGGTCTTTCGACTTATGCAGCAGTAGGATATAGTGGGCGATAATTATAGGTAATTCTTTGATTGGTGAACCCAATACCTCAGTTAAAACTTTGTTGATTTAAATCTTAGCCTAAATTGGTAAATAAAAACGTTTTGAAAACTTATGATATGTAGATATGCTTCTTCGTATATATATTTTGATTGTCACATCAAAATAAATACCCTAAAAATTTAAGTCCATGCTATCTAATTATAAGAAACACTTGGAGTTAATATTTAGCGTAAGTGAGACCTTGCCTAAATTTTAATGACAAGGTAAATTTCCATTATGCGTGAGACCAGTAATGGAGAATTTGCAGTTTCTAAATTAGACGACTTAATTAAGTTGTTAGTGAGACCTAGAAACATAAGGCATGAGATGGGAAGAAACATGCTTACTTTGCAAATTGTATTTGGCAAATGTAATTCCCATAATGATCTAGGAGTCCGAAATTGTTTGATGATTATTGTATGACAGATTACCATATTTTATACTTTGACTGCTAGCAGATCAACTGATGTAGTGAAACTATGAAAATTTGGATCCTAGTTTTCAAGAAGAATAATTGGTTATATGTATATTTCCTGGGTAATTTTCTTTTCTTCAAAAATTGTATTATTAGAAACTAATATTTGAACTTTTTCTGTAGAAATGGCTTAACCCGAAAATGCTATACTAAGTTCTGCTTTCAAAAATCACTTTGAAAGGGAAAAATTGACTGGCCCAAATTTCAATGACTGGCATAGGTCACTCAGGATTGTCTTGAGAGTATCCAAAAAGCTGGAATATTTGACAAAGCCTTGCCCTCAAGAGCCAGCTGCTACTGAACCTGAAGAGGTCAAAGCAACATGGCAATTGGAGTTCGAGAAGAAAAATGAAGTTGCATGGTTGATGCTCGGAAGTATGGTCCCCAAATTGCAAAATAAGTTTGAGAACTATTTTCTAAAGATATGTTGGAAGAACTGCAAAAGACTTATGAGAAGCCATCAGCTGTTGAATTGTATGATTTGATCGATGCATTACAAAGTTGCAAGCAGGGGGAAGGTAAACCTGTTCGTGATCATGTGCTGGAAATGAAAATGTACATGGACCAACTACACCAGATCAACTATGTCTATCCTGAGAATGTGTGTGTGAACTGTTAATACAAATATCGTCCTAAAAACGTTATTTATATTTTACGATCTTTGCTTAGTTTTGTTAATAACAATTACAAAGTTTATCTTTAAGCGAAGCATAAATAAGATTAAGTCTTTTACATTGATAGTGATATGCATTTTACAAACACATTTCATATCACAAAGTTTTCTAGAAATGACATATACAAGTTTACATGTTTATTTCTTAAAATGGAAACTTTATTAGTTAAATATTAGGATGACATCATGGCATGCATCATCTACACAATCTTGGTAAGATTTTGTGATATTTTGTTTAGATCTTCAAGCCAAAGAGTTGACATTTGAAGATATGGAAAGATATGTCAAGATTTGGAAAGATTTGGAGATATCTTAGCTGGCCTGACACGGCGGTACCAAAGTGGTACACGGACGGATCCCTTTTGAGGGATCCGCCGGATCCGTGGCCTGTTCATCACCTTGCCTATAAATAGCAAGCTGATCATTTGGCCAAATCATCACTCATATAGCTTAAAACTCATACTCATTCATTTGCATATCACTAACCCTTAGCTTACTAACATTTCATAGATCTTTCCTTTTGTAGCAAAGAAGATCTCAACATACAAGGAGTAACAGTCTGTTATCTTCCTTCTAACATAGAGTCTGTGTGTTCTTGTTTTAGTCACACATCATAGTTAGTATCATTCATACAGTAAAGTCCGGTTAGTGTTTTAGTCCTCAAAACACATAGAGTGAACGGGAGTGGTTGTACCCTTGTGAAAGAACCAACGGGAGTAGTTGTACCCTTGTAAAGAACTCGGTGTTTAGCTTAATACCAGAAAAAGATTAAGCGACGTGTAAAGGTTTTCTCCGCCTAGAAGGGAGCTTGTTTCTTAGTGAAGATAAACTCTCGAGTTAGAGGCTCGAGGAGTGGAGTAGGGCAAGGAAGAGAGTCCTTGTAGCCGAACCACTATAAACGACTGTGTTGTGTGGTTTGATCTTTCCTCTCTTTACTTATTTACTTATATTACTTGTTTGTGTGAATGTTTGTTAACTTGACTTTGAAATCATGATAAGTAACAAAGAAAATTAATTTTAAAAGGTAAAAACTATTCAACCCCCCTTCTAGTTTTCCACAATTGGTACCAGAGCGGTGTTACTCAAGATTTTCAAAATATATTGTATTTTAAAAACTTGAAACGATCATGGATTTTGAAAACTTTAAAGAAGGGCAATCTATGCAAAGACCACCACTATTTGAACCAAATTGTTTCATATATTGGAAAAATCGCTTTGAGACATATGTGAAGTCAAAGGACATAGATCTGTTGTATATTATTGTAGAGGGTGATTACAAACCCATAAGTAGTGATATTTCAGGTGGTCGGGATATAGGTAACTCTTTTATTCGTCACAGTGATGAACAAAAGAGATTGATTGCCAAAAACAATGAAGCCAAAATGATGTTTTACAATGCCTTACCTAAAAAGGAATATGAAAGAGTTTTTATGTGTAAAACGGCTAAAGATATTTGGAAATCACTAATCATCACTCATCAAGGGAACTCACAAGTCAAAGATAACAAAATTGATCTTCTTGTTCAACAATATGAACAATTTGTTATCTCTGAAGATGAGACCATTGATAGTGCTTTTGCTAGATTTAATAATATCATTACATCTCTTAAAGCACTTGATGAATCTTTTTCTAGTAAGAATTTTGTCAGGAAATTTCTAAGAGCACTCCATCCGAAGTGGAGAGCAAAGGTGACAGCTATTGAAGAATCTAAGGATCTTTCTAGTATGACACTGGATGAGCTCATAGGAAACCTCAAAGTTCACGAAATGGTGATGGAAAAAGACTCAGAAATAGTTAAAGGCAAGAAGGAGAAAATGAAGTCCATTGCCTTGAAAGCTAGAGTAGAGTCAAGTAATGAAGAGTCTTGTTCTAGTAGTGAAGATGAAGAATATGCCATGGCGGTTAGAGATTTCAAGAAATTCTTCAGGAGACGAGGAATGTTCGTTAGACCACCTCGTGAAGAAAAGAAATCTTCTCGAAAAGACCGTGATGATAGAAAAGGAAAGGTAGATAGGAAGTGTTATAGATGTGGTGATTCTAGTCACTTAATAGGTGAATGTCCAAATCCTCCAAAGACCAAGTCTCAAAGAGCCTTCGTCAGTGGAGCTTGGAGTGATAGTGACGGAGATGATGACGAGCCTAAGAACGACGAAGTTGCTCTCATGGCTCACGACACAGAAGAGGTACATTCTGACTCATCATACTCTTCTATAGATGATGAAACCTTAGAAGTAGAATTTAACAAACTGTGTGAAATTACCCTTAAAATCATAAACAAAAACAAATTCTTAAAAACCAAAACAACATTTTTAGAAAACGAAGTTCATTGGTTAAAAGAAAAGGAGATAAGAATTAAAAAGGGTAAAAGTGTTAAAGAAACATGTGTGTCATGTCAGGAGCTTAAGTTAGAACTAGAAACACTTAAGTCAACACAGGAAGAACTTATCAAGCAAAACTCTAAGTTTAGAAAGTTTGATAAAAACATAAGTTGTGCAGATGAAATAATGAAGATACAAAAACTACCTAATGATAAAATCGGATTAGGTTTTATGAAACTAGGAAGCTTAGGTGAGTTCGAGAAACAAACAGTGAAAGAAAAAGAAACTGTTCCAACTAAGTCTGAAGCTGACGGATCCGACGGATCCAAAAGTTTGGATCCGCCAGTTGTGCCAAAAGGATCCGCCAGTACATAAAGTAAACAGAAGGTTCTTAAAACTAACCGTACTGAATTTGTTAGAGTCACTAGAAAACCTAGTACTAGTACAACTGATAATAAACAAAAACCATCAGTTTCTATAGGAAAAGGTCAAGTTAGAAATGAGTATAGAGTCAAAACGGTTCAACCAGCACCAAAAACTAGTTTTCCCAAACACCCATTTCCAAAGAGTAACTTTAACTCACAACATCATTATCAAAGAAATTGGAACCAAAACATGTCTAGAAACTTTCTAGGTCCCAACTTCATGCCATGGAACATGTCTCCACCATTTCCAAACATGAATCATGATAATGTTATGTTTAACCCAAACGGACCCATGAAATATTGGGGACCAAACGCTTGAGTCTTTCTAGAACTTAGGTGTGCTTAAAGGTTGAACTTGAACCTGATGAATGGATCAAATATAGTGGGTGCTCAAGGCACATGACGGGAAACAAAAGCCTTTTCTCAGACTACCAAGTATACGACGGAGGTAATGTCACATTCGGTAGCAAGCTTAAAATTAAGATCATCGGAAAAGGTACGATTTCTCATGACTCTCTCACTATTGATGATGTTGCTCATGTAGATAACTTAGGATTTAACTTGCTTAGTATTAGTCAATTATGCCGCAAAAAGTATAACGTTCTTTTCAGTGAAAAAGGAAGTAAAATACATAAAGATGGCATAACTGTAGGAAAAAGTGTTTTGAAGAATAACGTTTACGTTATGAAACTCGACAAAACACCTAAAGACAAGCTTTGTCTTACCTCCCTGGACGAAAACTCAACTCTATGGCATCGATGCTTAGGTCATGCTAATATGAGATTAATTCAATCCTTATCTTCTAAGGAACTCATTAGGAACCTACCCAAGTTGAAATATGACCAACACTTTTGCGATGCTTGCAAAATAGGAAAACAAGTTCACAATAGCCATAAGGCTAAAAACATGGTGTCAACATCTAGGTGTCTAGAATTATTACATATGGATTTGTTTCGTCCATCCGCTATACAAAGTTATGGGGGAAACTTCTATACCTTGGTTATAGTAGATGATTACTCTAGGTATACATGGACTAAGTTTCTAAAAACTAAAAATGAAGCGTTTGATAAGTTTGAAATCTTAAGTAAGAAAATTCAAAATCAAACAGGAGTTAACATAGTATCAATTAGAACTGACCATGGTCGTGAATTCGATAACGAATTCCAATTCGGAGCTTTTTGTGATGCCAATGGCATAACTCATAATTTCTCGGCTCCTCGAACCCCTCAATCTAACGGTGTGGTAGAATGAAAAAACAGGACCATTCAAGAAATGAGTAGAACCATGTTAAACGAACAAAACATACCTCAAAAGTTTTGGTGTCACGCTGTAGATACATCTACATATATTCTAAATCGAGTTCTAATTAGACCATTCTTGGGAAAGACTCCATATGAGTTATATAGTGGCAAAAAGCCTACTTTAGGGTATTTTAGAGTTTTTGGAAGCAAGTGCTTCATTTTAAACACAAAGGACTATCTCACCAAATTCGACCCAAAGTCGTATAAAGGTGTATTTCTAGGATATTCACAAACTAGTAAAGCATACATAGTTTTGAACAAGGAAACCTCAATATTCGAGGAATCATTGAATGTAACATTCGATGAAAGTCCACCTCCCTCTAAGACATCACCTTTGGTAGATGATGACTTAGTTGAAAACCAAATGGTTGATAATCAGGAAAATGTTGAAAATGATAAAGAAGATGAACCAGTAAAAAGAGATTTAGTCAACATCAAAGAAGCTAAAAGTCATCCATTAGAAAACGTCATAGGAAAACTCAACGAAAGAACATTAAGGTCTAAAGCTCAAAATGAAAGTAATTTCTTTTGTTTTGCTTCAACTATAGAACCTAAAAATGTTAATGAAGCAATAAAATATGAATCTTGGGTCATTGCGATGCAAGAAGAATTAAATCAATTTGTTAGGAATGACGTTTGGACATTAGTTCCACAACCTAAAAATCAATCCATAATAGGTACAAAATGGGTTTTTAGAAATAAAATGGATGAAAATGGCATTGTGTTTAGAAACAAAGCTAGGTTAGTAGCCCAAGGCTATAATCAACAAGAGGGTATAGATTATGATGAGACTTTTGCACCTGTAGCTAGACTTGAGTCTATTAGGATATTACTTGCATATGCATGTGCATATGACTTTAAGTTATTTCAAATGGATGTCAAAAGTGCATTTCTAAACGGTTTCATAAACGAAGAGGTATATGTAGCACAACCTCCTGGCTTTGCCGATTTTGAAAAACCTAATCATGTCTACAAACTTAAGAAAGCATTATACGTACTTAAGCAAGCACCAAAAGCCTGGTATGATCGACTTAAGACCTTCCTAGTTGACCATAAGTACACCATGGGCCTAGTAGACAACACTCTCTTTACCAAGAAAAAGGGATCACATATTATCATCGTCCAGATATATGTGGATGACATTATATTCGGCTCAACTTGTCAAGAGTTATGCGATGATTTCTCAAAAATCATGCATGATGAGTTTGAAATGAGTATGATGGGGGAACTAAAATTTTTCTTAGGTCTCCAAATAAAACAATTAGAAGATGGGATATTCTTCAACCAATCAAAGTATATCAAGGATATGCTTAAGAAGTTTGGTCTTGAAGATTCTAAACCCATGAAAACACCAATGTCTTCCAAAACCAAACTCACCAAGGATGATGAAAGTGAATCCGTAGATAGCACTAAATATAGAGGCATGATTGGTAGTTTACTCTACCTAACGGCTAGTAGACCGGACATTATATTTAGTGTTTGTCTATGTGCACGCTTTCAAGAAGATCCCAAAACATCCCATCTTGAATCCGTTAAACGGATATTTAGATACATTAAAGGCACTACACATTTAGGATTATGGTATCCCAAAGGGACAGGTGTAGAAACCATAGTGTATGCCGACTCAGACCATGCCGGTGACTATGTTGATAGGAAAAGTACAAGCGGTATTTGTACTTTTGTAGGACATTGTCTCACCTCATGGTTTGCTAAGAAATAAACAGCCCTCACCATCTCAACAACCGAAACCGAGTACGTGTCAGCAGGAAAAGCTTGCCAACAAGCACTGTGGATGAAACAAGCTCTCGTCGAATACGGAATTGTACTAAACGACATCCCCATTCTTTGTGACAACAAAGGAGCTATCGATCTTAGCAAAAACCCAGTCCAACACGCAAGAACCAAACACATAGAAATACGTCATCACTTCCTTTGTGACAATGTTCAGAAGGGAAACATCTCAATCAAGAAAGTTTCCTCAGAGGACAACATTGCCGACATCCTCACAAATCCTCTCAAGAGAGAACCATTCAACTATCTTAGACTTGGTTTAGGATTAATGGAACCTAGTGAGTAGAATCAAGGTTAGCTCAAACATTAGATTAACCAAAACACGGCAACAGCCAAAACCATGTTCTGATCCGACGGATCCAAACGACAACAAGGGCGGAACCCTTTTTTGGGATCCGCCGGATCCGTCACATGGAGGTCAGGTTTTTATATTAAATAATCTCCTATACTATTCATCATTCACTCCAAAACATATCACCCACTGGAAATACCACCCACTATTCATCACATTCACAAATTAGGCTATCTTCCACAACCAAATTGTGCTCAAATCATCACTGTAAGTATCCTTAACATGATTACACTCCTGATCTGCGTCTAGGATTTCTATTTCATGCACAAAACCAAAACTTGGGGTTATGCATAATTCTTGAAAAATCATGAAGCATACTTTCAAAATTGCATATCAAATCATGTTTTTCATAGTTAGGAATTGCATCTTGTAGCACATTGTGATCATTCATCAAAAACCCCATGAGAAATTTTTGCTAAAATCTTCTCACGACTAGGAAAAACGGTTTTTGGACATTGTTCATACAAATACAAAAACGTTAGGTTTTAAGCATCACTTGCATCATGCCTCTTGAATGCTAAAGGAAATACATAATTAATATGTATTTTCGGGTACATTCAATCGTAGCTACATTGAAGTAGGAGCGTTTGGGTTATCTCTAGTTTTATCATAAAACTTGCATAAACATAATTTTCATGCATCAAAATGAGTCGAGATAACCGCACCTTCACATAGTCCCCATGTAGGCACACACTAGACATATATATGTATTTTTGATAATTTCAACTAAACTATATTTTTTTTTCGTGTCTAGGATAATCATGCCTCCCGCAACAAATTATGATCACAAAAAGACTCTTGATTACCTCCCAAAACACCACAAAACCAAAGGTCTAACCGATGCCCAAGTCAACATCTTTAAGGCACTAGAAAAACATTATGTCCATGATGGTAGGGTAGTAGATCCCTCATTCTATGAAGACACAAACCTCCGCGAGCAATTAGCCGCGATTCATTTTGATGGTCTCCTAGATATTGATGAGCCTATAGTACCTGGGTTCATTCTTGAGTTCTATGCCACCATAGGACTTAGTTCAAGTGACAATGGTCTTATGAGCATTCACTTTTGCGTCAATGGAACCTTGTTCAATATTCCCCTAGATCAATTCAGTGAAGTCTTAGGAGTTCCTAATAGAGGAACATGTGTGTATTCGGATAAGTGGTCATTAACCATCTTAGACTCCAACTTTGATAGAACGGCACCTTATGCCACTCCCTTGATCGATAAAGAAACCATTAGGGAACATCTCTTCCTTCCTAGGAACAACCCCACTAGAGTACATCGAGGTAAGAAAGTAGCTAGAGATCCATTTGCTATGGAGCTAAATGAACTCAAGCCCAAGTTTAGGAAGTTTGAGGAAGTTTTGAGAGCTAATGTCATTAGCACGGTAGGGAATCGAGATCACATCAATGCTTGTCTATGTTACATGATGTATAGTGTGTCCACCCGTCAACCCTTCAATCTTGCCTTCTATATCGCCAAACGAATGGCGGATATTCCTGTTCAAGGAAAGATGGCAATGCCATATGGGATGCTCTTAACTCGTCTATATAGAGCGTTTGCACCCATTCCTAGAAATGCCCTAGGTTTTGTCCCCGATTATGATGAAATTCAACACACCTTCGTTCCTTTGAGCGACTTTAGAGTAGCGGTTGACAAGGGCAAACGTCCTCGTGCTCAAACATCATCATCATCATCATCCATGAGTGACGATGATGGGTTGCCAAACTCTAGGATTCCTCCACCGAAATATTTGCATCAACTTCCACCAATTGCTAATGAGTCACCGGAGTTCAAGCAAACCAAGGGGATGATGAAGAACTTGGGGCGTTGGATAATGAAACTTCACAAGGGGTACAAGAAGTTGAGTAAGAAGTTCAAGTAGAAGGAGTGTTTGGGTCTAGACATTATTTGACAATTATGTGTTAACCATGTATGGTTCTTAACTTATTACGGTAGTACTTGTCTTCAATATGTTCTAACTGATATTTGCAGTTCGATAACACCTTGTGTTATCAATTTTCTGACTTTAAGCCCCAGTTTGGCTTAACTTCCTAAATGGTTGATTATGATGATCGGATTTATTTATATGCAAACGTGTGTTAGAATATATATATATATATATAGTATATATATATATATATATATATATATATATTAGTATATTTATACTATATATTAGCTATTACATACGTTATAGGAGAAATTTCGGGTTTTGGTCGAGAAACGCAAAATTTGCACATCTCTCTGTTAGAATTAGCACCTACGGACGACGGATCCGGCGGATCCCAGAAATTGGATCCGCCTATGTTAGACTTGGTTCCGCCAGTCCATGACCCACGGATCCCCAACTTTGGCTCCGCCTTTGTTGTCGATTGGATCCGTGGGTACAACAGTCACTTTTCAAAAATTCCTGACTCATCCCGAAACTTAGATTTTTGGTTGTAGTTTTCTTTAGATTATGATCACTAATCATTAAACACCTTAGAATGCTTTAGGAAACTCTTAGAACATTAGGAACTCAATTTCCCACCAAAATTTGAATTTTCAAAATTTTCTTGTGAGTTACCTTTCCTATACAAGCAAGGAACCCTTTTTAGGGATCCGTCAAATCCATGGAAACATCTTATCATCAGAATTTCCACTATCTCCTTGCTTGCAAATCCTTCACATATCACTCAACTCCATTTCAATGGATTGACCTAAGGATGTGATAAGCTTCATTTTTTTTCCCAAATCATTAGAAACCAACATTCTCCATTGGATTCACATCCAATCCAAACACACAGACTCACAAATCTTCTGCCTATAAATTAGTGCTTTAGAATCTGTGGAAAACTAGAAGGGGGGGAGGTTGAATAGTTTTACGTCTTTTTCATTTTATTATAAAAACTTTTGTTACTTTTAAAATCTTAGATTCAAGTTTATGTGAAAAATAATACTTGAACAATATTGTTACTTATATGTTTACCCTTTTAGATTTGTTGTAAAAGTTTTCCTTTTATGAACGGAGTTTTAAATTGATCTTTATGTGAAATCAACTTCTAACTAATGCTAACAATTATATATGTCTATATGTATGAATGTAATGACGATATAAATAAAGGTATAAGTAAGAGATGGAAAGATCTAACTGAGACACGAGAGATTTATAGTGGTTCGGCTACAAGGACACCTTCCTTGCCCTACTCCACTCCCCGAGCACCAAGCTCGAGAGTTTTCTTCACAACTTCAATAAGCTCCCTTATGGCGGAGAAAACCTTACACGACTTTGGCTTACACCGGCTTAACGACACAAAGCTAAATGTCGGGTTCTAATCGTAGCTAGAACCAATCTCACAACTTCACAACACAACTTCTTCACAACTTATTCACAATGGCTTCACGACTTCAATACTAGGACTTCACGACTTCTACACGACTGCTTCACAACTTCTACCCTACGGCTTCACGACTTCTATGCTACGGCTTCACGACTTTTACCCTACGGCTTCACGACTTCTATGCTACGGCTTCACGACTTCTACCCTACGGCTTCACAACTTCTATGCTACGGCTTCACAACGGCTTTACTACTTCTTTGCTACGCCTTCACAACTTCTATGCTATGGCTTCACAATGGCTTCAAGACTTCTCTACTTCACAACTTTACAAGACTTCTACTCTACTTCTTTACACCACAACTACTTATCCACTTTCTTCACTACTTACACACTACTCTAGCCTAATCACTTATGATTACACTTTATATACACACTTTACACAAATGAATGAATGATTTACAAGGTATATTTAACAAACAACTTGAGTAACAAGATGCTACTAAGTTGTAATACTTCTAGTCTTGATTGATAGAAGTATTCTTCTTTTGCACTTGGATGGTGGAAGCTTGGATCACTTGGAAACCAATGCTTAAGAATGTATGATCAAAGGTTTTGGAAAGGATTTAGAGATACAAGAAGAGATTTAGAACAGAAAGTTTGAGGTGCAAAAGGTGAGGAAATGTCCAGGGGAAAGCCAGTATTTATAGGCAAAAACTGGACAGCTGGAGGAGCGTGCCGGCCCCCTTAAATAGGGGGCGGTCCCCTTAAAATTAAGGGGGCCGCCCAGCATAACCGTTGCCCAGTTTTGTCTTTTTGTGGGGAAGGTTTTTCTGGAACATTTTTGCCATTTTTGGTTGAAAATTTGAATTCATAAATTTATAATGGATTAACCCTTTTTATTTATTACCAAAAATGTTTTTCTAAAAGATATAAAATGTTTTTGACATTTTATAAAAAATCTAGTGATTAAGAAAATGTTCCTTTGATCATATAAAGCATTAAGCATTATGTTTATTCATACCTTAAGTGATTAAGTTGTAGAAGTAAATATTTACAACTAAATACTTGTTTATTTGATAAGTTTATGTTTAATGAGTTTAAATTTTGTGATCATTAAAACATAGAGATATGAATAAGTATTAATAATGTTTTTAGGCATTATTTATGTCAACAATCTCCCCCTTTTTGATGATTACAAAACTTAAACTCATTAAATCCAAAAATTTATTTTTGGACAAGTATTTAGTGAGTTTATATTCACTTCTCCCCCTTTTTGTAAAATCAAAAAGGTTAAGCCGACAAGTTTTAGAAATGAAAATTGTCGGGACGAGAACTCCCCCTTGATGTGTGCTCCCCCTCGTTTGAGGGCACCAAGGAATCGAGATATGGAATACTTGCAAGAAAAATATTTGAAGCACAAGCATATATACATATCATAATATCACATATAGCAATCACATATTAAGAGTCATAAAACACAACTTTCATTAATTTAAAAATGATTATGTATAAGACATAATCATTGTTACAACATACATTATGCTTATAGCATACATTAGGTAGAGAATTCTAATTTGCCTAGGAAATCTATTTGACTTGCTTGAAACATGAAAATTTAAATTGTTTTAGATGAATGGTGATGGAGTGTTTGAAATGGTGGTGAGTGATGAGGGTGAGGATGTTGAATTAATGGAGGTGTATTATTGGGTTTATGGAGGTTGGAGAGAGTGGTGGTGGAGAAATTGGAGGTGGAGAGTTTGGAGCGGACCATGTTGGATGAAGGTTTTGATGTTGTTCAAGTGGGGATGTTGGATTGGATCTAGTGAGAAGATACTCAATCCATGTGAAGTGCTCATTCAAAGCAATGGTTTGTTGTTGAAGAAAGATGCAACAAGGACAATTGTTAACATGTTTCTCAACTTGGTTTGTGTTGTGGAGTGATGAGAGAGAGCTAGATGAAGGTTGATCTAGGTTTCTTTGGGCTAGGTGTAGGGCAAGAAGAGCACTAAGCTCATGGGCTTCCTTGAGTTCCTCAATGAACTTCAAGTGTTCGGATAAAGGTGATGATGGTAAAGTGTTGTTGTTATGTGGGATGGATGTTTGCACATGCAATATAGGAGTAGCATGTGAGTTGGTAGGAGGTGGTGGTGACACTCTTGGTGGTGGAGATGTTTGTGAGCTTGGGTAATCATGAGTGGATGAAGATGGTGATATGGATGAAGTGGGTGTTCCAAGAGTGGTGAGTGTTTTGAATGATGCATTGGTGGGTTGAGTGTGAATGAGGTTAGGATTGTTGTTTTGGGATTGATCATTGGGAGATGAAGGTTTAGAATGAGCATGAGGCTTGGGTGTTGGTTGACTTTGGACAACATCATTGGTTGAGTTGAAATTATGACAAGTGTCAAGCTTTCTTCTCCAAATGGGTCTCACCAAAATCTTAGCAACTCTTGAAGGCTTGGATCTTGGGTTGTTAGAGGATGACATGTTTGAATGGATGATATGGATGAGCATTTATGATGGAGAAGGGTATTTATAGTGTATGGATTATGTGATTGAGGAAGGTAAAATTTTGGTGGGTGGTTTAGGACAAAATGTGTTGGTGAATTTTGGGAAGTATAGAATAAAATGGGTTGGAAATTGAAAAAGAAAACAGTAATCCGTCACTCCAGATGGCCGGTCCCCTTAATTTTAAGGGGTCCGCCTGGGTATTTAAGGGGGCCGCCCATCTGCTGATTTCCAGATTACTGAAAATGGGTTATTGGCAGAGATTTGTAGAAAAGGTTGTGTTTTTGGGTTTAGTTTCAAGCAAGTCCAACTTCTTCTAAGGCAATTTAGGATTTAATAACTCATGTATGCTAAGCATATTAAGCAATTTTATCTAGCATGTAATCTACTCATTAACCAAGTGACACATATATATATATATATATATATATATATATATATATATATATATATATATATATATATATATATATATATATATGGACAAGAAAGCTATATCAAGTAATTCGCAATATCATTTTTAGGAAGATTAATACTCTAGTTAATTAATCCTAATAAGTGTCTATGGGCAAAGGAATGGGGAGTTGTGATAGCATGGACTTCTAGTCTTGTACCAAGTGAGATCTTAATGAGTAAACCATGATTTTACATTTTTGATTTAGTTCACTTATAAATGTCATATACACAAATATAGATGACATATATGAGATCACCATGCATGATTTAAATAGATGTTTTTAGCATTATTCAACAATGTTTGAAAGTAGGTTTTTGTGTGGATGTGAGGGTTTATTTTTTTTAAAAAATAAATTTGGTTTTATTTCAAAATATTTTATTGAGAAAACAAAATTTTCCAATCTTTGGTTTTGATAAATACAAAGGTTGGGAAGAAAAATGGAATGGTAAAATATGTTAAGTAGAGAGGTGGCATATTCTTTTGAAAAATTATTTTTCTAAAATATGGAGTTTTTGCAATTTTTAAAACCATATGCCAAAAAAAATGTTTGTAAAAGATCTCATGCTCAAGACTATTGTCCCATGCTATCCCTTTCTTCATATCTAGCGATCATAGGAATGTGATGATTAAATTCTATGTGTTTGATGAGAGAATGGGATATATGTTAATATGGCTCTATTGATTACGCACATTTCCTATACCATAGTCTAAACGAGTTTGCTTCATCTATGGGTTATGTTAAGATATGTCTAATTCTATCCCTATGTTGATAATTAATTCTACTAGTGGTCATGAAAGGTTTCCATGTTTAATTTGCGAGATCCAAACGAGTTTGACAGTAAATACTTCATTTAGTACTTAGGGGGCTTAACTAAAGGGCTTCTAGTTTATTTAACCGCAGAACGAATATAACTAAAGTGTAAAGGCAACACAACCTATCAAACTAAGCATATCCTAAGGCATTAATAAGATTATATGCAAGAAGTAATTACTTATGAAATTTAAAAAGAGAACTTACCTCACGTCCTAGCTTTTCTTCGTAATGATCAACGTGTGAATGATAGGTGAGTCTTCAAGATAACCAAGGAGTGAAAGCATATCAAGGTAAGCTTCTAATACCTTATTAAATCGAAGCGGCTTGACCCGAACATGTCTTGTACTAGACTCATTTGATATCTTAGCCTTGATGCATACAACGTCTTATGTAGAATCTTCCACATCTTTATTATGATGACATCATGCCCTTTTTAGCAATATTCTTTTTGAATTTGACTCCATGATGACATTGATCAAACATAGATGAGATGGCGAGAGAATCCATAAATATTCCACTACGTCACTAGCTATTTGTTTTGAATGTGAGTAGGTTAACGTGAGATTGAGTTCCTTTCCTTTGTGCGTTGCGTCACCTAATCAATTAAAACAACTTGGTACCCAGATTCTCATGGGTCCGAGATGGTTAGTTGAGGACATCCATTGCATTTGAATGCACATGATGAGGATGTCGCCAAGAAGTACAAGAATTCCTTAACAGTTTGTTTTAAGGTACAAACAGTGGATTTCTTGACTTATATCATTTATAATCATTGTAACTAACCTTATTTCTAAATTTCTCCAATAGGTTTTTCAATGTTAATTTGTTTTGATTTACTAGTTAATGAATTATCCGAACTAAATCCTAAACCAGTTTTATCATTGAATGGCTTTTGACAACTTAGTAAGTATTTAAGAGATTTGGAGCTTTCTTCAAATTTAGCTAATATTTTTTCTCTTTCATTTAATCTTTTAATTTCAAGTTTATAATCTTGACATGTTTTGCATTCTAGATCAATTTCAATATTACTTTCAAGTCTAGACATTTTATCTTCCAAAATTATTTCTTTTTCAAGATTACTTTCAAAAGTTTTTTATGATTCATATTTAGAAATAGTTCTTAGATCTATGTTGCAAAAATGTTTAAACTCATTTTATAGTTTTGAAAATTCTAAAATGAATGGATCATAGCAAAAATGTTCGGTTTCGGATTGTACCTTATTTGGAGTTTTATCTAATTTGCATTCGTCACATACCGGATGGTGATCTTCTCCTTCGTCTGTGTCACTCCATGATTTTGGATTGAGTTCACTTTGGAGTTGATTCATGTAGTCTTCGTCGTTAATACCTTCATTAACAACATTTGAACTAGTAGCACATGTATCTATTTTATCTAAATGTTTATCTATTAAATTTTCTAAGATAACTAATTCATGTACAAGATCAAAATCCTCATCTTTGGCTTGACATTTTTCTTGATGAAAGTTTAAGAGATTTTTCCAAATGTCATTTGCCGTTTGACAGAAGAATATTCTTTCATATTCAACTCTCGGCAAAGCTTTATAAATAATTATTTTAGCTTTATTATTTTTGTCATTCTTCGTTTTGAAATAATCATCTTGTCTTTCAAAATTCGTTTTTGCTTGACTTTCAAAATCCGTCTTTGTTGGTTGAAAATCACCAATCGAAATGACATGCCAAAGATCTAGATCAATTGATTTCACATAATTTTCAAATTTATTTTTCCATTCAATAAAAGTATAGTTTTCAAAAAGCGGTGGTTTTTGTATAGATTCCCCTTCTAAATATCTTTCGGATTCCATAGATCGATTCAAGTTTTAAAATACAGTATATTTTAAAGATCTTGATTGACGTGGCTTCTGATACCAATTGTGGAAAACTAGAAGGGGAGGTTGAATAGTTTTACGTCTTTTTCATTTTATTATAAAAACTTTTGTTACTTTTAAAACCTTAGATTCAAGTTTATGTGAAAAATAATACTTGAACAATATTGTTACTTATATGTTTACCCTTTTAGATTTGTTGTAAAAGTTTTCCTTTTATGAATGGAGTTTTAAATTGATCTTTATATGAAATCAACTTCTAACTAATGCTAACAATTATATATGTCTATATGTATGAATGTAATGACGATATAAATAAAGGTATAAGTAAGAGATGGAAAGATCTAACCGAGACACGAGAGATTTATAGTGGTTTGGCTACAAGGACACCTTCCTTGCCCTACTCCACTCCCCGAGCACCAAGCTCGAGAGTTTTCTTCACAACTTCAATAAGCTCCCTTATGGCGGAGAAAACCTTACACGACTTTGGCTTACACCGGCTTAACGACACAAAGCTAAATGTCGGGTTCTAATCGTAGCTAGAACCAATCTCACAACTTCACAACACAACTTCTTCACAACTTATTCACAATGGCTTCACGACTTCAATACTAGGACTTCACGACTTCTACACGACTGCTTCACAACTTCTACCCTACGGCTTCACGACTTCTATGCTACGGCTTCACGACTTTTACCCTACGGCTTCACGACTTCTATGCTACGGCTTCACGACTTCTACCCTACGGCTTCACAACTTCTATGCTACGGCTTCACAACGGTTTTACTACTTCTTTGCTACGTCTTCACAACTTCTATGCTATGGCTTCACAACGGCTTCAAGACTTCTCTACTTCACAACTTTACAAGACTTCTACTCTACTTCTTTACACCACAACTACTTATCCACTTTCTTCACTAATTACACACTACTCTAGCCTAATCACTTATGTTTACACTTTATATACACACTTTACACAAATGAATGAATGATTTACAAGGTATATTTAACAAACAACTTGAGTAACAATATGCTACTAAGTTGTAATACTTCTAGTCTTGATTGATAGAATCATTCTTCTTTTGCACTTGGATGGTGGAAGCTTGGATCACTTGGAAACCAATGCTTAAGAATGTATGATCAAAGGTTTTGGAAAGGATTTAGAGATACAAGAAGAGATTTAGAACAGAAAGTTTGAGGTGCAAAAGGTGAGGAAATGTCCAGGGGAAAGCCAGTATTTATAGGCAAAAACTGGACAGCTGGAGGAGCGTGCCGGCCCCCTTAAATAGGGGGGCGGTCCCCTTAAAATTAAGGGGGCCGCCCAGCATAACCGTTGCCCAGTTTTGTCTTTTTGTGGGGAAGGTTTTTCTGGAACATTTTTGCCATTTTTGGTTGAAAATTTGAATTCATAAATTTATAATGGATTAACCCTTTTTATTTATTACCAAAAATGTTTTTCTAAAAGATATAAAATATTTTTGACATTTTATAAAAAATCTAGTGATTAAGAAAATGTTCATTTGATCATATAAAGCCTTAAGCATTATGTTTATTCATACCTTAAGTGATTAAGTGGTAGAAGTAAATATTTACAACTAAATACTTGTTTATTTGATAAGTTTATGTTTAATGAGTTTAAATTTTGTGATCATTAAAACATAGAGATATGAATAATTATTAATAATGTTTTTAGGCATTATTTATGTCAACAGGATCATCATTAAATTCTCACAACAACCATTACCTCTCTTGTACATCTTAGCTATCATACTTCACAATGACAAAGTCAAACAACTCTTCCACCTCCAAACCTCTAAGAAGAACAGTCAGGATTTGTGTTAAACCATGTTGTCTCATCAACCTAGCTAACTCATCATCTGAGGAATCATCTCCTCTTAATATCTCTTCACCCATTGCTAGTGAGAATTTTCTCACACTTTCCACTCCTACACCATCCAATGTGGTCATTCAAACACCACCACCAACCATAACTCCCAAAGCCACAACTCCACCACCGGCTCCATCACAGCCTGCTCGATCACCATCACCACCAAAATCACCAAAACTCCAACCCATGGAGCTATTTAGGACTCCACCAACATCACCACATCCATACCTTGATGACTTGGAAGACCTTCCACCAAGGTCAACCAATCCTCCACCCATGACCTTTGAAGGTCAACAACCCATGCTTTTTCATCCGGTTTACCCGGATATCCATGGTCCTCTATACCATGATGTACCACCACCTCAACCTCAAACACAACCTTTATCACCCACATCCACACTAGTTGCCATTGATGAGGCAATGTGGATCAATCTACCACAAACCCAAGAAGAGATTAGTGAGGAACTCACCCGCCTCTACTCTCTCTCTCTAATATGGTTGGATCTCGCCTTGATGAAGCAATGGATCTCCAAACCATCTTGATGAACTCCATCCCCACTCCACCATCATCAAACCAAGAACAACAACAACCATCCAACAACAACAACCAACCGCCACCACCACAAAACCTTGAGACTACTCTTCCTCCCGGTTTTTCGAGTCATGATTGCTCACATTGTGAGAGAACGGCTCACTTGGCCTAAAGGACCAACATTTTGGTCCATGAGCTCCAAAATGAGATGAGGTTCATCTTAAACCATGTTCTTGAGTGTCTCAATGCAATCTCTCATCCACCTCAATAGGACCCTTGTTAGTTTCCTCTTATAGGAACTTTTTAGGATGATGTTGTAGCATTTGACTTTTTAGAATTTATTTTTATTGTTGTAATGTAACATCATTTTTGTGACTTTTGTCACATATTTTCAATGGATGATTGTTATGTGTTTATGCTTGTGGGTGATCAACATTAAGCATATTATTTCATTTTAGAATACTAACATCATTGTGTGGTTGTTTTAAACTCCGCATATTGCATTGATCAAAGGTACATTAGGTACAAAAATTTGATCAGACACTTTAATTTTGACTTTCTAGAAGTCAAATAGGTTGACCTTCTTGCTTGACAATTGCGTATGCATATTGCTTCTTGATTGAAGTAACTAACTTTTCTTTTGTAGCTTTTCTCAACCTTGATTCATATACGTTGGTACCCTAGCAACGGTGTAACACCCCAACCCGACAAGGGTAAAGATGTCACACAAATGGTTTCATATCAGATATAACAAAGCATACATTCAAACGTAATACAAAGATTCTCAATGGTTACAGAAGAAATAATGAAATTACAAGGTTATAAAAAACGAAAACAAATTCTAACAATGAAATAACTTCTAATCATCTCTAGGCCAAAACTATCACGTCTTCTAAGTCCAAAAGTCTCTTCACTCGTACCCATCTTCCAACTAAAACCTGCCGCACACGAAAAGAAAACGTGCGGCTGAGCTTAAAAAGCCCAGTGAACAGATACATAATACAAGCAAAGATAACGAAACGGTAATACAATGAAGTACTGGAAGTGTCATAAGGTATAATCAAAGCGAAAGAGAAATAAGGAAGTATAGGATAGTCATCTACCACGAGCCCATAACTCAAAGTCATAATCTCAACATCAGAAACTCAAAGTCATAATCTCATAGTCAGAGGGGATACCTCTCAGGCAACCAGATAATATGAGGGGTGGCCTCATGTATCAAAAGGGGTGGAGTAGCTAGCTCCCAGAAATGTGAAAGGCGTGTATTGCACACAAGCACCAGTCACCTCAAAGTCATACTCAAAGTCATAGTTAAATCCACTAAACATACATGCCTAGGATTGCAATCCATACGCCCCCACTCAAAGTCATCTCAAAATCATAATACTCAAAATCATAATGGCCATATCATAATATAAAAGGGGACGGCGTGAGAAATCACTCCCCCACACAGGAGTCATGCCAGTGGTGCATCACAGACATGGCCAGGTTACCTTCCTGGCTAGGAAACAAAAGGTGGCTCGGGTATCAAACTAAGAGTCAGGTCTCAAAATCATGCAAACGGGTTCATCTCAAAGTCATATCAAAGCATATCTCAAGGTCATGTCAAAAGTGAATCTCAAAGTCATATGAAAAGGTTCATATCAAAAGGGTCAAAGCAAAGGTTCATAGCTCAACATCGAAGCATAGGTGATAAGACACCCTTACTAAAAAGGGTAGAGTATCCGTACCTTATGTCGAAAGCAAAATAGAAACAAGCACAGAAATGGGGGAAAGCTCAAAGTCTCTCCTTCTTCACACCTAGAGGAGTAGAAGGGGATTACAAATCATTCTTAATTAATCGTCTTTCCATTTTAAGTAACTTTCCCTTTTTAGTAGGTTTCCACTTTTAGCAATATTTAGTACATAGCTTAATTTGGTCAATATTTGTTGAAAGTAAAGTATCTTTATCATATTTACACCTTTGGTCCTCAGGTTTTCATAATTTACATTTTATACCCCTGAACTTCCAAAATTACATTTTAAACCTTCAAACATGCATAATTACACATTAGCCCCTTATTTTATCAAAATTACTCCATGAACACTTATTTTAGTGAGTTATACGATCAGACCTTTAATTATTCCATAATTACACATTAGGTCCCTCCATTTAATAAAGTTACATATTAAGTCCTTAGAATTTACATTTAAATCATTAATTAATAATAATTACATATTAGTCCAATAAATATCCAAATTTTCACATTAGCCCCTGAATATCATATATAACACAATTCGGCCTCAACTTTTCAGAAATTACATGTTTGGTCCCTCTATTTAAATATTTTACAATTCGAATTTATAATAACAACTAAATTCCTTATCTCATGAATTTTACATATAGACCCTCCATTTAATAATTTTTACAGATTATACATGATTTATAGAGCATGACAAAAATAACCCATGAGTTTTAAAAGTTACAAAACACACCCTTTTATATTTATTTACAAATCGATATATACAAAAATATATCAAATTAAGCCCTAATCGACCCAAATAATTTTGCCATCATTACCATATCATTATCTTCCATTAACCATCAGATCTTCTGAGTTCCAAACCCTAGATGGCTCGTTATGTATTTTCTTTTCTTATTATACGTTTTATACAAAAACCGGTTAACTAAATAAATTCAAAAACTCAAGATTCGAGCCATGATAATTCTTCCAATCATTTTTCCAGATCATATATGATTATATTACACATGAATAAAATAATTTCAAAGCCTCAATAATTCGTATGACATATTTTATAAATTACACTCGTTTTATAGATTTAATTAACAAATAATTCGTAGATCTTGCATGGCATGTTATATTCATTTTATTTGGTGTTCTAGGATCATAAGAGACTCAGGAAAAATGGCAAACCAAAATTAGAACGTGAGGAATGGCTTGCACGAATTCTTTTCCACGCGTATAGGCCAAAACGAACGAAATTCACCCCAGCTTCAAAAATGATCTAAAAATCTTGAAACCAATTTTCACGTGTCACATACAATGTGAGGAACACAAGAAAAATGAGAAACGAATTTTAGCTATGTCGAAAGAATTATAATCGAATTTACTTACATATATGCTAGCGATAAGAAGGAAATTCACTACACTCGAACCAAGCACCACACGACCTCAATTGTATTTTTCTTGCTTCCTTTAGATGATGATCTATCTCAGAAAATTGCTCTAGGGATTTTAGATGGCCGGATGTATGCTAGAGAAATTGTTTGTGTGTTTTATTTTTGGATCGGCAATATTATAGTTATCAAGAAAATGTGATTGACTCTTTAAATTAGGAAAAACGAGTAAGAGGAGGGGGGATAAGGCCAGAATCTCGGCCAAATTAGTTAGGAATTTATTTGATTTATTTCTTCCTTATTTACCTATTTTTAAAACATTTTAAATTCTTATAAAACTAATTAAATTCCATTCGGTTTGCATTAGGGGTATTATGGTCATTTTGTCACTTGTATAAGAGTTAAATAAAGTTGTCAAAATTATTTGGGATCATAACATGTGCATTGCCAGAAGTTTGGGATTGTTTTGATACTTTATAAGCCTTTAACTAAATTTTCAAACTTGTAGGGGCAATTTGGTCATTTTACATGCTTTCAGATTTTAGGTGTTACAACTTCTTCCCCTCTAAAAGAAAATTTCGTCCTCGAAATTTGAAGTCGCAAAGTTAAACGAAGTCGTGGCAAATCGCAAAGGATCATCAAAACATTCTCACGCTCGAGTGGGTTCTTCTAAAAAGAATTTCCAAACCAAGTAGTTTCTCATGACTCGAATCAAAACGAGGTGGGTTCAAATTTCTCAGAAAGGAACACAATTAGGTTAATTCAGAACAAAAGGTCCATACCACATAAAATGAACTATAGGTGAGTTTTCATGAAGTTCATATGAGATACAAACGAGAATTCAATTCCAATGATAACGTAAATACAATACGTAGGGTTTACATCGAATTGATTAAGCAGATTAGGTGAGCGTACATCAAATTGTAGCAACCATGAGGTGATGCAATTTTATAACTCTTTAGCTTTTCAAATAGTTTCGGCTTTAACAGAGCCTTCCAAAGGTGTTCTCATAAACAAACAGGTTTTGTTTTCTCAGAATCCAAGATGTCATGGCATACCCATAGCGGATCACAATGAATAGTTTCAACGAATGCGAAACGTAGATATAGAAGAATAAATTGAATCCATACGGACAGAAAACATATCGTTAGATATCATTAATTAGCAGAAGCTCCATAATAGCATATAAGATTATTATCGGAAGTGCAGAGGTCAGCAAAACGCTCGATGAGTATTTAAACGTATCAAGTCGCATATCAAAGACAACAATTAACTGGATAGGTAGAATGAATCCAAAGTCTCACAAATCGCGGATGTTCTAATCAGAGGTCAAATTCTAAGCTTCTCAGGTACTCCCTAAGATATCCTATGCCCACGATGAGTGCACGTTATATGGTGTAAGTATTATCACGTTGATCAGGCGTCATAATACTAGCACCACATAAGTATGCCCTTATGATGGTCATACTTTATCTCAAGTCGTAATCAGAACCACCTATCTTAATCCACCTAGTACTTCTATAGACATCAAAGATCAACTAAATACAAATGTCAAAATCCAAAGACGAAACAAAACTATCCGCACGAGTATCAAAATCCCAGATTTCCGAACTAACATGAGGTACGCCGTTACTAACATCATATCTTCCATCATTATCCAAAAACTCTTAAACCGGTTATCATCGAACATACGAAAATAGGCACAACTGATATGCTACTCGCGAACTTAGATCATAAGAGAATCTTTTAACTATATGACGAAACTTAATAGAGTCAACTAAAGCGAATTTTAGTCGCTAAGAATTCCGGTCTGAACAGAATCAATTCTTCCAATTACGAAGGATTTGTTTTACAACTTTCGCTCATTCAACACATCCAACCTCTTCAAGTCTGGTAAATCTGTCTTCATCTGTCTATCAATCGGAAAGTGAAAACCATCATCAGGAACTTGTGTCTGGTTCGCTGAGCCTCCTGCAGTTCTTCTTGCAATGTGATAGGTATTGTGGATTTCGGGAATGATCTTTAAGTCTCTTCATCATACAGTCTGCTTCCGCTCTCAATTCATCTTAGTACAACCAAGATGAATAGGGAAGTGAGACTGTGCGTCTTCGTCAGCTCCGGGTTCGCCGTCTTGACTAAACTTCTTCTTCTGCATCACCAACACTTCTGTCTTGAAAAGGAATGTCTTCACTCTTCAGGGTAGTCTCCGATGTTGTTAACTCCAGATCAGGCAAGGGACACCATTGTCTCAACAATATCCAACTCCCAAATTGCACAAGTGATCATCAAATTTCTAGCATGGTGCAAAATAGTCTCCATGCTCTTCCCTTTTTGTTCCAATGAATAGGTATGATCTGTCCGACGTCTTTGCTAGATACCCAGACAATCATGTCAAATCTTACTTCCTATGCCGGTGCAAAACTTGGTGGTCCATTGGGGACTCAAATTCAAAAAGTTCAGGACGCTAAACAATGTTCAACACCATGCTCATGTTCAGAGAGTTCAAACGCTAAAAGCTTCTAAGATAAGGTTTAGTCGTTGAAATACGAAATGGTTTCTAGGAACACTTCAGTACTCGAAACAACATAACTTCAAGGGATGCCAAAACCAATGCGGAAAGTTAAAGTTCTGACTTATATAGCTGAGATGAGTTCTAACAGATTTACAAAGGTGAAGCACACATCGCACAAAATTTATTTCAAACATTTCTCAAATCTTATTCGGAAAAATTCTCATAATTCAACGGAGGTACGCGAAACGTTAATGCCATAAGAAATTCGAGATAAAATTCTAAACAATACAGCTACTAGGCTCCTAACTCCATGCTTAGATTGGTTTACTTGCAGTAGATTCCAAGTCTGAATCCTTCTCCTCTTCCTCGCTGATCCATCCGTTCCGGTTTCCTTCTGGCTGGGGAAGTGGCTGGCTTGCGAAACCCCCATAAGTGTATCTTCCTTCATCTTCTATGCGGTCCACAAATCCGTACAAATTGCGAGGTTCAACTCGTACCACTCCTCTTTCTTCTGAAAACCTGGGGCCTCTTCTCTGGTATCTAGTTACAATGTCCTCTTTATCTGTTATTTCTGTCACGTGCAGCTGTTCTTCCGTCTCACTTATATTCATGATGGTCCTCCCTTCTTCGATCCGGCCCGGCCACATCCTAGTGGGGATCAATATCCTCTTGGCAATCCTCCTCAATTTTCCGGTCCTCTTCCGGCCGATGGCGAACCTAGTTGTCCAACGATATCCTCTTGGCAATCCTCCTCAATTTTCTGGTCCTCTTCCGGCCGATGGCGAACCTAGTTGTCCAACGATATCTGTGGCGTGCTGGAGGTGCCATGCTGAAAATGACATAAACGATACTAGGTATTAGAATTCGGTGGTGTCAAAATTTACTCGAAACTCAAGAAATTCACGAAAATATCATCGAACGAGCGATCGGTCAAAATTAATCAAGCAGATCGGCAACGTAAATCTTATTATTCGGAAATGCGATGAGAATATCCTTATACCCGTAGTTATGAACTACAAGACTTCCTGCAAGGACATGGATGGGTGAAACAACTCGAATAGGGTCGGGAGATTCATAGGTACTTATCAAAACAAAAGATAATTAACAAAACATATCCAATACGTCATCGCCATGGAGGTTCTCAGAATGCCTGAAGAGGCGTCAAAGTGGTTAACAAAAGAATCAGAGGCAACTGAGAGTCTTTATCCAAAATGACTACCAAAAGGGATCTGAAGATAAGGATCAAATAGTGTCTGCCAATAATTATGAAATTTCTCAATACTTTCCAAATTTTATCAGGTTCAAATCTAGGTGGTGCAAAGCATAAGCTTTTGATTTCCAAAAGAGATATCAACCGACTCTAATCAAAATCAAGGCACGAATCAGAGTAATGCGGAAGCAATGATACTCACACAGATGCCTTATTCTACCCATTCCTCACTTAGGTTCCTATAGGGAGATCCTAAAGCAATTTCTCAAAGGTTGTCCTACGAGCGCCTACAGGGAAAACTTAGTGGTCCTAACTTACACAGGCCAAGGGTAAATGTATTACGAATCGCAGCCTGTCGCTCTGATACAATAATTGTAACACCCCAACCCGACAAGGGTAAAGATGTCACACAAATGGTTTCATATCAGATATAACAAAGCATACATTCAAACGTAATACAAAGATTCTCAATGGTTACAGAAGAAATAATGAAATTACAAGGTTATAAAAAACGAAAACAAATTCTAACAATGAAATAACTTCTAATCATCTCTAGGCCAAAACTATCACGTCTTCTAAGTCCAAAAGTCTCTTCACTCGTACCCATCTTCCAACTAAAACCTGCCGCACACGAAAAGAAAACGTGCGGCTGAGCTTAAAAAGCCCAGTGAACAGATACATAATACAAGCAAAGATAACGAAACGGTAATACAATGAAGTACTGGAAGTGTCATAAGGTATAATCAAAGCGAAAGAGAAATAAGGAAGTATAGGATAGTCATCTACCACGAGCCCATAACTCAAAGTCATAATCTCAACATCAGAAACTCAAAGTCATAATCTCATAGTCAGAGGGGATACCTCTCAGGCAACCAGATAATATGAGGGGTGGCCTCATGTATCAAAAGGGGTGGAGTAGCTAGCTCCCAGAAATGTGAAAGGCGTGTATTGCACACAAGCACCAGTCACCTCAAAGTCATACTCAAAGTCATAGTTAAATCCACTAAACATACATGCCTAGGATTGCAATCCATACGCCCCCACTCAAAGTCATCTCAAAATCATAATACTCAAAATCATAATGGCCATATCATAATATAAAAGGGGACGGCGTGAGAAATCACTCCCCCACACAGGAGTCATGCCAGTGGTGCATCACAGACATGGCCAGGTTACCTTCCTGGCTAGGAAACAAAAGGTGGCTCGGGTATCAAACTAAGAGTCAGGTCTCAAAATCATGCAAACGGGTTCATCTCAAAGTCATATCAAAGCATATCTCAAGGTCATGTCAAAAGTGAATCTCAAAGTCATATGAAAAGGTTCATATCAAAAGGGTCAAAGCAAAGGTTCATAGCTCAACATCGAAGCATAGGTGATAAGACACCCTTACTAAAAAGGGTAGAGTATCCGTACCTTATGTCGAAAGCAAAATAGAAACAAGCACAGAAATGGGGGAAAGCTCAAAGTCTCTCCTTCTTCACACCTAGAGGAGTAGAAGGGGATTACAAATCATTCTTAATTAAACATCTTTCCATTTTAAGTAACTTTCCCTTTTTAGTAAGTTTCCACTTTTATCAATATTTAGTACATAGCTTAATTTGGTCAATATTTGTTGAAAGTAAAGTATCTTTATCATATTTACACCTTTGGTCCTCAGGTTTTCATAATTTACATTTTATACCCCTGAACTTCCAAAATTACATTTTAAACCTTCAAACATGCATAATTACACATTAGCCCCTTATTTTATCAAAATTACTCCATGAACACTTATTTTAGTGAGTTATACGATCAGACCTTTAATTATTCCATAATTACACAATAGGTCCCTCCATTTAGTAAAGTTACATATTAAGTCCTTAGAATTTACATTTAAATCATTAATTAATAATAATTACATATTAGTCCAATAAATATCCAAATTTTCACATTAGCCCCTGAATATCATATATAACACAATTCGACCTCAACTTTTCAGAAATTACATGTTTGGTCCCTCTATTTAAATATTTTACAATTCGAATTTATAATAACAACTAAATTCCTTATCTCATGAATTTTACATATAGACCCTCCATTTAATAATTTTTACAGATTATACATGATTTATAGAGCATGACAAAAATAACCCATGAGTTTTAAAAGTTACAAAACACACCCTTTTATATTTATTTACAAATCGATATATACAAAAATATATCAAATTAAGCCCTAATCGACCCAAATAATTTTGCCATCATTACCATATCATTATCTTCCATTAACCATCAGATCTTCTGAGTTCCAAACCCTAGATGGCTCGTTATGTATTTTCTTTTCTTATTATACGTTTTATACAAAAACCGGTTAACTAAATAAATTCAAAAACTCAAGATTCGAGCCATGATAATTATTCCAATCATTTTTCCAGATCATATATGATTATATTACACATGAATAAAATAATTTCAAAGCCTCAATAATTCGTATGACATATTTTATAAATTACACTCGTTTTATAGATTTAATTAACAAATAATTCGTAGATCTTGCATGGCATGTTATATTCATTTTATTTGGTGTTCTAGGATCATAAGAGACTCAGGAAAAATGGCAAACCAAAATTAGAACGTGAGGAATGGCTTGCACGAATTCTTTTCCACGCGTATAGGCCAAAACGAACGAAATTCACCCCAGCTTCAAAAATGATCTAAAAATCTTGAAACCAATTTTCACGTGTCACATACAATGTGAGGAACACAAGAAAAATGAGAAACGAATTTTAGCTATGTCGAAAGAATTATAATCGAATTTACTTACATATATGCTAGCGATAAGAAGGAAATTCACTACACTCGAACCAAGCACCACACGACCTCAATTGTATTTTTCTTGCTTCCTTTAGATGATGATCTATCTCAGAAAATTGCTCTAGGGATTTTAGATGGCCGGATGTATGCTAGAGAAATTGTTTTTGTGTTTATTTTTGGATCGGCAATATTATAGTTATCAAGAAAATGTGATTGACTCTTTAAATTAGGAAAAACGAGTAAGAGGAGGGGGGATAAGGCCAGAATCTCGGCCAAATTAGTTAGGAATTTATTTGATTTATTTCTTCCTTATTTACCTATTTTTAAAACATTTTAAATTCTTATAAAACTAATTAAATTCCATTCGGTTTGCATTAGGGGTATTATGGTCATTTTGTCACTTGTATAAGAGTTAAATAAAGTTGTCAAAATTATTTGGGATCATAACATGTGCATTGCCAGAAGTTTGGGATTGTTTTGATACTTTATAAGCCTTTAACTAAAATTTCAAACTTGTAGGGGCAATTTGGTCATTTTACATGCTTTCAGATTTTAGGTGTTACAAACGGGGAGTATAGATCGAGGGGGAGTATATCATATACTAACTCATCATTTTTAGAATTTCTCATCCTTGAAACATATACGTTGGTACTCTAGCAATGAGGAGTATACATCAAGGAGGAGCATATCATAGTCTAACCGTTTGTTTTGTAGGAGCATTCATCATATCATACTCTTGAAATGTATACGTTGGTACTCTAGCAATGGGGAGTATACATCAAAGAGGAGCATAGCATATTCTAACAATTTATTTTGTAGGTTCATACATCATATCCTTGTTACTCCATTAAGGGGGAGTATAAATCAAGGGGGAGCTTTAAAGTTCTTAAAATCACATTCCGCTACGCATATCTTATTTTTGTTTCGACAAAAAGGGGGAGATAGGAATAAGTTGCATCAACTGTGAAACATCACAGTACATTCATTTTAGCTCAAAATAGTTTTTAAAACTTGCATAAACTAACTTAATCTATATTTTTAAAAGACTCATCCTTTATTTAAGCTCTCTACTTAAAAATACACTTTATGTTTTGTCATCAACAAAAAGGGGGAGATTGTTAATACAAATATCGTCCTAAAAACGTTATTTATATTTTACGATCTTTGCTTAGTTTTGTTAATGACAATTACAAAGTTTATCTTTAAGCAGAGCATAAATAAGATTAAGTCTTTTACATTTATAGTGATATGCATTTTACAAACACATTTCATATCACAAAGTTTTCTAGAAATGACATATACAAGTTTACATGTTTATTTCTTAAAATGGAAACTTTATTAGTTAAATATTAGGATGACATCATGGCATGCATCATCTACACAATCTTGGTAAGATTTTGTGATATTTTGTTTAGATCTTCAAGCCAAAGAGTTGACATTTGAAGATATGGAAAGATGTGGCAAGATTTGGAAAGATTTGGAGATATCTTAGCTGACCTGACACGGCGGTACCAAAGTGGTACACGGACGGATCCCTTTTGAGGGATCCGCCGGATCCGTGGCCTGTTCATCAGCTTGCCTATAAATAGCAAGCTGATCATTTGGCCAAATCATCACTCATATAGCTTAAAACTCATACTCATTCATTTGCATATCACTAACCCTTAGCTTACTAACATTTCATAGATCTTTCCTTTTGTAGCAAAGAAGATCTCAACATACAAGGAGTAACAGTCTATTATCTTCCTTCTAACATAGAGTCTGTGTGTTCTTGTTTTAGTCACACATCATAGTTAGTATCATTCATACAGTAAAGTCCGGTTAGTGTTTTAGTCCTCAAAACACATAGAGTGAACGGGAGTGGTTGTACCCTTGTGAAAGAACCAACGGGAGTAGTTGTACCCTTGTAAAGAACTCGGTGTTTAGCTTAGTACCGGAAAAAGATTAAGCGACGTGTAAAGGTTTTCTCCGCCTAGAAGGGAGCTTGTTTCTTAGTGAAGATAAACTCTCGAGTTAGAGGCTCGAGGAGTGGAGTAGGGCAAGGAAGAGAGTCCTTGTAGCTGAACCACTATAAACGACTGTGTTGTGTGGTTTGATCTTTCCTCTCTTTACTTATTTACTTATATTACTTGTTTGTGTGAATGTTTGTTAACTTGACTTTGAAATCACGATAAGTAACAAAGCGAATTAATTTTAAATGGTAAAAACTATTCAACCCCCCTTCTAGTTTTCCACATGAACCTAATCAATAGGTCCTTGAACAAGGATTTTAAGGTTTTTGTTCAGAACTATAACATGCATTGCTCGGGGAAGGCAGTCACAGAATTGCTCGCAATGCTTGTGGACTATGAAAAGTGTTTACCAAACAAGGCACCTACTCCTCAGGTATTAGCTATACAAGGAGGTAGAATCCAAAAGCCAAAACCGCATGCGATTAAAAAGGGTAAAAGTAAGGTTGAAAAGGGTAAACAAGTTATGGCTTATCAACCTATGCCCAAGCAGAACAACCCTAAGAAGAAAAAGGTGAATCCGAACAAGAAGGATTAGGCTTGTCACCACTGCCATGAGATAGGACATTGGAAGCGGAACTGTCCACTCTATCTTGAGGAGTTGCGTGTGAAAAAGATGAAGGTTGAGGCTAGGAAATCCAACACTTCAGGTAACTTTTTCATGATTGAATTATTTTCATTAACTCATAAAATAAATTCCTGGGTATACGATACTGGATGTGGTATTCATATTTGCAATACACTGCAGGGATTTAGAGTTAAAAGGAGACTGGCCTATGGGGAACAATATTTGCACGTGGGCAATGGAGCACATGCAGCTGTTGAAGCTATAGGCGTATTTAAATTAGTTTTGCCTTCGGGCTTAGTACTGTTTTTAAATAATTTTCATTATGCACCTACTATTGTTAGAGGTGTTGTCTCTTTTTCGTGTTTATTGGATATTGGTTTTCAACATACTATTACAAGCAATGGAACTTCTGTTTCGTTAAATAATGTTTTTTATTTTAATGCTATTGCTGTGAATGGTGTATTTGATATTGATATGAATGAATGCAATGATTATAATTCAATGTATAGCATCAATAATAAGAGAATCAAGAATGTCTCGGATTCATCTTATCTTTGGCATTGTCGACTTGCTCACATAGGCAAGACTCGCATGCAAAAGCTACAACGTGATGGGCTTTGGCAAGATATCAATGATGAATCATTTGATAAATGCGAATCTTATATATCTAGGAAGATGACAAAAAAACCTTTCAATAATCGTATGGAAAGGGCTAATGATCTACTTGGTTTGATACATAGTGATGTATGTGGACCACTTAGACATGTGTCAAAGAGAGGTGCTAGCTACTTCTTAACCTTTACTCGTGATTTCAGCCGTTATGGATATGTTTATTTACTTAAACATAAACATGATGTGTTTGAAACATTTAAAGTTTTTAAAGCTGAAGTAGAACTGCAACTTGGAAAGAAGATTAAAGCTCTTCGATCCGACAGAGGTGGTGAATACCTGAGTCAAGAGTTTAAAGATTATTTAGCTGAGAATGGAATTGTCCAGCATCTCACATCTCCATATACTCCACAACAAAATGGTGTATCTAAGAGAAGGAATCGTACATTTTTGGACATGGTGCGATCAATGTTTAATCTTACAACTCTTCCTTTATCCTTTTGGGATTATGCCTTGGAATCTACGATTTGCATATTAAATATGGTTCCGACCAAAAAGGTTGATAAGACACCTTATGAGTTATGGTTTGGGAAAACGCCTAACTTGTCTTATTTAAAGGTCTGGGGTTGCGAGGCGTTTGTTAAACGTGACTCAGCAGATAAACTCCAAAAGATATCTGTAAAGTGTATCTTTGTAGGATACCCAAAGGAAACGATGGGTTACTAATTTTACTACCCACCTGAAAACAAAGTAATTGATGCTAGGTATGGAGATTTTCTTGAAAAAGATCTCATATCTCAAGAATTCAGTGGGATGATCTATGATCTGGAAGATGATCAAGAGGATACATTACCTTCTGAAAACACTAGCGAACTTCCTGTGAAACCTAAAAGTCTGGGTCCTCCACCTGAAATTGTTCCCATTCGCAGATCTGCAAGGACTGTGAAAGCACCTAAACGTCTATTTCTTAACGTAGAAGTTGAGGAGACTATATTAGGGGATCTTGGAGAACCTGCTAATTATAGAGCTGCCATGAATGATCCTGAAAAGGATAAATGGCAGATTGCTATGAATGGGGAAATGCAATCCATGAGAGATAATCAAGTATGGATTGAAGTAGACCTTCCTCCCAATGCCAAGGTAGTTGGAAGTAAGTGGCTCTTCAAGAAGAAAACTGACATGGATGGAAATGTACACACCTATAAGGCCCTTTTGGTAGCTAAAGGCTTTACCCAAACATATGGTGTTGACTATGAGGAGACCTTTTCTCCTGTATTTGACATTAGGGCTATTAGGATTCTTATAGCCATACAGCATACTATGATTATGAGATTTGGCAAATGGATGTCAAAACCGCCTTCTTAAATGGTCGCCTAGATGAAGACATTTATATGGCATACCCTGAGGGGTTTGTGAATCCAGAATTTCCAAATCGTGTATGAAAAGTTCAAAGATCCATTTATGGATTGAAGCAAGCATCACGGCAATGGAATAAGAGATTTGATGAAGAAATCAAAAGGTTTGGATTTACTCAAAATCTTGATGAGCCATGTGTATATCACAAAGCTAGTGGGAGTGATGTTATTTTCCTAGTCCTATATGTTGATGACATATTAATCATGGGTAAAAATATTCCAAGATTAAAAGAGGTGAAAACCTATCTTGGGAAATATTTTTCCATGAAGGATTTAGGAGAAGCAGCATACATTCTGGGAATCAAGATCAATAGAGATAGATCAAGGCGGTTGATTGGATTAAGCCAAAGTGCTTACATGGATAAAATATTAAAGAGATTCAATATGCAAAATTCCAAGGGATATTTGCTGATGCAAGAACAACATGGCTTAAGTAGCAAAGCATGTGCTTCAACACCTGAAGAGTTGGTACGTATGAAGAGAGTCCCTTATGCTTCGGCTGTGGGATCTATTATGTATGCAGTGAGATGCACAAGGCCCGATGTGGCGTTTGCTCTAAATATAACCAGTCGATATCAGCAGAATCCATGTGAACTCCACTGGACTGCTGTTAAACATATTCTCAAGTACTTGAGAGCTACAAGAGATATGTTTTTAGTATATGGGGGGAATCCAGAAGAAGAACTTGGTGTTACAGGTTACTGCGATGCTTCCTGGAAATGTGATAAAGTTGATACGAAGTCTCAGACGGGTTATGTCTTTGTCATTAATGGAGGAGCTATGGATTGGAAGAGCAAGAATCAGAGTACCATAGCGATGTCTGCAACAGAAAGTGAGTATATTGTTGCTTCAGAATCTACAATGGAAGCTGTCTGGATTAGGAAGTTCGTTTCAGGGCTTGGAGTTATGCCCTCAATCGAAAGACCTATAAAGATGTATTGTGACAATTCAGCCGCAATTACATTTGCCAATGAACCTAGAATCATGAAGGGCACCAGACATTTCCCGATTAAATATCACTATGTTAGAGAACAAGTGGAGATAGTTGAAATCGAGCTACTCAAAGTTCACACAGATAATAACCTAGCTAATCCTTTAACGAAGGCTTTACCGGGTGGAAAGCTTAAGCAACATGTTGAAAGCATAGGACTTCGTTTAGCTAGTAGTTTCATGCACATCTGTGATTAGTGTTTGGATAATGGGATGTTATGAACAATTATTATTTTAATGGAATAAAATACTTGTTATGTTTGATTATCATTTTCTTAATAATATATCCTGTATTTGCATGTTTAATCCTTGAATATATTGATTATTCTAAATTGTCCGTTGTCGCTTATTGATATGGGAATATCATTAAATTAAGACAAATCTGAGTATTGGTAGAATATACTTGAAAGTATATTGATGCGTTGTCATACTAATTTCACATGATATTCAATGAATTGAATATAGAACTGATCCCAACTTCATGAGTTTACTTTATGGATCTTGTCGTTGAGTAAATCATGTATATATAGTTATCCTCAGACTTGAGATACCAAATAACTGTCATGGATGTAGTGCATTTTTGTGAAGCAATTTACCGCTATACGTAACTAGTAGCTATAAGGATTGTTTTCAGGAGTGTTGCAAAGTTCATGGGTTATGCTCATAGTCAAGAGAGAAGTTGTTCCTTCAAATTTGTTTGAAGTTTAATAATGTCGGGCCCCTTGTAGGGTTGACAACATGTTTGTGTGGTCACACCCAAGATCTCCCCTGAATAGGTTCAGAATATTTGGTAATCTTGCTCAATCAGAAATAACGAGAAACAAAATGGTTAATAAAGAATGACTGAGATCCATATCTTTATTAATGTAGTATTAAAAACAAAAGGATAAGTATGATGATGAATCATCGAATGGTTTTTCCAGGAGACCACCACCTGAGTTGTACTAGGGGCATTGGCGTGTTGCTAGACGCTAACCAATGTCATTACACTATTAATGGATGTCTAAGTGGGAGCTGTTAATTTTATGGACAAATATTAAACATGTATGACTAGAATCGAACTCGGGACCATGGGATTGCACACATGACGTATGAGGAATAATGTACAATAATTAATATATCTAAACCGTTATATATTTAATTATTTAAACACAAATAATGACTAACAGACATTAAGTAATTAATGGAAATTGACTAAGGACCGTTAGGGAATAAAGGAGGGACTGTGGATGAAATTAGAATGACAAGAAGGTTCTAGAATCCCTTTGGGACTATAGAACCGATCGGCTAGGGTGTTCCAAAGCCTATTCCAAGTCAAACTTGTCTTCCAAGATTTCATGCCTATAAATACGAAGGCTAGGGTTATTGGTTTTCTACTTTTGCACTCTTGCTATAACCCCAGGCTTTTCTTCTTCTTCCTTTTTGCTAGAACCGATCGAACAAACCCCTAGGGTGGGTCGATCTTTGTTTTTTCTTGAACAAAAATTGTTTTGGTTTACTTGTGTTTATTACTAGCATAATTATTAGTTCGGTTATAGTGCGTGTGCAAAATATTGTGGTATAAACTCACTATAGTTTATACATCTTGGATTGAGATACAAAACGTTAAGGGGTATCTCGCTAATCCACTTTGAAAATTAAAGAAGAAGATTTGAAGTATTGATCCTTGTTCTTGCTAGGATCAAAGGTACGTGTCTTTAATTTTCGGTTAATCTTTTATATGTTAAATATGATCCTACGCTTCCGCATACGTGTTTGATTGTTATTAGAATAAATAGATGATTGTCATGTTTATTAAATTTTAACAGTTGTTTCCTTGTGTTCATTTTCCCGTTGCTTTCATTCCACTCGCTAAGGTACGGATATTCTACCCTTTCTCAGTAAGGGTTTCGCATTGACTCTTCGATCCTTGGCTATATTTCATTCGTTATGATATTCGATGGTGATTTCATTTTATATTATTCCATTTGATATGATTTCTTAGGATATGATATATGCTTGGATATTTGGTTTAAGGCATGCATCATGCCTTAGACATATGTTTTGAGCTCGTGGGCATTTCCGTATGATTTTATGATTTTCCTTATCATCTTTATAACTCACTAATTCTTTTGACTCTTGTGATATATGACATCTTTGTTCAGCAGATCCTTATGATTCCATTTCGTAAATTTATTCATGATTAGATATTCGTTTGTTTATATCTGTTCACTGGGCTTTTTAAGCTCAGCCGCATTTTCTTTCCTCTGCGGCAGGTTTTAAAGCAGGAAGCTGGGATTTGAGTGATGAGAGTAGAAGCTTTTAGTGGACCATCCTAACGATAGTTACCCAATTGCTTTTGGTTTAGATTTGGAGTTATCCTTCTTTTAGACTTCAATTGGAATTGTATTTCATTTAGAAGTCATTCTGTTTCAGACTTAGTATTTTATTATTTTCTTAGAAGAACTTATGTAACCTTATTATTAATAAAAGTCTTCCGATTTGCGCTTATGTTCTGATTTGTCACTATATTGTAGCATTTTAGCCCTTGTCGGGTTGGGGTGTTACAATCTTACTACAGTATCAAATCCCTTTCTTTGTTCTTCAAGATATATTCTATATAACAATCATGAGCCGGAACCTGGGGCCTCCTTTGAGAGACTTTTCCTTTCATTTATACAAGATATAAACCTCTTTGGAATGTCTTTGATCATCGATATAGATGAGTTTAATGTGACACGTGATCATATTCTTGGACTTATGCAAAAATGTTACCATCATAGACATTACGCGTTTTCACAAGAATTATAAACATCAGATTCGGCCTTACAATATTCATGTCAGGGGTACAATTTAAAGCTAACAGAGATGCAGGGTGGGTACTTGACATTGGAATTCAAAATTTCTTCCAGGATTCCATGTTGTTGTTGGTCTCGGTGTAAACCTACTTTCACAATGCTTATGTTGTTTATGGAAGATTACACAGAGTCAGTTTTGAGGTATCTTATTGCATATGAGAAGTTCTCTCCTGCTATTCCTAATTATATTACATCATATGCCTTTGCCATGGAGAGGTTATTAAGTACGAAACAGGAAGTTGAGAAATTAATAGAATCGTCAGTAATCGTAAATCACTTCGGTACTATTGAAAGGCTTCAAATATGATAAATAGCATATGCAAAGATGCGTGGTTACCGTTAGGGTCCTCACTTACATCAAACAATGGCAACAATTGCAGGATTATCACAATCGTTAGGTGTGTAATTGTTAAAAAATTTGTAGGTTACCCTTTTTAGATCAAATGACACCAATGTATTATATGTTTAGAGAGAGAAAGATATGTGTAGAGAGAGAAAGAGCTTGAGAGAATAAGAGAGGAGATCTCTTTTAATTCACCAATCCACACCTCTCAAATGAGAGGTTTACATATATATAGTCCTCCATGATATGAGATAAGGGAAGTGTGCCGGCTTTACATATTTCACTAATTCAACATTAATGTAAATACTAAGACTAAACTAGATGGCACACTTCTAATATCATGTAGACTATATTTTTACGATTCTAACTAGCTATTACATGACCATATTACAAGACTCATTGACTCGATTATGATCGTCACTTTAAGCATTCCCAACAATCTCCCCCTAAGGGACGATCATTGAGATCTCTCTTTGATTACATTTATGATCATCACTTTTGAGTTTCCAACAATCTCCCCCTAAGGGGTGATCATTGAGATCTCATTCTGTGACATATGGGTTATGGGTCCATCAATAGAAATGGATGATCATTTATCTTCTTTGATGCTTGTTGTCTTGAACTTTGAGTCTTTGTGTAATAGCTTTGCTAGATTCTTTGTTCCAGTCATGCTTTGTGATTTTACAGCCTTAAATGACCAATACTTGAATTAATACAAAACGCGTTCCTAACAATCTCCTCCTAAGGATTGGTCATCAAGGTAGCTTGACGTCATATTTGCTTCTTCGGCTTTGACGTCTTTTAGAATTTTTGCTCTTCGTTCTTGTTGTGATATGATATGGTGATGTCTTGATCTGCCTTCCACCGACGTTCTTTCATCTTGATGTCTTTACGTCTTTTCCACCATGCTCATATGTCTTATGACTTTTGTTCTTCATATCTTAAGTAGTTCTCACTTCATAAGCTTCATTTGTTTGACTTGTGAAAGTTTGACGTGCTTGATCTGTGACTTTTCTTTAACTTCTTTGAACTTTTGTTATCTCTAAGTCTTGGTGAGAACTTTATCTTCAGGATATGAGCATGATGGAAAATGGTGGTGGAACTCCCGGTCTCCATGATTACCTGCAGTGTAAACAGTTAGCAATAAATCATCCGGCACTTACAGATTCAGACTTCGAGATCGTCAACAGCATAGTGTAAAGACTTTCTCTAATCCTAGCCCAGGCCGTTCTGAACCGGATACCCCCGAAAGGGCTTACACAGATACACCGAAGTGCATCAACGATTCAGTGAGCCGCTGAAGTATACCGAAGTATCACTCCACGACTGTAGACCGTTTTGGAGCTAACACTAAGCGTAATCCACAAGGGATTACCGAAGTGACCTGCTGTCAAGGCTGTTTGATGTTAACCCTGGCAGGATTTCCATTCAATCACTGAGAGTCATAGTTTATGAATTCCCTCATGAATGTTCTCGGTAGATTGCTAAGATCTGCGAAGGACACTCTTATAATTTACAACTGGTGTTCCTTTTGTTGAACAACCAGTGTAGAAATGCTAAGTGTACCTATGAGATCTTTGATGTATCCCATGGCTCTAGACTCAATCAAGTGCTTATATTTTTGGTTGTCAGAGGCATGGAGCAGATTGCCTCCTTTTCAATATCAACACATCTCGGAGTGAGAGGTCGATAGATAATGAAGGGTTCTCCGTGTGAAATGAAACAAGTATCTTTTGAGAGACACCTGAGTGGCTAGAATTTTTAGTGCAGTGCGTCACTGGGTCCATGACGGCTTAATCTTCTATACCGGTGTTACCGTAGTAACAACCAGTATGTATTGAACCCGGTGTCTGCCCTAAGGTTGATCAAATGGAGGGCTATTTCTTTTCACCCTTTTCTTTACTTTTCTTTTTCATTCTTCAACCCCTTCTTTCTCCTTTCATTTCTTTTCTCCTTTTTTTTTCATCATACATAGGACTTTTCTAGTACTAAACTATTGGTATTGTCCTTGGTTAGATCCCTCCGGCTCTGGCGGATCATAGGACGGTTTTTCCTAACTTTAGTTACCTTATATCTCCATGACTATCCTATAGTTGCCATAAACTAAACTTTTTGAAAATCTCTCAAAGTGCTTATGATTGTAAACACATATTTTGTTAACACTTTGAGAGTTTTGTGATTTTTAGAAATACTCCCCCTTAACATGTGCTCATAAGTATTTAAGGTAAATTTGAACATGTCAGGTAGAGTTAGCACTTTTTAAATTGATTAATTTTCAATGAACATGATCGTTGCGAGACACGTTTACATCACTAGTAAAACTAGCTTGAAATTATTACCCGTCCAGATCATATTCAAGGAAAATCTCTCAAAATTGGTACATTCTACTCAGACACGTCCTTTGCGAGACGCGTTTACATCACCGGATAAACCGGCTTGAAATTATTACCCGTCCCGGACATGTCTTTTTGTTTACTGACTTTTGATATCGTCAATTCGAGGGTTCAATTCTGAGTCGAGCTCATACGAGATTTCAGCTTTTTATTACCATATTTTAATCATATCTTTATTTGAGGGTTCAATTCTCGAAACCTGGCTCTGATACCACTTGTAGGTTACCTTTTTTAGATCAAATCACACCAATGTATTATATGTTTAGAGAGAGAAAGATATGTGTAGAGAGAGAAAGAGCTAGAGAGAATAAGAGAGGATTTCTCTTTTCATTCACCAATCTACACCTCTCAAATAAGAGGTTTACATATATATAGTCCTCCATGATATGAGATAAGAGAAGTATGCCGTCTTTACATATTTCACTAATTCAACATTAACATAAATACTAAGACTAAACTAGATGGCACACTTCTACTATCATGTAGACTATATTTTTACGATTCTAACGAGCTATTACATGACCATATTACCAGACTCATTGACTCGATAATTATCGTCACTTTAAGCATTCCCAACAATCTCCCCCTAAGGGACGATCATTGAGATCTCTCTTTGATTACATTTATGATCATCACTTTTGTGTTTCCAACAAAATTATTTTTCATTAATTAATATATAAGTTTTAATTGCCAGTTTTATAAAATTATTCTGCAAAACAGATTATAGTTATACCTAAAATATGTCAAACCATATACAAATGTAGACATATAAGAAAACAATTAACGGCAAATACATATGAATACGATCGAAATGCTAATTTTGTTTTATTAGAAGGTCTAATAATTAGTTTTTATAAACACCTACATCCGCAATGCATGCTTTTCTAATGACTTTTTACTATTTGAAAAAGTCATTCAAATGACTTTTTTCATTGAGAGTAAAGACTTATTGTGGCAATAAATGTAAATAACTTGAGAAACTCCAAGCGTTTGATCAATAACTAGGAGCTCTTGTTCAAGCATTAATTTTTCATTTTCAACCCCTTCTTTAATTCTTAAAAAGCTTTCGTTAAAGCTTGATTCATTGGAGTTGATTTGTGATTATGACTTTTGCAAAAGATTTTTACACACAACACTTAATTGTATTAAATGCATCAAGTCTTTTATGACTTGATGCATTGCTCATTCTCCATCTGCAATCCTAACTACTTGATGAAGGACTTTCCATTATTTCAATAAGCTATGAAAATCACTTGTCCCATTGTAGCAAAAGCTTTGTGAAAAACTTTAAGCAAGAATACTTGCAGAACAACAAGTGTTTGAAGCAACTCACACAAGCAAATATTTTGTTGTTGAGTTCCATTTTACCACTCTATGTATTTCAGTTCCTATTTTGGAAGCTATTGCAAGGACTTAGTTGCATTGGAGTGTTTTGTAAACGTAAGTAGATGATCAAATAAAATATACTAACAAATGAGGTGGCAAAATCTACAATTCTTAAACGTTTTTTTGTTGGTTTGTGCATATATTTAATATACGTATGACCGGATTTGAACACAAGACTATAGGATTGCACGCATTGCATATAAGATTCAATGTTTAATAATTAAATATAAAACGTTATGTTTTAATTATTAATTCACAATAATGACTAACGGTCGTTAAATATCAAAGGGATACGAAGAAAAGGAAACAAGCCAAGAGAAGGTTCTAGAACCTCTCTTGGGCTTGTGAAGTCGGCCTAACAAGAGGAATCCTACATGGGAACTCGTTGTAAACTTGATCTCTAGCATAAGGATATAAATACATCCCCATGTATTCATTCTTTGGTACACTTGATCTAGATAGAAGGCCAAACTTCTTCTCTTCTCCCTTCTTATTCCTTGGTCAACGAGTGAAGCCCTACAAAGGGATTTGCGAGTGACCTTGAGCGTAACTAAATTATTTGGTTAATCTATTATGATCAAGAACCTAACATTCACATTGAATCGCTATCAATGCACGTGTACAAGACCATAGATAAATCCTATTTTGGATTTTTGTTCTTACCCAAATCGATTAAGGTGTAAATCGATTTCATAAACCCTAAATTATTTGGGTTTGAGTTTCTTGATCGTTTGATTGCTTGATTGCTAAAAGGTACGCCTACTTTATATTTTGGTTAATTAATTAAGCATATTATGTTTAGGTCTTCCGTTACGTGCTCTTTATGATTACATGTTTAATATATACTTGTTATGATTATTAAATTCCAATAGTGGTATCACGAGCCATTAATATTGTGTAATTAATTACCGAAACACATAAAAATTGAATCTTTTATTGATTATTGCATGTTAATGATTTCTAGGGTTTGTTTTTTTTCGAAACCCTAATTTTTTTAATTAGGGTCGAATGGTTTAATGAAATTTTTTTTAGGGTTTGTTAAAATTGTAGAAACCCTAGGTTGCATGCAATTTTTTTTGTGATTAATTAATAAATAATACATGTTATGTCAATAAGTAAGAGATCTTGTGACTTGATTATATGATAATAAGTGTTTATGTCGATCCATGATGAAAAATGCATGTTTTGTCATGGATCAATGGATATATATGTGTTAATTGTTAAGTGTTTGTTATTACATGCTAATTGTATAGTATGTATTAATTAATTAAGGTTATTAGTAATTAAATTGTATGAAGTGATTAATTGACTGATAGGTTAATAAATTATAAAGTTGGGTAAGACTTAAAATTAGGGAAGACCCTATATGTATCGTTTATTTTATCAACTATGTGTGTTATTGTATATATTTATCGTAGGACTTACGCAACGAAATTGTTTGGTGTGTGTGGTCCATTGGTATATAGCTCGAAAACCAATGGGAGTCTTAGATCAATGCGTACATGTTAGTTGATTTACTTTAGCATGTTTATTGTTTTAGTTGGTTATTTTTATTATTTGCTTATTTGTTTATATATATTGTTTGACTAGTTGTAAGCAAAGGGTAATTTTGAATAGAAAATAAACCGGGCTAAACAATGGTGAAATTTGATTTGTTTTGAAGTGTTAAATCTTCAGCTTTTAGTCGATTGATGTTTATTGTACAAATATTTAGAAAGACTAATCCATATTGACAAACTATAAAAGAGGTATAAGGGTGGTTGCAATATTATGCAACCTAAAGAAGAAGGTTTTTAATAAGCTTCGCGTTGACCCGCTTCTTTGTGCGTCAATATGGAGTTACCTAGGACTATTTTATGTACGGACTATTTTATGTACAAAACATCTTAAGGGTGAATTGACCTTAATTCCACGCACCACTTTGTGGTAATTATCTTAATAACTTGAGTCTTGATTCATGCAGTAGTACGATATAGTGCGCGATAATTAAAGGTAATTTTTTGATTGGTTTACCCAATACCTCGATTAAAACTTTGTTGATTTAATCTTAGTGAAAGAAACTAATGAGTAAAGTTCTGTTAAAACCTATGATACGAAGACGTATGCATGCTTCTTCTTACATATTTTTATTACACACATCAAAATTATTACCCTTTAAAATTTAAGTTTATGCCATCTAATTAAGAAACACTTGCAGTTACGATTTATGTTATGTGAGACCTTAGCTAGATTGTAATCCCAAGGTAAATTACCACGTTGCGTGAGACATAGCTAGATTAACTTTACATTTTCTAAATTAGACATCTTGATTGAGTTAGATAGTGAGTTCTAGTAACTAAAGGCATAAGATGGGATGAAACATGCTTACATTGCAAAGAGTTTTGCAATTGGTAAGTCACATAATGATCTAGGAATTGCAAAATGTTTGGCAATTATTGTTCGAAAAATTACCTTGTTGAATACTTTCATTACTAGCAAATCAACTGATGTAATGGAACTATGTCAATTTGGATCATAGCTTTAAGGAAATTCTATGGTTTATATCAATATTAACCAATAGGTATTTAATTTTCTTAAATATTTAATTATCGAAAATACTAAAATTGAATTTTGCTAATTCTTTTAAATGTATTAATGCAACATTAAAACCGTAAACGTGATTTAGTCTTTTACTGGTAAATTGATCCAGTTCTGCTTTCAGACAAATGTTTGATAGAGAAAAATTTTACTGAAAAGAGAAATAAAGTCTCTTTTCCATGAGAGAAGAGTGAGACTCAATCCTATTCCTTTTTATGATTAAGAATGGTAAGATAGGAACATTAGAATTGTCTAAATTCTAATATAACTCATAGCAAACTTTAATAGTTAAGAGAATTACACATCGTATTTTCCATAGAGATTTAATTACTCTCATTTGGTGATTGAAATCTTTTGTAACATATATGACATTTGGTCAACTAGAAAATATGTATGACATTTTATGAGCTATTAAATTAGAAGCTAGACTTATTATCGCAAAATTGGTAAAAGGAAAACTAGCGTAATTTATCTAGTTGTTTTGCTTTGACCCTTTGAAGGTGCTACATACCATTGTAGGGATGGTAGACCTATTAAGGAAGAAATTACATGCACAATTTTTTAAGTTAATTGCATTGATGGATAGTCCCTCATCTACAAAGTAGAATACAATCTTTTAGTACCTAAGTAATTATTACGTGTGAGCTTTCAAAGGTGTAGGAAAGTAAATAGCACGCTATTTGTTTTCACTGGTTATGAAACACTTACAATGTTGTCAAATCTAGTAGGAGCATTGTGTTATATTACTAAATAAGGAATTATTGTAATGTTCTCTAATTCAATGGGAGCTACAAACGTTATCATATTGGTAGTAATCCATGTTATCTCTAGATTGTCCCAAGATAATTACTTTCAATTGTAGGCAATCATGTTTTTAAGGATAGTCATGTGCGTTTTCTTACTAGACAAAGTAGTCCTACATCTACTTGTTATGCTAATATCAATGACACAATCATATTGTTCACATAAACAAACGCGTGTCGTGTTGTTTATCTGATACATGATGTTGTTCCATGCACAAGTAGGAGAAATCTTTATTGTGTTTAAGGTACAACACATAACAATATGGTTTAATGGATTCTCTTGACCGCAAGGTAAGAGACAACCGTTCTAATAGGACTTACACACTTAAAGTGTGAGATTGCCCTATTTGGAACATGTGTCAAATTTTAACAAAGACTACTTCAATTTAAATATTTATGTATTCTTGGAATGACATAAATAAATGAAGTAATCTAATACTACTTCAACTTAAATATTTATGTATTCTCGGAATGACATAAATAGATGAAGTAATTAATAAACTTGAAATTACTATTGAAACCAAGAGGTGTAGTTCATGATTACTTTAGTTATACATGTTTATATCTTTTTATAAACATGAAGTCTTTTAATTGTTACAAGACTTATAATAATATAAAGTAAGGCGTTAACTTGTTATGTCTTCTTAATTAAGACATATACATGAAGTCATTGATAAATGACTTATAACCTATAGTTGGATTATAACATTTTATGTCTTTGACTTGGTTAAAGAATACTTGTGTTATAAAGCATGCAATTAGCTTGGAAAGTCTATTATACTATTCAGTTTGGCTTAGTTGGTAAATAGGTAAGCCAAAAAGTATATGTTTATATTACATATTGTTAGATTGTCTAACAATATTATTTCTAATGAAATACTATAAGTTTATGGTATGTTCAGTTAGGAGAATCAAACTCTTGTTGTATCGTTTGATTCAAGGTAACTATGACTTCTTTTCTTCCAAAAGTTATCAAGGTTAGCAAGTTGAGTATGGAATGTATATACTCAATAAGACTCCAACCTAGAAGATTGATAAAACACCATTAGATTATGGAATGTGATGAATCACATTAAGTCTTAAAAATGAAGTTTTGAATTTGTTAAACTTCTAATGAAGCTGGTTATTAACAAACTAGAGTCAGGAACTATCATTATGTTTTGTAATTTCCCAAAAAGAGAACATTGTATTGTTGCTCTACTTGCTAAGTATTTATAGATAGTCTCTAAATTACAAAAAACAAGTGGGAAGTTTTTATATCTTGTAGAGATAAAATTAGAAAATACATAATCTTCTAAAACAAACTAGTGAATATCATGAGGAGGCTAAACATGTAAATGTTAGAACTCAAGATGATGGAATTCTCATTCATAGATCCACAAGGATGTCTCAGATATTTGATTGATATGCTAAGGAATATGATTTTCACGATCTTAGTAAACTTGTTAATCATAATGAGGCATTGCGAATATTGAATTTGGCAAATAAATCATACTATGAATGTCAAGATGTTGTCTATAAAAATAATCAATTTTGATGAAATTTGATTATCTTAATCTAAATAGCTAGACTAGAGAATGAAGATGAGTTTCTGAAAACCTTAGTGGTTTAAATCTTTGTGTAGAAATCATATGAACAATATTATACACATGTTTAATGCATGTCATATGACAAGACTATTAATCATACTTAAGCAATTAACTATGATTGAATATTCTTTCCTATGCACACTAAATATATAAAGATTATAATTGTCATACTTATTCTCATTAATATGAAATTTGACAATGGAATATCAAAACTCCTTCTAGTGTGATTACTTTAGCGAGGACGATAAGTAATCAAGAGTTTTATAAATTTATATAATTTTGAAAGTGTACAAAAATGCAAGAATTCAAGTATGGATCAATGCATGCATCTAGGAGACGAGTCTTATGTTTAAATATTAAATCCAAGTTTTTATTTATAATTAAAATAAGGTAATTCCTAAATATTCCTGAAAGCTAGTGGGAGTATTATGTTTATTTTATTAAATCATATATGTTGTATAACATATATGAAGTGACATTTCATCTAAGTTAAATGTTAAGTTTTAGCTTGGAATAAAACTTCACTTGAAAGGTTTAGGAAGTAAAACATACAACCTAGAAATATATGCTTATTAATATAAACATTTGCGGTAAATGAATCTAATAGAACATGATGTATCATTTCGAAAGTCTCAATGGATACATATCTTTTGATAAGATAGAATATCAATAAGATCTAAGTTTGACTCAAGGATTTTTCATGTTATTGTTGTATCATGCTTGAATGCAAGATGATTTGACAACATCGATATCTAATTGAAAGTTACTAGATAACTTGTGTAATAAAATATAATATGCTTGGATTTAGAATTGCATTCCTCAGCCTGGAGTTGCTCCCAGATTCTATGGATGAACAATATGGCAATTGTTGCGCAATTGTTATAGCCGACTATAAAAACTAGAAAGTTTGGAAGGCATCAAACATTACACAATAGATATTAAAGTTTACGGATTTTAAGGAGCTTATTGTTGTTTGTATACAATGATGCTGGTTTAATTGAGATGACACTCAATACTGGTCATGGTAGTATTTCATCCTTGTTAATGACCATGTTGACTAGTTCTGCTCAACTAATAGCATAGTTGCATTATACATTAAAGAATAAATAATACTTTAAACTTTAGAAGTTTGGAAGATGATTGTCATGCTTATGGAATATTGTGTCAACATCGAGATGAGATATGTTTACACACATACAAGAACTTCACTAATTGAATTCTTGAAATAAGTATTCTCAAAATTCCGATAGATCAAAGTTAGTTGAAATAATGCCTTGTCAACAAGTATGATTGTCATGATTTGAGGCATAATTGTCAACAAGTATGATTGTCATAACTTGAGGCAAAATTCATTAACTACAATTATCATGCATTGATCTATTTAGTATTTGGATAAGGGATGTTAAACAATTATTATTTATAATAAATTAAAATACTTGGTATGTTTGTTTTCATTTATAATAAGTTGTATCCTATATTTGCATATTTAAATCCGTGAATGATTTATATCATTCTAAATAGTCCGTTTTCAATTAATCATATGGGAATATAATTGAATTAAGACAGATATGAGTTTTAGTAAAATATACTTAAGGATATTGATGCGTGGACATGCCAAATTCAGATGATATTCAATGAATTAAATATAGGACAGATCCCAACTACATGATTATACTTTAGGGATCTTTGTCATCAAGTAAATCATGAATAGTTATCATTAGACTTGAGATACTAGGAAATTGTCATGGGTATAGCCCATTTCTGTAAAATAGTCTAACGCTGTCCGTAACAGGTAGTAATAAGGGCTGTTTTCAGAGGTGTTGTGAAACTCATGAGTTTTGCTCATAGTCAAGAAAGAATTTGTTTCTTCAAATTTGTTTTGAAGTATAATACTGTTGGGCCCCTCGTAGCGTTGACAAGATGTTTGTATAGCCATACCCAAGATCTATCTGGAATATGTTCAGATGATTTGGTAATCTTGTTCCATCAGATATAACAAGAAATGGAATAGTTAAATAATGGAATGACTAAGATCCATATCCATATTTAACGTGGTATTACTAACAAAAAGGATAAGTATAATGATGAATCATTAAAAGGTTTTCCAGGAAACCACACTCAAGGTCGTTCTGGGGGCATTGGTGTGTTTGCTAGACGCTAACCAATGTCATTAACTATATTAAGATATCTCCAAGTGGGAGTTGTTGGTTTGTGGATATATTTAATATGCGTATGACAGGATTCGAACACAAGACTATGGGATTGCACGCATTACGTATGAGATTCAATGTTTAATAATTAAATATAAAACGTTATGTTTTAATTATTAATTCACAATAATGACTAACGGTCGTTAAATATCAAAGGGATACGAAGAAAAGGAAACAATCCAAGAGAAGGTTCTAGAACCTCTCTTGGGCTTGTGAAGTCGGACGAACAAGAGGAATCCCACATGGGAACTCTTTGTAAACTTGATCTCTACAATAAGGGTATAAGTACATCCCCATGTATTCATTCTTTGGTACACTTGATCTAGATAGAAGGCCAAACTTCTTCTCTTCTCCCCTCTTACTCCTTGGTTGACGAGTGAAGCCCCACGAAGAGATTTGTGAGTGACCTTGAGCATAACTAAAGTGTTTGGTTAATTTATTGTGATCAAGAACCTAGCATTCGCATTTAATCGCTATCAATACGCGTGTACATGACCATAAATAAATCCTATTTTGGATTTTTGTTCTACCCAAATCGATTAAGGTGTAAATCGATTTCATAAACTCTAAATTATTAGGTTTTGAGTTTCTTGATCGTTTGATTGCTTGGATTGCTAAAAGGTACGTCTACTTTACGTTTTGGTTAAGTAATTATGCATATTATGTTTAAGTCTTCCGTTGCGTGCTCTTCGTGATTACATGTTTAATATATACTTGTTATGATTATTAAATTTTAACATTTTTGGAGTAATATATTTTACCGGGTCGAATACCCTTTACCAAAAAAAATATAATAATAAATAAATAAATAAAAAAAAATCTACAATTCTTTTATAACTTGGTGCATTGCTATAAGTACAAAATCTAGGGGTGTTATCGGGTCGGGTTATCGGGTCTGTCGGGTCGGGTTGAGTCAGGTTTGGATTTTTTTAAAACTCACCCGACACCCGACCCGATAAGGATTCGGGTTATCGGATTCGGGTGGTATTCGGGTCGTGTTATGTCGGGTCGGGTGATTCGGGTTATCGGGTGACCCGATAGTAAATGTCGCCACTGTGTTGTTGTAATACATTCATTTTTTATTCTGTCTATGCTCTATTGGATCATTTTCTCTCTAACAATGTGTTCATTGATAAGACATACATGAAGTCTAACAATGGCAATGTAAGTGACTGACGGAGTGTCTTTTAATCTAAAATTATTAATAATATTATTTCTAAAGAGATGATTTAAATACTTGTTTAGTTGCAAAAAGTTGCTCTTTTACAAAAGGTCTCTATAATGTGTCCAGAAACTAACATTGTACCATCATATATGTGAGTTGATTGAATAAAGTATTTGTGAGGCGGCTATATTTTGTGTATTAATTTCGAGCGAATTTTTGCACATCTATCAGGAACATTAGACATGCAAAAATGACAATGATTGAAAGGAAAAATCCAAATGCACAGATGACTGTATCATTAGACTTGCATTGAAAGGAAAAATCCCAATGCACAGATGAATTTTTGCACATCTATCAGGAACATTAGCTTCAAGTGACAATCACATAAATGTGTAACATACACATCTCGTCACAATAATACATTTGTAAGAGAACGCATAACAAACATCAGCATAAAAAATAAGATCTACTCCCTCCGTCCCAATTTTATTGTCCCATTTTTTCATTTCGGGCGTCCCAAAATTATTGTCCCATACCAAAAATGAAAAGTGAATAGGTAGTGGAGTTTGGTAAAGTTTACTATATTACCCTTGGTTGAAATTAATATTACAAACTTTAATAAAGTATTAATTAATTGGTTAAGGGTAAACTTGTCATTTGGCAAAAAAGTAAGAGAGATAAAGTAGTGATAGTGATGTTTTTCTAAAAGAATGTGCTTTTTGTTATGGGACAATAATTTTGGGACGGAGAGAGTAATAACTAAAATTGTCGGGTCTTATCGGGTTGACCCGATAACCCGATAATATTTTTTATTTAACCTGAACCCGACCCGATAACACTATCGGGTTATCGGGTTCGGGTCAAATCAACCCGACTAGATTTTTTGACCCGATTAGACCCGACCCGATCGGGTTCGGGTTCGGGTTCGGGTTGACCCGACCCTACAGACACCCCTACAATTCTTTTATAACTTGGTGCATTGCTATAAGTACAAAATCTATGCGTGTTTGGTTTGCTACTCGAAATCAGGTTTTGATAAGAAGGTGGAATGGAGTTAACTACATGAATTATATTGTTTGTGTTTGATATAAAGGGTGAGTTTTGGATACCTCATCGGCGTGAGTCACATTTACTAAAAAATCTTTTGTTGTAAAATTATGAAAATGATATTTATTATATAAGATATGGCTCATAAAAGAATACTACTCAAAGTCTCAAACGACCCCTCCAACCATGAATAAGACTATAGGTTTCAAATTCACTTTTTGATTTCATATTCACTAACCAAACAATAACAACAGATATCATTCTTTAATTCCGAAACTCTTATACCGAACATACCTTTATAAGAGCATTCACAATGCATTGGTTCACATATGACATTTTACTATTTAGAAAAGCTATTAGTGTGACTTAAAGCATTGGGACAAAAACTTTACAAAGGACTTTTTGAAGAATTACTAATAAAGCATCAAGCTTTTGATAGAAAAAACAATAAGCAATTTTCATTAGCGGGTAACGCATTAATGGTGATATAAAGATATTAATTAAAAAAATTATGCATTAAATGCATCAAGTTCTTAAAGACTTTGCCTTAGCTTTAAAATTTTGTGTCACACAATGTGTTTTGGGGCCATCTTTGCCTCAAACCAATGAACCATCAAAGGCTGTTTAAAGTCTGTTCGATAATTTTTGATCCGATACATCTAGGCCAAGTAGAAGTTATACATGTTTCTAACTGATCAAATAAAACAATAAATAATGATGCTAGTATTAACTAATATTTCTTCCTTCTCAAATAATAGTCGATATTTCTTTTTTGGATATCCTAAATTAATTGTTGATTTTTCATTTTAACCATTAGAGAAAGACTTTAGTAAAGCAATATTCTATTTGATGGGCTGAAAAGTGTAACGGTTATACCTTTATTAAACTGTGTTATTTTGTCACCTAAAATAGTTTTGAGACAGGATATCGTATGTAATTAAGAATGTCTTAAAATTGTGTCGTACAAACGTCATGTCCATATTGTGTGTAGAAGACCGCATTGAGTCTACGGTGTCTACCTCAATACAAAGTACCAATCTTTTACTACTCATTTCAACTCATTTCAGGTTTCACACTTTAGGCAATTGCCAGGGCGACAAGCCATCGGCAAGGAGGTGGTGCCACCGTGAGTGTTGCTGGGAAGGGTGGTGTTCACGTGTGAGCTCACAAACCAAGAGGGACGAACGGTGTGAGGTATTGGGAGTAAAGCGGTGTGAGTTATTATTATTAAATATTTTGTTCGTGCACCTTATATGGTTTTGTGCACAAGCGGGCCCTCAATGTTTTTATTATTAAATATTTTGTTGAAAGTGTGTTATATATTTAGTGGGGTATGTTTGTATAAAAGTGAGTATTTTAATAAATAAAAAAAAATTGATTGAAAGGTAAATTGGTGTGAGTTATTGGGAGTGAAAAATGAGAGGGTGTGAAATTAGAAAAAAAAGTTGTGTGACGTTCAAGTAAAATGTGAAGTGATATGATTGCTGAGAGTAGCCTTATACTTCAGCTTTAATAAAATTTTCAATATAAACTCAAACTTATATGGTACATATAAATCCCTCCGTCCCAAAATTATAGTCCCATACCAAAAATGGAAAGTGAATAGGTAGTGGAGTTTGGTAAAGTTTACTATATTACCTTTGGTTGAAATTAATATTACAAACTTTAATGAAGTATTAATTAATTGGTTAAGGGTAAACTTGTCATTTGGCAAAAAAGTAAGAGAGATAAAGTAGTGATAGTGATGTTTTTCTAAAAGAATGTGCTTTTTGTTATGGGACTATAATTTTGGGACGGAGGGAGCATTATACTATAAAACTTAGATACAAATTAACGAATAATTCGCTTACAATATCAATATACTCCTGTCATAATAATGCGAAAAAATAAATCCTTGTTAATCATGAAAGGACTAAATTTAAATTGTGATCAAGAAATTTAGTTTTGATTCAACGAATATTAAAGTCCAAAGTTGTAATCAGTGACAATGATAAATATTGATAATCAGGAAACTAGATCTTTGAATGGTAGTCCAATACTCCGATGATGCAAATCACGTAAATGTAAAACGGTGGCCTTGCATCTAAATCATCTGATGGGGTTGATGGAGGCTGCCAAAGGGTTTTTTTTTTTTTTTTTTTTGGGACGAAAGATCATGTCAAGTGATTTATAGCGTGTCGGATAAGCTTAATATTTTTAATAATCTTTACATGTAATTGACTAACGAGTATAGTTAGCATAACAAGCATAACAATGGATGGTTGATTTCAAGCTTAAGACTTACGAGCATACCTTACATGCATGTTCCACTAGTAGACAATGAATTAAGGAAGAATTGCAAAGTTGTCGAACATAGCCCGTTTTGTTATTCCATTTACAGATAAAAAATAAACATCTAATCAACTAGCTAGGGTAAATGATGACAAATAAACTCAAACCTAATTGAGGAAAGGTAAATAATCACACTAAGCAATATACGGAGTAATTCATTATTGCTAATTATTTGGAATTATTTGAGACGTGATTCTAGAGTGATTAGATTTATTTTAATTTGAACACACGTACATTAGGGAACCCTAATTTCCTTTTCTTTTAGTCAAATTCAATATTATTACTCACCAATCCCTCTGCTAGAAGGTATGCATCCCATTTTCATGACAATTATTAAGGGGAACGGATAATCTTTACATTTATTAGACTCAAGCTTTTCTTTTTTATTACAAATTGTATTTAATGCAAATTAATTAAACTTATAAATTATCGATAATTAAATTTGATTTTTAATTAAATATACCTAAACTTTCCTTTTGTAATTACGTTAAACCGAGCCCAAAGGGCACCCGTTAGACAAAGCTATTATTAGATTAAAGTATTAAACATTTAGAGTCAGTTTTATAATTGAATAATTATCTGAATGAGTTTAACAATTGGTTAGTTATGTAGCTCGATTAAAATTAGATGCTCTTTATATTAAAATTAGCTGCTCTTTCTGTAGAAAATAGGTGGTGCATATATGACATGAATTAGTTGTATACAAAATGGTACGATATTATAAAATAGATCTCAGTTGTCTATCATTATATTTTTTTGAGAAAGAAATTAGCAAAATTGTTGTATTTGAGACATATTTATACGAAAAGCACATGTACATGTTTGTGTGTTTTACCAATCTGATTATGGTCTGTTAAACTCACTGTCGGGTGGATTAGTTCATTTTAACCTTCTTTATTTAATCACTCAATAGATAACTACAACTAATTAATACATTACTCCCGTATATTGGTGCAAATATGATAGGACATTTTTTTCGTTACAAACCAAATGCACATTTTATGGGTTAGGATCTTATAAAAAGAAGTCTAGTTTAGAAAGTAAAAAAGCATGACATGATTACAAGTGTCCCTTTTTTACTTTTGTCAACTCATTTTTTGTTATTTTAACTGATACCAATGAACATTGCGATGTTCATCATAGTAGAATTAAAACTCGTCATATAAACATTTTGTTAATCAAATAAAACTAATAAATATTGTGATATATATATATATATATATATATATATATATATATATATATATATATATATATATATATATATATATATATATATATATATATATAATCACAAAGAAAACTAATAAATAGCATGATCTAACTGATACACATTGCGATTTTGATCATTAAAATAAAAATAAAAAAAACAAAAAAAAAAACTGACGAACATTGTGATAACAAAATAAAAGTTCTTCAAAAAGAAATTTAATGAATAACGTGATCTAACCGATGAACATTGTGATTTTGTTTATCAAAGAAAATTGATGAACATTGTGATTAAAAAATATATAAAAAGAATTGTGACAACGTGATCTAACTGATGAATATTGTGATGTTATTAATCAAAGAAAACTGATGCACATCGTGATAATAAGAAAAGAAAATGTTGTTCAAAAAAAAAAAAAAAAAAAAAAAAAAAAAAAAAAAAACTGATGAAAAACCTTATCTAACTGAATATTATCATGTTCATCGTAATAGAATTGAAGTTTATCCTAAAATATTGGTGTTTATAAAAAAAAATTTCTAACTTGTGCCCCTAAGATACAAGTTAGAAAAACCCTTACAAATATTACTAAAACATTATTTTACGTGATTAACATTTTTAAAGTCTACAACTAACAATTTATTAAGACATTTCATCAAACACCTTGTAGCCATTTTAATAAACACTTTATATGTTTGAATTTTTTAGAGAAAAAACTTAGAAAAAAAAAATATGAAGAATTAATGATGAGTTTATGTTAATTGATTTTAATTATATAAATATAACATTCACTGGGATTACTAAAGCCCAACTTTTGGGACCAGGTCGGGTTTTGATAGCCCATACCTTAAAAAACTACTTTAGTACCCACCCATTACTGTTCTCTGTATCTCACACTTTTCTCTTACACCTACTCCAGTCGGGCAAAAGTCTGAACAACAAGTACACCCGCTGATTAACCGGCGCCCGATCAAGTGTAGCGATTTTCTAATTATTACTACAGTTGTCTCTAAGGGGATGAACAGAGAAATGCATAGGAAATTCAATTTTTTAATCCAGGGCCATTATATACTTGCCAGATATTATCTTCTACAGTTGAGTCGTTTATCATAGCCACACGTTTTTTGCCCCTTCTCTTTTCTGCTTTATATAGTTTAAGGTTTGGTAGATCGATCGTTTGTTTCACCAATAAAAGATAGATATGCGTTGTTGTGTCACGGCTCATACAAGGTCTTAAGTCTTTTTTTTATGTTACTCTTAATTTTTTCATCTTAGATTTAGGCCTTTAATTGCTGCAATTACTTTTTTCCCTGCTGCGTTAGTTGGCTTTAATTGTATTTGCTTTTGTGGGTTTTGAAATTCTCTATTCTTTGTTACTGCAGTAGAAATGAGCCAATGGGGTTTGCTTGATGGTGGTGGTTAATTGCAGGTATGTAGTTTAAGTTTGTGGGTTTGTGTTTAATCTTGGAAATAGTGTGTTTTTTTTTTTCATGAAAATTTTTGTTCAGAGGTTTGTATTTATGTGAGTTTTTATTCAAAATTCTTGATTTTGATTATACCTATTTTTTGCCCAGGGGTAGGTGTTAGACGATTTACAAAAAAGATTAATTTATGAAGAGGTGTCAAAGGGTAAAGTTTAATCTTTTGTTAAAAGGGTGTTTGGAATTTGTGAAAGGCAAATGAAGCTGTATATTGGGTTTTGTTTTTTTATATGCATTGGTGGTTTGCGGTTTTTTTGATTGAATGTATGCTAATTAGAATGTATTTACTTTTGTGGAAAACTAGACGGGGGTTGAATAGTTTTTATCGCTTTTTAAATTTATTTCGCTTTGAGACTTAACGTGATTTCAAGTTAATGCACACAAACAATCAATATAAGTAATGCAAGTAAGGAAAAGAACAATCAAATCACAACACGGAGATTTATAGTGGTTCGGCTACAAGGACTCTCTTCCTTGCCCTACCCCACTCCTCAAGCCTCTAACTCGAGAGTTTTTCTTCACTAAGAAACAAGCTCCCTTCTTGGTGGAGAAAACCATTACACACGTCGCTTACACCTTTTTCCGGTACAAAGCTAAATACTTGGTTCTAGTTCAAGGTAGAACCAACCTGACGTCGCCTATACAATTTCCGACACTAAGTTAGATGTCGAGTTCTTTACAAGGGTTCAACCACTCCCGACACTCTATGTGTTTTGAGGACTAAAACACTAACCGATCACTACTGAATGAATGGTATAACAATGATGTGTGAACTACTAACAAATCACACAGTAACTACACTAACAGGATTGCAACAGTTTGTTGATCCTTGATGCTTGATCTCTTTGCTACAAAAGGAAGATCACTACGAATGAAATGAATGAATGGATGGGTTAGTAATATATGCAAATGAATGAATATGTAATTTATGCTATATGAGTGATGAGTGACTTTGAAACATCAGCTTGCTATTTATAGGAAAAACTGACCAGACAGGCTACGGATTTGGCGGACCCAAATTATGGGTTCCGCCCATAGGGCTGTTTGGTTCTGCCAATACATGCCAGCTAAGATCTTACCATATATTTTCAAATCTTGCCAAGATCTTACAAAGTCAACTCCTTTGCTTCAAGATCTTTCCAAAATATATTTCAAATCTTCCAAGATATCTAAAGATTTCCTAATGAGGTATGACATGATGTCATGTGTATATTTCTATTTTTAAGAAATAAAAATAAACATGTAAAAGTATATATGTATGCAATGTAATTCCTAGTGATCATGTGATATGTAAATGCGTTTTAAAAATCTTGCTACTAAAATGTAAAAGACTTTAACATATACTTATGCTTTACTAAAGATAAACCTTATAATTGTCATTAACAAAATAAAGCAAAGATCGTAAAATATAAATAACGTTTTTAGGACGATATTTGTATTAACAACTTTGTTTGCAAGTAAGCCAGGAAAACAATGCTTACCAACACCTGTCATGGAGGGAGTTCCTTGATAGCAATGAGAATATCGGGTTTGTATTTCATGTGAATTTTCAGTTCCCTGTTTTCTAACAGAGTATTTGGACTTAGTTTTCTCTATTTACTTGGTCATATATGCATTGTGTTGCAGGATGATGCAAAGATAGACAGAAATGCTAAAACGAGATATCCAGGTGTGCCCATGATGCGTGGTTTTGCAACCTTACAACAGGTTTTACCTCTCGAGGGATCTCAAGAGGCTTACAACCCCACCAGGCAGTGTACCTGACCGATGTAGTATAGTGTAGTGGTAAGTACGGGGGATTGATCGTTCTCCACAGGGAATAGTGTTCGTTAGGTATGAAAAAACTACTCTAATAGGTCTAAGGGTGAGAGAAGACTCTTTTTTATGTTTTTTATAATTTTATGAAAGCAAGTAAAATCTCGGGTTTGAAAGAGTGGGCGGAATTAGTTGCTAGTTAACTAACCCAAATTACTACGAATGCAAATAAAATAAAATAACTGAAAATGAAAAGATGGTGAAAACTTATGTGGAGAGAAATGTGTTTACTTAGATTTCCTTACTCCCTAACTATCTTTTACCGGTTGATTAGTGTGTATTAATTGCGTGGATGACGGGTGTATTCCTTAATACCAATCGTGGGGTGGCGTACGTACTTCCCCAACTCTACAAGCTCCTACTTCACTCCTATGTCGAGCCGGCTAGGAAGCTCCTAACATGGGATCACTAGAATTCGCTTGTGCATTAAATACAACCATAAAAACCTTAGTACGCATTGGTTCATGTTTCTTAAGACGTTCAAGCAAGTTACCGAATAGGAAGTTAGCCAGTTTTCTTAAGCCTAACATAGATGAACAATCATCCAATACAACTAATAACACACTAATAACCAATAATCAATAGCTAGGTTTCATTAGATCTAAGCAAACACAAGATAAATCTAGCCTAGCATGTTAAACAAAAGACAAGAACAAGATAGAATCAAACAACACATAGACATATTGAATGATTAATTGATAACTTATCTTCAATGTAACATGGAAGATCTCAAGGCAAAAAGCCTTGAAAAAGCTGCTAAAATCATCTTAGGGTTTTCAAACACAAAGTTCCCCAATAAGTTCCACACTAATGACAAAAAATTGCAAAACTATATATAGACTTTCAGATCTGACGGCGTCACGTTATGGAGTGTGACGCCGTCACCTCGCCGCTTTTAGGGTTCCCGGATGGCCTTCTTGACGCCGTCCCTCTTTAGCTCTCCAAAATCCGTTCTGGCTTATCAAGGCTTGACGCCGTCAGACTTAGGGGTGACGCCGTCCCTCTTTAAATTAAGCCGTGACGACCTTGATCACATTAAAGCGTGACGCCGTCAGAATTCCATGCAAATTTCTCTGGTTTATCATGAGTAATTTTCAAATCAACCACTTTTGCCAAGCCATGACGCCGTCCAGAACAAATCCTGACGCCGTCAAAGGTAATTTCCAGCACAATTTTGAGACTTTGTCGTTTTCTTCACTTTTATGCTCCAAAAACGTCCGAAATGCCTCCTTTTCCAGATTTCTCCTCAAAAGTACCTAAAATGACAAAAGGAACGATTTAGGGCAATATTTGATCAAATAAATACGATTTAGGGCTTAAATGACCCCTTAAAAGCGGTACACTTTTCGCTTCATCAAATACCCTTACACTTGAGATTTGCTTGTCCTCAAGCAAATGTGCTTTTATTCTAATCAAAATACAAGTTAGGGGTCATTTAATGCTAACATAAAAGTAATTGCAACAAATAGTCGTTCCACTTTAATCATAATAAGCACGGAGATTATAGACTAGCACCTCACAAGTAGTGTTTAGATACTCACATCTCTCAAGTGTCATCAAAATAAATCTCATAAATGAAAACGGATAATATCTCTCACTACCTGTCATAACAAATAGATTACCATAGGCTTGGGAAAGGATCGAAAACCTCCTCCACTAGGCGTAAGCACCTAAGATAAACTATCAAAGAGGGCTTTTACATGGGTTATAACGTTAGGTGTAGGGAAAAGGAAAACACGGTTTTGTTGGATAAGGGATATTTTACTGGTGGCGAGTTAAAGATCTTGATTAATTACATGGACTATACAATGTTGCTAAGCCAAGACTCGACTCAATCTTAAGCTAAAAACAAAATAACAAAAACATAAAACAAACATAAAATGAAACGAGATGGTAGTCCGTATGTTTTTTCTATTTTTCTTTTTTTTCATTTTTTTTTGTATTTTTCTTGATTTTTTTTATTTTTTTTATTTTTTTTTATTTTTTTTTTTATTTTTTTTTTGCATACACTTTTGCCCTACCATCCAAAATAATACATCATAGGGGCATTGCATTCCCCTTACACTTGAACTTTTACATAACTTTACAAATAACTATTCTAATGACTCGAATTAAGATAATCAAAACACTTGGAGTACTTTTAAAATATTTAGCACATATGGGGGTAATAAATGATGTTCTTCCCCATTACTCCATTACACTAGTACTTTACCCATAAGTCCCAATCGTCCCAAAACAATATGTACAAGGATATGACTCGACTTAGCAACCATGTAATCAATTAGATAATTAACTTGGGTTTAAACAAATGTTGTCACAATAATGCACTAAAAATGAGTGCATACAAGGTAGGCTAAGGCGATTTGGGTGTACATTTAAGTGGGGTGTAACAAATTCTTCCTTTAAGTAAAATGCTTAAAGGTCGAAACGAAAAGATAGGCTCTGAGGGGTGTACTAGGGGTATCGTGCACAAAAAATGAGTACAACGCAAAGGGTGTAGGAGAATTACTTGACCAATGTAGCCAATGTAATTATAACAAAAACACAGGTGTAAAACAATGGGTTTATCCTAATGCCTCTTATCATGTAGTAAATCTAACTACACGAATGTAGTCTCACTTGTGGCCTCGGAATGGTCCTAACGCAAGTTCTAGAATCTAAGTGCTACCGGTACACACATCATAGCATAAATGCTTTTCCTACCAATTCTAGGGGCGAACCTCACATATTTGGGGGTGGAAATTTTTTTTTTAGTGGTACGGTTTTTGTGCTAGTCATATAATTCCTATCCATGAGACGCTCATTAAGATCAAAGTTTCACTCCTATATGTTGTAAAAAATTTTAAATTTGGCACTAAAATTACCCTAACAGGTATTTCTCTCAGTTTTATTACACATCTACCATTAAACAAACAAAAATCAAGCGTAATAGCATTCTCTAATCGTACTTTTACCCCCCCTTACACTTAAGATGAACATTGTCCTCAATGTTCAAATAACAAATGTAAAAGTAAAAAAAAGTAAAAGAATGAAATCAAATACTCCCCTGACTCGCTCGGTGGATAATGAAGTAACATGGTTAAATCTTCTTCCAAAGTAATGTTGAAGCTCCATGACTAATGCATCGCCAAAAGCTTGATCCAACAAACATTTCCTTGTCCAAAATAACCTGTTAAACCTGAGAAAACAAACACGAAAACCTGCATAACATCGGCGGGATAAACTCTATATATGGATATAATGCTTGTGGAATGATTATTTTGCAGATTCCTGAAGATTATAAGTTAGAAATTTAATAAAAACTTTTTATGAAAACAAAACTTTCAAAAATTTCAGAAAATTAAACCTGACGCCGTCAGGTTGTAGATCCTGACGCCGTCAGAAATAATCTGACAGAATTCTCATGTTATGTTTCCGAAAAATTTTTGGAAAAACCTATACCTTACTTCTTGGAAATCCTGCAAAACATCATTATGACTCGATACAAGCATTTGACTCAAACAAATACTAATATGTATGTTCATTTATTACTATTACGATTCATGTTCATTTGTGTTCTAATAAACCGATTTAGATTTCCCTTACACTTAACTTTTGCAAAATACCTTTATATGTAGTTAAGACGAAGTTAAAAACAAGATAAAGCATTTTCACAAATTAGTTTTTAACATGAATCAATAATAATAAAACTTAAACACACATACGGAAACAAATAAAATCAAACAAACAAATAAATAAACACACAAAGCAAATAAAACTTGGGTTGCCTCCCAAGAAGCGCTTTTCTTTATTAACGAGTCTTGTAGCTAGACTCAAAGTCACGGGTTCTACGTTTTTCCGTTTTGCTTCTCAATTGCCCCTTTAATCATCCTAACAACCTCCATATCAACTTTGTATTTAGGTCCTAGGTTCAAGCAATCTTTATAATAAAGGCTTCTCTTATTCCAAACATAGTCCATGCCTTTCTCTTTATCCTCATCATTGATGTCCTCCATCGCACCAATGTTGTCCTTGTCAAATCGAGGCACAAAACGAAATTCATTTACCCGATAAGGCATCCTATATGTGATCCTATCCATGTGATTAGAAAACTGAACCGTGCCTCTCAAACGATCATACCTTAAATTGGATGCTTCAATAAATGGCTTACCTAACACCACGCGAGATAGGCGGCAGTCAACAACACTTGCCAAATCTTCTAAGATCATGAAGTTGGTGACAAAGGTAAAATTCCCAACAAGGATATGCATATCCTTAATCCTTCCAACGAAGTTACAAACTCCGCCTGGGCACTTGGGGTCCATCCTAGGCTCAAGTGGTGTGTTTATGATCTGGCTATAAAGGCCTGAGGACATCACGTTGATTGGGGATTCACAGTCAATGTAAGCATGCTCAACGTATTGGTACCCAATCATACATGGTATCTTCACATTCCCGGGATCACCCCTCTTAATCTTTGGGTCAATTCTAATAAAAGGTGGTCGAGGGTTATCAACTAGGTTGTTATAGTAAGCAATCTCCTCCTTAGTGGGGTATTCATTGAAATAATCATCAAACCTAGGATCTACCTTCACTTCATCAATTTTCTCAATCAACTTCTCAACCGTAAGATTATTATGTTCTAAGTAATTATCTGAGTATATGGCGGTCTCTAAGTTGTTCAAGGCATAATCAAGCTCTATGTCAATCATTCTACTGAGCTCTCTAAGTTCACTAATCTCATTCTCAAGTTGGCTACGCAACAAAGCTACTTCGCCAGGGGTAAGGGGTGGATTCGCGTTTTCCATAATGGCAAACTGAATAGTCAATGAAAATCTTATACGAACAAAAACACGAAGAAAATAGATAGACTAAAGAAAACCTAGAAAAATAAAATAAAAATCTCACTAGAAAGGAATCTAGTGAGTAGACCTATAAAATAAAAATTCAACCTAAACAATAACTATTCCCCGGCAGCGGCGCCAAAAACTTGATGCGTGGTTTTGCAACCTTACAACAGGTTTTACCTCCCGAGGGATCTCAAGAGGCTTACAACCCCACCAGGCAGTGTACCTGACCGATGTAGTATAGTGTAGTGGTAAGTACGGGGGATTGATCGTTCTCCACAGGGAATAGTGTTCGTTAGGTATGAAAAAACTACTCTAATAGGTCTAAGGGTGAGAGAAGATTCTTTTTTATGTTTTTTATAATTTTATGAAAGCAAGTAAAATCTCGGGTTTGAAAGAGTGGGCGGAATTAGTTGCTAGTCAACTAACCCAAATTACTACGAATGCAAATAAAATAAAATAACTGAAAATGAAAAGATGGTGAAAACTTATGTGGAGAGAAATGTGTTTACTTAGATTTCCTTACTCCCTAACTATCTTTTACCGGTTGATTAGTGTGTATTAATTGCGTGGATGACGGGTGTATTCCTTAATACCAATCGTGGGGTGGCGTACGTACTTCCCCAACTCTACAAGCTCCTACTTCACTCCTATGTCGAGCCGGCTAGGAAGCTCCTAACATGGGATCACTAGAATTCGCTTGTGCATTAAATACAACCATAAAAACCTTAGTACGCATTGGTTCATGTTTCTTAAGACGTTCAAGCAAGTTACCGAATAGGAAGTTAGCCAGTTTTCTTAAGCCTAACATAGATGAACAATCATCCAATACAACTAATAACACACTAATAACCAATAATCAATAGCTAGGTTTCATTAGATCTAAGCAAACACAAGATAAATCTAGCCTAGCATGTTAAACAAAAGACAAGAACAAGATAGAATCAAACAACACATAGACATATTGAATGATTAATTGATAACTTATCTTCAATGTAACATGGAAGATCTCAAGGCAAAAAGCCTTGAAAAAGCTGCTAAAATCGTCTTAGGGTTTTCACACACAAAGTTCCCCAATAAGTTCCACACTAATGACAAAAAATTGCAAAACTATATATAGACTTTCAGATCTGACGGCGTCACGTTATGGAGTGTGACGCCGTCACCTCGCCGCTTTTAGGGTTCCCGGATGACCTTCTTGACGCCGTCCCTCTTTAGCTCTCCAAAATCCGTTCTGGCTTATCAAGGCTTGACGCCCAGACTTAGGGGTGACGCCGTCCCTCTTTAAATTAAGCCGTGACGACCTTGGTCACATTAAAGCGTGACGCCGTCAGAATTCCATGCAAATTTCTCAGGCTTATCATGAGTAATTTTCACATCCACCACTTTTTCCAAGCCATGACGCCGTCCAGAACAAATCCTGACGCCGTCAAAGGTAATTTCCAGCACAATTTTGAGACTTTGTCGTTTTCTTCACTTTTATGCTCCAAAAACGTCCAAAATGCCTCCTTTTCCAGATTTCTCCTCAACAGTACCTAAAATGACAAAAGGAACGATTTAGGGCAATATTTGATCAAATAAATACGATTTAGGGCTTAAATGACCCCTTAAAAGCGGTACACTTTTCGCTTCATCAGCCCATATACAAGTTGTTCAAGGTAGGCTTAACCATTACAGTTTCACTTAGCTAATGTATTAGCCAAGCAAAATATCAAATTACTTGATTATTTACTCTGTCATGCATTAATCTGTTTCGGAAATAGTCTAATCCTAATTATGTGTGTGCAATGCCTTTCTGAAAATGAATTTTTTTAAACATGGTTGGTGATTACGATTTGTGTTAAAAAAATTTAGGTTTGATGCTTCGCGATAGTCATCATCAGTTACTTGATTTAGATTTTGATTTGTGTTAAAAAAATTTAGATGTTGTCGTATTTTGTTCGGGTTTGCGTAAATTTGGACTTTGATTTGTTGGTTTATAGCACTGAATGACTTGATTATGTAGGGGTAAATTAACAGATATGGAAACCGAATCCTTTCGAGACATTTGCAGTTCGGGTGAAAGAATGTACTGTTGAATATGAGCTTCAACCGGAATAGCATCAGGTATTTGTTTTTGACGATTTGAAATATGTTTGATTTGATAGTCTTATCAAGCAAGTGAAAATGTTAGCTAAAGATGTTGCTGCATATATGCGTTCATTTTTGTTGTTAAGAATCTTGGTTTTATACTTGCTCCAAGTTAGGTTCTTTGCATTTTTTGGTTTCAAGTTTTGTATTAAAGCGTAAGTATAAGTTCTGTGTTTATAGCATTGCAAATAAATAAATAAATAAATAAAAATAAAAAAATCGATTACTTGGTACTACGATGATGATTTCGATTATGGGTAATGGTGACTTTGCAGTTAAAGGCTAATATTTGTGGTTGCATATGAGTATTTGGGTATTGGGATTGCTTTTTAAGAATGCAATATCTATTGTTATTGTTTCACTCTTTAAAAACACACAGTCTCTCTAAAACACAGACATCACATCTATTACTAATTTTGGACGATTTGTTGTTGTAGTAGGTTTTAATGAAGGACTGGGAAATAGGTTCAGCAGTTCGCGTGGGAATAGTGGATGGACACGTTCTGCGCTCGACAGCCCAAGGTAAGTGAAGTTATTAATTATTTGTAGCAGTTGTGTTTTTTTGGTTGATTCACCTATCGTTTCTGTATGCTGCAAATATGCAGTAAGCGAAGATGGATGATGAGATCTGGAATCGAGAATCGATGAGGAAAATGTTATAGGATTTCTAAGGTGATAAATAATTAAATATCAATTGTGAATACCTGAGTTTGTTCGAAGTTATTTAAAAAAAGTTCGGCTTTGCTGACATTTATTTTGTCCTTACTTATGTGTGTTGATAAGGATTTATTTGGTAAATTTTTAAGGGGTCATTTAAGCACAAAATCATATAAATATGATCAAATATTGCCTCAAATCGTTTCTTTTTGTATTTTAGGTACTTAGGACGAGAATTCTGGAAATCGTCACTTTTGGAGCGAATTTGGACGAAAAAGTGAAGAAAACGACGAAGTCACAAAAAACCTGTCAGACAATGGAGTCTGACAGCGTCACATGCTACAACATGACGTCATCCCTTGCAATTCAAGGTGGATTTCCAGTGGAAAACTGTAGCTTTAGAACAAGTAGCATCGCTGTTTGTATATTATTATTTTTTTTGTTATATTTTCTCGATTGTTACATGATGTGTTATAGTGAATGTAGATTGTTAGATCTGAATTTTGATGTTAGTTACAGTTAGCGGTTTAACTGAAATCATAGGTTTGAATCAGTCTGCATTTTCCCTGCTTGTGAGTCACCTTTGTGTAAAATTACGTGATTTGTAGAGTGTCGGATTCAAAGTATCAATTGTTGAATTCTACTATGTCGTAATGAGTTAAGACTCTGATTGTTCGATTATTTTGATAGAGTCGGATTCAAAGTTTCAAAAACATAAGGAGTCACCATTTGGAAATAGCTGGAAAGGGCAAAGGAGATATGGAGCAGCTGTTGGTTGGTTTACGTTTGGTTGTTGCTTTGTTCCCAGATAAGGGTAAAGATAATCAATGTACCGGATATTCACTTGAAATCGTGTAATCACTTTCCAATAGAAACTATTCGACCCTATGCCTGGGTTACACGAATATCTCTATGGGATAAGACCAAGTAATGTTCTTGTTTTAGGTACAAATCAAGAACCGAATTGCTTTCAAGTGTTTTTGTTTTCTATGTGTCTTCTCATGCGGATGGATGATCTCTATATATATTAGAGATATACTCAAAACCCTAGTCAAAGGAGTTATGAGAAAATATTGGCCAAATATTCTCCATATACATTCCTTAATTCTAGATATAGTGGTTACAAGACCAGAAGATCATGGTCTTAATTACGAATTTGAACCTTCCCAATATAGAGCAAAGTTAGTTACAAATTCTATCCTGCGTTACCAGCAGCAGAATCTATGCCCAGCAGCACAATAAATTGCACTAGCAGTAAAATCTTTTGCCTAGCAGTCCAGCAGCACTATTATTGTACTGGCAGTATAAACTGCTGATTCAGCAGTACTAATATTAACACTAGCAGTAGAGACTGCTGCTTCAGCAGTAGTAACATTAATACTAGCAGTGGAAACTGCTAACCACTATTTTAGTCAGGGTATTCAGGGACCAAATGGGTGTACACTCCGTACCTCCATGCCCATTACCAGGTGTGAATTAATCCCTCAAGTGCACTAAATTTTCCAACAATCCTCCCCAAAATTTAGTTCACTTCCTTTGCATGAAAATAAATATTAAACAAACATGTGCATAAATGAAAATATCTTGAAGATTGAATTCTCATCTTAGTACATTACACGTTCAAATATTCGAGAATTAGGGTGTTCTAAGAATTGAACCCTTCAACCCATTTGAATACTTGAAGATAAAATACACACAAGTTTCAAACACTTAAAAGCTCCTGACACTATACAAGCCATGTGTCCATATTCAATTCATAAATGTTGTAAAAGCTAAAAGTCCAAAGCTTCCTAAAGCGGCAAAACTTCAACATTTACATAGGTGGTTCCTCTTTATTCATGCTCCTGCATATCACTTTTTCAAAGAAAATAACCATTGAGAAGTAAAGACTTCATCCTCTTTTCCAGCAGGTTCTGAGCACAACATTGGGATGATAATAAAACATGTGCTCCAGTCCACTAAATGTTCAGCTTTCCACATTGAACTCAACTCCCAAGTTTCCTCAGGAGGGAGTTGGGTGTCTTAGCATTCAGTGACTAAGTTGGACTTCAAACCCATCCCTTTAGCAGACTTTAAAACCAAGTCTCTAGCCAAACCCTTCGTCAAGTGATCAGCTAAGTTTTGTTGAGATCTGACAAACTCTATAGATACCACCTCATTCATGATAAGCTCATGAATCATGCTATGCCTGACACCTAAGTGTCTAGACTTCCCATTGTACATTTGGCTATAAGCCTTTGCCAATGTAGCAGCACTATCACAACGGATAGAAATAGGTGCTATAGGTTTAGGCCACAATGGAATCTCAAGAAGCAAGTTTTTCAACCATTCAGCTTCTTTACCAGCAGCTGCTAAGGCCACAAATTCAGATTCCATGGTTGAACTGGTGATGCAAGTTTGCTTCTTGGATGCCCAAGAAATTGCACCTCCACCAAGTAGGAATACCCAGCCACTAGTAGACGAATTTTCTTCAGTGTTACTGATCCAACTTGCATCAGTGTATCCTTCTAATATTGATGGATAACCAGTATATGAGAGACTATAGTCCATAGTTCTCTTCAAATACTTCAGTATCCTCTGAATTGCTTGCCAATGATGAGCACTAGGATTACTAGTATACCTGCTCAATTTCCCACAGCAAATGCAATATCAGGCCTTGTACAAGTCATGGCATACATTAAGCAGTCAATCACCCTAGAATACTCAAGTTGAGATACAGCCTTACCAGTATTAGGCATGAGCTTCTCACTTGTATCCATAGGAGTACTCACTGGAGTATAATCAAAGTAATTAAATTTCCTCAACACTTTCTCAATGTAATGAGACTGAGATATAGAAATTTTGTTACTTTCATGTTTAATCCTTATTCCAAGGATAACATCAGCCTCCCCCATATCCTTCATGGAGAACCTTGATGACAAAAATTCCTTTGTGAGGTCAACTTGATTTTGGTCAGTACCAAAGATCAACATGTCATCAACATATAGACAAATAATGACTCCTTTACCAGATTCATCAAATTTGCTATATACACATTTGTCAGATTGGTTAAGTAAATAACCACTAGACAAAACCACTTCATCAAATTTTTGATGCCATTGCTTAGGTGCCTGTTTCAGTCCATATAAGGACTTAATCAGTTTACACACCTTGTTTTCATTGCCAGGCATGATGATGCCCTGAGGTTGGTTCATATAAACCTCCTCATCCAATTCACCATTCAAGAAAGCTGTTTTCACATCCATCTGATGAATAATCAGATTGTGAAGTGATGCCAAGGCAATTAGCAATCTTATGGTACTGATACGAGCTACAGGGGCATAAGTATCAAAATAGTCTATCCCTGACTTTTGTTTAAAGCCCTGAATGACTAGTCTAGCCTTGAACTTTTCAACAGTTCCATCTACCTTCATTTTCTTTTTGAAAATCCATTTGCAACCCAAAGGTTTGCAACCAGGTGGTAGATCAGCCAACACCCAAGTGTTGTTGCCCATGATGGAATCCATTTCATCATTTATTGCTTCTTTCCAGAAAGCAACATCCTGGGACTTCATTGCTTCATCAAATGTTTTGGGATCATCCTCAACATTAAAGCAATAGGAGTGTTGGTCAGAGACCTCATCCCTTGTTCTTTCAATTAAGTATAATTGGAACTCAGGTCCAAATGACTTTGGAGTCCTAACCCTTTTGCTCCTTCTGAGCTCAGGTTCAAGTTGTTGAACCACAGCCTCATCAGGGACCTCATCAGAGATCTCAGATACACCAACATCATTAGTTCCATTAGGAATCCTCTGACTTGGTCTAGGGACTGATGAGAATCTATTCTCATCAAAGATGGCATCCCTTGATTCAATTATAGAGTTAATTAAAACAGATTCATTAGGTTCAATAACATAGAACCTATATGCCTTGGAATGCTCAGCATATCCAACAAAGATGCATTCAATGCCTCTTTCACCCAAAGTCTTTAGCTTTGGATCAGGGAGTCTTACAACTGCCCTACAACCCCAAACCCTGAGATAATTCAGGTTGGGTTTCTTTTTAGTCCAGAGTTCATAAGGGGTTGTCTTGTTCCTTTTGTTGGGAACCCTATTTAATAAATAGCAAGCTGTTAACATAGCTTCACCCCAGAACCCTTGACTCAACTCAGAATAGGACAACATGGAATTAACCATCTCCTTCAGCACCCTGTTTTTCCTTTCAGAAATACCATTTTGCTGAGGAGTATAGGGAGCAGTCGTTTCATGGATTATACCAACAGACTGAAAATACAGAGTATCCATGTACTCACCTCCCCTATCAGTCCCTAATCTCTTGATCAGGGACTCTTGTTGCAATTCAACCTCAGTTTTAAATACTTTAAATTTATCTAATGCCTCATCCTTAGTATGTAATAAATAAACATAACAAAACCTAGAAGCATCATCAATAAAAGTCACAAAGTATTTCTTATTCCCCAAAGAGGGAGTAGCATGTAAATCACATAAGTCACTGTGAACCAGTTCCAATATTTTAGTTTCTCGTTTCACACTTTGAAATGGTTTCTTAGTTATCTTGTTCATCATACAAGTTTTACACCTTTCAGTGTCCATGTCAAATGCTGGGATTAACCCATCCTTATACATATCTTGCATTCTTTTAAAGTGTACATGGCCAAGTCTAGCATGCCAAAGGGTTGAATCATTTAAATTAGAAGTCGACATGAAAGCAGAATTAACCATATCATGAGCAATATTAAGTCTCAACATACGATTACATAAATAACCAAAGCCAATAAACATACCATGTTTAGACAAAACAAACTTATCAGATTCAATAACTTGTTTATAACCACAATTATTGAAAATACTACTAGAAACCAAGTTTTTTCTAATAACAGGAACATGTAAAACATTAAACAAAGAAACAATCTTTCCAGAACTAAACTTCAAATCCACACATCCTTTTCCATGCACCAGGGCAGTTGACTCATTTCTCATATGAAGAATAGAACCATCATTCATTGACTCGTAGGTCTTGAACCAGCTTCTATCTTTACACACATGAGTTGTTGCTCCAGAGTCAACCCACCACGCAACATCATCATCCTGCACAAAGTACACATCATATATATATGTAACATAATAAATCTCAAAAGACTTATCAAATATATTCTGACCTTTCAGGGAATTACTACTCCCAGATCCACTCGTGCCTGAAACATTGGTTTTATCGCCAATTTTAACACCTGTTCAATCCTTCCTGAAGTGTCCAGATTTACCACACTTCCAACAAGTAGCTTTTGACTTCTTGTTAGGATCAGTTTTGGTGTTATCCTGATGCTTACGTTTGCCCTTGTTGTCATTGTTCCTGGAGGAGTTGTTATGCTCCACCAAATTGACAACTGATGGACCAGCAACATTGCTGCTCTTTGGCTTGTCACTTTCATGTGCTTTGAGTGATTCCTCAATGCGCAAATGACTACCTAAATCAACAAGAGTTAATTCCTCCTTCTTATGCTTTAGCATATGCTTGAAATCTTTCCAAGAAGGAGGTAATTTATCGATGATACAAGAGACTGAAATAGCCTCATCCATGTTCATATTGTGTTGTGTGAATCGACCAAGTATACTAAGAAGTTCATTATATTGTTCCATGACAGGTCTAGAATCGACCATTTTGTAATTGTTAAAATTACTTACAAGGAACTTCTTACTTGAAGCATCCTCAGCCATGTATTTGGCATCCAAGGAATCCCACAGTTCTTGAGAAGATTCAACATTTTGATAAAGATCAAACAAAGAATCAGACATACCATTGAGGATTAACCCTCTGCAAACATAGTCATCATTCTCCCATTTGCTCCTGTTCCTTATCTGTTCCATAGTAGCATCATCCCCATGATCTTCAGGAATGGATGTGGTCAGCACATACACCACATTCATGCTTGACAACAAGAAGTGCATCTTCTTTTGCCACCTTCTGAGATCGACACCTTCAAACTTTTCCAGTTTGGAAAAGTTAGCAGCCATATGCCTCATCGCAGCAGCCATTGATTATCACTAGAATAGTTTCTATTGATTGTTGGTTGGTTTACGTTTGGTTGTTGCTGTGTTCCCAGATAAGGGTAAAGATAATCAATGTACCGGATATTCACTTGAAATCGTGTAATCACTTTCCAATAGAAACTATTCGACCCTATGCCTGGGTTACACGAATATCTCTATGGGATAAGACCAAGTGATGTTCTTGTTTTAGGCACAAATCAAGAACCGAATTGCTTTCAAGTGTTTTTGTTTTCTATGTGTCTTCTCATGCGGATGGATGATCTCTATATATATTAGAGATATACTCAAAACCCTAGTCAAAGGAGTTATGAGAAAATATTGGCCAAATATTCTTCATATACATTCCTTAATTCTAGATATAGTGGTTACAAGACTAGAAGATCATGGTCTTAGTTACGAATTTGAACATTCCCAATATAGAGCAAAGTTAGTTACAAATTCTATCATGCGTTACCAGCAGCAGAATCTATGCCCAGCAGCATAATAAATTGCACTAGCAGTAGAATCTTTTGCCTAGCAGTCTAGCAGCACTATTATTGTACTAGCAGTATAAACTGCTGATTCAGCAGTACTAATATTAACACTAGCAGTAGAGACTGCTGCTTCAGCAGTAGTAACATTAATACTAGCAGTAGAAACTGCTAACCACTATTTGAGTCAGGGTATTCAGGGACCAAATGGGTGTACACTCCGTACCTCCATGCCCATTACCAAGTATGAATTAATCCCTCAAGTGCACTAAATTTTTCAACAGCGGCTAGAAAAAGGCCATTGGCTCCTTGATTTGTGGTTATTGCGGCCTTTTAAGCAAGGAACATATATCCTTATGAACTCTCAATTATACATGCACACTATTGGTAGTTTGGTACCATATTAGGCTATCCACAGAAGAGTCGATCTCCCCTTGCTCGATCGATTGTGGGAATCGATTTCCTTACTGTGGGCACTAGATCGTGGGAATCGATTCCCCCAACTTGGTCATGATGGTGATCAAGTTTGGCAAAGGATAAAAGTGCATTTAAACCGTTTGAGGTTCAAACAAAAAAAAAAAATTGAAAAAAAAAAAAAAAAAGGTTCAAAAAAAAAAAAAAATTGAACTTGGTCGCCCTTACTGGGGCACCTAATCGCCTGTAGGTCGCTGGAGAGAAAGCTGACGTGGCAGAGAAAAATGGGGGGATTGGGTCGCCTTACTGTGGGCAGCCTTAGAGTTAGATTATAAGCGAAGAAACTATTTTTACCGAGTTAGGGTCTGGATAGGAGTTTCTTTTAGGGATGTTGCCAACACGGTACATGTTAATATTCATTAATGTCAACAGGGTAAGTGATTATTAATTGTAAGCAGCTTCACCTCGGCAATTAAAGAAAATTCTATAGTATTTTATTGCTATGCTTTATTTTGGTATATGTAGGTTGGGAATTGTACATGACATTTTTACTGCTTTTACTGTAATTTTACACGGTTACTGAACATTAATTCATATTGAAATTGTTCTTTGTTGTCGTAAATTCATTGCATCTAATACTTTTGTACGCAAACACCCCGCCGCGGAGCACGGGTATTAAACCTCGTTTGAATTAAAAACCTGAGAAATACTAAAGAAGTTTACCTTGAAATTGAAGATATTAGATTCTAAATTAAATAAATTGGATCATCAAATTAATGTAATTAAATAATGAATTGATATAATCACAAATTTAATAAAGTAAAATGAAAATAAATTGGATAGTGGTTGGGAGGAGAGAAAAACTGAATTGACGTTGAGATAAGAGAAGAATGGATGATAGATTGCACGAAAATAGAAGGGGAGCACAAAATTAGAATGGGAGACACGTGTCACAAATTCGTGACTTTTATACTTTTTATTTGTATGTGATTTAGATTTGAATGCTTACCTTCTTTTTCTTTTATTTTTTTTTTCTTATTTATGTTTCAAAATAATTGTTTAGCTTAAAATAAATGTTTAATTTCAAAACATGTCATTTTAGGATGACACTCTATGATGAAATTGCAGATATATAATTTGAGATGACATTTGATAATAAAACACATGTTGCATTACGATAGTTTGTAATTTTTATTATTATTATTATTATTTTATTATTATTATTAAGAGATTGGCGCTGGTCGCCGCGATGCGGGCGAGCGCATTTAAAAGCACAGTATTTTTGTGGTTAAAAAAATAGCATCTTTAAGTTCGTTGACGTTGTGATGATATTTTTAACAATATAAATCCGTTTATCGCAAATAACAATATAAATCATTCAAAAGTTCAAAGTTAAAGCTGAACAAATAACATAACTGTAAAATACAAACATCATATGGGCCACAGTAATACAAACTATATACTGATGTCTATAGTTATGCGAAGCACGGCTGAACCAACTCATTGATGAATTTCTTAATACTGGTGAAAATGAACATGATGATAGCTTTATGCCTTTATAAAAGTTATTGCAGAAAGCTAATGCATTATCGAAATAACATAATCACTAACCTCTTTGTGTCTAGCAATCTCTTCATTGTCAAGATGAACCTGCTCATTTACTGTTCTCATTATCTCTTCCTGGAATTTCTGCTCCACCTATTCAAAGTCGGTCGTCCAGTACTATCTCCGGTTCTTTAGAGGTGCTACACAGGTCAAGGTGGGTGTGCCTTAACAATCTCCATTCTCAGCAGTGTACTGGAAAATTAATAATAAAATTGGTAATAATGCAATGAGTAAATAAAAATTATAAGTAACTATGAGTTGGTAAGTACTAATTTCCTGAAATGGCCCTCTAAGAACTGTCTTGATAAGCACATTACGGCGGCGATTTTTGGTTTTTCGTTGTGTCATTGTTTTGTGATGAAAATTTATGTATTTGTTTTGTGCTTTTTTTTTTTTTGAATATGGCTTTAAAATATTTGTTGTTTATATTTTATAGTTTAATGGAGGCATTTGTATGTGGTCGTGCTTGTCATATGTTAGAGGGCCATTTCAGGAAATTAGTAGATGGTATTCTGGAACTCGAATAATTTTTCAAAATAAGTAAAGAAATTACCTCAAATGACTGAACTTGCAGACCTGTTTGTTTAATACGATGTGTTAGGGCTGTTGTCATTTGTGTAAACGCACCTATAATGACATTAACAATAACACGATAAGTATCTGGTAATCCTAATTTCGAATAGATGTGATTCGAAATAAGTGATCAGTTCACCTCGAGTGACCAAACATTCGAGTATTCAACAGAATATGTTACAGAACATTAAAAATAAGGAGAAAGCAAACGCATACCAGTCAATAGTAGTACTATAGTAGGCTGAGAACTTTGTGTAGCTTGCCCCAAAATCGTATCCAAATGATCACCATCAATAGTAGGCTGCAAATGAACAGACACACACATGTGTATTAAGTTAGATCATGTCGACTAAGTAGTGTTACAAATAACATAGGTAGGCGCACTATGCACCGGGCTGGGTGCACCGGCCTGCAATCAGGTAAAGTTTACACTGCGTTCTTCAGTTTGTTTAAGTGTTGTCATTCAAGGGTTTTTTTTAACAGGTTTAACCTCTCAGGTTCCATTTTTTGCTTCAAAACCAAGTTTATTTATAAAAAAATTAGCTTGAATAAGTTTCACTTTGTACAAAATGAACAAAATAGTCTCAACTGTATATAGCGACTATTTGCAGGAAAAACAAAAAAACGTTGCTTCAAGTCAATTCTAAGCTTATTACACGGTTTGTAGCAGAAGGCTTGGCATATTGTCATGGATGTTGTATTTATAATCCTACCTTTGAGAGGTCTGTGATGGAGCCCACAGATAGCAGATAACACAGAGTAGTGCAAATGCAAGGATGCCCCAAAATGCAGTGATAATCCAAGCGCTCTGCCACTTCTCGTTGAATGGATCGGTTGCTTTAAAATACACCTGCATGAACACAACAGTTACGAAGATGATAAGATACTTTTTATCGTATCCAACTTCCTATAGGTAATAGCAGGTCGCGTCAATACCAATAAAGTGCATCAGCAGCTGCAGCTAGAAGGATAGACAAAGCACATGTACATGACCCATTGTGAGGCTCACATTGATTAGCCCATCACCCAAATCCGGACGTACCCCACTCACACTGATAAGCTGTGCCGGCAATAGTGATTGTGTCTGTTGAATCAACTCCGGAACATCTAATTGTTCTCTGCAGATCAGTCTCCTTCTCTTCTTTACTCTCTCCATCTAATAAAAGCAATGAAAGAGATGGTTATGTTTGGTATCACATTAATCACATAACTGACAGTTCTGATTACGTAAGAGATTTTAAATGTTCAAAATTCAGAATAAGAGCTACTTAAACATGTTGACTTATATTTATTTTTTTCTTGTAATACTCCCTAGTTTGATTGATAGCCTGAGTCAACAACTTTGGTTGATTTCGACGGGGCAACATAATAAGGCTATCTTGCATATAGCAAGAAAGATCAAAACTTTGCATTTAACGTTTCCGTTTCTTCTGTCTATGGTGGACGATTCCTATCCAAATTATAAAAGCCTACATAGGGAGCGTTTGGGTAAGCTCAAGTCTACTGTGTTATACATAACCCATGTGTAAATCATTTGCTTAAAAGGCTTATCCCCCAACCTAAATAAATATACAAAACGGATAAAATCTACCCCACAGAGCCTAGACATGCCAAAACTGAACGGTTATTATGCGTAAATCATTTGGATAAAGCAAAGCCAGTACCTGCTGGAAGACGTTGAAAGGCAAGTCTAACAATAGAAGTGTACCGCTGCATTCAAGAATTCAGCCCCTGTTGTGGCTATATCTCTGCTCTAATCATTGAAATTTTTGTCAGAATTCAGCTCCTCACTGGCTTTCTCATTGGCTGTAGCTCCTTTTGCTGGTGCCTGTTCAAATAACTAAAGTTAGACGCGAAGCTGAGATGCCAAAACTGAACGGTTATTGTGCGTAGATAATTTGAATAACGGTTTTACACAGAAAATATAACTGACATCATATAAAGGAATTCAAAAAAATTGTATTTTCTGATGCAAAATTCAAAATTTTTTTTAAAGGAAATTACCGCTGGCTTTGAGCCGTGAGAATCCGTAAGTCACAAAAGCTATGCTACGTACGATTGTCTTTAAGTATTGCGATATCTTTAAGTGTTTTGTCTACAGTATGCAAGACCATACTCTTTATCTGTTCCATCAAACCATACGTTTCTCATTCAGTTTTACTTAAGAATATGATTACACACTTTATGTAGCTGCTCATATGGATCATATACTTTATATTCGCTAAGTGACAGTAACAGGCACCGGCAAGATGGCTTTTGATCAAGTTTTCTTGGGTAATTCAACTGTAGTCACTATTGTTGTTTCATTTTTCATACGAAAATTATTATATAAAGGTTTTCATTGTAGAGTCAGTACCTTTTAAAACAATCACACATCCAATTTGTATGACGCTAATAATTAAAACAATAATCTCTAAAAATGTTCCATCCTCAATATAATCATTGAACAGACATACACAGATAGCAGTTTCTTTAATTAAATTGCACTCCATATCAAACTATCTCCGTTCTCAAGGTATAATGTAGTTCCATTCCAAATCATGTTTATCATAATTTTAACATGTATAAGAAAATGTACTTTAATGAAAGATGATTTTGGTTTGTTACCTTGCCATCATATTCTCTTCGAGAAAGAACCTCAGGAGCAATGTATGCACGGGTGCCAATTGTGGATTTGGGTCTTGAGTGCAGCAGAGATGACTGCACAATAAGTAAATATTAGCTTATCGAAATTTATCTTATTTACATAATAATCCTAAATACGGCTACACGATGAAAACCTTAGAGTAGCCAAAGTTGCAGATTTTCAGCCACGGTGCAGGGCTCCCATCTAAAAGAGTGTTCTCGAGCTTCAAATCTCTATGGCATATTTGCTGCACAATAGTGATCCGTTACTCAACTACGCCATAAATAACTACATGTATATATTATATGAATATGCGAAAAAAATAACGCCTCATTTACCATGAAATGGCAATAGTGAACTCCTGCTATAAGCTGTTGAAAGAATTACCTAGCCTGAAAGATCGAGTGATAACATGCATATATTAGGGATCCAAAGCTAAAATAGTAATCTAGATTGAATATATTTATTTCCATTAGTTAACATTTTCAGACCTTACCTTCGCTGAACCTTCCAGCATTGCAAATCCTCTCAAAAAGCTCCCCACCCGCAGCATACTCCATGACAATAGCAAGGTGGGTGGGAGTGAGTAGCACCTATTAAAATATTCCAAAAGTTAATGTAAAACACAATCCTTACGGTGTGATGAAAAATAAACCAATATTAATAAAACATTTACCTCTTTAAATCGAATTATGTTTGGATTCGAAGTGATCGGTGATTTATAATTTCCACAGGCGGGGAAAAAAGAGAAGTAACGCCACTGTGGGCCTGTTTAGCTGAAATCACAGGGTCAGATAGGGATACAATCGAAAAAGAGGATACATCCGCCATGGCTGCAGAAGTAATAAACTGCCTTGCCAAGATACGGACGATCTCAATTATATCGAACCACCCATTGAGAGAAGAATGCATGAAACTTAGGTGAAAAAGACCCCGTGCTTCTGGAAAAAATAAAGAAGACATGAAATAGATATTAAGTTATGCTACAAAACAAACATGAGTAAATCATCAGCCATTCAAATGGCGGTATAGCAGAGAAATGAAACAAACCTGGCAGCCAAACCGTCCCTCGTTCATGTCCAAATGAAAAGCTTAAATAACATAAAGCCTAAAAACTACGACAAATAAGGCTCAGATCTGCCATGGCTGCAACCACAGTTTGTGTATGGTTACCATGCCAAGATATATTTCAGAAAACAATCATCATTGCCTTAACAGACAAACCAATGGTCGTCTGCAACCCATATTAGTGAATATGTAACTGATTATGGTAAACAACGTCGTTTAGCAATGGTGTTTAACTGAAATCACAGGCTCAGATAGGGATACAATCGAAAAAGAGGATACATCCGCGATGGCTGCAGAAGTAATAAACTGCCTTGCCAAGATACGGACGTTCTCAATTATATTGAACCCACTGACATGCATCATAGCCTCTTACAATGACAACTAACACCATACAAATATAAAAAAATATGATCGAAACTCAGGTCTGCAAACACAGAACCAATACGAACTGCCAACATTGAGTTCAAAAATTAAAGTAAACAATTAGCCTCAGATCTGCAAATTGATTTCAGTTGACACAAACACCAAGATTTTAACAGGGCTGCAAAAATAAAACCCGTTGCATAGCAATTGTTTATACTACACCGTCCGGTATCTGCCACGCCAACTTGTGTTAAAATCTTGAACGAGTTATTTCATTTTCTACAAATTATACCAGTCATCATAGGCTTATAATATATATACGTGGAAAATTAGATTACCCGGTGCCTTGGTTGCGCAAATGGAGGTTGCTGAGGCGACTGTCTATCGCACTCTACCATCCGTCCATATTTTGCATCCAGCCAAATTGGTTCAGGTTAATTCATGGCCTAGCTGCACACGCCGAGGTATCCGCCATGGCTGCAAACATAGCATGTTGGCCCGCCAAGACACGGACATTCCTCAAGTTTTTACGAACCCGCTGCCATTCATGTAAGACCGTTAAAAGTAGTGTCGTCAACCACCCGACTTGGCTGCAATCACATTGTCGGTGTGATTGCCTAGCCAAGAAACGATTGTTGGCTAGCCACGCGTGGTAAAAAATAATTTATATTAATGAAGCACAAATTCAGCAGTTGAGAAGAGAGCAAGAAAGAAATGTTCATGAATATCTACACCGAACAAATAAGCAACCACAGCAATAACGAAAACCCACAAATTAGGGTTTTCAACTAATTATTTTCAATCATCAATTAGCAGCCAAACAACAACAAAACCCCATTACTATATATACTAAAGCACAAATCGTAGTAAAAAAAACAACGACAGCCAATAACGGAAACCCAAAAATTAGGGTTTCCAACTAATCATTTTAAATCATCAATTAGCAGGCAACCAGCAAGTAAACCCCATAAAAATGAAAAGGCCTAAAGCCAAACAGCCACTAATTGCAGACATCAACCCCAAAATTAGGGTTTTCAAGCAATCATTTAATTAACAACAATTCTCACCAGCGGAATCGTGAATGAGCATCCAATCGGACACTAAACCTTGTATAAATCAAAAGCCCCAAACTTGCACACATCGATCGAAAAGATACGCAGAGAGAAAGGCAGTTTCGAGAGAAACGCAGCAAACCAACCTCAATTATCAACGCAACAAACTAACCATCAATTATTAACACAGGAAAAAGGCACCGAACGGGCTAACGGAAGGAGGGTGGGCCACAAAAATAGGCTAAGAAGAGCCCATAATTTTTGGCGGGAAAAATGAACAGGAAAAAGGAACAGGAGGAAACGGCACCGTATTCTTCGTGCTTTAATAAAACTTATTATTTTTTTATAAACATTAGACTGGTTAGTAGTGGTTACTTTAATACCAAATTTCATAGAGATGAAAATTTCCCGTGTGAAGAATTCCATGGTTAAAAGATTACCGAGCCCACAAAAAATATATGCACCGTCAAATACAGTGTCAAATTCTTTTTCCAATTCGTGTACAAAACGGAGCCTGTAAAAAGAAATAAAAATGTTCTTATTTTCTGTAACGTTTCCATGGTCCCAATAATTAATTGTTTTTTTATAGTTTTCAAGACAAGTACAATTTCTTACTTCGCTTTAGGAGTGTGCATTAGTTCGGTTATCGGGGTATTCGGTTTGGTTAGTTCGGTTAATTTCTTTTTTGGGGTAAAACTGAAAATCGAACCGAATCGAATTCAAATTAGATTATACCGAACTGTATAAACGAAAATCGAACCGAATAACCTGAATTACTTAATTATAATTATTTATTTATTTAATTATATAGATTTTTAGCACCAAAAAAATAATTTCAAGCTTAAAAAATGTTATATTTATACGATAATAGAGATTCAATCTTTTTTATATATAAAACATGTATATATTTATATGAATTCGGTTTTCATTTTGGTTCAGTTTTCATTTTGTCAAAACCATATCAAAACAGAAAATCGAATATTTAATTCGGTTCGGTTCGATTTTGGAAAATTCGATTCAGTTACAATTTCGATTCAATTTTTTTCGGTTTGATTCAGTTTCGGTTTTGATTTTTGTGGGTGAAACCCGAATTCTACACACCCCTACTTCGCTTGTCATGAAAAATGTTTCAAATTTAACTTTTCATCATGCAACAGTTGATAGAAAAAAGAGTAATCAGTTTTGTACCACAACAAGAAGTTGAATATTTTTTTTATGGAAAAAAATAAGTACACTAACTCTCCTCAATATCTGCATTTCCTAACCACACAAGTCCTTCCACAAACCTTTTTTTTTTTTTTTTTTTTTGAAAAGTGAACTTCATTAAACAAAGCCTAAGCGGACATCTCCAAGATAGAGAAAAACCGCCCAAACAAGAGATACATCAAAGAGAAAGACGATTACACCAACCCTTCCAATCTACCGTACCCTCCTTATACCTACTCCTATACCAAAGATACCCCAAAGATTTTACATCCGAAACTATTTGAACTACATTCGTATCACTATTAGAAAAAACCTTCTCATTCCTAGCTTTCCAAATTCGCCAACACGTCAAAATAAAAATACCATATAGGATCTCTTTCTTGGTCTTCGATCCACCCATGTAGTTTATTAGCTGAAGCACATCTTTAGTCGAGAACAAAAAAATCGGGGAAACCTTACACCAAGTAGATATACTATTCCATACTCCACTCGCCAACCTACAAGCCGAAAATAAATGATCTGTGGTTTCCTCCGCTTCCCTGCATAAAAGACACAAGCTCTCTCCCACACAAATGTTCCTCCGACTAAGAGCACTCTGTGTCGGAATCCTATCCAGACTCGCCCTCCACATAAAGATATTACATTTATTCGGAATCCACTTACACCATTTAAACACTATATTACCATCCGTCAACACGTCACCTTTTAACCAATTCCTTGTCTCCTTAACCGAATATTTAGTATTCGAACCTTTATTCCACGCCCAACCATCCTCTTTCCCATCAAGACGAACAGCCGCAACAAGACTATGACAAGCAACGAGATCTTCAACTTCAATATTCGATGTAGGATACGTGTTCCACTCCCAATTAATGACACTATCCTGATTATATGTACCAATTCTATCCGCCACTGTACACCATTTGTTTTTCTCAAGCCGAAATAAAGAAGGATACAAAAGTTTTAATGGTTCACTTGTTATACAAGGATCAATCCAAAACTTTACCTTCGTTCCTTTACCCACCATACCCCGAATCATATCAACAAAATTAACGCCTTGTATCTTCAGCTGGTAACCAAAAGACACCAACTTACTCCATGTACCAGAGAAACGTTTATTACAAGAGAACGCTTCCCATCTTCTAGCCGAACCATGAACCGCGTCTATAACCTTCCTCCAAAGAGCACCACTTTCTGTACGATACCTCCATAACCATTTTAATATTAACGCATTGTTATTCTCCTCTAGCTTGCTAAGGCCCAAACTACCACTTTTTTTCGATTTCGTCACCTTGTCCCAAGCAACCCAATGAACTTTGTTCGCGTTTTCATTTCCACCCCAAAGGAACCGTTTAATAATAGACTCTAGTTTATTCAATACAACAACAGGAGCTTTATATAAAGAAAAATAATATGTAGGTAGACTTTCTAGCACCGATTTAATGAGGACAGTCCTTCCCCCCATAGATAGAGTGCTAGCCTTCCATCTCGACAGCCGTTTATTGAATACCTCCACCACCGGATCCCAATTAACTATGCGACTCATATTAGCACCCACTTGGATCCCCAAATATTTAAATGGAGTCACACCCGGACTACATCCCAACCCACTCGCCTTTAAGGTCCATTCCTCCATGCTCTTACCCACCTCGAATAAACTCGATTTGTGTAAATTTATCCGAAGACCAGAACACAAGTGAAAAATCCGCAATATCCTCTTCAAGGCCTTGAAATTAAATTGAGACCACTCGCCCATAACCATCGCGTCATCCGCATAGAGAAGGTGAGAGATAATCGGCCCACCATTTGGAAGACGCACACCATCAAAATACCCACTATCACATGCCTTACGAATTATACATGAAAACGCCTCCATCACAATTATAAACAAAAAGGGAGATATCGGATCCCCTTGTCGAATACCTTTCCCACAACTAAACGTGAACGTAGGAGATCCATTGACAAGGATCGACGAGCGAGCCGATGATAAAACCCCATGAATCCACCTACACCACTCTTCGGGAAACTTCATTTGACGCATAACAGATAACAGAAACTCCCAATGGACATTATCATAGGCTTTCTCGAAATCTATTTTGAACAAAAATAATTCTTTTCCCGTCCTTCTCGCCCAAGAAATAATTTCACTAATAATTAAAGGGCCATCAAGAATATATCTCCCAGTTAGGAAAGCCGATTGCGTTTCATGAGTAATTTTATCCATAACCTTTTTAAGTCTATTAGCTAGAACCTTTGAGATAACCTTGCTAATTACCCCAATGAGATTAATTGGCCTATATTCACCAAGCTCAACCGGGTCATTGACTTTTGGGACCAAAGTAATAAATGACGAACCCACTCCCCGATTAATGACTCCAGTTTCTGAAAAGTATTGAAGGATCCTTACAAAGTCATCTGATAGAATCGACCAAAATCTCTTCACAAACCTAAAGTTGAACCTATCCGGCCCCGGGGCTTTATCACCATCACACTCGAAAACCGCTTCTTTTATCTCTTTTTCTGAAAACGGCCTAATCAATTCCTCCGAGTCAGTTGCATTTAGCTGTTTCAGACCATAACACTTCAAAGCCGGACGGTTATACAACTCTTCAACGAACCTCTTTTTAAAAAAATCCTAACACCTCTTTTTTAACCTCAGACGGTTTAAAAAGCCACTTCCCATTGACCATCAAGCCCGGTATACTATTAGAAACTCGACGTTTATTTACCATACCATGAAAGAATCTCGTATTCTCATCACCTTCTTTTGCCCAACGAACACGCGCTTTTTGTCTAAGGTCTTTGGCTTTCAAGTCTTCCAACTCTGTTAACTTCTTCTTTGCTTCGACATACACCCAATGCTCTGCTTCTGTAAAGTCCCTATCTTCAATAATAGTATCCAACTCAAGAAGCTCTTGCTGCAAATTCGCCGCCTCCTCTGATTCATCCACTGAAATTTTGTTCCTCCATTTAACAATCTCTTGTCTAATCTTCTTGAACTTATTCATAAGGACTATATCCGGAGGCCCATTCCCACTGAAATCCTTCAACGCCTTTGAAACAACTTCCTCAAAGTCATTTCTTAACAACCACGAATTGAAGAAGCGAAAAGGTTTTGCACCAAAGTTTCGCGCTTCCACTTTCAACACTAGAGGACTGTGGTCCGACTTCTCCCTCGCGAGAGCCCTGTATTCTGCATTTGTCCAGTCATTTAGGAAGCTCCAAGATACTAGAATTCGGTCAATGCGACTACATTTATTCCCCGACACATACGTAAATTTCCTTCCTCTCAATGTAAACTCGTGAAGCCCAACCTTTTCTATAAAATCATTCAAATCATGAGTCGCTGAAGCTTTGTATTTGGAATTCCTTCGCTCCATCCGATCCCTCACACAATTGAAATCCCCTGCTACAATCCAGTAATTTTGATCCTGGACCATAATACCCTGTAACTCAACCCAAAGCATCCTTTTTTCCACTAACTTTTGAGGTGCGTACACGTTAATAAGAGTAATAACCTTTCCACTTTCTTTCAGTTTTCCACGAATACACAAGAAATGTCTATGTTTCTCGACAGACGACATACAAAATCTCTTCGGATCCCATATCGATAACAAACCTCCTGACCGACCCCTAGCATCCACCCAATCATATAAAAACTCACCATTACCCCAAAACCTCCCTATATCCATACCGTCTAAAGTCGAAAATTGGGTTTCTTGAATCATAATAAACCCGATTTCATTAGAAAGTCTCAAGTTACGAATCCAAGAACTCTTTCCATCGCATCCCAGACCTCGAACATTCACCGAAAGAACATTCATTTATCCCCCGATTGAAATCCTTCATCATTAATGACCTTCTCTAAATCACCTTCAAAGTTTTCAATGTTAGAAACACCCAAAACTTTAGCCATATGAATCGTGTCTTCTACCTCTTCCTTATATCCTTCTTCGAACCTCTGCCCCACTGCATCATTATATACTACTTCTTCAGGAGACAACACCTCACGTGGAACAGCCCCCTCTATCACAACCTCTCTATTAAGGTCCGGTGTTAAATATTCGTTTAGGCTTCCAACGCTACCATTCTTATCTTTAGTCACATTTGGCCTCCCGTTAACTGTAAAAATGAATCGATCCAAATCGAAAGGGTCTTCACTGTCTCTTTGTCTTTTCTTGGGCCGCTCATTGCCCATCGGAGAGTTGGACTTGCTCCTATTCGATTTTTTCCTAGAAAACTTTGCTCTTTTTTTCTTTGATTCCATTCCTATATTCCCCTCATGCAAGTGTTGATGGAAAACTCCATGCAGATTAGGAACATTACCTTGATTATCCTCGTTCATATTGGAAATTTGATCACTAACCCCAATCTCCGCACCTTCCATATTAACATTTTCTCCCACAGTTGCCCTATCACCAGACTCACCACCAATATCCAACGTGTCAGTCGCCGTAGAGACGTCTTCTACCCCTTCCGTGTTAACCAAGCAATCCGGAATCCATTCTCCTACCTTCTCCTCAACCAAAACCACAAATGTACCACCCTTCCACTTCAGTTTAACCTTCTGATAAATCCGATCTACCGACTTACAAATGACTCCAGCACAAGCAAACGATAAGTCTCCATCATCTTCTGAAAACTGTGCCGAGTGAATAACTTCACCAAACTTCGAAGCAATTTTGTCAAACACCTGATTACAAGATAAACTCAATGGAACACCATGTAGTTTTAGCCATACAATCCTTTCAAACTCTAATATTTGACCATTCCATTCGTCCAAGATATCAAAACATGTTAACCAATCCTCCTTCTTGTCAGCAAAACTCTCCTTTTCACCTTGACTACCGAAAACAAGAAGAACATATAAGCCTCCTACATACTTGATCTCCATCTTAACATCGTTGATTTTTTTCAAACAACTCCTCAAAGTAGTTAAAGTGACAAGATCCTTCACTCTACCAATAAGGCCATAATCGAACCATTCATCAAAAGCTTGGACTTTAGAATCCAAGGTAATTTCCATGTTTCCTGGATCTATTTCTTTGGAAATAAGTGTGTCCCGAAACGATCTCAAACCAATATTATTGTACCCGGACGGATCCACCACTTTCTCATTCTCCTTATTATCATTCCTATCATTACGCTGAATCACTTTCTTTTTAACCGATTGCCCCACAGTTTCTTCCTTCCTTGGGACGTTCACACCGTCAACAAACCTTGCAAGGGCTGTGTATAACTTGTAGCTCCCAATCCACACGTCCTTAAGTTTACTCTCCAATTCAAAAGGGTTCCTAACATTCTTAAAAGAAACGAAACCAAATCTCTTTCCAAGACGATCATACTTTCTAGCGATGTACGTACCTTGAATACCTCCGAAATCCTTCAATACCCCAATCAGGTCTGATGAAGAACATCTCTCAGGCAGGTTAGAAACGAAGAACTTTGTCACTGGATCTCTTGCTGTCGATATTTGCTGATATCTAGAATCTTTCCCTTTCTTTGCCGGCACGTCGTACCACTTGTTAACCTTGAATCTATCCCTCCCCGCCATTTTCTGAGCGGAGGAGACTGGGCTTGCCGGAATTTGGCCGGATTCCGGTTGACCAATATCAAGCGGAAGATTAGATAATGAAAAAATATAAATTGTAGCCTACTAAGTGTAATGTGAAACGAACTGACGGTGAATTGAAGATTGGTTTAGGTTAATTAGGGTTTTATATTCGGGGGTTTAGGATTAGAGTTAGGGTTTTTTAAAAATAAATTATAAGGCGAGTAGAAGTTAGATTAAATTAAAGTTAGCAGTAAAGGAGAAGATGGGCAATGGAGGATGAAGAGGATACACAGAAGATGGGACGGTTGATCTTCGAGGAAACCCTGTTCGTCGATGTGGAAAACTTGTTCGCCTTTTTAATATAGGAATTAACACCCATATTTACGTATTGCAATAATTTAAAAGAAACAATCCATAAACGTTTATTAGTGAGATGGGTTAACTCTTGTCACATGCTACTCGCACAAGGACACTTTAGTCATTTATATAGGGTAAAATAATCATCGTTCATCCTTAAAATTGTACCAAAACAACATATTGAGTCCTATTGTAACATGATACAAAACATGACATCCAAACTATGCACATTTTATCCAAACCACTGTCTTCGACCCTATCTTTTTATGATTCAATTTCTTTTACTAAAGATATTTCCTTTTTCCCTTTTAAATCAAACTCTTCCATGTTCATATCGTTTTCTTTCCTTTTTCATCGTAACTCACAAAAAGATTATACAATCAAACACACACAAAACAATTACTCTTCCATCTTTCTCGGATTCATTATAACAATATGAAAACGGAAATCACTCAATTTACCATAGGCTTGATAAAGGATCAAAATTCAACCACTTTGGCATGAGAAACTAGAAAATACAATCAAAGAGGTCCTTTAATTGGTTGTAAACTAAAACTTCAGGTAATGAATAAAGGGCATGGGATATGAGGATATTCAAATGGACGAAAGTTAACCATCTAAACTATTACATTTAAGTTGCTGCCAAGTCAAAACTTACACGAATGAGAAACTAAACAGTGACTCTTTTTGGAAGTTTCTCGACTCTTTCTTTACATTTAAGTGGCATACTTGATCTGCTAGAAACAAACATAAGTACTTATCTCATAACTTGGGGGATAAACTTGAACATAAATGGCCCGAATTAGAATGATCAACACAGATAGAGTACTAATTGACATTTCATAACTTGGGGGTAATAACTTTTTTTTTCTTCCCTATTTATCCATATATATAATACTACCAAGAGTCCAATCATCCAAAAACTGTTTATACCACTTGACTTAACAACATATAATTATCTAGACAATTAACAAGGGTTTAAACACATAACACAAATAAATGTGGGCTAAGGCGATTTGTGTGTAATAATTTTTAGTGTGATATAAATAAAACGATAAGATAAGCTCAGCAGGGTGTTCTAATTTATCTTGCACTAAAAAATAAGTGTAACAAAAGGGTAATGGTAATTAAATGACCAATGAAGTCAAATAAGTATGACAAACCCATGCTAAAAACATGGGTTAATCCTAATTCCTCATATCACTCAGTAAATTCTAATCACACGAATGTGATCTCACAAGCGGTTTCGAGATGCACCGCTAAAGCAAGTTGTAGAATTCATGACATTACCGGTACAATCAATTAAAAAAACACATTAAAAATGAATGCTATAATCGAAAAGGCTAATGTTCTTTACATTTTTTGGGTGAATATTTGAGTAATAACGTAATTATGATATTTTATAAATCCTATGCATGAGACGCTTGAAACTAGTGTTACAAATTAAACTATGATCTTTTTATTTGGTGCTAAAATTAACTAAAAATACGAAGTTTCAGAAAATTGCAAATTATCTTAAGGACAAGACAAACGCAAATGCAAGAACAGTTTAAAGCTTCTAATAAGCAACCAAAAATTAAGATGAACATTGTCTCCAATGCAAGAACAGTTTAAAGCTTCTAATAAGCAACCAAAAATAGGTAAAAGAAAGGTTAAACGACAAAAGAAAAATACTCCTCTGTTTTGCTCGGTATGAACGAATAATGGCAATCAAAGGTTAAATCTTCATCAAAAGACCATCCTTGTTGTTGGGAATTACAAGTCTGCATACTTAGTACTGTCAAGCCAAAAGTGTTTGTACTGCTCAAGATATAACTACCAATACTAATGTTAGCCTCGCTTTTTTATAAAGATATCGTCACTCAAGTGAATTGGACTAGATTTATAGCAAGTAGTACCCTCAGGGACTACTATTGTTTAAGTGGCAAACTTATCATGTAAAGGGCCTATAAATACCCCTCATGACTCTCCATGAGGGGTGTGGGAAATCATTGATAATTGTATTCATTTCTTAAGCTAATAAATATTGTGTGTTTTCTCCATCCTCTCTCTACTTTCTCTCACTAGAAAGATGAAGATATTCATCTTCTTCAACCAACCAAGACCTCCTGAATCACATAAATCATGCATATTATCGGTCCTACAATTGGTATAATGAGCCAGGTTGTGTTATTTCATGGATTTATGTTGGTTCGAATACTGTTTTTAGGCTGTTTTATCATTTTTTTTTAGTCATTGGAAAATTTTTTTCAGGTCATCGAATTTTTTTTTCCGTATCATTCTGGTAAACAGTTTTTACAAGTTCTATGTATCTATATGGTCAAAGTCTAGTTTTTACTGGTATTCAAATACTGGTCGATATCATGTTCAGGATTGCTTTCCACCATAACCTGTAAAACTTGTGGTCATTTATTTTGGTCGATTCATGGTCGGAATACTGGTCTGGTAAAGATGGTCAGAACTTTTGGTCGAACAAACGTCAGAAATATTGGTCAAAAAGTCAAAACCCTCTTTTATCGAAATTGCTTGTAAAGCAATTCCGATAAACCCTACTTCATCAGAATTCGATTTCTTGTAAAGAAATTCGATAACCCATCGGAATTGAAAACCTGTCAGAATTGGATTTTTTTCGCAATTCGACCGGTCAACAAGTCAAACCTGTCGAAATTGGATTTTATCGCAATTCAACAGGTCAACAAGTCAAACCTGTCGGAATTGGATGTTTATCGCAATTCGTCAGGTCAACAAGTCAAACCTGTCGGATTTGGATGTTTATCGCAATTCCTCAGGTCAACGAGTCAAACATGTCGGAATTGGATTTTTTATCGCAATTAGTCAGGTCAACCGGTCAAGGTTATCGGAAATGGGTCTATGACCACTTATCGAAATTGAAAGAAAAAGAATAAAGATGAAGTAGAATACCTTTGACCACTAACCATATACCACAGACTCGGTGACTTCAGTCTATAACATCATCAGTCCAAAGTTTATACGTAAATGAAATCGAAAGAAGAAAAAATCAGAACTATACCATTAACCATCAACCCAACTTCATACCTAAACCCATCACAAATACTCATCTCTGTCAACTATATAAACATCTACTCCCAATCTATCCTAAACCATCACCTTCAATCCTTCTTAAACAACAACTCGAACTTAAACTGGAAAATAAAACAATCGATCTCAGATGGTACAACTTTTCCACAATCTTTCAATAAGATTTTTTTTTACATGAACCGTTCCATCACAGATCCTTTGAAGCCAAGCTTCTTTTTAATTTATGGAACTGCTTTAAGAAGAGAATAAGAACAATAGTGTCCATATTCTTTCTTAGTTTCGATTTTCAAACAAGAAAACAAATCACAACCTTACCCGAGACAGTTCGATTGATAAGTTACATATGTTGCACATGGACTTATGTGGCCCAATAAGAGATGAAGAACAATACACAAAGAATACACACACTCCCACCTATTACACCTCTAATGTACACCTACAAATGAAGTGGGAGTGTGGTATATATAGGCTTATAAGGTCACGCCCTAAGGCTTTCCATGGGCTTTCTATGGGCCGGCTTCATGGACTATACATTGGACTTTTCATAACTAAACTTATAACATATTAGCTTAGCCCATTTGACCCTTGACTATCCTTACTCAAACACCTACGACACTTTTACAAAGTTGTATATTCGGAAATGACCATCACTTCATTTATCAATGCTAACAATCTCCCCCTAAGGGATGGTCATTCAAATGATGCTCCCAGTGATTTAGGTCTTTCATCTTCGATGTCTTGAACTTTGTGCATCGTTGAAGAATAGTCTTGGTTCTTTGTTCCTTCATGCTTTGTGATCTTCAAAGTAATCGTCTTTCGGTCCTTCTTGCCTTTGATCAACATCTTCTATACATTTGCATCTTCGTCTCTTCCATCACACTCATACTTCTTCTGAACTTCTTACTTTTGTCTTCTTCACTTGATACATGAACTTGTTCTTGACTTCTTGATTAGCTTCTTGACTTTGTCATAACACTTTGTATTCAACTTGATCTTTTTGTCTTGAACTTTTCACTTCGAGCTTTGTTGAGGATGATCTTCATAAGTATGAGTATGAGGAGTTGTAGATGTTGAGCTATATGATGATGGTGAATGGGCTTTCCTCAGTACCTACATAAAATTGTTAGTAATAATCATCTAGCGCTTACAGGTTTGGACTTCGAGATTGTTATCAGCATATTGTGAAAACTTTCTCTGATCCTTACCAGGGCCGTTGTGAGCCTCTGAAGTATACCGGAGTATCACTTCAAGACTGTAGACTGTTTGAAACAAGTAACCATCATGATCTAAATGGCAAGATCCTTAGATCTCGTTCAGACTCTTGTACACCTTGTGTCCTTTCTGGCGAACACAGGTGTATTATAATGGAAGTGTTCCTAAGAGATCTTTTAATAAATCTCATGGCTCTAGACTCGATTATGTGCGTTTTGGTTTTAGTAGTCGGAGGCATGGAGCAGAGTGTCACCTTTTCAATATCAACACATCTCGGAGTGAGAGGCCGATAGATTATGCAGTGTTCTCCATGAGAATGAAGCAAATATATTTTAAGAGATATCTGAGTGGCTAGGAGGGGTTTGTGCAGCGCGTCACTGGGTCCATGACGTCTTGTCTTCAATATCAGTATCAACTTTGTGATAATCGATAGCAGATGTATTGACCCGATTTCTGCCCTAAGTTTTCATAGAGGGCTATTTCTTTTCACCCTTTCATTAAAATTTTCTTTTTCATTCTTCAACCCCTTCTTTCCCTTTCTCATTTACTCCCTTTTTCAATATTTCCTAAGGACTTCTAATTCTAATCTATTGGAATTGTCCTTGGGTAGATTCCTCCGGCTCTGGCGGATCATAGGACATAACCTAACCATAATCACCTTATTACTCCATGATTATCCTAGATTTGTTGATCACTTGCCATAAAACCTTTTGTAAAAATCTCTCGAAGTGTTTATGAATAAAACACATTTTAGATAATACTTCGAGAGTTTTGCATTTTCTGAAATACTCCCCCTACACATGTGCTCATGTATTTTTAGGATAAATTTTCACATGTTGGGTAGAGTTCGCACATTTTGAAATGATTGATTTTCAGTTGATATGACCTTTGCGAGACACGTTTACATCACTAGTTAGACTAGCTTGAAATTACTACCCGTCCCGGTCATATCAAAAGCGAATCTCTTGAATTGGTACATTCTACTCAGACAAGTCCTTTGCGAGACACGTTTACATCACTGGATAACCAGCTTGAAATTATTACCCGTCCCGGACAAGTCTTTTCGATAAATGACATTTGATTTTCGTCAATTCGAGGGTTCTTACTGAGTCGAGCTCTTTTGAGATTCAATCCACAATCTTTAAACATTTTTGATCACATTTTAATCACGGCTTCTCCCCCTCAAAAATAGCATGTCGTGATATTTTTTATATCAACTAATTAAAATAAAGCTTTTTGGAGAGATTGACGAATTTGTTTTTGCATGAAATCAGAACATTTTTGTTTTTCATTTTTTATACTCCCCCTTAAACAAAGCATGTTTTATCGGGTTTGGAGGGAGTTGTCTTAAGCACAAAATTTTGAGAAATCTTTTTGAAAAATCTTGATCATGTGCTAAAGGATTCTTTATTTTGACATTGAAAACACGAGTCCTGGTCTGATATAATCTGAAGTCATCATTTAAGAGCGGCTTTCGTACTGAAGTATACGAAAGCCATGGGAAGAAATTTTTGAGAAACGACATGTTTTAGAAAACATTTTAGTGAACTCTCGCTCAAGCATCTGTATATTTTCGTATCATTGTTGAATGACATTTCTAAATACGTACAGAATATCGATTATATGAGAGACATGTCGTTAGAAGAATATTTTTGGTTTTTATGATTTTATATTGTTTTTGAATTTTTGAAAATTTTCTATTTTTATATTTTGTTTTTGTGTTTATCAAATTTTGTATTTTGCTTTTTTCAAAAATATTTACAGCGAAGCTATTTTGAAATCATTTTCAAGAAGATTCGAGAAGTCGTTCTAGCTCCTCAAGAGTTAGTCTTCGTATGCCAATTCGTCGAACTAAATTTTCAAACATTTCTTTTGGAAGGGCTTTAGTTAATAGATCAGCGAGTTGGTATTCAGTCTTCATGAAAAATAATTCAACAGTACCCTCTTCTACGTGTTCTTTGATGAAGTGATAGCGGACTTTAATATGCTTGGTCTTCGAGTGTTGTACTGGATTGCACGAGATAGCTATGGCACTTTTCGAATCACAATACATAGGTATGCGGTCAAAAGTAAAGCCATAATCTGTGAGTTGTGTCCTCATCCATAGAACTTGGGCACAACACGCAGATAGAGACACATACTCGGCTTCTGCGGTTGATAATGCAGTACAATCTTGTTTCCTTGATGACCAGCCTACTAGCTTTTCACCCAAAAATTGTGCTCCACCTGATGTACTTTTTGCTGTAACTTGGCAACCTGCATGGTCCACATCTGAAAATGCCATTAGATTAAACTCGGAATCATTCGGATACCAAAGTCCCATCTTAATGGTTCTTCGTAGGTACCGAAAGATCCGTTTGACCTCTTGGAGGTGAAGTTCGGTAGGCCTTGCCTGAAACCGTGCTAATAAGCAAACAACAAAATGAATATCGGGTCGACTAGCAGTAAGATACATGAGAGAACCAATCATGCTCCGATATTTCTTCGGATCCATGGGTTTCCCAAATAAATCAACACCTATTTTTGGTGAAGTGACCATTGGAGTACCAACAGAGTCACAATTTTTCATACCATGTCTTTTCAAAATCTCAATTGTATATTTAGCTTGATTTATAAAAATACCACGAGGGGACTGGTGAATTTGTAAGCTTAGAAAGAATTTTAGTTCCCCCATTATGGACATTTCAAATTTGCTTTTCATGAGATTTTCAAAATGTTTTGAATGTTTCGGATTAGTGGACCCAAAAATCATGTCGTCCACGTAAATTTGAACAATCAAAATGTCATCTTTATATTTTCTGGTAAAGAAGGTTGAATCAATTGTTCCTTTGGTGAAATTGTTTTGGATCAGAAAAGATGATAGTTCGTCATACCACGCCCTTGGAGCTTGTTTCAAACCATAAATGGCTTTCTTTAGCTTGTAGACGTAGTCTGGATGATCTTTGTCAACGAATCCGTCTGGCTGACTCACATACACTTCTTCTTTCAGAGTTCCGTTCAAGAAAGCCGTCTTGATGTCCATCTGATAGACTGTGATGTTTTTGTGAGCTGCATAGGCTAAGAATATCCTGAGTGCCTCAAGTCTTGCTACTGGCGCGAATGACTCTTCGAAATCTATCCCTTCTTCCTGTCTGAATCCTTTAGCCACTAGACGAGCTTTGTTGCGAATGACAGTCATTTCTTCATCCTTCTTGTTCTTCCATAACCACTTTAGATCAATGACAAGTTTGTCAATTGGTCTTGGAACTAATTCCCAAGTGTCATGTAATTGGTATTGGAGAAGTTCTTCCTGCATCACTTCAATCCATGCATTATCTGCCATTGCCTCTTGAATGTTCTTTGGCTCTTTTAAACTGACTGAGCAGACATGGATGCACATATCAGGGCCGGTGGCGAGTTGTCTTCTCATCTAAACTGGCCATGAAGGTTCACCAATAACATGTTCTATTGGATGGTCTTTAGTCCACTGTAACGTAGAAGGGTACCTTGGATTTAACGAATGTGTGTTAGTTGATTTAACGAATGTGTGTTAGTTGGTTCTTGTAATCTTGAAGATGATTCAGCAGAATCCGTTGCAAATGGGTTTTTGAATACTTCTTCTTCTAACACAACATTGTTTTGTTGTAGTTCTTCTTGAATTGGTGTATTGTGGTTTTGCTCATTAACTCTTGGTAGAACAATTTCAATTACTGGAGTTGCTGGAGTAGATGTTGATGACGTGGAGGGAGTTGGTGCGTCAGCTTCGATTGTTTTTGAGGCATCTTGCGGTGGTGGTGGTGGTTGATGATTTTGAGCTGGTGCAGCGGAACGTTGTTGTGATGCATTTTTCGAAGTTCCACCATAGTATTCATCAAACCTCGAAGAAATTTTCCAGTTCTTGATTTGTCAGTTTTTCAGTGTTAGTTGACTGAGCTCCTTGGGGTACCAGTCCTGAACTAACATGCCCAGAAGTCTTAACGTTTAGCGCGGGTCCTAATCTGTTATGATTAGAATATTTAGGGTGTGATAAATATTGTTCTAGGTTCCTACAACTAACCAGTTAGTACTGCTAGATTAAAAGTTAGTACTGCCAGTGTATTAACTGAAGACTGCTGAAGGAAGATAGTACAGCTAAGAAGATAAAGACGTGTGAAGTGATATGTATCAAGATATTCTGTGTATATTCCATTTAATTAGAAAGATACGTATAAGTTTAATAGTTTAGAAGATTTGTAGTTATCTTATAAACGACTCCTTAGTGGATAAAAGGTGGTCCTAGGGTATGATGTTTGATACGTGTTTTTTATATAAGCTTCAAGGTTGTTTGTAAACCCTATTACTACATAGAGTACTCATATTATTGATATAATAATATTGAAGTGTTTTGGTGATATCATTGTTCATACAAGTTTACTGTTTCATTGATAAATATAATACATTGTTAATATTCTTCTAAGTATTGAAGAGTAGATTCCTCATACTCTTTAGTACTGTCAAAGTTTCTAATTAAGCTCATGTGTTTAGGATCAACAAGTGTTATCAGAGATTTGGTTCTGAAACTTTGATCTAGAAGAAACCAACAAGAAGAACCAGGAAGAGATGGATCTAGAAACTACTCAAACCTCTACTACTGCAAAATTGCCCATTCTCAAACAGGGTGATTATGATATGTAGAGGCTCAGGCTTGAGCAATACTTTGAGGTGCAAGACTATGCTCTATGTGATATCATAGAGAATGGTAACTCATTCAAACCAGTAGCCAAAGCATCAACAAGTGATGGTGTCGCAAATACTGTAATATCAGGTCTTGTAACCACTGAAGAGAAGGTTTAAAAGAAGATTGATCTCAAGGCAAGGAGTATGCTACTGATGGCACTTCCAAATGAACATCTGATAATTTTTAATAAGTACAAGGATGCTAAGACCTTGTTTGCTGCTATAACAACAAGGTTTGGAGGTAATGAAGCAACAAAGAAGACTTAGAAGAATCTTCTGAAGCAAATGTATGAGAACTTTAGTGCTCCAAGCACAGAGTCTCTTGACTCTACCTTTAACATGCTTCAGAAGATTGTAAGCCAACTGACTATCTTAGGGGAAGATATTTCACAAGAAGATCTCAATTTAATTTTTTTGAGAAGTCTGCCTTCTGAGTGGAATACTCATGTTGTGGTCTGGAGGAATAAGCCTGATCTAGACACAATGAGCTTTGATGATCTTTACCACAATTTCTAGATTGTTGAACAAGAGGTGAAAAGGCCTGTCAGCTCAAGTTCAATTTCTCAAAACATGGCTTTGGTGTCATCCCCTAGCCCTAGCTGTACTGATGAAGTTAATATTGTTTATGGAGTTAGTATTGCTAGGACTCAAGTTAGTACTGGTAGTACTCAAACTAGTACTGCTACCTTAAGTGATGATACTGTTTATACATTTTGGCCTAAGTGATGATACTGTTTATGCATTTTGGCCAATCAATCAGATGGGTCTCAGCTTGTACATGAATACCTTGAACAAATCCATGAAGATGACTTAGAAGAAATGGATTTTAAGTGGCAGTTAGCATTGTCGAGTATGAGGGAAAAAAGGTTTTTCCAGAAGAATTGTAAAAAGATCACTATCAATGGGAGTGACACAACTGGATATGACAAGTCCAAGGTAGTGTGTTACAACTATCACAAGTTGGGACACTTTACAAGGGAGTGTAGAAGACCTAGGAACCAAGACAGCAGAAGCAGGAATCAAGAAAGCAAAGGACCTAGGAATCAAGAAGGCACAAGAAGGGTTGGATGGGTTTGAATGTGGAAGAAACTTCTTCCAAAGCTATGGTGGCTAGGAATCAAGAAGGCACAAGAAGGGTTGATGGGTTTGGTTTTGACTGGAGCTATATGGCAGAAGATGAAGTTTCTACCAACATGGCACTTATGGCTTCTTCAGACTCGGAGGTATATGCTAACAAGACTTGTTCAAAATCTTGTCTAAAAAGCTATGAAACTCTAAAAAAGCAGTATGATGATTTAAGAATAGAGTTTAACCAATCTAAGTTCAATTTAGCTAATTATAAGAGAGGATTAGCAGTTGTAGAAGAGCAACTTGCCTTTTACAAAAAGAATGAGACTATTTTTACTAAGGATATTGTTGTTTTAAAAAGAGATATTGTTGGGAATTAAAACACTTAACAGTTAGTACTGCTGCATATTACACTAACAGTACTAACTGAGTTTGTACTGCTGAAGAATAACACTAACAGTACTGTAACACCCCCTAAATTATGTTAAAGCAGCGGAAAAGTAATTGGGGTATTACGTTGAGGATCGAAGTCATAATCACAGAAAATGGCTCGAAAGAGGCGTTTTGAAAGTTATTTGTTATTCAAATAATACTTTTGATATAAAGGTGAAATATCTGATTTGTAAATCCCATGAAAGGGTTTGATAATTTGGAAAGAATGGCATATTTGATTTTTACACCATTTAATTTATCATAGGATATAATGCCCGCTCCGTGTCTTGTCCTGCTCCATTAATTACCTGAGATAAACATGCTTAAAGCGTCAACACAAAGGTTGGTGAGTTCATAGAGTTAATGGAAAACCATTTATTTCAATGAATTCAAGAGTATATCGTAATATTTGAAATAAATTCAAGTATGAGTAAACAGTCAGTTTCAGTAATTTTAGAGGTGAAGTAATATACGAAATAAGTTTCAAGTACTGATAAATAGTTCATTTTAATGATTTCAAGAACAAGGTAATAACTGTAATAAAGGCTAACAGCGATGAAACAAGTAATGAGTGGTGTTGAATATAACTACAAATAAATCATATATGTATTAAGTTAAGTTCAAGTACTGGATCATAATCCTAACATGAGATGGAACCAATGATGTTATGCCTGAGATCAATAATCAAGGTCTGATGAAATACTAATACAATTGTATCTAGATATATGTGAAGACACATAATCTCTTATGGATATTGCCCCAAGCCTCATGACATGCAAACGTTAACAATGAACCGTAAAACGGAGGAGACACATCAAGTCAATGATTGAAATATTGCCCTCGAGTAATAGGTGATTTGCCAATTCCTATTTTTCTCAAATATAGTGTGTTGGATTAGCCCTAGATAAATCTTTGAGCCTTAGGGAATCGGTAGAATGCTTATGTAACAATAAACAAACTACAAGAGAATCTCTAACAATAAACTTATGTTTACGCGGAATATAAACACAAGTGTTAAAGAAGAAATAACTACTAAACAATTGATCCTCTATGGATCTATATTAACTATTAAATGATGTTTTTAAGGCCTACATTGTTCATAGCTGTGAGTTTCTTTTATACACAAGAAACCGTAATTTGGCCCATAACAGAAAACGTGTAAAAGATATATGCAATATCTATTCCTAATATATCTCATGCATATCCTAACTTCTTAACAAACTTCTAAATATACGGGTTGACTATTTCTACTACCCGCAGAAACAAAACTACCAGCAGGAACTATATCCTACTAACAGCAGGAACCATACCAGCAGGAACTACATACCTGCCAGCAGGAACCGCACTAACTACCAGCAGCAATGAAACTGAATAATTCCTAACAATCCTCCCCTAAACTTGAATTTGACTCAGTTAACTTCAAGTTTCTAGATAGATCTTGGACGTCTAAAGCATGAGGATTGAACTTTAATCTTTAGCAGTAACAATATGCAATCAGCAGCAACATAGTTAGATCCAGCAGCAACAAGTAACCATCGGTAGGAACAAGGATCCAGCAGCAACTATGACTTTGAAAAGCTTTCCACTATTTGATTTGATTTTTGCAACAACCATGACTACTTGTACATCAAGTCCGTTTAAGTTTCATACTATTCTCATCACTTCCAGGTGTGTTAACTCCTGTGAGAGGTGAATCATTGAAAATTAATGGATTTGATGTCTCTTTACCAATAGCCATTAACTATTAGAGTAGCCAATGTTTTGGTGTGTAAGACCATGGTACATTGATAACCATATGATTTTTAGTAAACCATCAACTATCAACGGATTTGTTTTGTCTTTACCAAAAGTCGTACCCTTTTGGACTAGCCAATTCTTGGTGCATTACATGACCTTGGTGAATTGAGTACCAAATATGGTTTTCCACTGCCTTTACCACAAACCATACACTTATGGGCTAGCCAATTCTTTGGAACCCCAAAGGGTAAGATCCATGGCGAATTGAGAACCATTTCAACTCTCAGTAATGAAACATGGGTGAGTTAAATACCCAATAGTTTTTAGCAAACTATTACAGCTGTCAACGGATTTGATGATCACACCAGAGCCGTACCCTCATAGTGAGACAACTCTTTCTTGTCGGTTAGACATGGTGAGTGGATTACCATTTGTTGTGTGGTAAGAAACCAACACTGTACCTAAAATAGTTTACTCAATCATACAAGTTAGTATATATATAGATTTTTTTTTGACTAATAAACTAAATACTATTTAACGAAATAAAGAAAGAAATGAAAAGAAATAACAAAATACAACATAATGTAAGATATACCATCAATCAGCAGGAACCTGAGCAGTAGCAAGTTGATGTTTGAGAAGCCGAACCAACTGCTCAGCAGTAGTCAAGTCATTGCCCACCACAGTCTTCCTAAGCACCAACTTATGCTTGAGCATCCTTTCCATAAGCTTTACTGAAAGAGGATATTGCACATCCACAAACATATGTAACACCTTTCCAGTCATGGTCTCCAACACATGAACATAGGAAGGGGTATACAACCTCCAACTTCTCACTTGCCAAGACTGCTGATCAGCTGTTAGGAAATTAAGCTATGGCAGTTAGAATTGTTGAAGATAGCAGTTAAGACTGTTGAAGATGGAAGTTAGTACTGCTGAAGAGTTTTGAAGACATAAGCAGTTAGGACTGCTGAGTAAAGAAGTTAGTACGGTTTATGTTTATGATTTATGTAATAGATAATTATGGAAAAGATATTGTGTATATCTTATACGTTTTAGTTGATAGTTATCTTGTAAAGGAATCCTTAGTCTATAAAAGGATTGCCTAGGTTAAATTTTAGATACACAACACAACATAACACAATACAGAGAGATAGACGTAATATAGAGATTCAAGGTTGTAAACCCTAGTGATAGGAGATAACTCATATTATTATTTTAATAATATTGAATCGTTGAAGTTGAAGTTCATCATTCTGTGTTCATTCATTGTTTCATTCAAATCATACAAAACACATAAAGTCTTATAAGTGCTAGCTAGTAAATTCCGCGTGCTAGACTACGTATAATTCTTAGTATCACATTTAACACAAGGAGTATGTGTAGATCCGGTCAAGTGGTATCAGAGCCAGGTTGCTGATACTTAGATTTAGAAGATCCGAGAAGAACCAAGATGGACATGGAAACAACACCAAACACAACCAACATTGTTGCTAAGCTTCCTATGCTTAAACCTAATGAGTTTAACATGTGGAGACTTCGTATTGAGCAGTTTTTCCAAGTGCAAGACTATGCACTTTGGGAGATCATTGTAGAAGGAAACTCTTTTACACCAGTAACAACAACAACACTTATTGAAGGGAAATCTGAGACTACAGTGCAGACAAAGCCAACCACTAATGAAGAGAAGGCAAGGCACAAGAATGATGTTAAGGCTAGAAGTTTGCTTCTGATGACTATTCCCAATGATCAGTTGTTGAATTTTAGTAAGTTCAAGTGTGCTAAAACCCTTCTTGAAGCTATTGTTGCAAGGTATGGTGGGAATGAAGCCACCAAGAAAACTCAGAAGACCCTTCTCAAGCATCAGTTTGAGAACTTTACAGCAACAAGCAATGAGTCGTTGGATCATATGTTCAATAGGCTTCAAAAGTTGGTGAGTTAACTGGCTGTTTTAGGAATTGAGATGCCTCAGGAAGATCTCAAATCCAAATTTCTGAGGAGTCTACCAGCTGAATGGGTTATGCATCTGGTAGTATGGAAAAACAAGCCTGATATAGATTCCATGAGCTTAATGGATCTCTATAGCAACTTCAAGATAGTTGAACATGACATTAAGAAGTCTGCTGGATCAAGCTCAAGCTCAAGCTCAAGCTCAGGGAATTTGGCCTTTGTATCAACTCCCAGTTCCTCAAGTCCAGATGAAGAAGTGCAAGTTGCTGGAGCAGTTGGTACTGCTAGTGCAAACCTTGGTACTGCTAGTACCTCAAGCAGTACTAGTGGACTTTTGAATGATGATACTTATTGTGCTTTCTTGACTACTCAGCACAATGGAAGTATGTTGACTCATTCAGATCTTCAAGAGATTGATGAAGATGATATTGAAGAGATGGATATCAAGTGGCAGCTCTCTCTTCTCAGTTTGAGAGCTAGGAGATTCTTGAAGAAGACTGGCAAGAAGATTGTCATAAACAGCAATGATGTTGCAGGGTATGACAAGTCCAAGATTGAGTGCTTCAACTGCCACAAGAAAGGTCATTATTCAAGGGAGTGCAGATTGCCAAGCCAACAAAATGGAAAGAGCAGAGCATATGGAAACAAGTCAAGGGTTGTGGAGGTCACTGATTCAAGCTCGAAAGCCATGGTTGCCATTGATGGCTTAGGATTTGACTGGAGCTATATTGCAGAGGAGGAAGTAGAAGCAACTACAGAGGTTGCTCTCATGGCATTCTCAGATTCTGAGGTACAAGTTTCAAAATGTTCTAAATCTTGTGAAGCTTTAAAAGATCTAGAAACACTTAAGACAAGATATGAGAATCAGAGAAAAGAGCTAGTTGAAACTACTTTTAGCTTAGCAAATCATAAGAGAGCTTTAACTGTGTTAGAAGAACAAATTGTTCATTATAAAAGTAATGAGTCTAAGTTTTCTGATGATATGATTATTGTTAAGAGAGACTTAATGTTTAGAGAAAATGAGATCACTTTGTTAAAACATGAGCTAGAACAGGTTAAGAAAGCTAAGGAGAACATTCAGATGAGTGTAGACACACTTGAATACACATCAAAAGGTGTTCAAAAGATAATTAAGAGTCAGATCCTTAATAAAGCTAAGTCAGGCCTAGGATATAAGTCAGTTCCACCTCCCTATAGAGGAATTCCAACACCTCCAGGCGTAGACTTAGAACACACAGGACTCCCTGAATTTCAATTACATGTGCTTAACTATGGTCCTCAACCCAAGAAGGATGTAGTTGATAAACCTATGTATGAAAGTGCAAGTGATAAATCACTATCTGAGGACAAGGTGTCTTCTAATAGGTCCTCAGCTAAGGACTCAGATGCTCCAACCATTGAGGAATGGACTTCTGATGATGAGGATGATCAGGCTGTGGTTAAGCCTGTTAGTGCTAAAGTGGAGGAACCAAAAGTTCCAAAGATGGTTAAACCTGAGACTGTTAGGCCTAGATCAAATGCCAAACCTTTTAGACCAACAGCTAGGTATGCAGAAATGTATAGAACCACAAACAAGCCAAGAGGTAACCAAAGGAATTGGAATGACCTCAAATCTCACCAATTAGGGGAGGATTTTGTTTGTTATAGGAAAGCTTGTTATTCTTGTGGTAGCTTTGACCATCTTGCAGATTATTGTGATAAATGGGTATCTGGATATACAAATCATAGGTTGAGCATAGCAAGACCTCAATCTTTTCTTAGGAATGATAGAATGATACCTAGATCAGTTCTTTTAAGGTCTGGACCCAAAGCAGTTCAAACTGCTAGACCAACAGTTCAGACTGTCAGACCTATGAGAACATTTCATCCAAGGCCAACAGTTCAAGGTGCAAAACTGTTTTCCAAACCAGCACCAAAAACTGTTAATAGACCCTTTCATCACAAAGCAGTTGTGAAAAACCAAGTTTGGAAATCAAAGGTGACAACTACCAAGCCAGCAGTTCCAACTGCTAGCAGGGTAATTGGTACTGGTATGAATAAAAACACTGCTAAGGGAAATATGGGTAATGGAGTGAATGCATCAGCATGTTGGGTATGGAGACCAATTAAACCCAATGGTGCTAAGACTGTTTTGAAAAGAATGAATTATGTTGATGCTAGAGGAAAGCCTAAGTTTGTTTTGGCTTGGGTTCCACAAGGAAATTAATTTTTCTTGTTATATGCATTGTTAGTCATATGCTTTTATCTTGTTTCTTTGTTTTTGGACTAACAATTGCAGGATTGGAGAGATAACACCAAGGGATTATGAATGCTTGATGTTTTGGACTAAATGGTGTTCTGGAGATTAGTATGTGATCTTTGCATACAACAAATAGTAATTGGTTCACCATGTCTTATCCACATAAGAACCAACTAGTCCAGAGCAAATGGTTTCTGGTAAAGACTAATCAAATCCATTGATGGTTGACAATTTACCAAAAATTGTATGGTTATCAGCTCACCATATCTAAGTGTGAAGAGTTGGCTAGTCCAAAGCAAACGGCTATTGGTAAAGACATATCAAATCCGTTGATAGCTGATAGTTTGCTAAAAACTATGTTTGAGCCATGGTATTTTAAAATTTATTTCAAAAGTTCATACGGCTGTTGGGAATAAAATGTTCAAGTCAAAGAGCCTGCTAAAGATGTCAAAGAGCCTGCTAGTTGATTTTGAAGAGTATGAAAATGTTCTACCAGTACCTTCTGGGTAGAAGGTACTGCTAGTTGATGAAGAGCCTGCCAAGCTTATGTCAAGTCGATTAGATATTTTGTAATAGATATTTAGTTGAATTATTAGTCTTTGTACATTGTTATACGTTATGTAGAAGTAGTTTAGTCTTCTGTGGTGTACAGAAGAATATTGCAGAGTTGTACATTGGTAGTTGTATTTAATTGTAGGCGCTAAAATAGTCAAAGTATAGTATTATATTCATCCACTTGAACAACTTGTAATAAGGTGTCCTTATCTTATAAAAGGATACCTTAGTCACACTTCATGCATGCATCTCTCTTCAACTATTAACAAAAACCGAACCATCTCTAAAGTAACTTAGTTACTAAATTCACAAATCCTTTTACAATCTAAGATTCAAGATTACTTTGTAATCCCGGTGATATTTAGATCATCCGTATTATTTCATCAATAATATTGAATCGTTTTGTGTTAACCAAAGTTGTGTTCCTTGTTCATTACATTCTCACGTTTACATAACTCACCACCTTGTGTTCTTTTAAGTGTGTTGTAGTAGATTCCGCATGCTAAACACATTCATACATAAATATCTTAACAAAACAAAACCTTTCCACAAGTGGTATCAAAGCTAGGCTTGATATTTACTAATTTAAAAGAACAATGGATGTTGAACATATTCAAACAAATGTTGCAGCTAAACTTCCATTACTTAAGCAAAATGAGTTTGAAATGTGGCGACTAAGGGTAGAACAATACTTTCAAGTGCAGGACTATGCACTTTGGGAGATTATTGAAGGAGGTAACTCATTTAAACCCTCAATCACCACTACAACAGTAAATGATGCTCTTGTAACACAAATACAAGACCAACCAACAAATGCAGATGAAAGAATTCAGAAGCGAAATGATCTAAAAGCCAGGAGTATGTTACTGATGACTATTCCAAATGATCAACTTTTGATCTTTAACAAATACAAAGATGCCAAAACCCTTTTTGAAGCTATTGTGGCTAGATTTGGTGGTAATGATGCTACCAAGAAAACACAGAAAACACTTCTCAAACAGCAATTTGAGAACTTCACAGCCACAACCAATGAGTCTTTGGACAGTATGTTCAATAGACTTCAGAAGCTTTCAAGTCAGTTAGCCATCCATGAAGTGATGATAACTCAAGAAGACCTAAACTCTAAATTTCTTAGGAGTTTACCTTCAGAATGGTCTATGCATGTCATTGTCTGGAAGAACAAGCCAGATATTGATCAGATGAGTCTTAATGATCTCTACAACAATTTCAAAATAGTGGAGCATGAAGTAAAGAAAACTACTGGGTCAAGCTCAGGAAATATGGCATTTGTTTCATCACCAAGCATCTCAAAGGTTGATAATGAAGAAAAAGGTGGCAGAGAAGAAGGTACTGCCAACACAACCTTTGGTACTGCTAGTACTTCTAGTAGTACCAAAACCATTTTAGATGAAACAATTGGGTGTGCTTTTCTCACATCTCAACACAATGGGTCCATATTAACATTTGAAGATCTTCAAGAGATTCATCCTGATGATCTTGAAGAGATGGACATAAAGTGGCAACTTTCACTTTTGAGCATTAGAGCTAAGAAGTTGTTGATGAGGACTGGCAAGAAGATAATGATAAATGGAAATGAGCCTGTTGGCTATGATAAGTCAAAAGTGGAGTGTTACAACTGCCACATGAAGGGTCACTACTCTAGAGAGTGTAGAAGACCTAAGAAGCAGGATGACAAGGGTAGAGGGTTTGACAACAGGAATAAAGGAAGCTTTGAGAAGAAAGGAAGCTTTGAAAGCAAGAGTAAGGTTGTTGAAGTTGCTGAGCCAAAAGAAATGGTTGCTATTGATGGCATGGGTTTTGATTGGAGTTTCATGGGTGAAGATGAGTCAACTTCTGATGAATTGGCTTTGATGGTATTCTCCACTCCTGAGGTACAAACTATCAAATGTTCTAATAATTGTGAATTTCTTAAAGAGTTAGAAGTTATAAGAAAATCTTATGATACTCTGACATTAGAACATAGCAAAACCAATCAAACCTTAGTCAACTATAAGTGTGGTATGGCCAAACTAGAAAAACAAATCATTCACTATAGAGAAAATGAACTTACCTTTTCTGATGCTAAAGCTGCTCTTAATAGACAAATATTTTTGAAAGATTCAGAAATAGAAATGTTAAGAAATGAGTGTACTAAAGTGACATTGGCTAGAGATAATATTCAACTGACTGTTACTAAATTGGAAATTGCTTCTGAGTGTACTAGGAGCATAGTAGAGAATCAGATGAATAAAAGAATAAAATCAGGGATAGGATACAATGAATGTCCACCTCCTTATAGAGGAATTCCTTGTCCCCCAGGATCAGATCTAGCTGAGTCAGGTCTACATGAAATCATTAACAAACCATTGGCTAAACCTATAGAGAAGAGTGAACCTTCTGAGAGTGCTAAGATTGCCTCACTCTCCAAGGTGCTCACTGATAAGAGACCAGATGTCCTAATTATTGAAGATTGGGTATCTGATGATGATGAAGATGAGACTGTTCCTATCAAAGGAAACAAAGAAGGACCAAAAAGTCCTAAGAGAGTAGAAATTAAGGCTAAGCCTAAAGCTGTTTTAAAAGCAGTTGAAAGATGTGAAAAATGTAATAACAAACCTAGGGGAAGCCAAAGAAATTGGAACAACCTTAAGTCACAACAACTAGGTGATGACTTTGTCATGTACAATAAGGCTTGTTATTATTGTGGTAGCTTTAATCATCTTCATGCTTATTGTAACAAATGGGTGTCTGGGAGTAAAACAAAGTCTAAAACAAATGTTACTCACCCCAGAAAAAGTTTTGTCAAGTCTAACACCTCAAAAGTTAAAGATTCTGTGAGACAAAATAAGCCTGTTATTACAAAACCAACTGATAAGGGTACAAGAAACACTTTCAAATATGTACCAAAAGTTGAGAATAGTCCTATTCAAAAGAAATCTGTGGTCAAAACACAAATTTGGAAACCAAAAACCAAAGGTCCTGCTAGACCAAAAGGTCCTGCTAGATCAAATGGTACTGCCAAAATTGGTATTGCCAAAATTGGTATTGATAGACCAAAGACCACAAAATGGATTAATAGGAAAGTGCTGTTAAGTCCTCAGCATGTTGGATATGGAAACCAATCCAATCAAAAGGTGCATCAACAATCCTGAAAAGGTTTGATTTTATTGATGCAAGAGGCAAACCCAAGTCTGTCATGGCTTGGGTACCCCAAGGAAACTAATATTTTTATTCATGTGCAGGAACATTCATCTGATATTGGAGATCAAGGATATGTTGATAGTGGATGTTCAAGGTACATGACAGGCAACATGTCATTCCTCTCAGACTTCAAAACATTTGATGGAGGATATGTTACCTTTGGGGGAGGAATAAAAGGAAAGATCACTGGTAAAGGTACTATCAAAACCAGTAAACTAGATTTTGAAAATGTGTATTTTGTGAAAGAACTTCAGTTTAATCTTCTTAGTGTCTCACAAATGTGTGACAAAAAGAACAATGTTCTATTTACTGACAATGAATGTATGGTTCTTTCTTCTGATTTTAAGATGCCTGATGAGAGTCAGATCCTTCTTAAAATACCAAAAAGGAACAATATGTACAGTGTTAAATTAAAGAACATTGATCCTAAGGAGAGTCTAACTTGTTTTGTAGCAAAAGCCTCATTGGATGAATCTATGCTTTGGCATAGAAGGCTTGGTCATGTAAACTTTAAAACAATCAACACAATTGCAAAATATGATTTAGTAAGAGGTTTACCCATAAAGATTTTCCAAAATGACCAAACCTGTGTTGATTGTCTTAAAGGCAAACAACATAGAGCTTCTTGTAAGCCCAAGACCCAAAACTCTATTTCTCAGGCTTTACATATGCTTCATATGGATCTCTTTGGTCCTACTAATGTGTGCAGCTTGAATGGTAAAAGATATTGTCTAGTTGTTACTGATGATTATAGCAGATTTTCATGGGTTTTCTTTTTAAGATCTAAACATGAAACTAGTGAGATTCTTAAATCATATATCACTGAGGTAGAAAACCAATCTGATAAGAAAGTCAAAATCATCAGATGTGACAATGGGACAGAGTTCAAGAATAGAGTTATGGATGACTTTTGCAAGGAAAAAGGGATAAAAAGGGAATTTAGTGTAGCTAGAACCCCACAGCAAAATGGAGTAGCAGAAAGAAAGAATAGAACACTTATAGAGACTGCTAGAACTATGTTAGTAGACTCTAAGTTGCCTATTTCATTTTGGGCTGAAGCAGTTGGTACTGCTTGTTATGTACAAAACAGGGTTCTTGTGACAAAGCCACATAGAAAGACACCTTATGAACTTTTCTTTGGTAGAACACCATCTTTAAGTTTTATGAGACCTTTTGGTTGTCATGTCACTATTCTAAATACCAAAGATCATTTAGGCAAGTTTGATGGAAAAGCAGATGTAGGCTATTTGATAGGGTATTCCTTGCAGAGTAAAGCCTATAGAGTGTTTAACACTTGCACTAGGCTAGTGGAAGAGAATCTTCACATAGAGTTTCAAGAGAAACTAACAAATGTGAAAGGAATTGGACCAGATTGGATGTTTGATATTGATAGGCTTTCAGAATCTATGAATTATGTGCCTGTTTCAGGTACAAATACTAATGATAATGCAGGTTTTGAAGAAAATGTTGAAACACCTAAAGATCAAGATTACATCTGGATGCCAATTTGGAAAAATTTGGATCTATCTTCAAGTCAAGAAGGACCTTCAAACACAACAAATGAAGGCAATGAAGATGATCAAGGAACTCAGAATCAAGAGAATCAAGAAAATGGTGCTAATGACAATGGTACTGCTAGTTCACCAGATGGTCCTGCTAGTTCAAGTATTGATACTGCTGAGCCATTGAATGTTCAAATAGATGATTCTTTACCAGAAGAAGGGGGATTAGCAATCTTCCATCTACCTATGAAGTTCCTAAAACACCCAACACTAGAATTCTCAAAGATCACTCAACTGATGATGTGATTGGTAGCATAAATTCTAGTGTTAGAACAAGATCTCAAGTTGGTTTATCTCAAGTCTTATCTTCAGATGAAGAAGGGTTTATCTCCTCTATTTATGAAGAAAAGAATCATGATATTTCCAATATATGCCTGTTTTCATGTTTTCTATCTCAGGCTGAACCCAAAAACATAAACAAAGCTTTAGATGATGCAAGTTGGGTGGAAGCAATGCAAGAAGAGCTTCTCCAATTCAAGATTCAGAAGGTTTGGATATTGGTTGATTTGCCCAAAGGTCATAGGGCAATTGGAACCAAATGGATTTTCAGAAACAAGAAAGATGAAAGGGGTATAGTGATCAGAAATAAAGCAAGATTGGTAGCTCAAGGATATACTCAAGAAGAAGGGGTAGATTATGAAGAAGTGTTTGCTCCAGTTGCAAGACTTGAAGCAATTAGGCTTTTCTTGGCCTATGCTTCATTCATAGGCTTCACTGTCTATCAAATGGATGTTAAGAGTGCATTTTTATATGGTGAAATTGAAGAACCAGTATATGTATCTCAACCTCCAGGCTTCATTGATGCAGAGTATCCAGACAAAGTTTAAAAAGTTACCAAGGCTCTTTATGGACTACACCAAGCTCCTAGGGCATGGTATGAAACATTGGCTTGTTTTCTACTAGAAAGTGGATTCCAAAGAGGCAGGATTGATCCAACTTTGTTCATCAAAAGAACAAAGAAAGACATCTTGCTAGTGCAGATTTATGTTGATGACATTATCTTTGGATCAACAAATCAAGACTTGTGTGTAGAATTTGAAAAACTTATGCATAATAAGTTTGAAATGAGTTCCATGGGGGAACTAAATTTCTTTTTGGGTCTCCAAGTGAAACAATCCAAAGAAGGCATATTTATCAGCCAAGATAAGTATGTAGCAGAGATCCTAAGGAAATTTAATTTTGCTGATTCTAAGGTTGCAAGTACACCAATGGATCCAGACAAAGGGCTACTCAAGGATGCTGATGGAGAAGATATGGATTTGCACAATTATAGGTCAATGATTGGGTCTTTGATGTACCTTACATCATCAAGACCAGATATCATGTTCTCAGTATGTGTATGTGCAAGGTTTCAAATACATCCCAAAATCTCTCATCTCACAGCAGTCAAAAGAATCTTTAGATATCTCAAGGGTCAACCTAGGTTGGGTCTTTGGTATCCAAGGGAATCATCTTTTGAATTGATGGCTTATTCGGATAGTGACTATGCTGGTGCAACTCTAGACAGAAAATCCACAACTGGTGGATGTCAATTTCTTGGTTGCAGACTCATTTCTTGGCAATGCAAGAAACAAACAATGGTGGCTAACTCTACAACTGAAGCAGAATATGTTGCTGCTGCAAGTTGTTGTGGGCAAGTTCTTTGGATCCAAAATCAAATGCTTGACTATGGGTACAATTTTCTTAACACCATTATTTATATTGACAATAGCAGTACTATATGTATCATCAAAAACCCAGTTCAACACTCAAAAACAAAACACATTGAAATAAGACACCATTTCATAAGGGATTGCAATGAGAAAAGGTTAATTCAAGTTGTTAAAATTGATTCTGAAAAGAATTATGCAGACCTTCTCACCAAAGCTTTTGATTTAGGTAGATTCAAATATCTTGTAGGAGGTATTGGAATGATAAATCTTTGAATAATATGTGTTTTTGTATATAAAATTCAACTGGTATTGTATTTTAAACATGGTACTGCTAGTTAGTCAAAAGGTACTGTCTATTCATAATTGGTCCTGCTAATATATAATTTGCTATGTTTTGTTCATATTGATGCTTAAAATGTTTAAAATGCTATAGATCAAGTGCTTTGCACTTTGTTCTTTTGGTTTGCAACTAACACATTTCAGGTTGATAACAAAACAAGAGTGCTTCCAAACAAAAAGGGACAACAAAAGTTATATTAATTTCAGGGGAGATAACAATCTCAGGGGAGGATATGATAGCCCAGAATGAAAGAGAAACCACTTTATGAAACAAAAAGACAAGAGCATACAAGATGATGCAGAGTTGAAAAAGAGAAAGTTAGATCACATATCTAGAAGGGATGAAGCATTTCTCAAGGAGAAAGTTCTATCTAGATCAAACTAAGAAAAGTTTCAACTCAAAGGCATGCTATTAGATGATTTCACTTGTTAAACCAATCATCCAAGATACACAGCATCATTGCCTTTTCAAATTTCCTCCATCCAAGGAAATTGCACCATCTTTAGGCCAATAAGGCTTTTGGTATTCAGCTCACCAAGTTTTTACAAACTTAAGAGTTGGCTAGTCCATAAGCAAACGGCTTTTGGTAAAGACAAATCAAATCCGTTGATGGTTGATAGTTTACCAAAAACTATATGGTTGTTAACTAACCATACTTAATTGTAAATAGTTAGCTAGTCCTTAAGCAAACGGCTTTTGGTAAAGACAACTCAAATCTGTTGATAGCTGGTAGTTTGCTAAAAACTATAAGGGATTTTTATAAAACTTTCAAAGGTACTGGTAGTTCAAAAATTGGTACTGCTAGAGTAAAATGGTACTGCTAGATAGCCGTTGAGCCTGTCAGAAAAAGTTTTAGCCGTTGGGCCTGGTAGTTAAAATTTGCCATTGGGGTAGTTATGTAAATTACTGATGATTATATTATATTATATTTCTCATATAAAAGATCTTTTTAACCGCCTTTACATTTACTTTTAATAATCTTTTTTATTGTCGGTTAAAAGTAATTCTCACATATCTTCTTTCATCAGTCCTTATCATAATTCACACACACCTTTCATCTTCTACCAGTACTACCAACAAATCCCACCAACATATTCAAAATTTTCATTATGTATTCCACAGTTGTTCTAAACTTTGTCCAACGTCACAATCAATTAGCATTTTTGGAGAAGTCAGAGGATAATGCCTCATTTCATCAAGTAGTTGACTTTTTAAATAACTCCTATATCAGGTTTGCTTTACTAGTCAATCCCACTATTTATGAATCTCAAATTTTACAATTTTGGCAAACTGCTAAAATTAAAACTTCTGAAAATGGGGAACAAAGAATTAAGGCCAAAGTGGATGGCAAACTTTTGACTCTTACTGAGTCATCCATAAGAAGACATCTTCATTTGGATGATTCTGATGGTATTAGTCAGTTGCCAGATACTGAGATTTTTGAAAATTTAGAAAGAATGGGGTATCATGCTGAGTCTAACAAACTCACTTTTCTGAAAAAGCATCTTACTCCACAATGGAGATTTTTGATTCACACAATCCTTCATTGTTTAAGCCAGAAGAAAACCTCTTGGGAGCAATTTAGTGGAAACATGGCTTCTGCTCTCATCTGCTTGGCTATAAACAGAAAATACAATTTTTCCAAACATATTTTTGAAGGATTGATTAAAAATGTGAAAAGTGAAACAAAGTTTTTGATGTACCCAAGATTTATTGGATGCATCATTGCAAAATTAAAACATTTGTTACTTCCCACAGACTCAATTTATGAAACACCAAAACTTTCTCACAAAGTATTTTCAAACATGAGAATTGGTTTTAGAGGGGAAGATATACCACTATTTGATGAAATGTTACCACAACATCAAGAAGAACCAACACCATCAGCTGAATCACCATCATCTAGTTCTTCAACTGGTTACATCTCACCAACACATCAAACATCACCAATACCATCTCCAGTACCATCAGCAACACCACCAACATCATCACATCATGTATCACAACCCCAATCACCTCAGACAATGCAAGAACTAAAAGAGAAGGTGAAGTTCTTAGAAGATGCTCTTAAAAGACAAAGCACAAAATTTTCTGAGATCAACATCAAATTAGTCAAGAGGGTAAAGAAGTTGGAGGGTGAAGTGAAGAAGCTAAAGGGTAAAAGATCTGCAAAGGTTGTTTTATCTGGTTCTTCAAAATCAGATGCTGATAGGTTAGGTCACTCTTCCAAAAAGGGGAGGATGGATAATTCTGAAGATGAAGAGGAGGCTCAATTTGAATTCCATGAAGGAACTCAAGTTTATGATGAAGAGCCTACTGGTGCAGGGCAAGAGCCTGCTAGGGCCAGAACAAGAGCCTGCTAGGATAGAAGGCTATTGGCTATGGGGTACAAAGGGTCTGCTGAGAAAGTGTACAAGAGAAAGAGGGGTTTAGAGCCTCAAGGAAATTTGTTTGTTCAAGGGAGGATTTTTGCTGCTGATGAGCAATCTTCTGCTCCATCACAAGAACCAACTCCAAAGGATAAGGGCAAAAGCATTATGATTGAAGATGAGCCTAAGTCCAAGAAGTTGAAAAGAACACAGCAAATTCAGATGGCTTTAGGTGAAGAAGAGGCCAAAAGGGTTCATGAAGAAGAACTAAAAGCTCTTGAAGCTTCAAGAATGCTTGCAGTAATGAAAGAGCAGAAAGATGCTGAAGATGCTGCTCAGACTCTTCTTGATACTCAAATTGCTCAAGAAACCTTTGATGCACAAATGCAATGGATTATTGCTAATGATCCGATTGTGAAAGGCCAAGCTTCAATGATAGTAAATGACAAGAATCTCAATTCTGATGAGAAGACAGCAGCACTTGAATCTTTTATCAACAAGAAGTATAAAGAAGCAGCTCTGGCTGACATTTTTGAAAAGATGAAAGAAAGTGAGAAAAGAGGTTTTAAGGTGGGCAAATCATGGAAAGATCAAGTGACTTTCATGAAGAGATTTCTAAAAGGTCAAGCAAATTGGACTGATTATCAACTGAAGAAGAAATCTAATGATGAAATCTACTACTTGTATCTTCAAGCCTACAAAAGTCTTTACTACAAAGTTCCATCTGATGCAAAGCCCTCAATGAAGAAGAAGGATGCTCAGAAGAAAGAAGTAGCAAAATTGGATTCTCAGCAAGTAAGTAAGATGTTAATTACTTTGCCAACTATCATTCATGCTGATCCAATTAGCTGTAGACGCCCTATTATTGACTGGGAAGTAAACATGATAGATTAGGAAAATCAAGGAAAATAATAAGGGTTGGGGGTCAATCTGCTAGCTTTAAGAATTTTGAAAATCTAGTTAGAGCATCTGACAGAGCAGACTTGGAAGAATTGTGGAATCTAGTACAGATTAGGCTAGACACAAATTCTAGTACTGATGCTAAGGAACAGGAATTATGGGTAGAATTCAATAGGATGTTTGATCCTGATCCCAAAGATGTTCATTGGAAATTTCCCTATTATGATCCTTCAACAACATGGGAATTTCTAAGCCTTAGCAGTATTCATCATCTTTACACATCAAGTGGGATGGAACTCTTCATGTTGGCTGAGAAAGAGTATCCACTTAGTTATGAAGTGCTTAAAACTATGATCTCCAAGAGATTAAGATGTGACAAAGATGATGAGAAATCAGAAATTGTTCAAATTTTGCTGAGGAGCATATTTGAGCAATGTGAAAGAAAAAGGAAGAACAGTGAGTGAAGGTTTTTGGAAGAGTTCCCTCAAATCCTCAAGGTATGTATTTTATTCATCAGAAATTTGTGTATTTTAATGGAAATAACAAGTTTAGGGGAGGATTGTTGGGAATAAAATGTTCAAGTCAAAGAGCCTGCTAAAGATGTCAAAGAGCCTGCTAGTTGATTTTGAAGAGTATGAAAATGTTCTACCAGTACCTTCTGGGTAGAAGGTACTGCTAGTTGATGAAGAGCCTGCCAAGCTTATGTCAAGTCGATTAGATATTTTGTAATAGATATTTAGTTGAATTATTAGTCTTTGTACATTGTTATACGTTATGTAGAAGTAGTTTAGTCTTCTGTGGTGTACAGAAGAATATTGCAGAGTTGTACATTGGTAGTTGTATTTAATTGTAGGCGCTAAAATAGTCAAAGTATAGTATTATATTCATCCACTTGAACAACTTGTAATAAGGTGTCCTTATCTTATAAAAGGATACCTTAGTCACACTTCATGCATGCATCTCTCTTCAACTATTAGCAAAAACCGAACCAACTCTAAAGTAACTTAGTTACTAAATTCACAAATCCTTTTACAATCTAAGATTCAAGATTACTTTGTAATCCCGGTGATATTTAGATCATCCGTATTATTTCATCAATAATATTGAATCGTTTTGTGTTAACCAAAGTTGTGTTCCTTGTTCATTACATTCTCACGTTTACATAACTCACCACCTTGTGTTCTTTTAAGTGTGTTGTAGTAGATTTCGCATGCTAAACACAATCATACATAAATATCTTAACAAAACAAAACCTTTCCACAACGGCTCAACAAAAATTTTGCAACAGTTGGTACGGTTAGTACAACGTTAGGATGGCTCAACTAGCCGTTGTAAAAATCTGTCAGTAATTAATTTTCTAGCCGTTGGGGTAAAACCGTTATTCTTAAGATACTTATAGGGATTTTTATAGACGATAATTATCTTTTTACCATAAATTCATTTATTCTCTTTCTAAAGATAATTTATCTCATACGCATATTTCGCAAAACCCTAAACAGTACCTATAAACCCCAAGCGACTACATAAAACCTCAATTCCAATTTACAAGATCGTTGTATTGCTAAAATCTTTCATTTTTCATCATTAAGAATGGCTGGATTGGAATTTGTTAAGCGTCACAACCAGGTTGCGTTTTTAGAGAAAACAGAGCAAGGAGATGGGCCAAAGTTTTATGAGATTGTGGACTTTCTCAACCACTCTCACATAAGGTATGCTCTAACTGTTTCTCCTACTCTTTATGTCTCGCACATCACACAGTTCTGGCAGAATTCATCTGTCTTGACAAGTGATGACGGAGACATAGAAATTCATACTGAAGTAGATGGTATTAAGTTTGTTGTTACCGAGTCTATACTTAGGAGACATCTTAAATTAAATGACTCAGATGGTATCCACACTATGCTAAATACTGAAATTTGGGAAGAACTTACAAAAATGGGGTATGATACATCTGAAAACAAATTAACTTTTCAAAAAGGATGTTTCTCACCTCAATGGAGATATTTGATACATACTCTTTTATGTTGTTTAAGTCCTAAAAAGACTGCTTGGGAGCAGTTCAGTAGCAATATTGCTATTGCTCTCATTTGCTTGTCTACAAACAGAGTTTTTAACTTTTCAAAATATATTTTTGAGGGTATGGCATCAAATGTTAACAGTAAAACAAATTTTCTAATGTATCCAAGATTTATTCAAACTCTTTTGAATAAAAAGAAATATTTGCTTACAACACCAACAGAAACTTTTGCTACGCCTAGCCTTCAATCAAAGGTTTTTCAAAATATGGCTATGGCTAGTAGGCTTTTTCAAGGGGAACCAGTTCCATTGTTTCCTCAAATGCTTCAAACTGAGTTGGGTGAAGGTTCAGCAGTTCCAACTGATCCCCATCACACATCCACTCAAGAACTTGAAACAACCCAACCACCAACCATCACTTATAGGAGAAGGTCTAAACCTAGTCTAACTAGGGTTGTGACTAGATCCTTGCCCAAAGATTCATCTCTCCTAGCAGATAACACAGCTAGAAGTGATGAGGGTAGCTTTTCACAAACTGAATTGATGGAAATATGTACCAAGTTAGTTGACAGAGTAAAGACCTTGGAGGAGGAGCTTAAGAAGAGCAATGAGGAGCTGAAATCTCATAGAGAAATGTTTTCCAAAGTCTACAGCAAGCTAACTAAAAGGGTGAAGAAGCTTGAAGATCAGTTAAAGAAGAAAAGGGAAAAAGTGATATTGGATGATGATTCTTCTGATGATGATGATTCAGATGGTTCAGAAGGGGATGATGAAAATTCTTCCAAACAGGGGAGGAAATTTGGTAAAGATAAGGATAGATCAGGTTCTCAGGGGAGGCATGATAAAGGTTCAGAACAAGATGAAGGTTTTGGTAATGTTGTAGATATTGGTTCAAGTTCTGGTTATGTTCAAGAAGAAACAGCTGAGACACATCAAGCAGTTCCAAATGTTGAAGCAGTTCAGACTGCTGAGACAGAGCATGAAACAGTTCAAACTGCTAAGACAGAGCATCAAGCAGTTCCAACTGGTGAAACTTCTGCTGAGCCAGTTTATGAAAGTAGAAGAGCAGATAAAGGGAAGAAGCCAACGACATCTGAAGAAGTTGCTGCTGCTCAAGAACTTGAAAGGCTTAAGAGATTGAAACTAAAAACTCAAGATCAGATAGATCATGATGCAGAAGTTGCAAGGCAAATGATAGAAGAAGATTTGGCTAATGAAGAAGCTAAACAAGCTCAGATTGCTCAAGATGAGGAATTTGCAAGAAAAATGGCTGCTAATGATGTACGAAACATAGCTGAATTCATGGAAAGAACAAGATCTAAAGAAGTAAATCAAGAGGAGTTCAATGAACAGCTACAATATTTGTTGGATTCTGATGTGATTGTAAGAGCTCAAGCTTCAATGGTTCTCAAAGACAAACAGTTGAATGAAGAAGAAAAGACAGAGGAGCTTAAAGAGTTCATACTAAAAAAGAATGGAGTTGCAACATGGGAAGATCTGATTCAAAGGATAAGAGAAAGGCAGAAGTCAGGATACAAGATAAAGTTGCCAACAAAGAAGGAACAAGTTGAGTCTATGAAGCATTATTTGAAGAACTCAGCAAATTACACTATGAATGACTTCAAGGGAAAATCTTATGCCATAATTGAAAGGGAATTCTATGAAACTTATGCTATTCTGAACACTCCAAGAAGAGGTTTCAAAACAGGTAAGAAGAGAGAATCAGAAACTATGGAATCAGATGTTGCAAAGAAACAAAAGTCTGAAGAAGAAGGGTTAACAAATGAAAAGATCAGAAGTATGATGATGATTGTTCCAGAATCTTCTTATATCAAACCTTTACAAGTAAAACATCCAATCATTGACTGGGAAGTGTTCACTGATGGAAGAATGAAAGGATGGAAGATAATCAGACTTGGAGATATTTCTGAAAGGTACGAGTTGTTTGAAGATTTACTCAAAGGTTTTGACAGAGAAGATCTTAATCAACTATGGAGCTTAGTGAAAGAGAGATTCAGAGATAAAGATCCTATTGAAGATAAAGATAAAGAACTATGGGTTCAATTGAAGAGAATTTATGAACCAGATGGTGGAGAGTCAATATGGAGATTTCAAGCACAAGTCATGGACATCACTTGGAAGTTATTTGGAACGTGTGGAGTACACAGAGTGTCTACCAAGGATGGAATAGAGATCTATATGCTGGTTGAAAAAGATTATCCACTCAGACCAGGTGTTTTGACAATGATGGCATGTGTTAGGCTAGAAGCTAATGAAGAATCTGAGATGGCTGATATGTTGGTGACAAAGATATTCAACCTTGCACAAGAAGTGAAAGCTAGATCTAAGAGATTTGCTTGATAGGTGTTTGAAAGAATTTTCAGCATTAAGAAGAAGAAGCTTAATTTGAAGAAACTTAGTGATTTTGTTAGAAATCATAAGTTTAGGGGAGGATTGTTAGGAAATTAAGCTATGGTAGTTAGAACTGTTGAAGATAGCAGTTAAGACTGTTGAAGATGGAAGTTAGTATTGCTGAAGAGTTTTGAAGACATAAGCAGTTAGGACTGCTGAGTAAAGAAGTTAGAACGGTTTATATTTATGATTTATGTAATAGATAATTATGGAAAAGATATTTTGTATATCTTATACGTTTTAGTTGATAGTTATCTTGTAAAGGAATCCTTAGTTTATAAAAGGATTGCCTAGGTTAAAGTTTAGATACACAACACAACACAACACAATACAGAGAGATAGACGTAATATAGAGATTCAAAGTTGTAAACCCTAGTGATAGGAGATCACTCGTATTATTGTTCTAATAATATTGAATCGTTGAAGTTGAAGTTCATCATTCTGTGTTCATTCTTGGGCCATGCTCCACCCAGTAGAATAATGAACAGTGCTCTGATTTTTCACAACTTGTCGCATATAGGCTCTCTGCTGTACCTGTGTAGGAGGTTTATGCCTTTTCTCCTTTGCTAACCTTTCAGCAATAGCTTTCTTTATCTGTCGCATTAAGGCAACCATTCTTGAAGCAAAATCATCATCTGTCACATCAACCCCCAAGAGTTCCTTGGAAAGGTTAGGATTAGCAGCTACTTGAGACTGTATGTGCATCCAATCAGCTTCAGAATAGTTGAAAGAAGCAGCATCCAACTCTTGTTGTCGTTGAGGAGGTAAAGAGGTTGTAAATGGTGCATTTTTCCTTTCAAGGTCTGCAACAAACTTTGCTTGAAGCTTCTTTGCCATTTCTGCTCCCATCCTATTATCTTCAAGATTCTTGAACAATCTTTCTTGCTCAACCCTTTCTTGATCAGATACAAGACCCTCAAGATCATCCACCATTGGTGCTTTACCTTTGTCAAGATGAGATGGATCAGAAGGAACACCAGGAGTAACATCAACACCACCAGAAGGGATAGAACTAGTAGTAACAGATTCACTAGCAGAGGGAACAACTTGAGCAGTAGGAACTTCATGGGTAGTTGTAGTAGCATCATACATGCTACCAGCAGGAACATCTTTGACAACTGCAGGAAAAGCTCCACTAGCAGCTGCAACACCAGAACCACCAGTGGCAACATATGATTGATACTTTTCAAAGGCTAACAGTCCTAAAGATTGCTTATTCCTTCTTCTCCTGAAAGCTTGGGACTGATCAGTTGGAAGAGGCTCAGAAATAGTATCTTCCTGGGTGTTGTCACTAGCCATGGAGGCGGTAGCCAATACATGGAGTGCATCCAAATCCACATCAGCCTAATCATCCTCTGAATCAGAGAGCACAACCTTTCTTTTCTTTGGCTTAAGTTGAGCTTCCAAATGATTGACTTTGCGAATCAGCTGAAGTATAGCTCCACCAAGAGTCGCTTTTGTGTCTTTCAGCTCTGTTTCCAATGTATCCACCCTTTGCATATACCTGTGAAGTAAACTCGACATGGAAGTGTGAGCAGCAGTATCCTCAGCTCCACCAGCAGGATTACCTGTGGTGTTGGGTGGAGAGACATAAAAGTCTCCACCAATGTTGGTATCAAAATCAAAAGGCTGCCTAGTAGGACTAGGAGTAAAGAGCCTTGTAAAAGAGGGTGTCTCAAGATTGGGCTCAACTGTAGTATTGATTGGGTCAACAGGAGAATGGACTTGCTCAGCCTGAGCACCAGCAGCATTGGTTGGCTCTACTGGAGCAACAAATTGCTCAGCAGGAGCATGAGGCCTAGGGGATGGTGATGGATTAGCATCAGCAGCAACTGATGCACTTGCACCAGCAGCATCAGATGGATTGGCACCAGCAGGAAATGGTGCACTAGGACCAGCAGCATCAGTTGTAGGTGGCATATTACCACCAGCAGCTTCAGCTGCACCAGCAGAATCAGCATCACCAGGCAACATAGCAGGCTTGAGAGGCTTATGTTCCCCTGCAAAATTAGTCTTCATGGTAGCAAAAAGTTTGCCAGTAAGCCTCACCATGATTATAGGTGAATGGTCATTGGTCTCAAGTCCTAAGATTATTTGTAAGAACCTAGGGTACATTAGGAATTTATGTTTGGTATCTCCTATGTTCTTAAGCATCTCCTCAAAAATGTACCTAGAAAAGTTATAAACTCTTCCATCAGAGAGGCAGATGAGACCAGAGGCAAGAGAGCTGGAAAATTGATCCCAACCTCCTGACTTGGGACTGATGCACTGAAGAAGGGTGTGAATAAGGAATCTCCATTTAGGACAAAATTTCTTTTTCCAAAATGTAAAAGTGCCATCAGTAGGATAGTCAATAGAAGCCATACCCTCTAGAATGTCTTTCTCAGTAAGACCAAACACCCCACCTTCATCATCTAATTGAAGCTGAGTCCTTACCGAGGACTCTGTGACAACATATTCCCTTCCATCTATAATGGCCACAATCTCTTTGGGTGAACCCACAAGAGACCGAATAGAAGCCGTGGCCCAGAATTGCCTGACTAAAGAGTCATAAACAATGGGAGGGCAATGAGTCAAAGCGTACCTCAATTTAGAACGGTGCAAGAAATCAACCATAGGATGAAACAGCTCACTTCCTTTTGTTTTCCCCAAGAATGCAACTTTATTATGATCGCCTTTGAATTGAAGTGCCGCCATAGTGAGTAACCAGGGAACGAGTTGTGAAAATGAGGAGGGATGAAATGGGTTCAAGAGGAAAATGGTATTTTGGGTGTGGGATGTATAATTTAGGTCATTTATACGGTTACCCAACGTATCAATTTAAATGGCAAGAATCTCGCGAAAGAATCTTTGACCAATTTAAATGACATCAATACCAGCAGCAACCACGAGTCAACCAGCAGGAACCAACGGTCAACCAGCAGGAACAAAGTGCTTTTGACCAAGATTCACTATTATGTAGCGGATTTGGTCAATTCCTCAAAAATCACCATAATTAAACCCATTCCTGCAACGAATTAATTCCACATACCAACCCAACATTCAATTGCCTGAAACCTCCATTAAGTCTATAAAAGGCCTCGAACAAACAACACATCTCATACTTCAAACCCAAAGACAACTAGCCAACCAAGATGAGTTCCTCCAAACTAACCGTTGTAGAGATTTCGTCTGATTCGTCCTCTGATGCAGCAAGTGAAGGATGGGAAAGTTACTTTCCATCAAACTACTCTGGTCAGACCAGCAGGAACCCAATAGCAAAGGCAAAGGCTGAAAAGGTATCGTCTGATGAACTTCCAACTCCTCCACCATATGTGGATGATTCATCTTCCTCTGATGATGATGATGATCTCGTAGTACTATCAAATGTACTAACAAGGGAGATTGAAAAGGCTGTGTCATCAATGAGTATGATCCCTTTGCCTCATCCAAAGCCAGGGAAACAAGTGTTGGGGCTTCCTAGTCCAAAGGTGTGGAATGCCATCAGTGGTAGAGGAATCCACAAGACCATGCCGGACTGCAAGGATAAAGGGAAAAGGAAGCTGGAGTAGAGGTGTAGGTGTTAGGTTTGTGTGTTGTTGTTTGTGAATACTGGATTGTAATAGAACCCTGCTTTTATAATGAATAAACTTTGATGTTTCTTGTTTTATTTGTGCTTGAATTTAACTTCTGCAAAATGGTTAGTAGACACAAGATACAAAGAATACACAATGATACAAAATATACATAATTATACAAAATATACAACATTAAGCCTCCCCCTAGGCTTATGCCTCCCCTCAATCACAGCAATCAGGGATTGATCATCCCAATATGAACCACCAAATAGTTAAATCTAGGTCCATCAAAAGCTTTTGTTAACAAATCAGCCACATTTTCATCTGTGTAAATTTTAAGCACTTGAATTAGATGTTTTTCATTAGCATCTCTTATAAAATGGTGCCTAATCTCAATTTGCTTTGTTCTTTGGTGAAAAACTGGGTTTTTAACAATGCAAATTGTGCTTTGTTTATCAATAAAGATTTTGGTGTTCATAAAATTGAACCCATAGTCTAACAACTGATTTTGTATCCAAAGTACCTGACCACAACAATTAGCAGCAGTAACATACTCTGCTTCAGTAGATGAGGTGGCCACAATAGTCTGCTTCTTACATTGCCAAGAGATCAATCTCCTTCCCAGAAACTGACAACCCCAAGTAGTAGACTTCCTATCAAAGTTAGCACCAGCATAATCACTGTCACTATAGGCTTCCAACACAAATGAAGAATCTCTAGGATACCAAAGGCCCAGCTTAGGTTGGCCTTTTAGATACTTGAAGATTTTCTTGACTGCATTCAGGTTGGAAGTCAGAGGTGCAACTTGATGTCTTGAACAAGCACTGACTGCAAACATTATATCAGGTCTCGAAGCTGTCAAATACATAAGTGAACCTATCATTGATCTGTAGAGGTGAACATTAACAGGATCATCAGGTTCATTGTTGGATTTTGGCTTTGGAGCTTCATATGGAGTTGTTGCAGTCCTCACACTTTCCAAATCAAACTTCTTAAGTATGTCTTGCACATACTTTTCTTGGCTGATAAAAATCCCATCAGGTTTTTGTTTGACCTGTAATCCCAAGAAGAAGGTAAGATCACCCATAGCACTCATCTCAAATTCACCCTTCATCAATTCTTTAAATTCCCTACACCAAGCCTCCTTTGTAGAACCAAAGATGATGTCATCCACATAGACCTGGACTAGGATAATATCTCTTGAGTTCTTCTTAATGAAAAGTGTCTTGTCAATGGTACCTCTTCTGTATCCATGCTTCAACAGAAAAGTAGACAATCTTGCATACCAAGCCCTTGGTGCTTGATGAAGTCCATAGAGTGCTTTCACCACCTTGTAGACCCATTTTGGATTCTGTGGGTCCTCAAATCCTTTGGGTTGAGTCACATAAACCTCTTCTTCAATCTCTCCATAGAGGAAAGCACTTTTTACATCCATTTGGTAGACCATAAATCCCATATATGAGGCAAAGGCTAAGAAAAGCCTAATGGCCTCTACTCTTGCCACTGGAGCAAATACCTCATCATAATCAATACCCTCCTCTTGCTTGTGACCCTGAGCTACTAATCTAGCTTTATTCCTCACCACAATACCTCTAGCATCTCTCTTGTTCTTTAGAATCCATTTTGTCCCAATCACATTCTTTCCTTCAGGTAAAGGCACAAGCTTCCATACATTTTGATTAAAAAATTGTTGCATTTCTTCTTGCATAGCCTCCACCCAAGCTGGATCTTCAAGAGCTTGTGATACATTGCTTGGTTCAACTTGTGAAATGAAACAAGTAAATAGACAATGGAGAAAGTCTGTGTGATTGTTCCTTTGTTGATTATGAACATAACTGACAAAGGCACTTTCACCAAACTTTGTTTGTTTCACCTTATTTCTTGTCTGAACAGCTGAGGTAGGATCACCAAGAATCAAGGATTGAGGATGAATGGTGTTAATCCTCTTCGTAGGAACAGGATTGACTTCTACTGTGGATGCTAGATTATTGACATCAGGACTAATGTCATCATCATATGAGGAGGAGGTAAAAATGCCAGTACTTGGATGATGATGAATATCTTCCAATTTAGAGCTTGAAGAGAGTGAGTTACCAAGATCAGATGGACTTGGATATCTTGTGAGAGGGTCAGGAAAGCCCAATGAATGATCAGAAGAAGTGGACAAAAGAGCAGCAGGAGTGGAGACATCAGCAGGAACATTAGAGCTATCAGCAGAATTGACAGCAGCAACAGGAACACTACCAGCAGGAACCGAAGAACTACCAGCAGAATCCATATTCCTGCGGGCTTCAACTGCGGCTTGTCTTAAGAGCTCCTCTGTTTCTTTTGTGAATTCAAAACCAAACTTTTCAGCTACTTCCTTGGCATCATGTTCCTGTCTTTGAAGCCTTGCAAGATCTTCAGCAAAACTTGAATCACCTTCATCCATGCCAGAAGTATCCTTAACTTCAGGACCTGTAAAGTGATTAGAAGGAAAAGAAGGAACAACAATGGTTTATTCATCACATTCAGAGTCCGAATCATCATCTTGGGAACTTGTATTGTTATAAGGAGACTCCTGAGAACCTGCAGATTTATTAGCTTTGAAACGAGTATATCCTAAAGTATCAGTTAGATAGTCCAGGTCAAAATACCACTCATGACCTGCACCCTGAATGTTAGGTTTATCCTCAAGATATCTCAGGTTTAGAGTCTCTTCTATCTTTTTGGCAGATAAGTTATAAACTCTATAAGCCTTGCTATGTGCAGAGTACCCAACTATAAATCCCTCATCAGCTTTCCTTTCAAATTTACCTAGGTGATCACAGGTGTTCAAAATAGTCACATGACATCCAAAAGGTTTAAAGTAACTAATGTTAGGAACCTTCCCAGACAAAAGTTCATAAGGTGTTTTGTTGTGAGGACTAGTAATCAATACCCTGTTCCAAACATAACAAGAAGTGCTAACTGCTTCAGTCCAAAACATGGTAGGCAACTTAGAGTCAGCCAGCATAGATCTAGCTGCTTCTATAAGGGTTCTATTCTTTCTTTCAGCAACCCCATTTTGTTGTGGGGTTCTTGCATTACTATAGTCCCTTTTAATCCTCTTTTTCCCACAGAGTTCAATTAAGTTAGAGTTTTTAAACTCTGTTCCATTGTCACACCTTATTGTCTTAACCTTTTTATTTAGCTGGTTTTCAATTAAGGCAAGAAAGTCCATAATCACATGGAAGGTTTCATCCTTAGTACCTAAGAAGAAAGTCCAACAAAATCTGCTAAAGTCATCTGTAATCACCAGGCAATAGTACTTATGGTCAATACTTCTGATGGAAGTAGGACCAAAAAGATCCATATGAAGTAACTGGAGAGGCTCAGTGATGATGCTCACTGCTGTGATGGCCTTGTAAGAAGCTTTGTGTTGCTTTCCTTTGTTGCAGGCAACACAATTATGTTCATTGGTGAAGGTCTTGAGAGGAAGCCCTTTTACCAATCCATTCTTTGCAGGCTTGTTGATGGTTTTGAAGTTCACATGTGCCATCCTCCTATGCCATTTGGTAGATTCATCCAGAGATGCTTTTGCCACCAAGCAAGCTAAATCACCTTCAGGCTGGACATCATTCAAGTTGAAGCTGTAAAGGTTGTGTCTTCTTGGAACTTTAAATACAACCTGACTCTCATCAGGTAACTTGAAGTCTTTGGACAACACAAGACAATCAGTCTCAGTGAAGAGAACACTGTTCTTCTTGTCACAAATTTGAGAGACAAAGAACAAATTAAAGTTCTGAAGTTCTTTCACATAATAGACATTTTCAAAGTCCAACTTGGAAGTCCTAATGGCTCCTTTCCCTGTTATCTTGCCATCCCCTCCTCCAAAAGTCACAATACCTCCATTAATGGATACAAAATCATGCAATCTTTCTTTGTTTCCAGTCATACTTCTAGAACACCCACTATCAACTATACCTAAGTCTTTACTTCTATGAGGATTTTCCTACAACAAATAGAAAATACAACAACATTAGTTACATAGAGAGACCCAAGCCATTACTGACTTGAGCCTGCCTAATGGATCATAAAGATTTAAACCATGTAGATTGATGAGATCCACCATTTTTCTTGGACCCCATTCTCAAATATTGGCCATTATGTCTCCAAGAACAACCTGCTGAGGACTTAACAGCAGTTTCCCATCTTTCCCCCCCCCCTTTTTGCATTGGGTCATAATAAACAGGCCTATAATCATTCTGAAAGTAAGAGCTTGTAGGTCTGAAGAAGGGTCTTGCAGCATTTCTTTTCCAACCAGCAGGAACAGGTTTACCAGCTGGAACAGGTTTTCCTGCTGGAAATGGCTTGCCAGCAGGAACTGGTCTACCAGCAGAAACTGGTTTACCAGCAGAAAAAGGAGCTCTGCCAGAGCTCATTTGTGCTGCTTGAGGAACAAACGGGGGTATATTATCAACATTATTCCACAAAGGTCTAGATTGCTGTTGTCCAGCACACACACCCATTCTATTCTCATAAAAATCACAATCTTTAATAAGATGAGAATAACTACCACAAACAAAGCATGATTTCCTTCTAAAAGATTTGTTCTTCACATGACTTCTCTTATTACACACAAACTTATCACTACCAAAACTAGAAATAGAAGTGTTTTTAACACAATGAAAAGAATTGTCTTCAAAAGAAGCTGTCTTTGAATTGGATTCATCATCAGCTACTCTTGATGAGAAGTCATCAGACTTGGGTGTGGCAGACTTGTCACTTGAATCACATGAGGTAAAGTCATTGGTCTTGGGTTCTGAGGACTTGTCACTGTTAGAACAAGAGACAAAGTCATTAGATTTACAATCAAATTCAGGCAAGTCATTAGACTTTTTGCCATAGGTCATATGTGATTCATCAAAGTCTGTGTCAAGGACTGTGTGGGTAGAAGTAGGCTTAAACACTCCTCTTATAGGTGGAGGAACAACATTCATTCCTCCTTCTCTAACATACTTAACAGGAATTTGGTAATTTACTTCCTTAGGGGTAGGGTCAAAACTTCTTGACTCATTAGGGTCATCTATTTTATGATACCCCAAACCTCTCTTAGACTTTCCAGACTGAGTGCTATCATTTAAATTAACTACGTGATTATATGAATCTTGCCATGAATTAAACCTGGCCACTTCACTATCTAACTTAGCCTGCAAGTCCTATTTCTCTAAATTCACCTTAGCATTTTCACTTTCAGAATATTTTAACAAATTAGTAGTGTTTTCCAAATCTCTTTCTAAAACTCTAATCTTTTCTTCATATGCTAACAGATTACTTTGGTACCAATCCTTTTGTTTTTCTAAAGTTTTAAGAGTACTTTTATATGCTTGAACTTGTACAAATAATTCTTTATATTGAGACTCGACATCATCAAACTCTTTCTTAAGTTCAGCATACTTATCATGACAACCAAAAGGACAAGTTTGTACCTGAGATGAGATACCCATCAAACCAAATTCCTCAGCCACATCTGCTTCATCTTCTGTCTCACATCCAACTAGCATTCCATAAACTTGAGCAGCACCACTTTCCTCATCATCTCCCTCATGTTGAGACCAATCCACCATGGAATCAACGGATAGCAAGGCTTTGGGCTCCTCTGAGTCTAATTCTTTGATCTTGAATGCAGAATATCTGGTCTTATCATCTGCCTTCTTTTCTTTGCATTCTCTTGCAAAGTGACCCAGTTGTAAGCAGTTGTAACATCTAGCCTTCTTTTTATCAAACCTTGCTCCATCCTTCCTATTAAATTGGATCTTCCTGCCAGCCTTCTTTTCAAATCTGTTCACCTTCACTGAAAGCATAGCCATCTGCCACTTGATATCCAATTCTTCCAAGTCAAACTTATCAATCTGGTCAAAGTCTTCATATGCAAGGTGCTGTTGTGGTTCACTCTCAGCAAAAAAGAATGAAGCACATCTTCAATCACATTCCCAGAATTTGAATGTGTTCTTGGCGTAGAGCTTGATGAAGATGATGTTGGGCTATCAGCATACGTAAGCTTCTTGTTAGTGCTGGTAGTACTAATAAATGCTGAGTGAGTTGGAGCAGAGGAATTGTAGCGTGAACCTCCCTTGATATCAATCTCAAGTGACCTGAGCTTATTGTACAGGTCATCAAAGCTTAAATAATCAAGACCACCCTTTGTTTTGAGAGTGATTGATACCTGTGACCAGGAGGAAGGCAATGCTCTCAAGAACTTGGTATTGCAATCTTCATTATCTGGCTTCGCCTGCAGTTGATTAAGTTGGCTCAAAATCTTCTGGAACCTATAATAGCCTTTATGCATTCCTTCTTCTTCAGAGATCTTGAATTCTTGGAACTCCTGCTTCAGCATGGACTTCCTCATCTTCTTAGATTCATCATTACCTCCAAATCTAGCTTTAATAGCCAACCAGATTTCCCTAGCATCATCAAGATGATGAAAATCAACCATATGGTCTTCTGGGAGAGACTGAAGCAATATAGTTCTTGCCTTGGTCTCCCTCTGAACTGCAATATGTTCATCAGCAGAAACAGGAGGAAGAATTATGATGTTGCCTTTAGAATCTCTTCCAGTTTTCTTCCTGCTGTTACCATTCTGAATGACATGCCATAGGTTGTAATCACTATTTGTGATCCAGTATTCCATCTTCATCGCCCATATCTCATACTCATCCTTCTTGAGGTAGGGAAATTTTGCATTGCTGTTTGAGACATTGGTTGTGAGAATTTGTTGTTGGACATTCTGTGTTTCACGTTTTTCATTGTTAACAACAGAATCATCTGTTTCGGATGAAGTCATTGTTTGAGGGTTTTAGAGATTTGTGTGAAAATGTTTCTTCTTTGACAGAGACTCTCACCAGTCTCTAATACCACTTGTTGGATCAGCCCTATATAGATCCTTGAGCCGTAGGGAATCGGTAGAATGCTTATGTAATCACAAACAAACTACAAGAGAATCTCTAACAATAAACTTATGTTTACGCGGAATATAAACACAAGAGTTAAAGAAGAAATAACTACTAAACAATTGATCCTCTATGGATCTATATTAACTATTAAAGATGTTTTTAAGGCCTACATTGTTCATATCCGTGAGTTTCTTTTATACACAAGAAACCCTAATTCGGTCCATAACAGAAAACGTGTAAAAGAGATATGCAATATCTATTCCTAATATATCTCATGCATATCCTAACTTCTTAACAAACTTCTAAATATACGGTTGACTATTTCTACTACCCGCAGAAACAAAAATACCAGCAGGAACTATATCCTACTAACAGCAGGAACCATACCAGCAAGAACTATGATGCGTGGTTTTGCAACCTTACAACAGGTTTTACCTCTCGAGGGATCTCAAGAGGCTTACAACCCCACCAGGCAGTGTACCTGACCGATGTAGTATAGTGTAGTGGTAAGTACGGGGGATTGATCGTTCTCCACAGGTAATAGTGTTCGTTAGGTATGAAAAACTACTCTAATAGGTCTAAAGGTTGAGGAAGATTCTTTTTATGTTTTTATATTTTTTTATGAAAGCAAGTAAAATCTCGGGTTTGAAAGAGTGGGCGGAATTAGTTGCTAGTCAACTAACCCAAATAACTACAAATGCAAATAAAATAAATAACTGAAAATAAAATGTTGGTGAAAACTTAAGTGTAGAGAAATGTGTTTACTTAGATTTCCTTACTCCCTAACTATCTTTTACCGGTTGATTAGTGTGTATTAGTCGCGTGGATGACGGGTGTATTCCTTAAATACCAATCGTGGGGTGGCGTACGTACTTCCCCAACTCTACAAGCTCCTACTTCACTCCTATGTCGAGCCGGCTAGGAAGCTCCTAACATGGGATCACTAGAATTCGCTTGTGCATTAAATACAACCATAAAAACCTTTAGTACGCATTTGGTTCATGTTTCTTAAGACGTTCAAGCAAGTTATCGAATAGGAAGTTAGCCAGTTTTCTTAAGCCTAACATAGATAAACAATCATCCAATACAACTAATAACACACTAATAACCAATAATCAATAGCTAAGTTTCATTAGATCTAAGCAAACACAAGATAAATCTAGCCTAACATGTTAAACAAAAGACAAGAACAAGATAAAATCAAACAACACATAGACATATTGAATGATTAATTGATAACTTATCTTTCAATGTAACATGGAAGATCTCAAGGCAAAAAGCCTTGAAAAAGATGCTAAAATCGTCTTAGGGTTTTCTCCCAAAAATTCCACACTAAGCTCTCTCTAATGACAAAGAATTAGAAAACTATATATAGACTTTTGGATCTGACGGCGTCACCTTATGGAGTGTGACGCCGTCACCTCGCCGCTTTTAGGGTTCCCGGATGACCTTCTTGACGCCGTCCCTCTTTAGCTCTCCAAAATTCGTTCTGGCTTATCAAGGCTTGACGCCGTCAGACCTTGAACGTGACGCCGTCCCTCTTTGAATTAAGCCGTGACGCCCTTGATCAGGTTAAAGCGTGACGCCGTCAGAATTTACATGCAATTTTCACTGGCTTATCATGAGTAAATTTCACATCCACCTTTTCTTGCCAAGCCATGACGCCGTCCAGAGTAAAATCTGACGCCGTCAAGGGTAACTTTTAGCCGATTTTTGAGACTTTGTCATTTTCTTCACTTTTATGCTCCAAAAACGTCCAAAATGCCTCCTTTTCCAGATTTCTCCTCAAAAGTACCTAAAATGACAAAAGGAACGATTTAGGGCAATATTTGATCAAATAAATACGATTTAGGGCTTAAATGACCCCTTAAAAGCGGTACACTTTTCGCTTCATCAAATACCCTTACACTTGAGATTTGCTTGTCCTCAAGCAAATGCGCTTTTATTCTAATCAAAATACAAGTTAGGGGTCATTTAATGCAAACATAAAAGTAATTACAACAAATAATCGTTCCACTTTAATCATAATAAGCACGGAGATTATAAACTAGCACCTCACAAGTAGTGTTTAGATACTCACATCTCTCAAGTGTCATCAAAATAAATCTCATAAATGAAAACGGATAATATCTCTCACTACCTGTCATAGCAAATAGATTACCATAGGCTTGGGAAAGGATCGAAAACCTCCTCCACTAGGCGTAAGCACCTAAGATGAACTATCAAAGAGGGCTTTTACATGGGTTATAACGTTAGGTGTAGGGAAAAGGAAAACACGGTTTTGTTGGATAAAGGATATTTTACTGGTGGCGAGTTAAAGATCTTGATCAATTACATGTACTATACAATGTTGCTAAGCCAAGACTCGACTCAATCTTAAGCTAGAAACAAAATAACAAAATAACAAAAACATAAAAATAAACATAAAATGAAACGGGATGGTAGTCCGTATGTTTTTTCTATTTTTCTTTTTCTCATTTTTTTGTATTTTTCTTGATTTTCCGATTTTTTTTTTATTTTTTTTTTTTTTTTTTCATACACTATTGCCCTACCATCCAAAATAATACATCATAGGGGCATTGCATCCCCCTTACACTTGAACTTTTACATAACTTTACAAATAACTATTCTAATGACTCGAATTAAGATAATTGAAACATTTGGAGTACTTTTTAAAATATTTAGCACATATGGGGGTAATAAATGATGATCTTCCCCATTACTCCATTACACTAGTACTTTACCCATGAGTCCCAATCGTCCCAAAACAATATGTACAAGGATATGACTCGACTTAGCAACCATGTAATCAACTAGATAATTAACTTGGGTTTAAACAAATATTGTAACAATAATGCACTAAAGATGAGTGCATACAAGGTAGGCTAAGGCGATTTGGGTGTACATTTAAGTGGGGTGTAACAAATTCTTCCTTTAAGTAAAATGCTTAAAGGTCGAAACGAAAAGATAGGCTCTGAGGGGTGTACTAGGGTATCGTGTACTAAAAATGAGTGCAACGCAAAGGGTGTGGGAGAATTACTTGACCAATGTAGCCAATGTAATTATAACAAAAACACAGGTGTAAAACAATGGGTTAATCCTAATGCCTCTTATCATGTAGTAAATCTAACTACACGAATGTAGTCTCACTTGTGGCCTTGGAATGGTCCTAACGCAAGTTCTAGAATCTAAGTGCTACCGGTACACACATCATAGCATAAATGCTTTTCCTACCAATTCTAGGGGCGAACCTCACATATTTGGGGGTGGAAATTTTTTTTAGTGGTACGGTTTTTTGTGCTAGTCATATAACTCCTATCCGTGAGACGCTCATTAAGATCAAAGTTTCACTCCTATATGTTGTAAAAAAATTTAAATTTGGCACTAAAATTACCTTAACAAGTATTTCTCTCAGTTTTATTACACATCTACTATCAAACAAACAAAAATCAAGCGTAATAGCATTCTCTAATCGTACTTTTACCCTCCCCTTACACTTAAGATGAACATTGTCCCCAATGTTCAAATAACAAGATGTAAAAGCATAAAGTAAAAGAATGAAATCAAATACTCCCCTGATTCGCTCGGTGGATAATGAAGTAACACGGTTAAATCTTCTTCCAAAGTAATGTTGAAGCTCCATGACTAATGCATCGCCAAAAGCTTGATTCAAAAACATTTCCTTGTCCGAAATAACCTGTTAAACCTGAGAAAACAAACACGAAAACCTGCATAACATCGGCGGGATAAAATCTATATATAAGGATATAATGCTTGTGGAATGATAACTTTGCAGATTCCTGGAGATTATAAGTTGGAGATTTTAATAAAAACTTTTTTAAAAACAAAACTTTCAAAAATTTCTGAAAATTAAATCTGACGCCGTCAGGTTATAAACCCTGACGCCGTCAGAAATGACCTGACAAAAATTTTCATTTTAAGTTTCCGGAAAATTTCTGGAAAAACCTTTACCTTACTTCCTGGAAATCCTGCAAAACATCATTATGACTCGATACAAGCATTTGACTCAAACAAATACTAATATGTATGTTAATTTATTATTATTACGATTCATGTTCATATGTGTTCTAATAAACCGATTTAGATTTCCCTTACACTTAACTTTTGCAAAATACCTTTATATGTAGTTAAGACGAAGTTAAAAACAAAATAAAGCATTTTCACAAATTAATTTTGAACATGAATCAATAATAATAAAATTAAACACACATACGGAAATAAATAAAAACAAGCAAACAAACAAATAAACACACAAAGCAAATAAAGCTTGGGTTGCCTCCCAAGAAGCGCTTTTCTTTATTAACGAGTCTTGTAGCTAGACTCAAAGTCACTCTACCTAGTATCGCTTATGCTCACGTATCCGAGTGTGAGCCATCTAATTGTTGCCTCATCTTTCTTGTATTCATCATTTAGCTCCAAACATCCATGATAGTATCTCTTATTTTTCTCATGTGGATATTTGAGCCCCTTCCTCTTATCATTCTCACTTAACAAATCAAGAGGCACAAGTCTATTGCAAGATTTAATGGAGAAGTTTTTAAACCTAGGATGTGCTCGGGGCATTTGGTAAGTAAAATCTTCATCCCCATCCGAGAATGTAATTAACCCGTCCACAAGTTTTTCGTCAAGGTTGGTCAACCTTTTGAAGGGTTCTCCAAAAATGACTTGGGTTAATTTGTTATCAATGAATTCTCCTAAGCTCTCCATAACCATAACATCCACCAAATACACAAAACTTCCAACGAATACGTGTAGTGGCTTAGTCCTAGCAACGATGTTATCACCTTGATATTCTAGCTCATCTACCTTGATTTTATTATAATTAGCGCGAGAGATAATGTTCATAGGTAAAGATGAGTTAAGATAAGCATAAAAATCATGATAACCAATCTTACACGGAAATTGCATGTTAAAGAGGCTATCCTTTTCGATCTTAGTCCTAGGGTCAACATACTTAAAGGGATCAATTTCCTCTTTTCCCCATTCCTCGTTAACTACTTCTCCATTACCGGCATCCTCATCGGAGTCTGAGTAGTAAAACGGACTAACATAGTCATTCTCATGGTCAGACTCCTCCATCTCAGAATTGTTACCAAAGTGATGGTCGGGTGAAAGGTTGTTGTTTTCTATGATGGGGGCGGGAACGGGTAGTTGAAAGTTTGCACGGCGAAAAACACGAATAACAGGGATCAAATGACCAATGTTACTCATGAGGTAAGTGGAAGGTATCACAAACAAAAGTACAAAGAAACAAGATAGACTAAAGAAAACCTAGAAAAAGAAAATAAAAATCTCACTAGAAGGGAATCTAGTGAGTAGACCTATAAAGTAAAAATTCAACCTAAACAATAACTATTCCCCGGCAGCGGCGCCAAAAACTTGATGCGTGGTTTTGCAACCTTACAACAGGTTTTACCTCTCGAGGGATCTCAAGAGGCTTACAACCCCACCAGGCAGTGTACCTGACCGATGTAGTATAGTGTAGTGGTAAGTACGGGGGATTGATCGTTCTCCACAGGGAATAGTGTTCGTTAGGTATGAAAAACTACTCTAATAGGTCTAAAGGTTGAGGAAGATTCTTTTTATGTTTTTATATTTTTTTATGAAAGCAAGTAAAATCTCGGGTTTGAAAGAGTGGGCGGAATTAGTTGCTAGTCAACTAACCCAAATAACTACAAATGCAAATAAAATAAATAACTGAAAATAAAATGTTGGTGAAAACTTAAGTGTAGAGAAATGTGTTTACTTAGATTTCCTTACTCCCTAACTATCTTTTACCGGTTGATTAGTGTGTATTAGTCGCGTGGATGACGGGTGTATTCCTTAAATACCAATCGTGGGGTGGCGTACGTACTTCCCCAACTCTACAAGCTCCTACTTCACTCCTATGTCGAGCCGGCTAGGAAGCTCCTAACATGGGATCACTAGAATTCGCTTGTGCATTAAATACAACCATAAAAACCTTTAGTACGCATTTGGTTCATGTTTCTTAAGACGTTCAAGCAAGTTACCGAATAGGAAGTTAGCCAGTTTTCTTAAGCCTAACATAGATAAACAATCATCCAATACAACTAATAACACACTAATAACCAATAATCAATAGCTAAGTTTCATTAGATCTAAGCAAACACAAGATAAATCTAGCCTAACATGTTAAACAAAAGACAAGAACAAGATAAAATCAAACAACACATAGACATATTGAATGATTAATTGATAACTTATCTTTCAATGTAACATGGAAGATCTCAAGGCAAAAAGCCTTGAAAAAGATGCTAAAATCGTCTTAGGGTTTTCTCCCAAAAATTCCACACTAAGCTCTCTCTAATGACAAAGAATTAGAAAACTATATATAGACTTTTGGATCTGACGGCGTCACCTTATGGAGTGTGATGCCGTCACCTCGCCGCTTTTAGGGTTCCCGGATGACCTTCTTGACGCCGTCCCTCTTTAGCTCTCCAAAATTCGTTCTGGCTTATCAAGGCTTGACGCCGTCAGACCTTGAACGTGACGCCGTCCCTTTTTGAATTAAGCCGTGACGCCCTTGATCAGGTTAAAGCGTGACGCCGTCAGAATTTACATGCAATTTTCACTGGCTTATCATGAGTAAATTTCACATCCACCTTTTCTTGCCAAGCCATGACGCCGTCCAGAGTAAAATCTGACGCCGTCAAGGGTAACTTTTAGCCGATTTTTGAGACTTGTGCGTTTTCTTCACTTTTATGCTCCAAAAACGTCCAAAATGCCTCCTTTTCCAGATTTCTCCTCAAAAGTACCTAAAATGACAAAAGGAACGATTTAGGGCAATATTTGATCAAATAAATACGATTTAGGGCTTAAATGACCCCTTAAAAGCGGTACACTTTTCGCTTCATCAGGAACCATACCAGCAGGAACTACATACCGCCAGCAGGAACCGCACTAACTACCAGCAGCAATGAAACTGAATAATTCCTAACATAGTGCATCGCGACTAATACGACTAACCAAAAGGCATTCCGTCCAGTATTAGTGGGATAGGATGTCAATCCTCCAACACGTTTCGAAGCTGTTCACTATATCCGCGTTCACTACTAGTGATTAATGGCTCATGATAAAGGGACTTTCTGGCATTAGGGGTGTACTTAGGCAATATCAAGGTAATGATGTAACTAAAGTACGTATGCTCTTTTCTAGCAAGTATTCCCAGTTACATATAACAGCGAAACATACATTCATGATGTTACTTGAATGTTTATCTTAAAAACCAATATCATATTACAACAAGCAGTTTGAAAAAGCTATCTTCTGAGTTCAGTATTCAAGCTTAAGTAAGCAATTTGCTATTAAAACAAGCGTTTATTTATCCCAAGGAGTAATTTAAAACATATAAGTAGAAGTTATATTTCCTAGTAAATCATGATAGTTTTCAATGTACTTATACAAATAAAAGTATGTGATTTAGCATGTATCGCCCCCAAAGTGTATTTATAACACAAGTATAAAAATTGGGCTATGACTCACCTTGAGCGTATCTGACAAGGTGGAATTACGAAATCGAGTAAGATTATGGGAACGATTATGGAAACGTCTTCAACACGTGACCTGAATATTAAGGAAGTCTAAGAATCTGACCAAATACGAATGATGGATGTGATAACAAGAACGAATAACAATTTGATCGTTAGAGTGAGAATATGATATGCTTAAAATGCCTAAAGTTTAAAAATAATATATTTCATAATATTATCGTGTTTTTATGTCTTTAAAACTAATATATCGTTTCCTCGAAAGTGGGGAAACGATTCGTTAAGTTAAATCATTTAAAACGTTTTATATATAAATATAACGAACGTTAATTATTAAGAAATGAAATATACAAAAATGCATGTGATGTGACGGAGAAATCGGAAAATGAAATATGGAAATGAAAATATGTATCAGGTTATGTTCGTCCTTTTAATTTCACTATTTTTACACTTTACACCCTAACGACGTTAGCGTTACACCGTTAGTCCTTAATTAAGTATAAATTACATTTATAGTCCACTACTTGTCCAAAGTTACATTCTGAGCTTGGAATTAAATAATATATCCATTTCTACCTTAATGATTCTGTTTCTATAGTTTCAGTCCCTGTTTTAAAGGTTTGACAGTTTTAGTCCCTCAAGGTGTAACTAGTTTGCAAATTTAGTCCAAACGTCCAAAAATTATGAGGAAAAATGTTCTGAAATTTTATGTAGCTTAATGAAGCTTATTAAAATTTATATCAACTGCTTATTATGAAAAGTGCTTATTTTTAATACGAAAGGGCCATTAACGAATTATAACAAAGCCCAATAAGAAGTTCAGAGGCGAGGGCATGGAAATAGTTTTGGGCCTGGACTTGGGCTATTTTTGTGATTCTAAAAATGTATTTCATGGGCTTATTGGACTGTTCAATCACTATGGCTTATTGGGCTTTTCAGTCCGTTTAGCTTTTATAACAAGTTTTGAAATGTTTGTAAGTCAATTTACTTTGGCAGTTTTTAAGGGGTCAAACGAGCTTATCTCGATGAACTATAAATATGAAACATGTTGCTAGTAGCGTGGTATAATGGGTCGTGTAAAAATATGGACATGTTATTAAGTCGTATTTCAAGATCCAAAGGCATTTTGTAGGTCGATTGGGACCAGTTTCTGAGTATAAAAAGACTTAGTATATTCTCCAGATTTTATGTTTCCATGTATGTGTTCGAGTTTACTTTAGGTAATTTAAAGGGGTTAGACGAGATTATTATTACAAAGTATATACATGAATTATTTAGTTTGTAACATGGTCTATTAGTTTGCGTAAAAATATTGATGTGTCGTTAATTTGGATTGGGTTTTACGAGACTATTTATATAGTGACATGGGACAAATTTTCTAGTATAAAAGACTTAGAAAAATAAATGTTTTCTTATTCTGTACGCATGGTGCATGATCAAATGGGTTTCGATTTTTAAGTGTAACAATAATAATAACGTAAAGTGGATGTTCTTCGTGGTTCCTAGGCCTTCCACGAGGGAGGCAACCACGTTTTGTGTTCTATTTATTAACGAGGTACGTGAATAAATATGTAAAATTATATACGATCGAGAATGATTGATATATGATGCATGGTGATGAAATAACGCGTATGATGAATTCAAAAGAGTTTACAACGACTTACCACACCTCTTAGGTGATGAAGGAATGCGTATGGAAGACTAGAACAAGAAGGAAAAACCACAAATCGCCATAATTCAATATATACGTTTATATATAGAACTTTATATCTCTCGAATGAGTTTCCAAAGGAGATGGCTACCACTTCTGGTCGTCTAGGGATTTCTAAATGGTGAAAAGGGACTGAGAAATATGTAAAGAAGCTAAGTGGGAGAGGTGGTGATAAAGGAAATGGGTTATACGTATGTATGTGTACGAATGAAGTTATATTGATAACTAAACATTCACCACTTGCAAGCACTATTCGATGTCAGCCCATGTTGGGATATTATGTTAGATTTCTGACATTTTAGGAGACTTTAGGAGTTGTGAGGGTGAGGGGAAAAGTCGTGGATATGTCGACATCTTTAATATGTCGACTAGAATTTATAAAACGTACAAGAATTGGAACCAACGAGCAACCTTGACATCCTTGATGATAATTACTCTTAATGGCTCACAAATGATAAAACATAATCATTAGGATGGGATGAGAACAAGCTCGGTTCAAAACGGTTGAGTTTGTGAAATATATGTATATGTCGATTAGGTGTCCAAGTGCCATTCACTTTGGTCTTTAAATACATATCAAACGTCCGCATTATGAGCTAATATTTGGCGTCTTATTTGTTGGCCGGGACGATAAATAGGAGGTATAAAAATATGCATAAGTCGCGTTTAAAATTCGAAAGGAAATGGGGCGATTTGGGAGTGCATCTGCTCGACTAGAAACTAAAAAAAAGAAAGGGATGTTGGGCCTGGTAAGATGGGCCGCGTGAATAGTAACCAGAAATGAGTTGGGTTGAGATTTTAGCTTGGCCCTTTTGGAATTATTTAGTGTATATATTTGGTAAGATTTTATACGTAGTTCCCGTACGAGCTCGTCCCGTTATTTGGTGAATTATGTGATAACGTAATCACGTTAAAATAATATAATAAGAAAAATTTAAATTTTTCTGTAAAAATGGTGATTAAAAATAATGACGGAGATTAATATATAATTAACCGTTGTTAATTATAGGAAATTTTGCAGTTTGCTACAGTACCCACTCGTCATTCTGAATTCCATCCCGGAATTCAAGTTTAAGTGATTACTAGGGTAAAGGGTTATGGAAAAAGGTTGTCAAAGAAATTTCCATTTGGAAATTGAGAAAACGAAATCTCGTTAGATTTATCCGTACTAGATGAAATAAATTTAAGGGCTGTGAATAGAGAAAATAACGGCCAGGAATAGTAAAAATCAACGATTGGTGAACAGTGTACCAACGGTCGAGAATAGTAAATTTCAACGGCCATGAATAGTAACCCAATGGCTAGATTTAGCTTATAAATACCCCATTTTAATTTTCATTCTTCAACCAACCATTTTCCTCTCATTTCACATCTCAAAAATGGCGCACCTCATCACTATGCTAGCGATTGTGCACATCATTATTTCCGCCATCTACTTGGCTTATTTCCCCGACGAAGACTCAAAATTCTTGGCCGTAATGTTATTGTTCGTCGTACTCGTCACGGTCCTAGCCATTGCCGTGGATAAGATGTGGGGGTAATAGTCTCGAGTTAGGGTTGTTTAAAATGAGTTCTCATTATGTTGCTATGTAACTCTTTATAAATGTGAAATAAAACCTTATTTGCCTTTATGTTTATGAACTAGTCTCGTTATGGTTTTTAATATTTTGTTTGTATTTATGATACAGAATAATTAAGGTGATTCATCCTGTGGTGGCTCTCTCTATTGCTGGGTTGGTGGTGGTCTTTGTTGCTATGGCGGGTCAACCTATTAGCGACTCTATGCCTTTTATTGTAATTATTGTAACATTAGCGCTTCCGATGCTAATTACCTCACTATGTATTAATTTTCGTGGTTTCTAATAAAATTCCCGCTATTTGTGTTTTTCCATAAACCTTTGCGAACTCTTAGGTTTCTAATGCTTGTACTTTTCTCGATTTCCTATAATAAAATGATGGGTAATAAATGTAGATATTTACTATAGGTGGTCCAAAGGGATGTTTATGAACAATTTATTTTTTCTCAAGATTTTGCTTTTGAATGAAAATTGTTATTAGGAAATCTAAAAAGATAACTGTTCCATTTATGACATGATTTTTCCTAAATTAGACATAGTTGATCAGGCAATGTATAATTGAGGACCAAATGATGTGATGCTCGGCTCAGTCACAGTGTTATTTATATTTTTCAAAAAGTTTTAGATGGTGTTCAACGTGTTGTTTTTGAAAAATGACAACATAATTATTTTTCCAAAAGAATTAGAAATTTTTTGTTCGTACTACGGTGATGAGTCAGGAATTTCTTGGGTGGTACTAGGATATCCTTGGAATGAATCTTAGGGTTCATATGAGAATTCTTACAAGATGGTAACAGTCTACTGTTCGGTCAAAACTGATGTTAACAAAATTTCTAAGGTGATATCAGTTGTATTGCTACTTAACGATTATGAATAAAACAAATGGGATAGAAATTGAAATAGACGCAGATTATGATTATTACAGAAATATTACAAGATAGAGTTTTCATACTGTGGAAAGATAGTTGTTACACTTAGGTTACATCCATCGTACCTAAGGTAAAGTATAAAAGGAAATACAACTTAGAAAGTTTTAAGACTAGGGTTTATTCTTCTACAATAGGAATTTTTCTTCAGTTTAAACATTGGTGTCATCCTTTAACGTTGTTAAGGTTCTAAAGAGCTTCCATTCTCTTCCACTGGTCTTTTTGTCGTAAGTGGTATTCTGAGTTGAGCACTGATTCTTGAAATGTCCCGTTTAACTTTTTGGTCTAGAAATCCCTTAGTAATTGTGATGGTAGGTTCAGTTACTCTTATTGTACCTTTAAGGTGAGTTGGTCTACAACCCGTGAAACTTTCATGGGTATGCTTACTAGACGTAGTCATTTTCTTTTCTCCTGTGGCTATATTGTTGCTACTTGGACGAGCTACTATGGTTACTTCGAGTACTACTGCAACGATGTTGGTTACTAACTTATGGATAACTTCAGGTGTTATAGTTATGGTAGGTGCTAGTGGGGTATGGGTACTGCTCATGCTGGCCATTTTCTATCAATATCCCAAGAAACACGGATTTAGAATCCACTTAATGGCCATGTTAGAATAATTCGAGTAACAAGGTATTTGTATACTAGTCTTAATGATGTGGTCACAATGCGAAATTATAACAAATTGAGCATCATAAATCATGATGTGTCTGGGTAATATCGTAGATAAATGAATAACTCTTGGTATGGAACTGCTAAGGAACAAACTGATTTATCTACAAAAGCTGATGTTCGGCAACTTTCTCTTTATTCATCAAGTTTTCTTCCGAAATTTGTCTTAGAAAATTCTATGGTTTTGGCCTGGTTATGGCATGCTTAAGGAATCATAATAATCATAGGTAATATCATGGTAAGTCTGGATATAATTACTGTAAACAATATAGTATTTACAACTTGATTGATTGTTTTTGCAAAACAAACGATACAAGGTCCCTTATTAATGCTCCATTGATTTGTGTGGAGTCATTTGTCTACCAAAGAGAGTAACAAATGGTGAGATTTTGTATGAGGGTATGAGGAGTCATTACATGCATGCATAGCATCATGATAGGGTATGATAGAAGGAATTTATTCACCACAGAGAGATATAACAAAAAGAAGTTGTTATTGATTAAAATCGGTTATAAGTTCTGAGAGTTTCAGGATTATTGGAAAATACGTCAAGACTAACCAAAAACTATTTGGTTTAGTAGGTATAGCAACGATACATATGAACTTAAGATCAGTCACGTCCTTGACGTAGGCGTTTAACTTCTGCCTCAAGTTCTAGTTGTGCAGCTTTCTTGTTTGAGAAGCGTTCCTGGCACATGCTCATCTCTTGGCATCGGCCCTTCTGAACCAAGTGTCTATGTTACGGTCGCACCATTCGAAACGTGATGGTTGTAACCCTTCCAGTTGTTCAGTGTGAATGTCTAGGGTGCTGGCTTGTTGATAAGGAAGAGTCCATATTGAATCACGAGGTTTTAAATTATAGTCAGGGGAATTAGGTAAAGATACATCATACGGAATGTATGTTATTGAGAAATCTGAAGCGTCAGGTAATGGAGAATTTGGTTCAACATCTTTCCAAATCGTTTCTTGGTGTAAATTCTATCCAGCTTCGAATGTTGTTGGACCACCAATCAACTTTTTTATCTGAATAAGATTCAGTAGCTCTCTTGAGTTTCTGACGTAAGGGTGAGTAAGTAGGTGACGATGGTATCTGAGTAAGTTCCGTATTAGGCTGGGGTTGTGACATTAATACATAAGGATCTTCAGCATCCGGAGTGATCTGATAGGTAGGTGATGTACGAGTAGTACGAAGGGCAGTTTTGGTATTATCAATAGGTTAGGAAGACATGATACTGTAGTTACCCGAAAATAGAAATTATAAGTAATTCGTATGTCAAAGATATAACAGTACGGGTGAAATCATAAAGAGTATAAGAGTAATTATCAAGCATGAAAAGATTATTGTAAAATAATCTTAATAGGTAATGTATTGAGCACGGCAATCTGCAGACACGGAGGGCGTAAAATGGTATGGTGTAAAATCATTCATTTTGAAAATGTAGTTATAGTTCAATGTTTGAAAACATTTAGTTCTCTATAACTCTAGCTCTGATACAATCTATAACACCCTCTAAATTATGTTAAAGCAGCGGAAAAGTAATTGTGGTATTACATTGAGGATCGAAGTCATAATCACAGAAAACAGCTCGAAAGAGGCGTTTTGAAAGTTATTTGTCATTCAAATAATACTTTTGATATAAAGGTGAAATATCTTATTTGTAAATCCCATGAAAGGGTTTGATAATTTGGAAAGAATGACATATTTGATTTTTACACCATTTAATTTATCAGAGGATATAATGCCCGCTCCGTGTCTTGTCCTGCTCCATTAATTACCTGAGATAAACATGCTTAAAGCGTCAACACAAAGGTTGGTGAGTTCATAGAGTTAATGGAAAACCATTTATTTCAATGAATTCAAGAGTATATCGTAATATCTGAAATAAATTCAAGTATGAGTAAACAGTCAGTTTCAGTAATTTTAGAGGTGAAGTGATATTCGAAATAAGTTTCAAGTACTGATAAATAGTTCATTTCAATGATTTCAAGAACAAGGTTAATAACTGTAATAAAGGCTAACAACGATGAAACAAGTAATGAGTGGTGTTGAGTATAACCACAAATAAATCATATATGTATTCAGTTAAGTTCAAGTACTGGATCATAATCCTAACATGAGATGGAACCAATGATGTTATGCCTGAGATCTATAATCAAGGTCTGAAGAAATACTAATACAGCTGTATCTAGATATATGTGAAGACACATAATCTCTTATGGATATTGCCCCAAGCCTCATGACACGCAAACGTTAACAAAGAACCGTAAAACGGAGGAGACACATCAAGTCAATGATGGAAATATTGCCCTCGAGTAATATGTGATTTGCCAATTCCTATTTTTCTCAAATATAGTGCATCGCGACTAATACGACTAACCAAAAGGAATTCCGTCCAGTGTTAGTGGGATAGGATGTCAATCCTCCAACAGGTTTCGAAGTTGTTCACTATATTCGCGTTCACTACTAGTGATTAATGGCTCATGATAAAGGGACTTTTTGGCATTAGGGGTGTACTTAGGCAATATCAAGGTAATGATGTAATTAAAGTACGTATGCTCTTTTCTAGCAAGTATTCCCATTAACATATAACAGCGAAACATACATTCATGATGTTACTTGAATGTTTATCTTAAAAACCAATATCATATTACAACATGCAGTTTGAAAACGCTATCTTCTGAGTTCAGTATTCAAGCTTAAGCAAGCAATTTGCTAGTAAAACAAGCATCTATTTATCCCAATGAGTAATTCAAAACATATAAGTAGAAGTTATATTTCCAAGTAAATGATGATTGTTTTCAATGTACTTAAACAAATTAAAGTATGTGATTTAGCATGTATCTCCCCCAAAGAGTATTTATAACACAAGTATAAAATGGGGCTATGACTCACCTTGAGCATATATGACAAGGTGGAATTACAAAATCGAGTAAGATTATGGGAACGATTACGGAAACGTCTTCAACACATGACCTGAATATTAAGGAAGTCTAAGAATCTGACCAAATACAAATGATGGATGTTATAACACCCCCATTTTCTGAACACAGCGGAATACAACATGGGGTGTTATCTATTAGTCACATAGTACAAGTCATAGGAAACATCGAAACAATTAAAGATGTTTTTAAACAAAGTTCACATTTGATATAATCAGAGTTTAACAAAGTTAGGTCCCAAAAGTTTTAACCAGGACAAGAGTCTAAAAGATATATAATTTAAACACAAAATAGTTTTAAAGTTATTAAAAGTTCCATCAAGTGTGAAATAACACGTGTCTATCCATCCATGTCCTTGCACGCCCATCCAAGCATTAAACACCTACGGACTTGAGATAAAACATGCTAAAATGTCAACACAAAGGTTGAGTGAATTCATAGAGTTTAATAAATAATAAGTTGAATACAAGCATTATTCATAAATTGACATGTAACGAATACAAGTCGGGAAATAAGATTATAGCATCGAGCTCATGAAACCGAACCTTGACCTAGTTTTAATAATGCCCCACCAAGGTAAGATTTGCCATTTACCTTAATTTCTCAAAATTATGTGGCCGTTGATTGTGAGCGCTACTCACCCGGTCAGGCTCGTCAAGCCAAATATGAATATTTATAATACTAGCGTTTCCCACGGAATTAACGGTTCATGAAATTTGGGACTTATATGGCAAAGGTTACTCTATAAACTATAATCATGTAATCGGGTCCAGCATACCAAAAACAACTTGTATTCAGTTTGTAAAACTAGCATGCATCCCCCTCGCAAGGTTTATAAAACACTAAAAAGAGTAAAGGCGAGGCTATGAACTCACCGAAATCAAAAGTGAACAATCAAGTGAAGAAATGAAGAAATAATCCGCAAGAACTCTACGAGCAACCTAGAATAAATATGCGAAAAGTAATCGATACGTATGAGTTTCAAAAGATGGAGCGTTTTAGTTTTCGTGGAATATTTGTATCAATGTTTGTAAAAAGTTTAGTATTTTATTCGTGTGGTGGTATAAAGTCATAGACTCAGACAAACGCACGCCAAAGCATAAAACATATAGCACAAGCATACAAGGAAAATAAACATGTAAGAATCAATTAAGCAACTAGGCAAAATATATGAAGATGGTTAAGTTTATTAAAGTCAAAAGATGTCAAATAAGTTATATACATTTAGCCCATTAAGGTTTATATGTTTAGCCGTTAACAAATCATAAGTTATTCCATTTTAGCCAAATAAGTTAATAAGCCGAGCAATATATATATTCAATATCACATAAATTCGATGATAAGCAACATATAATAAACTTAACCAAAAATCCACTAATGTGTCCAAAATAAGCGCAAGCCACAAAAGTCACATAAGCCGACACTAAAGCTAAGTTCAAGCACAATATATACACTTATATATGCTGAAAAATCAGAAACCAAACACCCCTAAACATGCTGAAAAATCAGAAACCAAACACACTTAAACATGCAGAAAAATCAGCAATTAAACTCCATTATACATGCTGAAAAATCAGCATATAAACACTATTATACATGCTGAAAAATCAGCATATAACACCCTTTATATATGCTGAAAAATCAGCATACAATCACCCTTGTATATGCTGAAAAATCAGCAACCAAACATGTCCTTTTTGTGCAGAAAAACTGCACTAAACATGCTGTTTTTAGTGCTGGAAAATCAGCATAGGACATGGGCTTTTTGGGTTCGTTTTACAGCAACCAAACACCCTCGTTGGGCTGGTTTTTGCAGCCCACAACACCCCTTGTTGGGGGCGGCGTTTCAGCAGTTAAACACCCCATTTGGGGCTGTGATTGCAGCCAATCAATCGCCATAGATTTGGGATGTTTTAGCAGCCAACGAACACCCTTGGTGCTGCTGTAAAATCAGCAGCTATACACCCCCTTTGGGGCTGCAAAATCAGCAGGTAATACACAAACCAAGCGCACCCTAGGTTGGGCTGCTGTGACAGCAACAACCAAACTAAACGCATCCTCTTGGGTGTTCTCTCATGTGACTGAGCATAAACCAAACAAAAACAAACACCCTCTTGGGTATTGTTATTAACCGAACCATCAAACACACCCTCTTGGGTGTTTCGTTGTCTTGATAACAGGAATACACGCACCCTATCTGGGTTTTCTCTTGGACCGAGAACAAGGCAAACCAAATAAACATAACAAGTTTAATAAGCAGCAGTCAATACAAAACTTGGACACGAAGACCAGGTCGACTCAAAACCCAATCGGGTTCAACCTGACCCGAGATCAAACAAACACCACACTTTAATCAAGATCTCACCACACGAAATCAATACTAAGATTGTTTTAATCCAGTTTTTAATATCCACGAAAACTTAATAAATTGATTCATATTCGGTTTTAAAACAAAGAAAAACAAGAAATAGGTCGACATACCGAAGAAAGACGGGAGAGAGAGAGGTGGATGATGAACAATAAACTAGTGCCCTTGGAACTCCATTCTAGCACCAATTCTTCAATAGAATCAACACCAAAATGGTGTGTTTTGTTCTTGGATACCCACGGCAGCAAGAGGAGGAGATGAGCAGAATTTTAGAGTTAGATTTGCATGAAAAAGATAGTGGGAAGTGAGATATGGAGATTTATCTAACTTTGGAAGGAATAAGGGAACACTTGTCCACTTCTTAGGACAAGTGTGGAGTGTATGTCGATACAAACAAAAGAGGGGGAGGGTAAGATTTTATTAATGCAAATTTTTAAAGTTAAGTAGAAGGATTGAGTGTATTTTGATCCCCGGTATTTAAAATGTAGGGTTTTTAAGACACTTAACGTAGTACCGGGTAGTGTAAAATACAAAAACTTCCAAAAATATTTAAAACTTGTTTTCATAACCTATTTTATTATTTTAGATGAGTGATGAGATCATCGGAAGATTTAAATGTGGTTAGAACATAAAAATGAAGGTTTAAATCGCGTAAAACGTAAAAGGTGCAAGGTTTACGTAAAAATAGAAAAAGTGAAAAGTGACTTATTAAAATAGAATTGTAAGGAACCAAAAGTGTATAAAAAGTGTAGACTGGACATAGTCTAGTGTCGGTTGAATAATTGAACGTGTTATGTCGTACGCGGATAACTTCCGACGAAGTTAATTATAAAAAAAATAATAATAAAAATAAAATAGTTAGGTAATTAAAATAGAAAAATTAGTGACATGAAATTACGAAATGTCACAGATGTGATAATGGGAATGAATAACGATTTGATCGTTAGAGTGAGAATATGATATGCTTAAAATGCCTAAAGTTTAAAAATAATATATTTCATTATATTATCTTTTTTATGTCTTTGAAACTAATATATCGTTTCCTCGAAAGTGGGGAAACGATTCGTTAAGTTAAATCGTTTAAAATGTTTTATATATAAATATAACGAACGTTAATTATTTATAAATAAAATATACAAAAATGCATGTGATGTGACGGAGAAATCAGAAAATGAAATATGGAAATGAAAATATGTATCAAGTTCTGTTCGTCCTATTAATTTCACTATTTTTACACTTTACACCCTAACGACGTTAGCGTTACACCGTTAGTCCTTAATTAAGTATAAATTACATTTATAGTCCACTACTTGTCCAAAGTTACATTCTGAGCTTGGAATTAAATAATATATCCATTTCTACCTTAATGATTCTGTTTCTATAGTTTCAGTCCCTGTTTTAAAGGTTTGACAGTTTTAGTCCCTCAAGGTGTAACTAGTTTGCAAATTTAGTCCAAACGTCCAAAAATTATGAGGAAAAATGTTCCGAGATTTTCTGTAGCTTAATGAAGCTTATTAAAATTTATATCAACTGCTTATTATGAAAAGTGCTTATTTTTAATACGAAAGGTCCATTAATGAATTATAACAAAGCCCAATAAGAAGTTTAGAGGCGAGGGCATGAAAATAGTTTTGGGCCTGGACTTGGGCTATTTTTGTGATTCTAAAAATGTATTTCATGGGCTTATTGGACTGTTCAATCACTATGGCTTATTGGGCTTTTCAGTCCGTTTAGCTTTTATAACAAGTTTTGAAATGTTTGTAAGTCGATTTACTTTGGCAGTTTTTAAGCGGTCAAACGAGCTTATCTCGAAGAACTATAAATATGAAACATGTTGCTAGTAGCGTGGACTAATGGGTCGCGTAAAAATATGGACATGTTGTTAAGTCGTATTTCAAGATCCAAAGGCATTTTGTAGGTCGATTGGGACCAGTTTCTGAGTATAAAAAGACTTAGTATATTCTCCAGATTTTATGTTTCCATGTATGTGTTCTAGTTTACTTTAGGTGATTTAAAGGGGTTAGACGAGATTATTATTACAAAGTATATTCATGAATTATTTAGTTTGTAACATGGTCTATTAGTTTGCGTAAAAATATTGATGTGTCGTTAATTTGGATTGGGTTTTACGAGACCATTTATATAGCGACATGGGACAAATTTTCTAGTATAAAAGACTTAGAAAAATAAATGTTTTCTTATTTTGTACGCATGGTGCATGATCAAATGGGTTTCGATTTTTAAGTGTAACAATAATAATAACGTAAAGTGGATGTTCTTCGTGGTTCCTAGGCCTTCCACGAGGGAGGAAACCACGTTTTGTGTTCTATTTATTAACGAGGTACGTGAATAAATATGTAAAATTATATACGATCGAGAATGATTGATATATGATGCATGGTGATGAAATAACGCGTATGATGAATTCAAAAGAGTTTACAACGACTTACCACACCTCTTAGGTGATGAAGGAATGCGTATGGAAGACTAGAACAAGAAGGAAAAACCACAAATCGCCATAATTCAATATATACGTTTATATATAGAACTTTATATCCCTCGAATGAGTTTCCAAAGGAGATGGCTACCACTTCTGGTCGTCTAGGGATTTCTAAATGGTGAAAAGGGACTGAGAAATATGTAAAGAAGCTAAGTGGGAGAGGTGGTGATAAAGGAAATGGGTTATACGTATGTATGTGTACGCATGAAGTTGTATTGATAACTAAACATTCACCACTTGCAAGCACTATTCGATGTCAGCCCATGTTGGGATATTATGTTAGATTTCTGACATTTTAGGAGATTTTAGGAGTTGTGAGGGTGAGGGGAAAAGTCATGGATATGTCGACATCTTTAATATGTCAAATAGAATTTATAAAACGTACAAGAATTGGAACCAATGAGCAACCTTGACATCCTTGATGACAATTATTTCTAATGGCTCACAAATGATCAAACATAATCATTAGGATGGGATGAGAACAAGCTCGGTTCAAAACGGTTGAGTTTGTGAAATATATGTATATTTCGATTAGGTGTCCAAGTGCCATTCACTTTGGTCTTTAAATACATATCAAACGTCCGTATTACGAGCTAATATTTGGCGTCTTATTTGTTGCGGGGAGGATAAATAGGAGGTATAAAAATATACATAAGTCGCATTTAAAATTCGAAAGGAAATCGGCCGATTTGGGAGTGCATCTGCTCGACTAGAAACTGAAAAAAAGAAAGGGATGTTGGGCCGGGTGAGATGGGCCGCGTGAATAGTAACCGGAAATGAGTTGGGTTGAGATTTTAGCTTGGCCCTTTTGGAATTATTTAGTGTATATATTTGGTTAGACTTTATACATAGTTCGCGTACGAGCTCGTCCCACTATTTGGTGAATTATTTGATAACGTAATCACGTTAAAATAATATAATGAGAAAATTTTAAATTTTTTTGTAAAAATTGTGATTAAAAATAATGACGGAGATTAATATATAATTAACCGTTGTTAATTATAGGAAATTTTGCAATTTGCTGCAAGTATTAACTGAGTTAGTACTTCCAGTGTAAATATTAGTACTGCTAGTGTAAATGTTAGTACTGCCAGAAGTATGCTGATGAAAATTTGTACTGCTTAAAGGATAAGTACGTGTAAAGAGTTATGTATAGAAGATATTTAGAATATATCTTATATAGTTAGACTTATTCTAAATATGCTGCATATTTAGAATATTGATAGCTATCTTGTAAAGGACTCCTTGTGTCTATAAAAGGATGTCCTAGGTTAGATCTTTATTAGTATGTTTTTGTTAAGATTCAACGTTGTAAACCCTAGTGATATTCAGATCACTTGTATTATTTGCTTAATAATATTGAATCATTTTGGTTATAAATGTTTCATAGATTACATTATGTTTATATAGAGTTCACTTTTACATTGCTTTATACAATCTTCTAAGCATTAAAGAGTAGATTCCGCATACTCATTGGTGTTAAACATACTTTCTAACAAGCTCAGCAAGATCCGTGTATTGGGATCCACAAGTGGTATCAGAGCTAAAGTTTTTGAAACTTTGATCAAGAAGAAACATACCAGAGGAAGCTCTTATGAACTTGGCACTCATGGCTTTTTCAGATTCTGAGGTACATACAGTTAAAGATTGTTCAAAATCTTGTTTAGCTTTAAAAGACTATGAAAAATTTAAAAAGTAGTATGATGACTTAAGAGTAGAGCTTAACCAATCAAATTTTAATTTAGCAAATCATAAAAGAGGTTTAGCTGTTGTAGAGGAACAACTAGTATTTTACAGGAAGAATGAGACCATATTCACTGAGAATATAGCTGTCTTGAAAAGAGATGTTATGTTTAAAGACTTCAAAATTAATGAGCTTAAAAGAGAACTAGAAAAGACTAAGCTAGATTGTTAGCCTCACATTTTTATAAAGATAACGTCACACAAGTGAATTGGACTAGATTCGTAGTAAGTAGTGCCCGCATGGACTACTATTGTTTAAGTGGAAAACTTGTAATGTAATGAGCCTATAAATACCCCTCATGACTCTCCATAAGGGGTGTGAGAAATTGTGTAATATTCATTAGTATTAATAAAACCCTTTTTATCCACCCTCTCTTTACTCTTTCTCTCACTAGAAAGATAAAGCCATTCATCTTCTTTGATCAATCTAGACCACCTGAACCACATAAATCATGTATATTTTCGGTCCTACAATTGGCATCAGAGCTATGGTGTTCTTTTTGTTGATTTTTTTATGGTTCGTGCCTCTTATTGAAGCTGTTTCACCCCTTATTTTGTGGATACGAGAAATTTTTTTCTATCTTATGTGGTAACAGTTTCTACAGTTTCTATGTATCATAAAGTGGTCAAAAACATAAAAGTCCTAAACCTGTATTTTTAGTTTCATTTATCTGTTTCTTGTGGTCACTCATGTATCACGTTAACAGTTATATGTAATTTCATTCTTATTATTTTGTGACTTATTTTGTCGGAAAAAGGGTGGTTGGAATTTATGGTCAGAAAAGTCGTCAAAATTGATGGTCAAAAATGTCAAAACCCTCATTTATCGAAATTGCTTGTAAAGTAATTTCGATAGACCCTATTTCATCGGAATTGGAATCGATTTCTTGTAAAGAAATTCAATAAGACCCATCGCAATTGGACTGTGTTGTCGGAATTGGACTTAATCGACGCGATTGACCTGTCGCAATTGGACTCGTCACAATTGAACCTGTCGGAATTGGACTTAATTATCGCAATTGGACAGGTCAAAAGGTCAATATCATCGCAATTGCAGTTTGGTTGTCGAAATTGGTTTTATAACCAATTATCAGAATTTAAAAAAAAAAGAAGAAAATGATGAAGTGGAAGACTATTGACCACAACCATATACCAATACTCATGTTGAATTCAGTATTTATAACCATCATCAGCCCACGACAAAGAATTAAATCAAAAACACAAATAGATCTCAGATTTTTCAAGTTTTTCACAATCTTTCAAAGATGTTTTTTTAGTTGAACAAAAATCATCACAGATCCTATAGAAGCCAAGCTTCTTGTTACTATCCGAAAACAATAAAGAATGATTTATAACAAATCTGTTATAATCACTCTTTTGTTCTTTTAAAGAAAACACAACAAAAAACACAAATTAACCTTCCCAAGACCATACGAATGATCTTGAATTTGTTTCTCTTGAAGCTATGTCGCGTAAGATACAGCAAGAAAGATACAGATGGGTTTTTGATTGTATTTTTGCTTTGATAAAACATGCAAGGATGACAAAGATTGTTGTGTAATCGATTGTTGATGGTTATGATGATCTGAGATGAAGACTGGGATTTTATGAATTTGAAGGTGAGAGGTGATGTTAGTTAAGATGGGGGAGGATGTCAATATGATTAGGGTTAGGTTAAATGAGTGTGATTAGGTTATATTATATAACAGGGTAGTAAGTTGTGTCTGGATCGGGTTTATTTCATTTACGGGCTTGTGATCCGGATTTTGGGCTTAATTTGGATATTGGGCTGCTACATGTGTCATAATATTATTTTTGGGCTGAAGTGGAGTTATAAAAATTGTTATCCTAATTTTTATTAACAAAACTTTAGGATACAAATTTTTATATTTTGGTTAAAGAGTGTGATAACGTTCAAAATGAACATGTCTTTAGGATACAAATCTTTTATGGGCTTGAGAAGATGGGATTTACCGAGAAGGCCAACCGAGCGGTTGGAGCCCAAAACCGATCGGTTGGATGAAGCTGCTATTACAAAAGTTCATTTAATGACGGATTTAAGTCCCATAATCATGGTGGCTGATCATTTCCTGCTTATTAACTCATTAGTGACGTTTTTACATGATGCATAAGTGCTATTTACTCTATATAAGAAGATCCAAGGCTAGATACAAAGTGTGACAACTCAAAAACTAGTAAGAGGCTTACACCAAGTCCTTGCTATCTTATTATCATTGCCCGAAAGCTTAGAAGTGCTGTAAAAATATCCAGGAACTTTGAGTTAAAGTCTCAATAGTGTGGTTCGAGTGCGGAGTTGTTTACGTGTCTTATTAGGTGATTGGAGGAGTGTGGTTGCTATAGTACCACAAATCTAGTTCTTGTAATCTAGGCTAGGTATATCTTGTTTATTTACTATGAACTACCTTTACTTTACGTTTAATGAAAATATGTTTTGTTACTTGTGTTTTATAATGATTGTTATGGAGTAATTGTTGGTATACTTGTGTGTTATGATGTAACTAATTGTTGGAGAATTCTTATTTTTAAAGGTGATGCATGAAACCAATTCTTATTTTATGAGTTTGTTGGAATAACATAATCTTGCTTAATTAGTTGATAAAAACATTTTCAAAGGATAAAAAGGCCGAAAGGATTTTCTTTATGTTTTTATTCCAAAAAGTTAGTGCACGAATTAGTATGGGATATGGTGTGTGACAAGCACCATATTTACTCATTAAAATGGATTTGAAACGATTTCATCACGAATAAAAGGGCTGAAAGGATTCGTAGGAACAATTAAGATAAGAATTGCTTTTCAAACAACTAGTGCTTAAAAGAATTTTCATAATAGTTAGCAAGGCCGAAAGGAGTTAACTAGGAGATTGAATTCTTAGAAATGATTTTTCATGATATAAACCATTGATTGTTAATCATTCATATAAAATTGTGCATCATCACAAGTTACACCCAACTTGGTAGAATACTCTATGCAATTAGTTATAGAATTACACACAAGTATATGTTTTGTTTGATTGGATTTACTTTAAGAATTTTCACCAAATTGGCTTGAAAACCTTTTTGTTAAAACTTATTTTACTAAATACAAAAACCAAATCCCTTGGGACGATTTTGACTTGCCCACCTTTACTACCACGGACGAGTATACTTGCTCGTATGTGTTAATTAGAGAATTGGATAAATCGTGTTTATAAATTTTAAAACTTGCAACACGTTTGACACATCAAGTTTTTGGCGCCGCTGCCGGGGATTTGATTGAATTTGTATTGGATTTAGTAGTTTTATAAGTTTTTTATTTTGAAATTCGTGTTGAAAAAGTAAAAAAAAAAAAAAAAAAAAAAAAAAAAAAAAAAAGTTTGGTTGGATGTCCAACCGATCGGTTGTAGCCCACGGTAATTTTTTTTAATTTTTATGTTTTATTAGTATTTAGTCTTTTTAATGATAGACTAGTGGTGGTTTTAAGTGTAGTAATAGTTAAAATTGATTAGTTGTTTAATTATATGTTTAATGATGATCATGGAGTTAATTTAATGTTTTTTATGTTTTTAAAGCTTTTAATTTAGTAGTTAATATAGTTAATTTTATGTTTTATAGTTAATGTAGTTAATTGGTTTCATTTAAGTTTTCATTTATCTCATTTAAAGTTTAATTTAGTTTCAATAAAAAAAATAATGTTTTTACGATTGGTCCAACCGATCGGATGTGGTTGCATCCGATCCGGATTGGAAAGTGCAAATTTTTACGATTTGACCATCCGATCGGATGGGTTCTAAAACCGATCGGATGGTTGCCTCAGAAAAAATTTTAAAAGTTTTTAATTTTTACTTGTTTTATTGTTTTGAGTGTTTAAACTTGTTTGTTACTTGATATAACTTCATTTTTGAGTATGTTTCGATTATGACTAACCCTAACGCTAATGATTTGGATTTTTGATTTTGTGGTTATGTTATAGTTAGTATTTGCCTAAGTGAAATGGAGAGTTTAAGCGAAGTGTCGGAATACTTGAGGAATTTGGAAGAGATGTTCAAGGAATCGGGTGATTCCTTGGAGCGTTTGGAAAGTATGTTGGAAGACGTTAAGGTCGATGTTGAAAAGATAGAAGAAGTTGGGGAGAATTTAGTTTGTTTACCAAAGGAGAAAAGAGTTGTTGTGTTCACAAGAGCTCCACATAAAGAGTTCGATGCACCGTTTATGAGGTTTGCTACACCATGTGGTGTGGAAGAAATTCAAGCGTGGGATGCTCAGTTAAATATGGAATATGGAGACAACTATATCACCGAAAATATGTTAGACAAGCTTGGTTTTGTTCGACTTGACTATGAGGATTATGGGAGAAAGAAGGTAAAAGATGTGAAAGTGAATATTCACGGCCACATTTTCAAAGTTGATTTTGTAGTCCTAGAATATGGAAATGTTGATGAACCGGATGTAGGTTTTGGAAGAGATTTTCTTGTTACAACCAAGTGTAAGCTTGATTTCGCACTTGGCGAGATGAGAATTGACATTATCGAATTGAAAGAAGGAAAAGAAGTTGATGAGATGTTTGCGGAATTAGAAGAAGGGAAGGAAGAGATTGTTAAGATGGGCAAGGCAAGTAGAAAGAAGGCACCCCTAAACAAATTAACCCAACCCTCCACCCCAAAGAATGAAAAATCATCATCATCAAATTCAACACCAATTTCACCAGAAACTGTTAAACCTCTAACCCAAGAACAAAAGGAGGCTATTTTGGAGAAATTGGAGTTGAAATTTCAAGAGCTTATGGAAGAGAAACCGGTATTGATGTGTTGAACAATTACATGACATACCATAAGAAGTTGGATGCGGTAATGATGGCTAGGGCTAGACTAGAAGACAAAGATTTCGATGAGGTTGAGAGAGCAAGGATAGTGGAAAATGGATTGCCAAAGAAGATGAGTGATCCAGGAAATTTTGTTTTACCCATTAAGGTAAATGGAACAGTTGTGATGTATGCATTGGCCGATACAGGGTCAAGTGTTAGTGTTATGCCTTATACGTTGTACAAGAGGTTAGGGCTTAGTAACCCCCAACCTAATCAGTCTAATCTTACTATGGCAGATAACTCTCAGGCAAAAGCGATGAGTGAAGTAAGAAATGTACGAGTCCAAATAGGGTACTAGGCATTTTTAGCTGATTTCTTAGTGCTTAACATTCCGGTAGACAAAGAGTTACCAATATTGTTAGGTAGACCATTTCTAAGGACATGTGGGGCTATTATAGATATGGGTCGTGGTACTATGACTATTAATGATGGCATCTTAAAGCATACTTATTATCCAAAGCCAAGAGGAAACACTACAAGAAAAGTGGCTTTTTAGGACCCCCATAAGCGTCATAAAATGGTACTTTTTAGGACCTTTCATTTGATAGGACCAAGGATGAAAGCGTTTCATGTAAGGCGGTTGTAATAGGTCCAAAGCGTCCTAATATCTCAAATACCCTTATGAAACCAATTTTATGGTCGTATTATATGTCTATGAACAACCTAAATAGCGTCCTAATAAAACCATATTAGGACACTTTTACAATGTTCTAACATGTGGTAACCTACTTTTAATCTTTTGATACACATAAAAACGTCCTTAAAATTATTGTTAGGACCCTTATGATGTAACATCATAGCTATTTTAGCAACCATGAAAAGGGTCCTAATAACTCAAATAAGATTATGATACCAATTTTATGGTCGCATAATAGGTCTATAAACAACTCAAATAACGTCCTAATAAAAACATATTAGGACACTTTTACAATGTTCTAACATGTGGTAACCTACTTTTAATCTTTTGATACACATACAAGCGTCCTTAAATGTTAATTCTTAGGACGGTTATCATATACCATTATAGTTACTTTAACACCAAGAAAAGGGTCCTAATATCCCAAATACGATTATGAAACCAATTGTTTGGTCCCATAATATGTCCATGAACAACCAAATAAGGTCCTAATAACAACATATTAGGACACTTTTACAATGTTCTAACATGTGGTTACCTAATTTTAATCTTTTGATACACATACAAGCGTACTTAAAAGATAATTGTTAGGACGCTTATCATATAACATTATAGCTACTTTAGCACCAAAAAAAGGGTTCTAATATCTCAAAGATTATTATGAAACCAATTTTTTGGTCGTATAAAATGTCTATTAACAACCTAAATAACGTCCTAATAACAACATATTAGGACACTTTTACAATGTTAAGCGTCCTTAAAAGTTTATTGTTAGGACGGTTAATAAGTTTAATAGGACAATTTCAAAGTCCTGACAAGTCATATGATAGGACACTATTTTCAGCATGCACACTCTATTATTACGATATGAATAAAAGATCAACTAATTATTAAATGAACAAAACGAAATTGTATTTCAAATAAGCAATTGTCATAACAAAAGCACTAAACATAAATAAGGTATAAACATTATCCAACATAAAGTCTTGTAACATTAAACAAGAAATTAAAGCAACAAGAAGCTTAGTCCGGGGTCATCATGCATCCTTTCTCAATCATCACGGACCACCTACAAATAAACATCCATGTATAAGCATTAAGTTCTATGTTATTAAAATTATTGGTATCACAAGTTTAACCAGACATATGAACCAAGTTGAAATATTTACCTCCTTCACTATAGGATCATCATATTGTGGAAGCATTTTCTTTTCAAACCCCGCTTCTTCATTAAACCTGCACACAAAAAATTTACCAGAATGCAACATTAGCTTCTGAAAACATTAATAGAAAATAGTCATCGGAACAATAATACGGGTCAAAATCGTTAAGTTTGTACTAGTCATCGAGCAATATAAGCAAGAGTACCATACACCCTATCCCTTTTGTCAATTAAAATCTGTATCATGAATTATGTATTCCTAACTGTCTAACTGTGCAACAGGTACCGAGTTCTATTTAACGCAAACACACCGTTACAAGTAATCAGGCAACCATTTAAAGACATAGAAAAGGAAAGACTAAGAAACAGGTTCCCCCTTGCCATGCTCATGGGACAAGCTCCACAAACTAATGCAGTAAGTTACAATGAAATCTACCATATATTTTTACTTTAAAAAAAGGGTAACCATAATAGAATCACTGTTAACCATTCTTTGCTCATTAAAAAAAATAAAAATAATAATAACCGTGCAAATATGACAGGGAGTCCGATTTACCTGCGAAGGAACTATAACAGGTCTGAACACAAGCCGTGAATGGTACTACAAATCTTGCACCAGCTGTACCCTTAAATTTAAAAAGAACGGAGACATCTATGAGTGCAGAGTCCATGGACCGGTTGTGTCTCCAAGTAACAGGCAAGAATCTACCAAATAAAAAAAATTAAAAAAGATTAGAATTAATCTAACATAATTGACTCATTTATGCAGATACAATTTCAAGGGATACATAACAGATGACACACACACAGTTATGCTAACATTCTTCACACCCAAAGCAAACGATGTCGTTGGGATTGACTGTGACTCATTAGTTACATCACTTGAAAACCCAAACCCAAAACACTTCCCACAACAAATAAACGCACTCATTGGAAAAAGACACATTTTCCAGTTTCACTATAACACATCTCCGAAACAAGGGCCGCCAGATTTCATTCTCAATCAAATTTTAGACAACCCAAATCCAACCAACCAACTTGAAGCACAGCCATCAGGTAAAAAGTTTACCATAAACCAAAAACATAATACATTTTATATGAAAACAAATTGATTATTCATTTGCAACAGGATCGGCTTCAGAAAACAAACAAACCAAAGGCCTTGAATATGAAGAAACCACTATGGGACTCATCAAATCAGAACCAACTTCTTCAGGTAAAAAAAAAATATTAAATACTTACAAAAAATGATACTTATAAAATTATACATAAATGACCCGGATATCACCAATTATTTTTTTTCATGTTAGATGCTGCAATTCCATCAGGGTCAGACATTGTTCAACAACAACATCAAACAGACCAAACAGGGGAAATGCAAACACCATCTACAGGTACCGAAACTTACATCACACATGCACAGATTTTTAAAATATGCAAAAAACCATATTGATTAACATCAGTTTTGCCCTCTATACTAGGTGAAAAGACACTGCCACCAATGCCTATTACCCTCAAACATCATCAATGAAAATTGAGGCCGAAACACCCCAACAAAAAACTGCCAAACGACCACTTTTCCACCAGAAACCAACTGACACCAAGAAAACCAAAAAAGAGTAACGCACTCCATCAAAGTAAGTCTAAAGATAGCATCAATTTCATCGGAAAAAATACAAATCATGTTAAATCTACTAACTAACTACATCTCCTATTGTAGGTTTCACCTCAGGTCTACACTTTTGATCATCCACAGCATCTGAAGGGCAACAAAGTACAACTATTACTACTGTAAATATATCTATGATGTCACAGTAGTAATGTGACAACAGGTCTAATACCTGACAATCGAATTTGTGCACATTTTGTTATATGGATGCAACAATGCCATCCGCACAAATTATGTACAAAACACTTATGTGATACATTAATATTTTGTAATATGGCGCAAAAAAATATGTTAAATGCACTACCCAGTTAGTTACCTATTTTCTCGCACAAATCAAAGAAAAACAAGTGACAGAACCTCATATTATTAATCAAGAAGAATAAAAATCACTAGCTGCTTCTACCAAAGCAGCTGAAAACATAACTCAACTAATCCACAAGTTAATAAATAAGCTAAGTCAATAAGCAATGAATAGACATAACCAGTATCACCCATACGCATATATGTACAAGTCCAAAACCGAGACCCAAACGCAAACCACATCAGAAATCATACAACATAAACTCTACATAATGACTGAAATAAACACGAAGAAAAACAAAGATACACGAGTCAACTCAACTCAGTGAGTTGACTCGGTCGAGTTGACTCACTGAGTCAAGTCGACTCAACCACGAATCGGACGGGTTTTGGGTTTCAAAACATGAATCCACACAAGATTGTTTATAAACATTAAGTTTTAATTAATTTAGAACTCAAAAAACGTTGTCATAAATTTAAAACCGGCTAGGGTTTTATTAAAATTACGAAATAAGTAAAGATGATGGCGCGTTGGATTACCTATCAAGAGAGAAAGGTGGGGGGGAAGATGGCGGCGCGTGGTGGTGAACTGGTGGTGAGCGGCTGTGGTGGATTCAAACACGGTCAAACTAACGCTTCTTGGCTCCAAGTGCTCCAGAAATGCTCCCATGGTCTCGATCTACGCGGCGGTATCAAGATGGTGGCGTGTGGCTTACCAATCGAGGGGGAAAGGAGGATTGAAGAATCCTGCGGCCACAAATTTAAATCTTGGCTTTTATGTACCCATTGATAATATCATCTTCAATTTTTTTCTTGTCATTTTGAGGATTGAAGAATCGTTAAAAAGCCTAATAAATCTTGATGATGAGATGTAATGGGTGGTGGTTTCTGGTTTTTGATTTTGAAATAAAGGGGGCGATTTTTAGGTTAAAAGAAGATAGTAGATGGGAAGGAGGGATAATCTGAATTTTGGGAAAACTTAGGCAGGAGTCATCACTTTATCCCAAAGACGCATCTAAAAAAAAAATTAAAACGTGTATATATAAAATGAAAAAAATACAACATATATATATATAAAAAAAAAAAAAAACGAACTATATATATATATATATATATATATATATATATAAAATAAAAATAAAAAGAAAAAAAAAGAGCTATATATAAAATAAAAAAAAAAAACGAGCTACAACCTTTTTTTTCGGCCCTTTTCGCATATTTTTTCTTTTGAACTTCTTGTTTTTGAATTTCTTGAAGATCATCATCATCGTCTAAAAAATTAAAACGTTTAAATAAATAAAATGGCTAAAAAATTAAACTTATATATAAAAAAAAAAAAAAAAAAAAAAAAAAAAAAAAAAAAAAAACATACCAAGATTGTATTGCGTTTCGGGTATGTCGACAAACTCGTCTTCGCTCCCCTCCGGTTGTTCTCGGTAATCGAACGGGTTAAAGTTACTCGTTTCGTGTACGTGGTAATCGCTTGGATTAAGTGGTGGGTAGTCGAAGGTTTGTCGTGGAGGACTCGGTGGTTGGGGATAATAATAGTATTGTTGCGACGTCGAATGTGGTTGTTGACGAGGAGCCGAAAATGGTTGTGTGGGTCGAGGAGCCGATTGTGTTGGTATAGGTCGACCGGATTTAGCTCGAGTGCCCCGACCCCTAGACAAAGATGTTGCACCAACTACTTTCTTGCCTCTTTGATCCATACTTTGATTATTTTTTTTTTTTGTTTTGGTAGTTTTTTTTTTTTTTTTTTTTTTTTTTTTTTTTTTTTTTTTGTGTAATGTTTGTGTGAGAGTTTGGGTTAAATAGGCAGCCAAGCCAAGGGACCAAATGTGTTTGTTTTTTTTTTTGACCCACGCTCCCTTTCAACGTTCAAAACTCAAATTTTATAACACTCCCACGGTCACTTTTGGTTATACCCGTTGCGAGCCTATAGCCCGTGGAAGGAACCCGCCAGGCCAGCCCGCCTAGGCGGCGACGGTGTTCCCATCCAGCCCGAGCAGCCCGCAGGCCAGCCCGCAGCCCACTCCGTCCGGCCTTAGAGCGTGACAACTGAAAATGAGATAGAGAAATTCTATTTTTCTAGAGGGATAATGTAAGAATGTGAAAGTTGAAAAGTAGAAAAGTAAAATGTTGAACTTTTGGTCAATGCCGAACAATGCCCCTGTCTAATTAAGGAATGAAGCAAATCTTTTTTAACATCTCGTGTACAACCATATCATCTCGGCTCATTCGTTTAACATCTCATGTACATTTGTATCATCTCGGCTCATTCGTTTAACATCTCGTGTAAAACCATATAATCTCGGCTCATTCGTTAAATATCTCATGTACAACCATATCATCTCGGCTCATTCGTTTAACATCTCGTGTACAACCATATCATCTCGGCTCATTCGTTTAACATCTCATGTACATTTGTATCATCTCGGCTCATTCGTTTAACATCTCGTGTAAAACCATATAATCTCGGCTCATTCGTTTAACATCTCATGTACAACCATATCATCTCGTCTCATTCGTTTAACATCTCGTGTAAAACCATATCATCTCGGCTCATTCGTTTAACATCTCGTGTACAACTATATCATCTCAGCAGTAGCCACCACCGCCAACAACGATACAAATATATGTAGGTCTTAAAAAACAAGTGTAGTACATTACAATATATAGAATATATTCTGTCGGTAATACATCTCGACTCATTCGTTTAACATCTCATGTATAATCATATCATCTTGGCTCATTCGTTTAACATCTCGTGTATAACCATATTATGTCGGCTCATTCGTTTAACATCTCGTGTATAACCATATCATCTCGGCTCATTCGTTTAACATCTCGTGTATAACCATATCATCTCGGCTCATTCATTTAACATCTCATGTATAATCATATCATCTCGGCTCATTCGTTTAACATCTCATGTATAATCATATCATCTCGACTCATTCGTTTAACATCTCGTGTACAACCATATCATCTCGGCTCATTCGTTTAACATCTCATGTAAAACCATATCATCTCGGCTCATTCGTTTAACATCTCATGTATAATCATATCATCTCGGCTCATTCGTTTAACAGCTCGTGTATAACCATATCATCTCGGCTCATTCGTTTAACATCTCGTGTATAACTATATCATCTCGGCTCATTCGTTTAACATCTCGTGAATAACGATATCATCTCGGCTCATTTGTTTAACATCTAATGTATAACCATATCTTATCGACTCATTCATTTAACATCTCATGTGTAACGATATCATCTCGACTCATTCGTTTAACATGTTATGTATAACGATATCATCTCGACTCATTCGTTTAACATCTCATGTATAACCATATCATCTCGACTCATTCGTATAAATGATTTTAAAATATTTAAATTAAATTTAAATGATTTAAAATGATTTAAAAATAATTTTAAATGATTTAAATTAAGTATAAATAATTTAACTTAGTTAAAAATAATGTAAATAACTTTAAAAAGTTTTAAATCAATTAAAGATGATTTAGAAATTTTTTAAATTAAATTTAAATAATTTAATAGTGATTTAACTTAATTAAAATGATATTTTTTTTTTTAAATATACCTTTTGGCGAAGACATGTCCCCGCTAAAAATTTTCACCAATTTTTTTTTCCCTCCTTATATATTTACTTTATCCCGCTAAAAGTTTTCACCAATTTTTTATGTATACTAAAAAAAAAAAAAGTGATATCAAAAGGGATATGCTTTTTTCATCTCATAATCACTTAGTAAAAAAAAAAAAGTCATCTTCAACCTCTGCTGGTGCTTCTCTCGATCTGCTGCACCACCAGTCCACCAGCGTCTCCACCACCCCACCACCGTCTACACCACACCACCACCGTCTCCATTACACCTCCACACTCGCACAACTGTCAACGATGCATCTCTTTCTCCCCTCTCCTCTTTTAATTCTTTCTCTTCTCTTCTCCTTTCTTACTCTCGACAGTGCACCACTACAATCCCAGGTTGGTATTTTTGATTTTTGTTAATTGTTTTTAATTTTTGTTAATTTTTATTAATTTTTGTTAATTTGTGTTAATTTTGTGGTTTGTTAATTTTGTTATTAGTTTTGTGTTAATTGTTTTCAGTTTTTGATTTTTATTAATTTGTTTTGAATTTTTTCCTTTCGAGACCATTGTACAGCCGAGACCATAGCCGGAGCCGGACCACCACCACAGCCGGACCACAAGTATTGATTTTGGTTTATGTTTGTTGGATTTTATTTTTTAATTTGTTTTATTATTTTGGTTTGTCCTGAAATTTGGTTTATGGTTTGTGTTTGTTTTGATGGTGAGTATATTCATAGTTACAGGCTGATTTAGAATTTGATCTAGTTTAGACCAATACTGTCTTTTTGCTTGTATGTGCATCTTTCTGACTATGGGTTTTCTTCAATGCTTCCAATACTGTCTTTTTGCTTGTATGTGCATCTTTCTTTTACGTTCCCGTCATTTTGTTTAAACTAATTTTCAAAATATGAGAACTAAAAGTAGAGCGTGCAAAAAACGTGAAATACCGGAACCTTTAGTTAGTGCGGCTTTAGTAACTGACGCTGTGGAACCTTTGGTTGGTGCGGGTGTGGTCACTGGGGTTTCTGACAACCCAGTGGGTTTGGTTGACCGTGACCGTTTGAGTGATTGTTGTGATGAGGGTGGTGTTATTGATGGAGGAAGTGGGCCATTGACTCTGAAAAGGAATTCAGCGTATGTGTGTGATTCTTCGTTGACAAGCGTCTCGAAAAGGCAAAGGCAAAATTCACATGGAAGTACAGAGTTAGATTGTAATGTGTTGAAAAGGAAGGCTGTTAATTTAGATGTTTGTTTGTCGGACAACGTAGCTATACCTCTGTGTCATTCGGGACTGGCACGAGCTGGGTCTTACGCTTATGGTTTGGATAACGTCTATGACGTTCCACGGATTTCTAAAAAAAGGTGTCTTCACGATCAGGGAGGTTCTGTGGATGCTGAAGGTAGCCTTGCGTTAAGTTCGACTGTTGGATCAATGCAGGCTAATATTGTTGAAAGAAACTCTCATTTAGCTGCTAATGTGTCTCCACATTCTCTGTTTGAATTGGCTTCTTCGAAGGATGTTGATGCAGGTAGTTGTTACCTAAAATGTTTTATTTATACTTACCTGAACTTATTGAGTTATTGTTTTTCTTAACCTCTTGCTGGAATTTTTTTTTAAATGTTGCAGGATCACTGAATCATCCGATGGTCCTTGACTTTCAGTCGGGTATGGTGCGTCCTGTAGCCACTGTTGGTGCTTACGATGCACCATCGGATGTTGAAAGAAACTCTCATTCGGCTGCTGATGTTCCTCCACAATCTCTCTTTGAATCAGCTTCTTCGGAGGTGGTTCACACAGGTAGTTGCTACCTAAATGTGTGATTATTGAGTTGTTATTGTTTGATTGTCCATTTAAGAGTGTGCGTTGAAAGTGCGTCAATTGGTAGTATTTATATAATGTGTAGTATGCCTAAATGAGTGATTATTAATATTGTTTCGTATGGATTTGTGTCACTAAACTTAAATTGCCATCCCTAATCGCTATATTATGTGTTTCCAAGTATCCTGATATCAAGGGCATAAACTTTGACTTACCCCATGTTATCAAGGACGCGCCTCCTTATCCAGGTATTCAAATTCTATGCACACATACAGTATAATATGTTGATATATCTAAGCTTGTACACCACACTAATGTTCATCGCGTGACCCGTTAGTGTGCATAGTATTATATCATATTTGTTTAGATAATATTCATAATTTCATATATAATACCCATTTATGTTGAGTAACATGATCAGTCTTATTGTATCGAAGTATCGAACTGCCATTATGTCCATGCATGATTGATATATTTTTTTATAATTTGATCTAGATCTCCAAGTCCATGTAATTGACAATGTTTGCACCACATTATTGACTAGGTGTGGAGCATGTTGGAGGAGATATGTTCGCTAGCGTTCCTAAAGGAGATGTTATTTTCATGAAGGTTGGTGGTAGTTGGTACAATGGCTTAGCTAAAGAGGCAGGTTCAGTTCTTTGGACATTGTTTGCAGAGTTTCTACTTTTTGTGTCATGGAATTCTACAAAAATGGTTAACTATTGAATGTATTAGTCGAGTAACGATTATCTTGATGGTGTAGAATTTCATACATAATTTCATGTTATATGATAATAAACAATGTTTTAGGGATCACGGTCTTTGAACCGTTTGGCGAATTTCTAATTTATAATATTATGTTTAGCGAATTTGAACCATTTGTGGTGTTGTAGCATATTTTGTGATGTTGTAGCATGGTTGTGGTTATAACACAGGTTGGGTTATTGTAGATTTTTTTCGGAAAAAAATTTGTAAATTACTCATTTTGCTGCAAAATGGGTCAGACACTTTTTCCCCGCCAAAAGGTTCACTCAGTTTTATATGGTTGAGACTTTTAGCGCAGACATGTCCCCGTCAAAAGAGGCACTTAATAAAAAAAAATAACGCATAAATGTAAACCAAAGAAAAAAAAAAAAAAAAAGTAAAAAAAAAAGTCCCCGCTGCAGCGCTTTGACTGATCTTATATGATGTTATATGACTCAAAAATGAAATGTCCTATTATGGTGTACAATAATAAAACCATTGTACATAAGCGTCCTATAAAGGTTAACGTTATAATACCCACGTGTCAAAGGTCCTATTAAATTTTGCTATAATAAAACTTTTTGTGAATAAGCGTTTTAACTAACTGATGTCTTATGACTCAAAACTCAAGTGTCCTATTATGTCTTATTAGGTTATGTCATAATAGGACATCTAGTGATCAAGTGTCGTATTACACTATCACATAATGGGACACCAACAACTAAATGTCTTATAAAGTAATTTATTAGGATCCATATTTTAAGCGTCCTATTAAGGTTATGTCATAATAGGACATCTAGTGATCAAGTGTCGTATTACACTATCACATAATGGGACACCAACAACTAAATGTCTTATAAAGTAATTTATTAGGATCCATATTTTAAGCGTCCTATTAAGGTATATGATAATAGGACATCTAGTGATCAAGTGTCGTATTACACTATCACATAATGGGACACCAACAACTAAATGTCTTATAAAGTAATTTATTAGGATCCATATTTTAAGCGTCCTATTAAGGTATATGATAATAGGACCCCAAATCATCGACCATCCTATTATATAACTTTTTAGGACATTGCCTAAGTAGCAAATATTTAAAAAGGACCCTAAATGCTCATATGTCCTATTAAACAGTTTTTTAGGACTCCATTATCATAGCGTCCCACACAAAGGGTCCTAAAAAGCCACTTTTGTTGTAGTGAAAAATAGTTAAGGAAGTGCATGAAGAGGAAGATGAAGAAGAAGACCATATGGGTTGTTTTGAAGTAGGGAGAGATGAAGATGGTATGCCTAAATATTGGCCGGTTGCTCCTAGTTATTTTGGTATCGAAGATGACATGGAAAGAGCTATAGCAATGGAGGCTTTCTTTAAACCCTTCAAAAATATTTTTGTGTTTAATAAGCTTATAGATTTTCTTGGATCCTTACCGGTCCAACTCAAAAATTTGGAGTGGGGACCCGACAGTTCAAGTATCTACAAGAAGGAAGAAGGAGATGGGGAATGGCATGTTAAATTTGATATTGTTTGCCCAAATGGGAGAAACTTTGCAAGAAGATTTAAAACTCAAAAGATAAACCGAAAATTGTCCGGAAAATTTCAAGGAGAAGATATCCTTAGGCACGAGTATTTTCAAGGATGAAGAAGTAGAAAGAAGGACAAGTGGATGAATAAAGAGCAAAGCGTGTGCTAATTGTTTGTTTATTTTTAATTTTATGCATTTTAATTTTTGCAATTTAAGTTATCTTAAGTTCCTAAGTTTTAAGGTTATTGATAAGACTTTCTTCTTATATATATATTTTTTTATATATTTTTCTTAAGGTTTATGATTATGAAGTTGAGATTTTGGTCAAGTTTTTAGTATTAGTTTTTTTGGAGATTAGTAGAGATAGGATTGACCAAAATTTGGTAGACCAAGTGTGGTGAAATTTATTCATACAAAAAAGAGTTTTTGAAAGAGAAAAACATTTTTACTTGTTCTCATAAGTATCACAAAGTGTTGGCAAGAAGAAAAAGTGAAATTTTCCAAAAACTTAATCCAAATCGGTTGGATCAAAAGCTGATCGGATGGAGTTTGATATATAAAGTCAAAATTTTAAAAATCACAAAAACACACACATACACAATCCACCAAATTTGGGCATTCAAAATTCGACCATAAGAATTCGATTGGAAGTTGCAGGAGTGTTAGAAGAGTATCAATGGCTCCAAAACAAGTAAGTAACATCATCGATTTAATTTAATTAGGTTTTAATTCGGATTTATTAAATTAGGTCAAGAATTGGGTATTTTTGATAGACTTCGAATTAAGATGTAATTTTCTAGGAATAGATGGGTAAATGATAGTGGAATACATTGCAAAAAGAATTAGATTGATTGATTAAGTTTTGAGGAAGAATTGTTTGATTAAATTTTCAGACTGAATTGGGTCAAAACTTTGAATCAAATTTAGTTGCAATTGATGATTCCAAGATGTTATATGCTTGTTAATTAGTGATGCTAGATAATACATTGTTGATTAGAACACTAATTGGAGAGTTTGATTTGGTAGTGTTCTTGAGAGTTCAAGAATGGATTAAGAGAACATGTGGAGATGTTTTGGATTAAGATAGGAACAAATTAAGACGTAGAAATCATCATAATTGATGAAATGCAGGTTAGGAAAGAATTGGAATTGATAGAATCGATTAGAAATGCAAATTTGAGTTTTTGTGTTTGACAGGAGAAGCCAACCGAATCGGTTGCGGATGCAATCCGATCGGTTGGGAGTGGTCATTTACTCCATCCGATCGGATGGAGGTGCAAACCGATCGGATGGAGGGCTCGGTAAATGAAAATAAAATTTTTCGAAAATGAGTTTTTGGGCTTCTAAAATTGTGTAGCATTGGTTCTTATGCTATAATACTAACAGATATTTGTGTTTTCTACAGAGCAATGTTGTAGGTTCCTCGAGTTCATCACGTGTTCGTGTTAATCGTATCGTGACGAAGTTTGTTCAAAGGAATTCGAAGAGTAAAATCACATATGATGTTCAGCCAGAGAGTAATGAAAATCTCAAATTCAGAATGTCAAAGAGAGAAGAAAATTACGCTTTTCGTGAGCGTCTTTCAAAGCTTCAAGTGAGGAAATTTGCTAAACCGCGTTTGGTTAATTGGGATGTGTTTTCAGATTACGAATGTGAGGACGAATTGAGAAAGATGATGAGGATGTCTTACGTATACCCAGGAGATGGGGATACTTTTGAGGATTATTCGTGGGAAAGAGCTTTCAGTATTTATGAGAATGTTTTTAGAGAATGGAGTTTGGAGTTCTTCTCGACTTTCTACTTTGAGAGGAAAGTTTTTGATTTGATGAGAGAAACGTGTATTTGGTTTCGATTGTGTGGAAAGGAGCATGCTTACACTTTGCCGGGTTTTGTAGTTGCTCTTGGGTTGTATGAACAAGATGAAGTTGAGCATAGATTGTTTGAAGCTCATTTTCTGAGCTTAGTGCGGTACCACAATGACTATGAAGGGATTCCGGAGTTTTAGAATCGTGTTGGTGATCCAAGTTGTTCAAGAAGAAACTCGTCCAAGCTAAGAAACCCGTTGATGAAAATTTTGCAGAAATTAATAGGTTGGGGTGTTTTACACAGGACGGGAAGTCAAGATAAATGCAACCAACCCGACCTGTGGGTTATAAAGTTGTTAGAGGAGGACAAGAACGGAAATGCGGCTTGGATTATAGCCGAATATCTTTCGAGAAGAGCACCAGGGATAAAGGATAGGAGTGACATGTGTGGAGGTCACTATGTGACCGCATTGGCTAGAAATTTGGGTTATTTTGAGAATGAGGAATTGGTTAAGTGTTTGGAGCCGATGGAGAATGAGACATGGGACGATAAAAGTTTTGGGAAAGCATTGAATCGGAATAGTAGAACGTTGGGAGCTTGGAATGAGCCGGCGATGGCCGCACCTCAAGCACCGTATCAACCACCGCCGCCAGTAGAAAATGTTCATGCACCGAGTAGTTTTGACTCGGGGTGGGGAGATTGAAATCGAGAGTTGAATGATATTGAGCGTAGGGATGTGTGGAGAGATTCGATGATGATGAGGCGCAATTACAATTATGATTATTCAATGTCGATGCTCCAACACTTGGCACGAGAAGCCAATTATAAAGTACCACCCTACAACCCACCAAATGTTTCACCCTACCCATTTCAGTATGAGCCTTATCCTGGTCCATATCCTTACCCATATCCTGGGTATGCTCCATTTCCCGAACCAGTGCCTGTTTATGGTAGAGTCCCAGAGGTTGGAGGCTCGAGTTTTAATGTGGGAGGATCATCAGGAGTTGGAAAGAAGAGGCAAAAAGTTTTTACAGTTTTCGATGAGGAAGAAAACTATGAGGAGAGTGAAGATGAGAGAATTCATACTCCTGACGACATGGAAGATGATGATGAGTGATCATCGAGATTTGATTATGATGGTTTGTGTTCAAAAACAATTATGGGTCGAACAATTTCATTTCTATTATCTTATCTAACTTAATTTATTTTTTTAGGATTAATTATATATGCTTTATTTTTAATTACTTTGTTTGTTTTAGTATTTTGTTTGTTTGTTTTGTTTCGTATATTTTTTCAGGGGTGAATTACCGGAAGCTTATTGTTGATCAATGTTTGGAGTTGGAGAACTCATTGGCTTATCTATGATCAAATATGTGTATGCGTATTTACCCTGGTAGTACCTTTTTAACTAAAATTTTCCCATTTTCTTTACTTTGAAGTTCATTTTTATTACATTGAGGACAATGCAAAACTTAAGTGTGGGGGAGGGAAGAAAATAGGAAAAATGGTTTACTTTAAAAAAAGAATTCTTTTTTTATTATTATTTTTTTTTAAGGTTTAATATGATGTTGGATTTGAGAACTAGAATGTGTTCGCCCTTGATTTTCTAGTTGTTTTATCACATAAATTATATAGTTTAAAGAACCAGATTGATTCAATGGTAAAAATGAGGCAATTTGAAATTTTTTTGGAATTTAATCAAGTTATGAGAGCTATTTCATTTTGGAATCGATAACATTTACTAGTACATGTTATAACCCTTCTTAAATTGTGAAGATTTAAGCCCTTTTTGTATAAAGCATTTCTTATGCTATATATTTCGTTATGAGTGTGCCGGTGATTATGTTGATTCTAGAACTTGTACTTGTTATGTATTACGGTTAAAATCACTTTCGAGTGGTAAAAATATATTCAAATGATAAGGGGAAACTTAGAATTTACACCAAATGGCCATCCGTTTACAGAAATATTTTTGCTGACCACATCGGTTAGTTATCCTTGTATTTGGAACCCATTTGTTAGCGTTAATCTTTTACGCTAGATACCCTTAGTTACACCTTCTGAGCCTATCTTTTCTTTTTTATTAAACCCAGAAAATACAAAAATATTTTACACCTTACACCTTAGCCTTACCCGAATCAAGTTCAATTGAAGTTCGAAAACTTTTTATTTTTTGATGATTACGCGTTGGCCACACTTTGACATGTGTATGTGTTGTTTCAATGAAGAAGGAGGTCGCTACTCTTATTTGTATTTTTTGTAGCGTGTGCTCATCCAAAGTGTGGGGGTGACGAGGAAGTATTGTTTGTAAAAAAAATGTGAATAAAGTGAATAGCTAATGAGCTATAATGTGTGAGTATCAATTAGCCAATGAGCTAAAGAGGGAATAAGTAAGTATGAGATGTGGAAAAACAATCAAAGAAGTTTGGGAAGTGATCATTTGTGATATAAAGAGTTGGGAACAGAATTTGGACTTGATTCTTATTTTTCATTTTTGTAGAAACCAATCACAAATAATTCCCATATCTTACCCTTACTTTTTACCAAATTACTTTATTTGTTGTTAGCTTACGAGCATCTGGATTAAGTGATGGCTTTGTAAAGATATGTAGTGCACAGTTATTGTAGTGACCATCCGAGTTTTTAATAGTTTAAAGACGCGCCAACGATCTAGAGCGTATTTTGGTAACCATCCGTTATGTGAATAACGCGCCAGCAAGCCAAGGTATAATCTAGTGACCATCCGTTGTTTATTCTATTTAAAAATTCGCGCTAGCGATCTATTATATTCTTGTATGAAATGTCTGAACATTAGCAGGTAACCTTTAACCTTAAACCCGAATAAAAGACCTCTTTGATGTTTTATTTTGTTGTTTTGATACTTGTACAAGCTTATGGTAAGACGCATGAATCATGACTGAGCAATGAGTGATTTACCAATCAATCTACCCTTAGAGTGATGAGTGAATTTCAAAATTCTTCGTGAGGTGCTTAGTTATGTTATCAAGCTCAAAATTAACTTGTTTATGTTTCAAGAATTTTTCACATTTACATTTAAATTAACAAGTGTTCCTTTGGAATAGTTGTTAAATTTTTGGAAAAACATTAACGATACCATTGGAATCATTTTTTTTTAAAACTAGACTTGCTCGAGGGCGAGCAAAACTCAAGTGTGGGGGAATTTGATAACGTTCAAAATGAACTTGTTTTTAGTTACGTTATCATTAGTTTTGGGCATCATATTTGGTTATATTTGTATGTATTTGTTGCTTAATCATGGAAAAAGTGTATATGCAAGTAAATGTAGCCAAGTACAGGAAAAGTCAAAGAATTGAAGTAATTATGCACAAATTGGAGGATTCTCGAGATGGAAACAAGAAAGTAACCACACAAGGACTCAAGGATTTGAAAGTGTTAAGATTTCTATGTTTATATATCAAGAAAATATCAAGTTCTATGGAAGAAATCAGTACCACAATGAAGGATAAAGCATCCACAAGAAAAGACAAAGAAAAATCAAGTTCGTGAGTACATGCAGACTCTATCCGATCGGATGGAGCCCGCATCCGATTCGGATGGGAGAAGATGGGATTTACCGAGAAGGCCAACCGATCGGTTGGATGAAGCTGCTGTTACAAAAGTTCATTTAATGACGGATTTAAGTCCCATAATCATGGTGGCTGATCATTTCCTGCTTATTAACTCATTAGTGACGTTTTTACTTGATGCATAAGTGTTATTTACACTATATAAGAAGATCCAAGGCTAGATACAAAGTGTGACAACTCAAAAACTAGTAAGAGGCTTACACCAAGTCCTTGCTATCTTATTATCATTGCCCGAAAGCTTAGAAGTGCTGTAAAAATGTCCAGGAACTTTGATTTAAAGTCTCAATAGTGTGGTTCGAGTGCGGAGTTGTTTACGTGTCTTATTAGGCGATTGGAGGAGTGTGGTTGCTATAGTACCACAAATCTAGTTCTTGTAATCTAGGCTAGGTATATCTTGTTTATTTACTATGAACTACCTTTACTTTACGTTTAATGAAAGTATGTTTTGTTACTTGTGTTTTATAATGATTGTTATGGAGTAATTGTTGGTATACTTGTGTGTTATGATGTAACTAATTGTTGGAGAATTCTTATTTTTAAAGGTGATGCATGAAACCAATTCTTATTTTATGAGTTCGTTGGAATAACATCTAATCTTGCTTAATTAGTTGATAAAAACATTTTCAAAAGATAAAAAGGCCGAAAGGATTTTCTTTATGTTTTTATTCCAAAAAGTTAGTGCACAAATTAGTATGGGATATGGTGTGTGACAAGCACCATATTTACTCATTAAAATGGATTTGAAATGATTTTATCACGAATAAAAGGGCCGAAAGGATTCGTAGGAACAATTGAGATAAGAATTGTTTTTCAAACAACTAGTGCTTAAAATAATTGTCGTAATAGTTAGCAAGGCCGAAAGGAGTTAACTAGGAGATTGAATTCTTAGAAATGATTTTTCATGATATAAACCATTGATTCTTAATCATTCATATAAAATTGTGCATCATCACAAGTTACACCCAACTTGGTAGAATACGCTCTGCAATTAGTTATAGAATTACACACAGGTATATGTTTTGTTTGATTGGATTTACTTTAAGAATTTTCACCAAATTGGCTTGACAACCTTTTTGTTAAAATTTATTTTACTAAATACAAAAACCAAATCCCTTGGGACGATCTCGACTTACCCACCTTTACTACCACGGACGAGTATACTTGCTCGTACGTGTTAATTAGAGAATTGGATAAATCGTGTTTATAAATTTTAAAACTTGCAACACGTTTGGCACATCAGAGTGGTGTTTTGGTATTAAAAATTTCACGGGGATACATATTTCACAGCTAGAATTGTTATGTTTAACAAAAATGACTACGGGGTTTTTGTACGGTATTATTGATTTGATTTTGAAGTGACATTTCACGGGTACTTATTTATCTTTGAGATATGTTATTGGTCTCAAGATAACTTGTCTGTGCATTTTTTCATAGTGATTAAGACTTGACAATCTAGTTATAACTGATGCAAGGAGTTACATTGTAGTGCTCACGGTGTATAGCTATCACTTTAAGGAGTTACTTTGTAGTACTCAGTGTCACACAAAGTTGTAGATTGTTCAAAAGGCGCATTAGTACAAGTATTAAGTCACAAAGTTTGGGTGTTTACTTCTTTTTCAAGTTGGTCATATCGGGTTGTCTCCATATGTGGTCATTACTGTTAGCCAGTGAATTAAAAGGAGGTTTGTTTACAGGTTGATTTGAGAGAATTGTATTGAGAGTATTTTTTCGACATATTCTCATGGAACTTTTCTTAAACTATGGCTTCAATATTGCATCAAGTACAAGGTGATTTTATGGCGTGTACACAACATTATGATGATTCCGATAACTCACAACCATCAAGAGGGAGAAGTACACGAAGAAAGAAGTAGTGTTTCGTCTTCAGTAATTTGGTTGGCAAAGGGAACTATGCTTAATCTGGAACCAATGAGGTACCAATAATGTGTACATCGAGGCTTATTACCAACTTGGATGCAATACTTTGTGAGGTATGTTGTTATGATGCTCCCCGAACGACAGCCATGGTGCTACACTTTAGTGTCAACTTTCTCCGTTGCATGTTAGAAGACTAAAGTGACGTGAAGAAAGAGAGTTGTCAGTTCAGGAGGGAGCAGATAAAAGAAAAGGCTCACTACTTAGGAGGGAGTAATAACCTAACTAGACCATTACAGTTGAAGTTCAGAGCTACAAGGATTAGTGCCATCAACGCCAAAGATCAAATACCGAGATCGTCAGAAAAGAGAACTTCAAGTCTGCCTTAGTATCTAGACTACAGAGAATCTGTGCTTCAACAACGTCAACATAGTTTATTATTATTGTAATTTACTTTGTTTATAGATCTCATTATAACCATTCACGTGTGACGATATCTTGGAGGGAGATTATTAGCCTCGCTTTTTTATAAAGATAACGTCACACAAGTGAATTGGACTAGATTTGTAGTAAGTAGTGCCCGTAGAGACTAATATTGTTTAAGTGGCAAACTTGTAATGTAATGAGCCTATAAATACCCCTCATGACTCTTCATAAGGGGTGTGAGAAATTGTGTAATATTCATTAGTATTAATAAAACCCTTTTCTTCACCCTCTCTCTACTCTTTCTCTCACTAGAAAGATGAATCCATTCATCTTCTTTGATCAACCTAGACCTCCCGAACCACATAACTCATGTATATTTTCGGTCCTACATAGATAAAGACAGCATTGAAGTGAATATAGAGAGATTTGCTGGAGCAACTAAAAGAATAGAAAAGATTGTAGAGTGTCAGCTTACTAATAACTTTAAGAAAGGTCTAGGTTATAAGTCTGTTGCACCACCTTATAAAGGGGCACATCCACCCCCAGGTATTGATTTGGCACATACTGGTTTAGAGGAATTTCAAGAGCCTAAGTTTGAATATGGACAAAAGACCAGTGAGAGTGCTAGTGTAGAGAAGTCTGAAGAGATTAAGGAATCTTTTGAGAGTGCTAGTGACACCTCATTGATTGAGGAAAATGTGTCTGAAGTTAAGATTAAAAAGAAAACTGTTGTTCCTAATGTGGCTAAAATAGAATTTGAAAAACCAATTAGGAAGCAAGTTAGATATGCAGAGATGTATAGATCACAAAACAGGTCACAAAGTCCTAGGGGTAACTAGAGAAATTGGAATAACTTGAAGTCTAAACAACTAGGAAGTGATTTTGTCATTTACAATAAAGCATGTTTTACTTGTGGCAGTTTTTATCATGTTTAGGCTAATTGTACCTACCACCAAAAGGAAAAGGGTGGTAAATGGGAATTCTAGGGTGAACACAAATGGCTTCGCTAAATATAATCATCCTAAAGCTCAAAGAAATATGGCTCCCAGAGCAGTGTTGATGAGAACTGGCCTTAAACCATTTAATATTGTTAGGCCTGTTAGTACTGCTCACCCCAAATCAACAGTTTATAGTGCTAGACCAATGTCATGTTATACTAAACCAACACAACAAACTGTTAAAAGGCCCTTTCAATACAAAACAGCATTAACTATCAGAAAATTTGGCCAAAAAGTTAGTACTGCTAGGCCAGCAGTTAGTACTGGTAGGCCAGTAGTTAGTACTGCTAGGCATATGAATGTTGTTTGTGGACAAAGGGGCAATGTTGTTAAGGCCTCAGCATGTTGGGAGTGGAGACCTACCAAAACCAATAGTGCATCAATTATCATGAAGAAATATAACTACATTGATGCACGAGGCAGATCCAAGTCAGTAATGGCTTGGATCCCCAAAGGAAACAAATTTCCTTTATTTTATGTGCAGGGACATCCACAACAAGATGATGAAGAAGATCAAGGATATGCTGATAGTGGATGCTCTAGGCACATAACTGGGAACATGTTCTACCTCTCATATTTTAAACCTTTTGATGGAGGATATGTTGCCTTTAGGGGAAGAGCAAGAGGTGAAAAGATTACTGGTGGTACAAAGTTTGTACCGTTAGTCCAAATTAGTACTGCTAAGTTTATACTGTTAGTCAAATTTTATACAGTTATATAAAAAAATGCTTTGATTTGTATTTTCTTGGTTTTGGACTAACGTTTGTAGGAAGAGAAAGCAGTATGATTGGAGTTTATGATGTGTGAGAAGCTAAAGTGTGGATGGATTGTTGTCATAATTGATTCATGATAGAAGGGGATTTGGGGATTGCTTGACAAAGGTTGTACACCTGAGTTGGGAGGTTCCTTAAAATATTATTCTTGAATCAATTTATGCTCATTTGGTGGTATAATTGAACATGAATTGATGGTCATAGTTAGTCAGATAGTAAGTGAGCTAACTCACTCTATACCATTCTATCATTTGATAGTATGTTAGTCTAAGGACATCTGGTATAGAGAATAGCGAGCAAAAGTGAATCTAACACATTTGTGTTAGAGGCAACACCTTCAACGAGCTGGAAACCCTGTCAAGAAAGCTCTTTGAATGAGTTTATCTGATCACAGGCAGCATTTATGCTGAAAACATTGGTTCTCACACAACCAGAGGTTAAATGCAACCGAAATATGATTAAGTGTCTTCCTTTACACTTAATCCCTTCAAAAGTTTGTGGGCAGTATGGTTTTTAAAAGAAAATTGAGTTAATACTGCTAAGAAAACATTTTTTTCAAAAGTTTGTACTGCTAGGAAAAAGTTTGTACTGCTAGCGTAAAACTTAGTACTGCTGGGTAGCCGTTAGTACTGTTTGCGAAATAACCGTTTTTTAAATATAGCCATTGGGGTAAATTTGTGTCAGTTACTTTGTTTAAGGGTTTATCTAACTTGGATAATTCACACTTTTGTTTCCTTACACAATTTCTTTTACTCAATTCGATATATTCTCAAACCCTAAGTGACTTTTATAACATCTCAATTGGCTTTACCACATACTCATTTAACTCATATACGATCATAACTCATCAATCTAATCAAAAGTTTATCATTTATAATGGCGAATTTGGCTTTTGTCGATAAATACAACATGGTCGCTTTCTTGGAGAAACCAGAGGGAAGCAGTAACTTCCATTAGATAGTAGACTTTCTCAACTCTACTCACATCAGGTATGCATTGACCGTAAGTCCTACTATCCATCGTTCTCTCATCACACAGTTTTGGTAGACTACAACTGTCAGAATAGGTGAAAATGGAGAACAAGAGTTACAAGCAACAGTTGATGGCAAAACAATCACTGTTACTGAGTCATCTGTTAGGAAACATCTCCATTTAGCAGATGACAATGGTATTAGTGTTTTGCCTAACACTGAAATTTTTCAAAACGTGTCCAGAATGGGGTATGACACAACTACACAAATATTAAATTTTCAAAAAGGTTGTTTTGCCCCACAATGGAGATTTTTATCCATACTATCCTTCATTGCTTAAGTCCCAAGAAAACCTCATGGGAGTAATTCAGTAGTAATATTGCAACTGCTCTCATTTGCTTATCAACAAACAGGACTTACAATTTTTCCAAACTGATTTTTGAAAGTATGGTGAAAAATGTGGATAATACATACAAGTTTTTAATGTATCCACGATTTGTCCAAGTATTTTTAAATATGCATAAAAGACTGCTTCTACCTCATCAAATTATTTATCCAACTCCCAGCCTTACTCAAAAACTTTTTAGCAATATGAGAATGGCTTCTAGGGGGTATAATGGGGTAGCAGTACCTTTATTTGAAAATATGCTTGCATAGGTACAGGGTGAAGGCTCAACAACCCTAGTTGAGTCCCAACACACACCCACAAGTTCATCAAGTTCTGACTCAGCCTCACAACCAACTTCCACATCCTATAGGAGTTCACCCAGACAGGAAACTGAGGTATCTCAGCCCAGTTCTCCTACTTTTACTCATGTAGCATATGAGACTGTCTCAGACAGAGTGGTGAGGGCTGACACTACTGTCACAGGCTTAGTAGTAGAACAGGACAATGTCATCATAAGTACGACCCAATCCATGGCACCATCCCATGCATCAAGCTCTCATGAACTTGATACTGGTGATGGAATCCCTAGCCACATGGAAAATATAGGGGGCTCAGCTGATCCACCTAGTCTAACTAGGGTTGAAACTGAGTCAATTCCCCATGATGCACCTCTCCTAGGAGGTAACACACCTGGAAGTGCTGAGGGCAGTGTGACACTTAAAGAATTGACGGTTATTTGTACAACACTGACAAACAGGGTGACCGTGATGGAGAAAGAACTTAAAAAGACAAAGAAGTTGTATGGTGCTACTTATACTAAGGTGATTCAGAAGGTGAAACAGTTGCAGCTCTAAGTCAAGTCACTCAAAGCTAATAGGAAGGCACATATTGTGGAGTCCTCAAGCTCAGAAGATTGTTCAGACAATGATGATGATTTAGGAAATTCTTCCAAACAGGGGAGGAAATCTGCAGATGAGACTCAGGGGAGGCAATTTGATCATGACAAGGGTAGAGATTTTGATACTGATATGGGTGAAGCTGGTGTGATATGGGTGAAGCTGGTGTGCATAAAACAAATTTTGATGCAGATAAAGACGTTAGTACTGCTCAAGCACAAGTTGGTATTGCTGGTGAAGAAATTGGTACTGCTAGTATTACTTATGCTAGAAGAAGGGTTGTAGACAAAGGTAAAGGGATTATGAAAGAGTCTGAGCCATCAAAGAAGATTAAGAAAAAGGATCAAGCTCAGATTAGTTATTATGCAGAAGTTGCTCAAAGAATACATGATGAAGAGCAAGCTAAATTAGCAGAAAAAGAAAGAATTGCCAGATTCATGGTAGATCAAAAGCTTGTAAGTGAAGATGCTGAAAGGTTAGTACAAGAGCAAGCAGATGAGCTTTTAGCTCAGCAACTTTATGAACAAGATAGGGCAGCTATTCCAGAAGTAATCAGAGAAGATGCACTTAATGAATGGCATCAGTTGGGTATGATTTGGTTATTTGGAGCTGTTGCATGTTATGAAAAAGGTGAGGCAGAAAAGTGTTTATGTGCAAGCTTGAAGGATAATGTTGTCAAATACATGGTCTTGGTTCTCAGATTTATTTGTGATATCACACGACACACACAGAAGATTTTTGGATTTTTTGTTTATTTGTTCGTAAATGGTTAGAGGCTCGTATTTCTTAGGATATTTCATTACGAAGAGGATTAATTATCATCTATTTGACGATGAGGTGGAATTATTCGAGATTGTGTTCTTATCATATCTTAAAGTGGGTGTTACACATTGAAGATAACTTGTATGTGCATTCAAGTCATGACTAAGACTTGACAAATCTGGATTTTTTTCAAGAGATTGATGTCTCCTTATACATCGGTTTGGGTATACGTTTGAAGTCACATATATAGTACAAGAAATAAGACATAAGTTTGGGTTGTTCTACTTCAGCATCAAGTTGGTAATACTTAATTTTCTTCATTAGTAATCATTACATAGAGCTTACAGAATTGAAGATTCAAGAAATGGTTAACATATGGGTTTCAGGGGAAGCTTAATGGTAAAATGTTTAACCATTTACATGCATCATTTGAGGGGAAGGTTTTTACAATTGCTAGTCATTATTACTACTGCTGGTTTAGGTTATTTTGTCTTGAATTCATTTATAGTTAGCTTTTTGGTGTTCTTTATGGCGGGTAGTTCGAGACATTGGAAGACTGGATCGGAAGTATGATAGTGGTTTGTGGTTTTCGAAATCAAAGTTGCATTTACTTGGAGTCTCCTAGTGAATAATGACAAAAGGGGAAGAAGTATTTACATGTTTTACAACTTGAAGATCCTTCATGGTATATGTTATTTAAAGTTCATGAGGTGAGCTTAAGTGGAAGATTGTTTCATTCATGGAAGATCAAGACGAAGGTTTTGTAATTATCAACTAGGGGAAGATTGTTGGGTTTTATATTTGAGTTGATAAATACAAAACTACAAGTGAAGAATGAAGACAATGCAAAACACAAGGGACTTGCTTGATAAAGAAGATTTTACTTATTAGTCCTTTGTAAACCTAATTCTCTATTATATAAAGAGAATACAGGTCGTTAGTTTTATTATGAGTTAAGATGTAAATACCAAAGGTGTGTGTGTTATACCAGGCGTGTTTCTACACCATGTAGACGCCTAGGTTTGTATTTTGTTCAGCCTCAAGGATCATTGATCCCTGTTAGATTAGTAACAGTACTACACTTGATCTCGTAGTATTGGGGCTGTTAGTTCGTAATTGTAGTTGTTAGAGATGATGACGTAGAAACTTTGTTTCAATAACATTGTACTGTTCTTATTCCGCGGTGCAAATTCATATGTTTATGTACTTTGTTATTGTTATCCCTAGTGCTCTAAATGATCCATGTAGTTATTTTAAACTCCACAGATATTTCATATAAAGACTCAGAAATTAGTGAGCTTAAAAGTGAGTTAGAAAAGATTAAGCAAGAAAAAGAAAGCATTCAAGTTAATATAGAGAGATATGCAGGGTCATCTAAAAATATAGAAAGGATCATAGAGTGTCAGCTTACAAACAATTTCTAAAAAGTTATAGGATATAAGGCTGTTGCACCTCCCCATACAGGGTTATTTCCAACCACAAAACTTGATTTGTCCAATACTGGTCTAGAGGAGCTCAAAGAGCCTAAGATTGAAAGCTATGGACCTAAGGCTAGTAAGAATGTTAGTGAAGATGTTTCTAAAGAGGTTAGGGAATCTTCTGATACTCCATTGGCTAAGAAGTTGGTGTTATATGATATTATAGAAAAGAAAACTATTTTTCCTAAGGTTTCTAAGAGAGAAGTAGTTAAACCTAAACAACAAGAAAAACTAGTTAGGAAACCAGTTAAGTATGCTGAGATGTACAGGTCACAAGGTCCTAGGGGAAATCAAAGAAACTAGAATAATCAGAATTCCCAACAGCTATGAAGTGACTTTGTGATGTACAATAAAGCTTGTTTTGTCTGTGGAAGTTTTGACCATGTGCAGGCTAACTGCAATTACCATTAAAGGGAAAGGATGGTTTATGGGAGTACAAGGGTATCTAGGAATACTTATACAAGGGTGAATTACAATTGTTTTGCTAAAAAGGCTCACTCTAGTGCTCACAGACACATGGCTCCAAGAGTAGTTTTAATGAGACCTGGCCTAAGACCACTTAATATTGTCAGGCCTGTTAATACAGCTCACTTCAAATTAACAGTTTATAGTGCTAGACCAATGTCATATTTTTCTAATTCAGCACAATCAACTGTAAAGAGGCCCTTTCAAACAAGAACAACATTAACTAAAAAAAATTTTAGTAAAAAAGTTAATACTGCTTGGCCAATAGTTAATACTACTAGGCCAAATTCAGCAGTAGTAAATGCCGTTAGGGCAAATTGGAATAATGTTGTTAAGGCATCAGCATGTTGGGTTTGGAGACCTACCAAACTTGATAGTGCATCAATCACATTGAAGAGATACAAAGCCTCTTGTAAGACCAAGATTCAGAACTCTATTACTCAGCCTTTACTCATGTTGCATATGGACTTGTTTGGTCCAACTTTTGTGAGTAGCTTAATGAATAAGATATATTGTCTTGTTGTCACTGATGATTATGGCACATTTACTTGGGTTTTCTTTTTAGCAAATAAGGATGAAACTAGTGGCATTCTTAAGAGCTTTATTACTGAGATAGAAAATCTAGTTGATAAGAAAGTAAAGATAATCAGGTATGACAATGTAACATAGTTCAAGAATAGAGTTATGAATGAGTTTTGTGAAAAGAAAGGTATTAAGAGGGAATTTAGTGTAGCTAGAACTCCTCGGCAGAATGGTGATGCTGAAAGGAGAAATAGGACACTGATTGAGGCTGCTAGAACCATGTTAGCTGACTCTAAGTTACCTACTACATTTTGGGCTGAAGCAGTTAATACTTCTTGTTATGTGAAGAACAGGGTTTTAGTAGTAAAGCCTCATAAAAAGACTCCTTATGAACTATTTAGAGGTAGAATACCTGCTCTAAGCTTCATGGGACCATTTGGATGTCATGTTACCATCCTTAATACCTTAGATCATTTGGGAAAGTTTGATGGAAAGTCTGATGAAGGGTTCTTTGTTGGGTACTCTATAAATAGTAAAGCTTTTAGGGTATACAACATTAGAACTAGGAAGGTAGAAGAAAAGTTGCATGTTGCATTCTTGGAGAATAAGCCTAGTGTTGCAGGAGATAGACCTAAGTGGCTGTTTGATATTGATGTTCTAACAGCATCAATGAATTATGTACCAGTTGTTGCAGGTACAAACTCTAATGATTTTGCAGGTTCAGAAGATGGTATTGGTGCAAGTCAATCTAGCTTGGAGACAGGATCTAGCCAAGACTACCTTTTGATGCCTCTATCGAAAGATGGTTCACTGTTTTATTCATCTTCAAAGAATGCTAGCAATGATGAACCAAAATCTTCTAGTGATGCTGGAAAGAAAGATGGTGAAAGTGACAATAAAGAAAGTGGAATTAATGATCAAGATAGGCCTAAAAACAATACTCATGATCTTAGTACTGGTGGGCCAAATGATAGTACTGTTGGGACAAATGTTAATACTGTTAGTCCAATACTTTCTACTGATCTCTTTGATGATGAAATAGGAGTAGATATGAACAATATTTCTATCACATATCTAGCTCCTTCAACTCCAAATACAAGAATCCACAAAGATCATTCACTTGATCATGTGATTGGTGATGTGTAATCTGGTGTAATGACAAGGAAAATGTCAAAGGCTACTAATGAACAAGGTTTTATTAGTACTGTTTATGAAGGGAAAACTCATGAAGACCTTCATACTTGTTTGTTTGCTTGTTTCCTATCTCAGGAAGAACCCAAAAGAATTGCCAAAGCTCTAAGTGATCCATCCTGGCTAGAAGCAATGCAGGAAGAGCTTTTACAGTTTAAGCTACAAATGATTTGGGTTCTAGTGGATTTGCCTAAGGGTAAGTGGCCTATTGGTACAAAATGGGTGTTTAGGAACAAGAAAGATGAGAGAGGCATAGTGATTAGGAACAAAGCAAGGTTAGTTGCACAGGGTTATACTCAAGAAGAAGGCATAGACTATGATGAAGTTTTTGCCCCTGTAGCAAGAATCAAGGCAATAAGGCTATTTTTGGCTTATGCTTCTTTTATGGGATTCATGGTGTATCAGATGGATGTGAAGAGTGCTTTTCTTTAGGGTACAATTGAAGAAGAGATTTATGTTACTCAACCACCAGGGTTTGAAGATCCTGACTATCCAGACAAAGTCTACAAGGTGGTGAAAGCACTTTATTGTTTGCATCAAGGTCCAAGAGCCTGGTATGAAACCTTGGCCAAGTATTTGTTGGAAAATGGGTTTCATAGAGGAAAGATAGATCAGACATTGTTTATCAAGAGGAAAAAAGGGGATATTTTTCTTGTCCAGGTCTATGTTGATGACATTATCTTTGAATCTACAAAGAAGGAGATGTGTACTGAGTTTAAGAAACTGATGGATGACAAGTTTCAAATAGGTTCTATTGGAGAACTTAATTTCTTCTTAGGGTTTTAAGTAAAGCAGAAAGAAGATGTGATATTTATCAGTCATGATAAATATGTAGCTGACATTTTGAAAAAATTTGGGTATACTGATGTCAAGACCGCTAGCACCCCAATGGATCCAGACAAAACTTTGCTCAAGGACTTAGATGGTGATGATGTTGAGGTTCATCTCTACAGGTCAATGATTGGTTCATTGATGTATCTTACATCATATAGACCAGAAATTATGTTTGCAGTATGTGCATGTGCCAGATTCCAAGTTACACCTAAGGTTTCACACTTACATGTTGTGAAAAGGATTTTTAGGTATCTAAAAGGACAACCTAAATTAGGCCTTTGGTATCCTAGAGATTCTCCCTTTGATCTGGTGGCATATAGTGATAGTGATTATGCTGGAGCAAGTTTAGATAGGAAGTCAACAACAGGAGGTTGTCAATTCCTAGGATGCAGATTGATATCATGGCAGTGTAAGAAGCAAATTGTGGTTGTCAATTCTACAACTGAATTTGAATATGTGGGTGCTGCTAGTTGCTTCGGACAAGTACTCTGGATTCAGAATCAAATGCTGGATTATGGGTATAATTTTATGCACACCATGATTTATATTGACAATAACACTACTATATGTATTATTAAAAATCCTGTTTTACACTCTAAAACAAAACACGTAGAGATTAGACATCATTTTATAAGAGACCGCAATGATAAAAAGTTGATTCAAGTTGTTAAAATACACACAGATAACAATTTTACAGATTTTCTTACAAATGCTCTTGATGTTGGAAGGTTTCAGTACTTGGTTGCAAGTATTGGAATGCTAAATCCTTAAATTTTTAATCTCTTTTTGTCTTTGTAAAGTTTTGTACAAGATTAGTACTGTTAGTTGTATCAGTTTGTACTGCTAGTGCAAATTAATAATGTTGTGTTAATACTGTTAGTCATAATTAATAATGTTATGAAGAAAATGTTTTGGATTATGTTTTCTTGGATTTGGACTAACATTTATAGGATAAGCTAAGTAGTATGATTGGAATTGGTGCTGTGTGAGAAGCAAAAGTGGTGGATTGTTTGATGTGATGCTGCTGATTAACGATAGAGAGGATTTAGGGATCACTTGACAAGGGTTTACACCTGAGTTGGGAGGTTCTTTAAAATCTTTTTCTTCAAATCAACCTAATACTGAACATGAATTGATGTTTTTAGTTAGTCAGATACTAACTGATATAACTCACTCTTTACCATTATATCATTAAGATAATGTGTTAGTCTAAAGACATATGGTTTAGAGAACAGCAAGAAAAAGTGAATCTAATATATTTGTGTTAGAGGTAACACCAGCCACGAGCTGGAAACCCTGTCAAGAAGGCTCTTTTAATGAGTCTATCTTATTACAGACAGTATTTATACTGAAAATTATTGGTTCTCACACAACCAGAGGTTAAATGCAACCGAAAAGATTAAGTGTCTTCCTTTACACTTAATCCCTTCAAAATGTATGAGTGCAGTATTGTTTTAAAAGAAAATTGGGTTAATACTGATGAGAAAAACTTTTTATTGCTAGGCAAAAGTTTGTACTGCTAGGCTAAAATTAGTACTGCTGGGTAACCGTTAGTGCTGTTTGGGGAATAACCGTTTTTCATTAATTTATTCTAGCCGTTGAGATAGTTTTTGTCAATTAGTTCGCTTATAGGTTTCCTAAATTGTATAAATCGTAATCTTTCTTTAACTTATAAGATTTCTTCACAATAAAGAAATGATTTATTTGGTCGAAACCCTAAATGCTATCTATATAATCTCAATTGCTTTTTCCAAACACACATACTCTCATAAATGCACATAGCACATCACTCTAATCAAACTTTTATTGACCTTAATGGCCAATTTGGAATTTTGTGATAAACACAACATGGTTGCCTACTTGCAGAAACCAGAGGGAAGTCAAGACTTTCATCAGATAGTGGATTTTCTCAATGCTAGTAACATAAAGTATGCACTTACAGAGAATCCTACTATCTATGTTTCTCTACTCAAACAGTTTTGGCAGACTGCTAGTGTCAGAACAATTAATAATGGAGAACAAGAAAGAATTGCAACAGTAAATGGCAAAGTCATGACTATTACTGAGTCACCTGTTAGGAGACATATCATACTAGCAGATGATGATGGTATTAGTTCTTTGTCAAATACTGAAATTTTTGAAAACCTTTCTTTGATGGGGTATGTGTACACTTCTAACAAATTGACTTTTCAAAAAAGGAACTTTTCCCCTCAATGGAGATTTCTCATTCATACCATCTTTCATTGTTTAAGTTCAAAGAAAACTTCTTGGGAACAATTCAGTAGCAATATAGCAACTGCTATCATTTGCTTGGCAACAAATACGAAGTTTAACTTTTCAAAATTGATTTTTGATGGTATGGTGAAAAACTTAGATAGCAAATACAATTTTTTAATTTAACCAAGATTTATTCAACTATTTTTGAACAAAAACAAGAACCTGCTTCTACCTCACAAAAGTTTTTATAAAATCCAACCCTTAATCAAAAACTATTTAGTAATATGAGAATGCTTTCAAAGGGTTATAATGGGGTAGAAGTACCACCGTTTTCCTTAATGCTTGTGCAAGATCAAACTGTTCAGGGTGAAGGATCAAGAATCCCAGTTGAGTCCCATCACACACCCACAAGTGCTCCATCAACCTTACCACCTCCAATTTCACAAACATATAGGAGACGAATCAGAAAGGAATCTATGGTTCCTCAGTCCAGATCTCCTACTTTTACCCCTATAGCAGATGAGGCTATCAATGTAGAGGGTGACAGATTGGTAAGGGCTACCACTACTCTGTCTAACTTAGAAGCAGTACAGGCTAGTGGTACCATAACTAAGACCCAAACCAAGGCAACATCTAATGGGTCAAGTTCTCATGAGCTTGATTCAGGTGATAGAAACCCCAGCCAACAGGATAAAATGGGGGGGCTCAGCTGATCAACCTAGGGTTGAGACTGAGTCTTACATGCCCTATGATTCACCTATCCCAAGAGTTAACACACTTAGAAGTGATGAGGGCAGCATAAAACTAAATGAATTGATGGCATTATATACCAAATTATCAGACAAAGTTACTAGCTTGGAGTTGGAGTTGAAGCATACAAAGAAGGTTTATGGTACTGGTTATACAAAGTTGATCAAAAGGGTGAAGAAGTTAGAACAAAAACTCAAGTCTAGTCAAGCTAAATGAAAGGCAAACATTGTGGAGTCTGATAGTGAAGAAGATGATTCAGATGATGGTTTGGATATCCTTCCAAACAAGGGAGGAAAATTGTTGAAATTGATGAAGATCCAAACATCACATTGGTAAAAGAAGATGCAGAATCTCAAGGGAAGCATGAGCATGATATGGGTTTTGGAGATAATACTGATGCTGCTAAAGATAAAGATATTGGTACTACTGAACCAATTAGTAATGTTGGTACATTTGTTAGTACAGCTAGTTCTGTTGTTTACATCAGAAGAAGTGCTGATAATGGAAAGAGTATCATGCAAGAGTCTGAGCAACCTAAAAAGGTCAAGAAGAGAGTACAAGTTCAGATGAGCTTTGATGAAGAAATGGCTAAAAGGGTACATGATGAAGAGCAAGCAAAATTTGCAGAAGAACAAAAGATTGCACAATTTCTTGAAGAACAAAAGCTTGCAAAAGAATTAGCTGAAGATAAAGAAGAAGAAAGATTAGCTCAAGAAAAGGCTGATGAATTATTAGCTCAGAGGATGTATGAAGAAGAAAGGGCAAGTCTAAATGAAGAAGAAAGAGAGAATGCACTTCAAGATCTGTTGGAGGTAATTAGGAAGAGTTAGAATGAAAAGAGGGTTGAAGCTAGAAAGAATAAACCTCCAACTAGAGCAGAAAAGATGAAGTTTATGACTGCTAACTTGAAAAATCAAGATGATTGGACTTAGAGTCTACTTACAGGTAGATCATATGAAGAAATTGAAGGTTTGTACTTTAAGGCGTACAAGAAAGTCCAAGATTTTATTCCCATGGGAACAGAAGAAGAACACAGAAGAGTTAAAAGAGCTGGAATTTCTTTGGAATCAGAGTCATCAAAGAAACAGAAAGTTAGTGAAGACACAGTAGAAGAGAATGAACCAGAATTGACTGAAGAAGAGCTACAACAAATGATGATCATAGTTCCAGAAGAAGGGCTGAATGTTAAAGCTTTGCAGACCAAGTATCCATTCATAGACAGAGAGATCTATACTGATGACATATGGAAATTCTAGAAGATAATAAGAGTTGGAAACCATTCTAAGGTATACCAATTTGTTGATGCATATAATGTTGTAAAAATTTTATTTCTATCTTTCGATAACTACACATTTTGAGGATGAAAAAATGTGAAAACATGTTACGTTAAAATTAACGTAAACAAGTTTTTAATCGAAAGTTCCCGTTTCTACGTAAATCACTCTAGAACAAATTTACAACTTGAAAAATGATTAAACAAGTGAATTTGTGTTTTAAACATCACATTTTATGTGACAAAACATTTCTTTCAAGAATATACTTTACAAATTATTTTTGAATAATTAAGAAATGTTTTAATGGAAAAATAAGTTCAAAATACATAACAACTATTTTTCCCTGCAAAATCAGCTCCAAACTTCCTTAAATAAGTTTTCACCAGAAAAGACAAAAAGAGGAGTGTTTTTGTCTAGCACGGTACCACGGTACCACTAAATTTAGTGGTACCGTGTGTGGTTTAGTGATGTCGTGTCCCTATAACGGCCAGATTTTTTTTGCCTATAAATACCAGCCCACTTCACAGATTTTGGGCATCCTTTCTCACACAAAACTTTCCAAGTTGAATACTCTCTTCACATCTCTTCTTTTTGATCATTTAGTTTAGTTTTCTTTTTTTCAAGAGTGATCCAATCATCCATCCAAGTGATCCTCTTCATTCCTCTTCAAGTGCAAGAGAAGAACACAAGATATCCAGGAGGATACAAAGTGTTATAGTTGTAGGTAGAAGCGCTTGTAACATTTTTTACACACTTGATTGTATCATAGCATACATCAAGATTATTTTTCTTTTGAGAGAATGTGAGAGAAGATCATTTTGATCTTATAGAGATAGTGAATATTTCTTGTAGCTTTTAAGCTAGTGTGTTGATCAAGTTGATCAAGAGTAGATAGAATAGGTTGAGTCAAGTGAGAAGTGATCATTGTGATCTTGTGATATCTTGGGGATCTCTTGAGCTTTGTGTGTTGAGTGTGTGAAATTGAAAGGGTCGGGTAGATCGTGGTAGATTGGTGCTAGCTAAGATTAGCACTGGACATCTAGCTTAGTGTTGGAAATAGGATAAGCGACGTGTACGGTTTTCTCCGCCTAAAGGGAGGTTGTTGACATAGTGCTTGAAACTCTCGAGTGTGGTACTCGGGGAGTGGAGTAGGGCGAAGAAGAGCTTCGTAGCCGAACCACTATAAATCCTTTTGTCTCGGTTTGATCTTTCCATCTCTTCTCTTTACTTTTATTACTTATAATTAGTTAATTTAGTGTGTTGTTCATACTGGTGTTGATTGATTGAATATAAGACTCGAATCAAAGTTTTTCAATAGTAAAAGTTTTTGAGACAACTTAAAAACCGGTAAAACTATTCAACCCCCCCCCCTTCTAGTTTTCCATAATTGGTATCAGTAGCCACGTCAGTCAAGATTTTAAAGTAAATTATATTTTAAAACTTGAATCGATCTATGGATTCCGACAAATATCTAGAAGGGCAATCTATGCAAAGACCACCACTTTTTGAAACTGATTGTTTCATCTATTGAAAAATAAGATTCGAAACGTATGTCAAATCAAAAGACATTGATCTTTGGCATGTTATTACCGAGGGTGACTTTCAACCGATTCAAAAGAATCCGGAAACTAGAAAGGATGAAATAGTTCCTTATGACAAACAAAGTGATGAACTTAAAAGAAAACTAGCCAAAAATAATGAGGCTAAAATGATGATTTACAATGCTTTGCCTAAAAAGGAATTTGAAAGAATTTTCATGTGTAATACGGCAAAAGATATTTGGAAAACTTTGTTAGTCACTCACTAAGGTAATAATCAAGTCAAAGAGAACAAGATAGATCTTCTTGTTCAACAATATGAACAATTTTCTATTTCGAAAGATGAGTCTGTTGATAATGCTTTTGCTAGATTTAATACTATTATTACTAGTCTTAAAGCTCTTGATGAAGGTTATTCTAGCAAGAATTACGTTAGGAAGTTCCTTAGGGCTCTACATCCTAAATGGAGAGCAAAGGTCACCGCCATTGAAGAGTCAAAGGACTTGGCGACTTTATCACTCGATGAACTAATAGGAAACTTGAAGGTTCACGAGATGATAATCAAGAAAGAATCCGATATAGTAAAAGGCAAAAGCGAAAGAGTTAGATCTCTAGCTTTGAAAGCCAAAAAGGAGTCTAGTGATGAGGAATGTTCGAGTTCTGATAGTGAAGATAAAGAGTATGCATTAGCCGTTAGAGACTTTAAAAAGTTATTTAGGAGAAGAGGTAGGTTCGTTAGGCAACCTCGTGATGACAAGAAGCCATCACACAAGAACCGAGTCGAAAAGAAAGAGACAAGTGATAGGAAATGCTTTAGATGCGGAGATCCTAATCACCTCATAGGAGAATGTCCTAAACCACTAAAATCCAATAACCTAAGAGCTTTCATAGGAGGCTCTTGGAGTGATAGTGGAGAAGAAGAAGAGGAGAAGCCCAAGGACGAAACATGTCTTATGGATCAAGCTTCTAATGAGGTACATTCCGACTCTTCTTATTATAGTAATGATAATTCGTCAATAGATGATAACATACTATATGATGAATATAACAAACTATGAGAAGTAAGTTCATAAATTTTAGGTAGAAACAAACTACTAAAATTAAAATTGCATGAACTAGAAGTGCAAGTCTTAGAACTAAAGGATCAAGTTAAAAGACTAGAGAAAAATAAAGAAGTAGATGTAGGATGTAAGTCATGCTTAAGTCTTCAAGTAGAGAATGAGAAACTCAAAGAAAATGCTTTGAGAATCATTAAGTTTGAAAAAGGAACAAAGACACTTAATGACATACTTGAAAACGTTAGGAATGGTCAACATACCGAAGCGGGCTTAGGATTTGACCGAAATAAAGCTTCGACAAATAAAACGAAACAAGTAAAATTTGTCAAACCCACAAGTTCTGTCGAAACAGTGGACGGCACCACTAAAGGTACAGACGGTACCATTAAATTTAATGATACCGTGGTACCGTCTAATGCTGGAGACATAACTAAGTCAAGTCTGAAAAATAATTCAAGTCCTAAACCAAGTCACATAGTTGTAAATGGTACCAAAGTATCTATTGCTAGTATAGAGGAAGTCAAAAGGTTTTACAAACCTTTGTCAAACCCCAGGCATGGCCTTGTAAAACCCGACACTAGGTCAAAGACTCCTCCACCTAGGAAAACAAATGTTCTTATACCTCGGTCAAGAACTCCTCTACCGAGAGGTAACTCTAGGAGACAAAGTTATCCAAGTAACTATCACATAACTTGGAATAACCGTCAACTACAAAGTTACTTACCATGGGAAATTTGTCCTCCGTTCCAACATCCTAACCAAATGCAACTAATGCATGGGATGTTTAATGCTAACAACTTTGGACCCATGAGATATTGGGGACCAAACGTTTGAATGTTTGTCTTATTCAATAGATATGCTTGGGGATCGACTTGGAGCCCGACGAATGGGTCAAGGATAGTGGATGCACTAACCATATGACAGGTAACCGGAGTCTATTCTCATCATACAAGGCATACAATGGAGGTAATGTCACTTTCGGTAGCAAACTTAAGGGCAACATCATAGGCAAAGGTACGATTACTCAAAACTCCCTCACTATTAGAAATGTTGAGCACGTAGATAACTTAGGATTTAACTTGCTTAGCATTAGTCAAATGGTAGACAATAAGTGTAGAGTTATATTCTCCGAAGAGGGTAGTGAGATAATTAAGAATGGTAAAACCATAGGCAAAGGAGTTAGGAGGAATGGCTTATTTATTATGAAAATAGGAAATAAGCCTCAGGATAAGATTTGCTTAGCAACCATAGATGATAATTCCACTCTATGGCATAGGAGATTAGGTCACGCCAATATGCGCTTGATACAATCATTGGCGTCTAAGGAACTAGTTAGAAATCTACCTAAGATTAAGTTTGATAAACACTTTTGTGATGCTTGTAAAGTTGGAAAACAAGCTCATTCTAGTCACAAAGCTAAGAATATGGTCTCAACCTCTAGATGCCTAGAACTCCTTCACATGGACTTATTTGGTCCATCCACCGTACGGAGCTATGGAGGAAATTACTACACCTTAGTAATAGTTGATGACTACTCTAGGTATACTTGGACTAGATTCCTTAAGAATAAGACACAAGCTTTCGAGGAATTCGAAATCTTTAGTAAGAAAGTCCAAAATCAACTAGGGTGTACAATAGTTTCGATTAGGACGGATCATGGTCGGGAATTTGATAATGAAGTGCAATTTGGAGTATATTGTGATGCTAATGGTATTACACACAATTTCTCGGCTCCACGCACTCCACAATCAAATGGGGTAGTTGAGCGGAAAAATCGTACTCTACAAGAGATGAGTAGAACGATGTTGAATGAACAATCAATTCCGCAAAAGTTTTGGTGTAATGCGGTGGACACCTCAACTTACATACTAAATAGGATTCTAATTAGACCTATCTTAGGAAAAACCCAAGAACCATCCTATTGAAAATGTCATAGGAAACCTAAACCAAAGAACCCTTAGGTCACAAGCACAAAACAAAAGTAATTTCTTTTATTTTATATCAACCGTAGAACCTAAGAATGTCGGTGAAGCGATTAAGGATGAAAGCTGGGTAGTTGCCATGCAAGAGGAGCTTAATCAATTCACCGCAAACCAAGTTTGGGATTTAGTTCCTCCACCTAAGAATCAAACCATCATAGGAACTAAGTGGGTGTTTAGGAATAAACTCGACGAAAATGGCGTCGTAACTAGGAATAAGGCAAGGTTAGTAGCACAAGGCTATAACTAACAAGAAGGAATAGATTACGATGAAACTTATGCACCCGTAGCTAGATTAGAGTCAATTAGAATACTCCTTGCCTATGCTTGCGCCTTAGACTTTAAGTTATACCAAATGGATGTGAAAAGTGCACTCCTAAATGGTTATATCAACGAGGAGGTATATGTTGCACAACCTCCGGGATTCGTTGATTTCGAGAAACCGAATCATGTTTATAAACTCAAGAAAGCTCTTTATGGTCTCAAACAAGCTCCTAAAGCTTGGTACGATAGACTAAAGGCATTCTTGATTGAACATGAATATACCATGGGAGTGGTTGACAACACACTTTTCATGAAGAAACGTGATTCACATATCATCATTGTTCAAATATACGTCGACGACATTATATTTGGCTCAACTTGTCCAGAACTGTGCGATGATTTCTCTAAGATCATGCGTGACGAGTTTGAGATGAGCATGATGGGCGAATTAAATTTCTTTCTTGGTTTACAAATTAAACAAATGGAAGATGGTATCTTCTTTAATCAATCTAAGTATAGTAAGGAGATGCTTAAGAAATTTAGTTTAGAAGAGTCTAAGCCCATGAAAACTCCCATGTCCACGGAAATTAAACTCACGAAAGATGAAGAAGGTGAGTCCGTGGATAGCACTAAGTATAGAGGTATGATAGGAAGTTTATTATACCTCACGGCAAGTAGGCCCGACATCATGTTTAGTGTCTGCCTTTGTGCTCACTTCCAAGAGGATCCCAAAACCTCTCACCTTGAAGCGGTTAAGCGTATCTTCCGATACATTAAGGGCACTATGCACTTGGGATTATTCTATCCCAAGGGGACCGGTGTAGAAACTGTTGTCTATACCGACTCTGATCATGCGGGAGATTATGTGGATCGAAAAAGCACGAGTGGCGTTTGTACCTTCATGGGTTGTTGTCTAACTTCTTAGTTCTCCAAGAAACAAACGGATCTTGCTATCTCCACGACCGAAGCCGAATATGTAAGCGCCGGAAAGGTATGTCAACAAGCACTATGGATGAAACAAGCCCTCAATGACTATGACATCCATCTAGATGACGTTCCTATTATGTGCGATAATAAAGGTGCTATTGACTTGAGCAAAAACCCCTTTCAACACTCCCGTACTAAACACATCGAAATTCGTCACCACTTCCTTCGCGATAACATTCAGAAGGGAAACATTTCTATTGAGAAAGTTCCTTCTCAAGACAATATCGCCGACATACTAACCAAACCTCTCAAACAAGAATCCTTCAACTACCTTCGTCTAGGTCTAGGAATGATGGAACATATTCCATAAATCTCATGACTATTAAAGTCATTCCGCGTGTCCCCCTTATGACTATTTATATGTTTCACTGGAAATATTGAACTCATCTCGTGTGTCTCGTCTCATGACTCTTTGAAGTCATCTCCTTTCGTCTAGTCTTGGTTCTCCTCGTAAAAAGGATTTATTAGGTATAAATTCTTTCCTCGTGTCAAAAAGTTTCACTAAAACAGCAAGACTTATTCGTCAAAAATCAAAATGGGACGAAATTTCATCCCATCATATCACGGCTCCACTTAAGTGGCACGACACCGTTAAATTTAACGGTACCGTGGAACCGTGTATCTGATACATCCCGTATTTCAGTCCTCATTTCCCACATTATACATTCTAAACTTTCCCAACTTCTGCAACTGCTGCCAAAACCAAACCTCACAACCCAAAATTTGATTACACCCTTTCAAGATCATATTCAAAACATTGATTTTCAAGATTATCAATCACTTTCACTTTTTCTACATAAATTGTAAGTTATCTTACTCTAATTTTTCTTAATTTTGAGTCTAGGGTTTGTTCATGCATAAAAATTGAATTGGGGTTTTCTATTTTAATTAAGTCCATATGAAATTAAGACTAATATTAGGCAATGCATAACCCTCATGATTCCCTTAACTTAGGATTTGCATAAACATATACACTTTAGTCCAAATTTTTCTATTAAGCAATTAGATTTAAGAGGAATCATGTTTAGGATAATGATTACTGAATTAAGAGTCTTTAACACCCACATCTTTCAAACTTAAAAAAAAAAAAAAAAAAAAAAAAAAATTGGTGCCAAAACATTGAAGTCGCCAAACACCCCAATTCCATTGTTTTCGAAAACTTTCACGAAACTAGGGTCATGAAACATTTTTTCGTGCATTGTTGTTACAAACTAAAAACGTTTTTCTCATGCATACATGATCTCACGAATATTGATCGAATTACATAATCAATATGTACTTTTCGACATATTTGCTTGAGCAAAAGTAAAATTAGGAGTGTTTGGGTAATCTCATTATTTTTTATTCTAAAGTCGAGATTACCGCATCTCCACATAGTTTCCATATAGGCACACACTAGGCACGTGTCTTTAATGCAACTACTCTCAATTCTAATTTTTCCTAAAAATTTTCTTATAGGAAACAAAAATGTCTCATGAGTATGATTTTGATCATCTTCTAACCGATACCTATACACCTGAAATCTCTCGTAAACCCACAACACCCGGTAACCATATTCGTGCCTATGTCAATCTTGAAACCCATCGGTTTCATGAAGGTCGAGTCGTTGATCCATCCTTATTTTATCATAGGGATATCAACACTTCGTTTAGAGCTATAGGATTCGATTGCTTACTCCACATCAACGAGCACATTTGTCCTCGTTTTGTGTTGGAATTCTTTCGACAAGTTGAACTCGTACGTAACGAGGATCATTCTTTGTCACTTTGGTTTTGGGTCCGAAATTTCAAATTCGTCCTAACTCTTGAGCAATTTGCTCAAATTCTCCAAATTCCCAATCATGGGCAATGTGCCTATACTGAAGATTGGTGTCTTGAGTCCCTCTTCAACTATCGTGAAGAGGATAGTCCGTATTGTTCGTTCATACCCTCACTAACTAAACTTACCAAAATCATTCGTACTCATAAGTACTCCTCTTACCCAAATCCAACGAAAATTCGTCTGGATAAGGTTCGTCATGAACTACTTTCTTGGGCAGTCATCCTGCGAGAAAATGTTCTAAATCTAATAGGAAATCGTGAGTAACTTCCGGCGTGTTGTGCTCATATGATCTACTGTCTCCTAACCCAACAACCATACAACCTCGCCTACTTCTTCGCTAAGCGAATTGTACATCTCAAGGGTAACAAAAATAAATTAATACCTTATGGGATGTTCCTAACTCGTCTTTATCACCACCTCATAAACTATCACCCATACCTTAGTGGTCCTCAATACTAACTCTTTGATACCTTCATGAAACCCCTAAATGAGTCATATGTCTCATCCATTCTCATTTTCGAATCCTCCACCCACTATGCACCCTTTGATGATCCAAATCATGAGAATGAGATGCATGCTCAAGACGAGAGTGTGATGAAAACGGGAGAAAGCTCAAGTCATAAGTAGTTAGGAGGGGATTAACATCTCTATTAGGATTTATCTATGATAAATTATATTAGGGTTTAATACTCTTTATTATTTAGCATGCTTGACATTTAATCTATCACCTTGCATAAGTATTTTATGTGATATTTGGATGATAGCTTATTTTGTCCCTTATGTTTGCATGCTTATGATTATCTTGGCAAACTACATGATGATCTTTATATGCTAGAAGTAGCTTAAAATGGGACATATTAGGCAAATAAATCTGTAGTGATTTGAGGAACTATCATTTCCAGGAACTAGTTCCCCTAGAAAACATCCCCCTAGCTGCCCAGAACTAGCCTGCACAGGAAAATTCGTGACTTCAATGTCACGATACTATTAAATTTAATGGTACCGTGCGGTATTTAGTGGTACCGTGCCCTTGTTTGACGAATTTTCACTGTTTCCACTAGATCCCTGAACCTCAAACCTCAAACCTGCAAATTTTGCAATCTCACATACACCCCAAGATTCCCTTCCTACACCATAGGACACTCCCATCACCTTTAATTCAAATTTCCCAACTCTTGCCTATAAAAGGCTTCACCATTGCAAGCTTATCTTGCACTTCATCTTCAACCTCACATCACCCAAACACCATGTCATCCACACAAGAATCCACCACTCACATCTCAAAGAAACCTAGGATAACCGTAAGACCACCCTCAAAGCCTCTCTTTGTGGATCTTACAAAAGATGATGAAGTAATGACACCACCTTCCCAAGCCACTCCCAACTCACCATCTCCACCTAATGCACCTTCCAAAACATCATCTACCTACACAACATCTTCATCATCTCCTTCCTTCAACACCATGCCATCCTCAATGGACTACACACTCTCACCCATAACTTCATTAGACTATGTCAAGCCAACTACATCACCAACAAACTTACCACCACCTCCTTCCCCTATCATGGCAAAACCCATCCAACCCCATCCCTTTGATCTACAAAGTGCTAATTGCCTATGTTGCCTCCACAACCGCAACCTCATCTTCTCCTTGAGAGAGGAGATTCATTTCATGTTCTACTATATGGAGCATCTTTTGACACCACCACGACCCCAAATGATGCCACCATCTCCACCACCTCATAGCCTACAAAACTAAACATGTTCATGTTTAGTTTTTCAACAATAAATTTTTAGGACCTTCTTGGAAATGAAGCTTGCCTCTAGTCATTAAGGCTTTATGCCTCTTGTTGTCTCTTTTTATGCTTCTCTTGTAGTCATACCTATGTATGACATTTTTTTTATGAATGAATGTTTTCTTTTATGTGGTTGTTTTATTTTTTGGGGCTTGGCTACTTAGTCATCTTTTGGGGTTGGATATTTGTCATAAGTGCTACATGTTAGATCTTGTATATTTGTTATCTAACCTTGTTTTGTAGCACGAATCATTGCTCGATTCCTTGGTGTCCTCCAAATGAGGGAGAGTATACATCAAGGGGGAGCCTTAGCAACCTTTTTGCTTTGACAAAAAGGGGGAGAAATGGGAGTAAACTCATTAAAAACTTGTTAAAACTAATTTTAACTTAAAATTAGTTTATGTTTTGTCATCATCAAAAAGGGGGAGATTGTTGATGCAAATAATGTTCTAAAAAGGTTATTTCTATCTTTCGATAACTTTACGTTTTGAGGATGACAAAATGTGAAAACACGTTACGTTAAAATTAACGTAAACAAGTTTTTAATCGAAAGTTCCCGTTGCTACGCAAATCACTCTAGAACAAATTTACAACTTGACAAATGATCAAACAAGTGAATTTATGTTATAAACGTCACATTTTTATGTGACAAAACATTTCTTTCAAAAATATAATTTACAAATTATTTTTGGATAATTAAGAAATGTTTTAATGGAAAAATAAGTTCAAAATACATAACAGCTATTTTCCCCCCCCCCCCAAAAAAATCAGCTCCAAACTTCCCCAAATAAGTTTTCACCAGAAAAAATACAAAAAGAGGAGTGTTTTTGTCTGGCACGGTACCACTAAATTTAGAGGTACCATGTGTGGTTTAGTGGTGCTGTGTCCCTATAACGGCCAGATTTTTTCTGCCTATAAATACCAGCCCACTTCACAGATTTTGGGCATCCTTTCTTACACAAAACTCTCTGAGTTTAATACTCTTTTCACATATCTTCTTTTTGATCATTTAGTTTAGTTTTCTTTTGTTCAAGAGTGATCCAATCATCCATCCAAGTGATCCTCTTCATTCCTCTTCAAGTGCAAGAGAAGACCACAAGATATCCGAGAGGATACAAAGTGTTATAGTTGTAGGTAGAAGCACTTGTAGCATTTGTTACACACTTGATTGTATCATAGCATACATCAAGATTATTTTTCTTTTGAGAGAGTGTGAGAGAAGATCATTGTGATCTTATAGAGATAGTGAATATCTCTTGTAGCTTTTGAACTAGTTTGTTGATCAAGAGTAGATAGAATAGGTTGAGTCACGTCAGAAGTGATCATTGTGATCTTGTGAGATCTTGGGGATCTCTTGAGTCTTGTGTGTTGAGTGTGTGAAGTTGAAAGGATCGGGTAGATCGTGGTAGATTGGTGCTAGCTAAGATTTGCACTCGACATCTAGCTTAGTGTCAGAAATAGGATAAGCGACGTGTACGGTTTTCTCCGCCTAAAGGGAGGTTGTTGACATAGTGCTTGAAACTCTCGAGTGTGGTACTCGGGGAGTGGAGTAGGGCGAAGAAGAGCTTCGTAGCCAAACCACTATAAATCCTTTTGTCCCGGTTTGATCTTTCCATCTCTTCTCTTTACTTTTATTACTTATAATTAGTTAGTTTAGTATGTTGTTCATATTGGTGTTGATTGATTGAACATAAGACTTGAATCAAAGTTTTTCAATAGTAAAAGTTTTTGAGACAACTTAAAAACCGGTAAAACTATTCACCCCCCCCCCCCCCCTTCAAGTTTTCCACACAATTCTTTGATGATATGCTAAAATCATTTGACAGAGATGATCTGGTGAAGCTATGGGAATTGGCCAAAGAGAGATTCAACTCAACTGAACCCACAGATGATAAAGACAAAATGTTATGGGTAGAATTGAAAAGAATTTTTGAGCCAGATGAAAATGATAAGATGTGGAAGTTTTAGGCTGGTAGTCAAGGTTTGACATGGACTCTGTACAACTCATGTGTAGTTCACCATGTATCTACAAAGGCTGAAAGATGAAGTGTTTGAAAGAATCCTCTCAAAGTCAAAGATGTAATTCAAGAAACTTGATGATTTGGAGGTAAATCACAAGTTTAGGGGAGGATTGTTGGGAATTACAAGTCTGCATACTTAGTACTGTCAAGCCAAAAGTGTTTGTACTGCTCAAGATATAACTACCAGTACTAACCAGTTAGTACTGCTAGAGTAAAATTTAGTACTGCCAGTGTATTAACTGAAGACTAGTGAAGGAAGATAGTACAGCTAAGAAGATAAAGACGTGTGAAGTGATATGTATCAAGATATTCTGTGTATATTCTATTTAGTTAGAAAGATACGTATAAGTTTAATAGTTTAGAAGATTTGTAGTTATCTTGTAAAGGACTCCTTAGTGTATAAAAGGATGTCCTAGGGTATGATGTTTGATACGTGTTTTTTATATAAGCTTCAAGGTTGTTTGTAAACCCTAGTAATACACAGAGTACTCGTATTATTGATATAATAATATTGAAGAGTTTTGGTGATATCATTTTTCATACAAGTTTACTCTTTCATTGATAAATACAATACATTGTTAATATTCTTCTAAGTATTAAAGAGTAGATTCCGCATACTCTTTAGTATTGTCAAAGTTTCTAATACAAGCTCGTGTGTTTGGAAACAACACTTGTTCAATCCAAATCTATAATCAAAGACAAAAAGAAACTATACCCAAAAATAAAATCGGAAGGGAGATAACATATTATTTGATAAGATTCAAAAAACTTAAAAACAAAACTAAAGACGAAACAAATAAAAGATAAAATACTTGTAAAATAAGATACAGATAACACATAGGAAAATCTTGACTTAAAACTCTGAAAATTATACAAAAATAGATTTTTCAAAATTTAACAAAATATGAAATATTAATGGACATGCTGACGTTGTCACGCCTTAGAGGCTGACGCCATAACGCCTTAGAGGATGACGCCGTCACCTATTTCAGAAAGATTTTTTACATGTTGTTTCTTGAAGACGTGGGAAAATCTTGCTCCTTTGACGTCTAAATTTTCTTTAGAAACTCATAAAAACACTCCACAATACAAAAAAAATAAACTAAAACAAACAAATCATGCATTAAAATTAACCACAAATCATCACATAGTCGAATAACGGTTCTCAATAATCAAATATACATTTCCTATGGTTATTTGATGCAAAGTAATTTTAATTACTACCGGGACGAAGTTAAAGGGAAAAAAAGCATAATTACATAATAAACAATCATGCAACAATCGATAATAAAAAACAAACATGCAAATAACAACTAGAAAATTAAAATAAAGGATAAGCATTAAGTAACCTCGCACGAAGCGTTTTTCTTTATTAACGAGTCCTAACGGGTGTGTTATTTACAAGTTTGCTTAACATAATAAAACATTACTAGCAGGGTACCCACTCAGTGCAGTGACGGACAACTTGCAATAAAACCTTATAACGACCAATGTATACTTTACTTATACATTTTTTTTTATAACAATAACTTTATATATGACAAAAAATTTATGTTAAAATAATTTTAAGCAATGGCAAAATATTTCATATACCATACCCGTGCAATATTGCAGCAATATAAAGCGTGTAGTGAGTAATATTATGGAGATAAAAGGTCAACGTGGTTGGTAACGAATCATATTCACAAGTAGTTAATAGACTCTGTGATAAACTAAATTACATTTTATACACCCAAAAAGTTACACATCCTAATTACAAAATATAATATTTTATTTTAGAAATGTTTTTACCATATTGAATTTAAAATATATATATATATATATATATCATATATATATATATATATATATATATATATATATATATATATATATATATATATATATATATATCATCTTCATAAATGAATTAATATACATCTTATAAAGTTAATTTTTATGTATCTTGTTACTATTATCAATAATCTTTTATATTTATATTTGTCCCACATGAGTTTGATATACACGTAAAAGAGTGTTGATAAATGTAAAATAAAATTCGATTTTCAAAAAATCATGTGGAGATAACTAAGTAAAACAAACTCTTATGTTATTACTTATGTATATCCACTACAAAAAACTAGTTGAATTCTTCACATTTTAAAGGCTAAATAGCTATGTTTAAAAATGTGTAAAATTATTGAGTCCACACTTTCTCATATATGGTAATAATAGGTGTGACAAATTTTTCTACACATATAAGTGTGGAGATATTATCCAAATTTCTATCGTTAAAAGTGTGAAAATATTTTTTGAATGTCCACACTTAAAAGTGTGCCAAAATTGCAAAAAAAATGTTTATAATAAAAGTGTGAAAACATTTGCTACACATATAAGTGTAGCTTTATTATAATTATACACACTTATATATGTGGATTATTTTTTTAAATATTTGTGACACTTATAAATGTAGCAAAATTATTATCCATATAAAAAAAATCCACTGTTAACTATACCGTGGCAAAATAAGTGTGAAGAATAGTACTATTTTTTGTAGTGATGATAAGCTTATCACTATTACTTTTCACATTTTCTATTAATAAATTCGTAAAAATACATTTTCATAAAACAATTTTTTTGGAGAATTAATTTGGTGAAAATTTCAAGGGAGTCATAGTTACTTATTGTGGGAAATTTTCAAAATTAAAACTTTTTGAGTTTTAGAAGGCATAATATTAGTTAAAAATTAATTACACAATTATAAGTTATATTTAACAATAATATGATTCTAATTATTGTGAGTAAGTATAATCAATTACATCAAATCATTATATCTTTAATTTTCAAAATTTTAAAACTAAACTATACAATTAAAAAATATATAAACTTAAGTTTTTTTAAAACTTTTATTAATAGAAAAGACCACTACAAAAAATAGTGTTATTCTTCACACTTATTTTGTTACAGTATGGTCAATTGTAGACTTTTTTTCATGTGGATAATAAGTTTGCTATATTTATAAGTGTCACAATATTAAAAAAAAAACAATCCACATATATAAGTGTGTACAATTATAATAAAGCTACACTTATATGTATAGCAAATGTTTTCACATTTTTTATTATAAACATTTTTTGCAATTTTGCCACACTTTTAGGTGTGGATATTCAAAAAATATTTTCACACTTTTAAATATAGAAATTTGGATAATATCTCCACACTTATATGTGTAGAAAAATTTGTCACACCCGTTATTACCACACATGAGAAAGTGTGAACTGAATAATTTTACACATTTTTAAACGTGATCATTTGACCTTTACCACACATGAGAAATGTGAAGAATTCAACTAGTTTTTTTGTAGTGGACTAAATGCTTTATCATAGTTAAAGATAAAGATATAAAATTATAGTTTCTATCAAGGGGCAGTTTATAAAGACCTCCGGGGGGTTTCTAATAATCGTAAGTTGCGGGCGTTTGTAACACGTGCTTCGCGATGAGCTTCCGTCGTCGGCCTTGTCATTAGACCACTATCTATGCATGTATTTTCAGCCTGGACTCTATAATCTTTTGCTTCTCGGGTGGTGGCGAACAATGCTGCTTGCGTTGCGGGAGATGCCCGCCCGTAGGGCCCGGTCTGCTTCCCGCCCGAAAGAACCACTCACTAGCTAGCCGGAATAGTGGGGGGCCTATCTGGAGACATACTGAAAACCATGCCTTTCGAACCAAATGCAACGCCTGTCTTTCAAATCAAAAGAAAAAAGGGGAAAAAAGATGGAGTGCAGCCTGTAGAGCACATGTAACGCACAGTCGAATTGCTCACGCAGCGGATCTCTCTCTTTTTAGATATCTAAAAAGAGAGAGAGGTGTGAAAGTAATAGCTTTATAACATCTCCCTCCGTCCTAATTTTATTGTCACTTATTCCTTTTTCGGACGTCCCAAAATTATTGTCACATACCCAAAATAGAAAGTGAATAGATAGTGGAGTTTGGTAAAGTTTACTATATTACCCTTGGTTGAAATTAATATTACAAACTTTAAAGAAGTGGTAATTAATTGGTTAAGGGTAAACTTATCATTTGACAAAAAAGTAAGAGAAAGAAAGTAGTGATAGTGACATTTTTTTAAAAGAATGTGTTTTTTGTTGGGTGACAATAATTTTAGGACGGAGGGGTGTGAAAGTATTAGCTTTATAACATATCCTTCTAACAAATACTCGGAAACATTAAAAAGTTGATTAAAATGTGTCACAAAACAAAAAACAACCCTTATTTGACTCCCTCACACTCTCTTCCCACTTTCCTTCACTTCACTTCTCTCCATTCCAAAACACAACAAACTCTCCTCCCAACAACTCCTAAAATTAAACCAAAAAATAACTCCACCCGTCACCAATCACCACCATGCACCACCACCACTTCTTCCATCAACCCACCATCACTCCACCCAAAACAATGCTAACTAAAATAACCATATTTTAACTCACACCCTTTATTTAAAAACCCATTTTCACCCTTACTCACAAATCTTTTCCATCATTAACCAATATTTACTAAAATCAAGAAACTGTAATATAGTCAGTAAAAGTCCGAAAACAGTCACAAAATCTAGAAATCTTTATTCTAAACCATGACAACAACCACCACCACCACACCACCACAACCACAGCCGTCACCACCGCAACTAACGGTGGCAACCACCGATGACACGGCGGCCAAAAATGTTAGTAAAAGATATGAAGCGTTAATGATGGTTCGTACAAAAGCTATTAAAGGTAAAGGTGCATGGTATTGGTCTCATCTTGAACCTATTCTAGTACACAACAATAATACATCCAACAACAACAACAACAACAACAACAACAACGTTGTACGACAACAAAGTCAACAAGTTAAACTACTTTGTTGTTTATGTGGTGCTGTTTTTTCAGCTTCAAATCCTTCTAGAACTGCCACTGAACATCTTAAACGAGGTACTTGTCCCAACTTTAAATCCGACCCGAATTCGAACCCGAACCAAAACCCGACACCCATTTCATCCATCTCACCATCTGCTGCGAGCATGATGACGTCATCAACACTGTCACCAACGGGAATGATGACGTCATCACATGTTTCGAACAACCGAAAAAGGAGCAAGGCTGCTCAGTCTGTTGCCCCGATCACCATGATCGAGCCCGTGAAATTCTCCATGACTCGACCCGACCCGGTTGGAGTTAGCGGGTTGTACTCTACGCATAACCAGCAGTACAATCATTTCCATTACAAGCATCAGGAGCAGCAAAAGTTGTCAGGTGGTAAAGATGATTTAAATGCATTAGCTATGTTGGAAGATAGTGTTAAGAAACTAAAGTCGCCTAAAATTGAGTCATCATTTGGTGGTCAAAAGTTGACCAAAGCACAAATTGATGCATCTTTTGATATGTTAGCAGATTGGGTGTATGAAAATTGTGGGTCAGTTTCTTTTTCGAGTTTGAATCATGTGAAGTTTAAGGCTTTTTTGAGTCAAGTGGGGTTGCCCGTGATCACGGGCCGTGAACTCGCGGGCGAACGGCTTAATTCGAAGTACTTATACGCGAAAAACGAGTCTGAGGCTCGTATTCGTGACGCAATGTTTTTTCAAATGTCATCAAATGGATGGAGACATTGTAAGTTTAGGAATGATGGTGGTGAAAATGATCGAAATTTGGTGAATTTATCGGTTAATTTACCGAATGGGACTAGTGTTTTTCGTCGCGGTGTGTTTACAAATGGCTATGTTTTTTCGAAGTATGCTGAAGATGTTTTGATGGAAACAATAGCTGAAATTTGTGGGAATAATTTGCAAAAATGTGTTGGGATTGTTTCAGATAAGTTCAAGATGAAAGCTTTGAAGAATCTTGAGAATCAACATCATTGGATGGTTAATCTTTCGTGTCAATATCGTGGCGTAAGTAAATTAGTTCAAGATTTTGTTAAGGAGTTGCCTGTTTTTAAGAATGTGATTGATGGTTGTTATAAAGTTGCAAACTTTGTGAACATGAATTCGCAAATTAGGCATTCTTTTTTAAAGTATCAGTTTCAGGAATTAGGTAGGTCACGGTTGTTTCAAGTACCTAAATTTGAGTTTGAATATGAAGTCGTGTTTAGTATGGTGGAAGATGTGTTCAGTTCGTCAAGAGTGTTGCAGTTGGTTTTACTTGATGAGAGTAACAAGGTTGTGTCCATGGAAGTTGAGGAAACTACAAAAAGCCCTCAATTTTGGAGGGAAATCGAAGGGGTTCATTCGTTAGTTAAGTTAGTTAAAGATATGGCTCGTGAGATCGAGAAAGAAAGACCAAGAATCGGGCAATGTTTACCGCTTTGGGAGGAACTTAGAGTGAAAATAAAGGAGTGGTGTATAAAGTATGAGATGAATGAGATTCATGTAGAAAAGATCTTTGAAAGAAGGTTTAGATCAAACTATCATCCCGCATGGGCTGCTGCCTTTATACTTGATCCGTTTTATTTGATTCGAGATAGAAGTGGGAAGTATTTGCCACCATTCAAATGCTTAACATCAGAGCAAGAAAAAGATGTCGATAAGCTTATAACACGTCTTGTGTCACGTGAAGAAGCTCATATTGCATTAATGGAGCTTATGAAATGGCGAACAGATGGATTGGATCCAGTTTACGCTCAAGCAGTGCAGCTTAAACAAAGAGATCCCATCACGGGAAAATTGAAAATAGCCAACCCACAAAGTAGTAGGCTTGTTTGGGAAACTTATTTAACTGAGTTTAATTCATTGAGGAGAGTTGCGGTTAGGTTGATCTTTCTTCATGCTACTTCATGTGGGTTCAAATGGAATTGGCCTATTTCAAGATTGGGTCAGTTGAGGAATAATGGCGTTGATAAAGCTCAAAAGTTGATCTTTATTGCGGCTAACGCAAAGCTTGAGAGGAGAGATTTTACTAATGATGATGCTAAAGATGCTGACTTTTTCGCATTGGCTAATGGTGAGGATGATATGCTCAATGAGGTTTTGTTTGATGACACGTCGCCGTAAAAATTTGAGTTTTTTTTTTTTTTTTTGGTTGTGATAGTGTCATTCTTCCAAGTTTATGCAGGATTTTTGTTGGGTATTTGTTTCGACAAATCTTTGTAGATGATTTTTAGTACCGTCATTTCTTGCGGTTGATATGGTAATTTTGCAAGAAATTACTTTATTTGAAAAACTAAAGATTGTAGCTATTATTCGTAATGATATTGATTAGAGTTAATTTCTTAAAAGGACTATGTGGTTGGTCGGGTATTATGAATTTAGTCTATGAATTTTTTTTCTTCGGATCGCTTCATTCTCGCTTTGGGATCATCTCGCCTTCGCGGGTCTTTTGTTCATTGCCTCCTTAGAGCACAAGGTATAGTGAGCAGTCTTGCCTCTTCATTTGGGGCCCATCGGTGCTACATCACCACTTTAACAAACCTATACAACTAACCCCTCTCACTAGTGACTAACTGTAACTTACTCATTCAGGCCCACCACTTATAACTTTATTTTTTTTATTCAAATATCAAAATAAACTAAATTCATTTGTTTTTGCCTCAGTAGAATAAATTCAAATAGCGGCTTTTTTTGGCGCCGTCTGGTCGGGATCAATCATGAGAAACTTCATCTCCTCCATCTCTAAAGTCTTCAGTTCCTTTCTGTCTTCTCGCCTCGTACGCGGCCATTTGAACATCGGCTTTTTCGAAATTAATTTGCGCATGGTCAAAACTTCCACAGACAAAACAAGTTTTATTGTACATCACAAAGTCACTTCCTAGCTGTTGGGACTTCTAATTATTCTAGTTTCTTTGATTTCCCCTAGGACCTTGTGACCTGTACATCTCAGCATACTTAATTGGTTTCCTAAATGGTTTTTCTTGTTGTTTAGGATTAACTACTTCTATCTTAGAAACCATACGTAAAATAGTTTTCTTTTCTATCATATCATCTGACACCAACTTCTCAACCAATGGGGTATCAGAAGATTCCCTAACCTCTTTGGAAACATCTTCACTAACATTCTTACTAGCCTTAGGTCCATAGCTTTCAATCTCAGGCTCTTTGATCTCCTCTATACCAGTATTGGACAAATCAAGCTTTGGGGTTAGAAATAACCCTGTATGGGGAGGTGCAACAACCTTATATCCTATACCTTTCTTGAAATTGTTTGTAAGCTGACACTCTATGATCCTTTCTATATTTTTAGATGAACCTGCATATCTCTCTATATTAACTTGAATGCTTTTTTTTTCTTGCTTAATCTATTCTAACTCACTTTTAAGCTCACTAATTTCTAAGTCTTTATATGAAATATCTCTTTTTAAAACAACAATATCCCCAGTAAAAATAGTCTCATTCTTTTTGTAAAAGACAAGTTGCTCTTCTACAACTGCTAATCCTCTTTTATAATTAGCTAAATTGAACTCAGATTGGTTAAACTCTATTCTTAAATCATCATACTTCTTTTTAAGAGTTTCATAGCTTTTTAGACAAGATTTTGAACAAGTCTTGTTAGTATATACCTCAGAGTCTGAAGAAGTGATGAGTGTCTAAATACTCATCATTTCTGTCACATTTTATCTGCAAAAACATTTAAAAACATGCAGATATGCTTCAAAATACTGAAAATATCATAAAATGTGTTTTTATATGACTCAGGAACAAAAAGACTGAAAACAAGTGAAAAACGAACAAAGTTTGCATAATTGTCACTTTCAGTCCCTGGAGTTTCACAAATTGGCAAATCTAGTCCCTGGTTATTCAAAACTTGTAAAATGTCATAAAAGGTCCTTGGAGATTCACAAGTTGTCAAATGAAATCCTTTAAAGTTAAAATGGCAACTTTGGTCCCCCAAGTTTGAAAAATGTCAAAAATGGTCCTTAAGGTTTTAAAAATGGAGAATTATCAAAAATAAACCTTTGAACTAATCATATATGGCATAATTGGTCCTTGTGATATTTATTGTGAATTTACAGGTTGGCCCTTCAAGTTTCAGAAAATACAAGAATGGTCCTTGGGCTATTATTGCTACAACCAAACCGGACCCTTTATACTATCCCTTAACCCAATAATAAAACCAACCCAAAAATAAATAAACCCACCCCTTGGCCCATTTCACACAAGCCCAGCTACAAACCCAACTCACCCTTTATTAATAAAACAGGGTTTGACCAGTTGACCCCGCTCAAAACCACCACCACTGTTCACCCGTCTCTCCCACCCCTGCATCACCAATACCAAGTAGTATTTCACCACCTCACCTCCCCAACTTGGCTACTTTACATCCAATCCTTACCCCCTACACCCTGTATTCACCCAAGGAGCATTTAATGCTTCCCCACCAATCCACACTTCACCTCACCCTCACACACCCTGGTTTCATGCCTACTTGACCAAAAGCCCATTCCTAATACCCAAATTGTCTCCCTGACACCTCCACAACACTCCACAAATCCTTAATTGCCCTGAAATATGTCCTAGCCACCTGTTTAACTTTTGGCGCCAAAATGATCCAAAGGTAAAAAATGCTCAGAGTCATCCAATGGCCAAGATATCAAGTGGGATTTGCTCAGAAGGTGTCCCCAAACCCTAATCCTCAGCTATAAAAGGAAGAAGATGCAAGGAGAAGAGTAGTAGTTAGTTTTTAATTTTAAGTTGTCGTTTAATTTTTTATCTTGTTGTTTCCTTCAAATTTCAAGCTTTTAAGCACTGCATTGTTCTATTTAAGTTATAATCAAAGTTTGTTCAAGCTGAATTTCAATTTCAATTCCAATATCAGTTTATGCAATTTCAACTTTTATTTCAAATTTCTCAAAAAGCTCAAATTGTGTTGCTGTTTAATCATGTGGACTCATAGGTACATGTAAGCTCCCATAAAGCTTGTTAAAGCTTTTAGTAACTTTAAAATCCAGTTTAGAGATAAGAAACCAAAAATACCAAAAGTCACTTAAAATAGATAAAAATCAAAAAATCCATTGAAGATGATGAAGATGGCTGGAGCATGGTAAATCTTGGATGGCCATGGTTTAGTGGTTCTGTGGAGAATTTATAGGAGTGTTCTTGGGTCCTTGTTCATGCTTTGTGGCAGGATTGCATTTTGTAAGCTCTTTATTTTAATAGTTCCATTCCACTGTTCCATTACTTATTTGCTTTTGGTGTGTGCTTTTTACTGCTTATTAGTTATTATTTGGTCATAATTTAGTTTTAAAACAGGTCTTGGTTCATTGGAACCCTTTGTGCTTAAAATATCAAAATAGACTGTCTTAATCACATACTTTGGATTCTTGGGCATTTGTGTTTGTAACTCTTGTTTCTGTGTTCTAATAAGTTCATTAGACCTCAATAATTTGTTCAGAAGCATTCACATAGTCTCTAGTGATCAATTGCTTAAAAAACCTAAAATCCAAATTCCAAACAGGTTGTTTGGATTTAGTTGGTTCTCTGTGTGCAGGTTGTTATTTGTTGTTGCTTTTGGTTCTCACAAGTCACTATAGGTCATAAAAGCTCAGAACAACCATAAAAACCAACCATTATTAAGTGAAAAGTCAAAATCACTCTTCAAGTGATCATTTCAACTCACAGTTAGGATTTAGAGTGCCAAATCATCACCAATAGTGTAAAAGTTGTTAGTTTAGCTTAATTTAATCTCCTTATAACATAACATCACCATTTCAGTTCCTTAGAATCAATTAAATTTGGATTAAGTCAACTTTAGTGTTTTTCTGCAATAGTCAAAATCATCAGGTTTGAGTGCTGATTTGCATCTGATCTTGCCTTCAATTGGACTTCAATTGGTGTGTTTGTGATGGGGCTTTTTGTGTTTCTGAATAGCCAGTAGTATCACCTAGCTTTTTCCCCCATAACATTTTGCTTCTCAGCTTATTTAGTGTGCTTAATCTGTCTGCAAAGTTGGGGTCTTTTCTGAGTTTTCTGCATAGATCTTGCTGCTGTCCACTTGCTTATCTAGCTTCTTTACTTGTGCTTATTTGTACTTTTTAGTTTTTTTAAGCTTCTAGTAGTGTATTAAACCTTTCCTGAGCATTTGGTTAAGTTTTGTGCTCATTAGCTTATTTTTAGCTTATTTGCTTATTGCTTATCTGCCCAAATCAGCTCTCCAGGCTTATTAAACTTTTGATTTTATTTTTCATAACTTTTAAATATTATTTTAGACTTATCCTGAATTTTTCAGATTTTTCCTAAGTCATTTAATATTTTTAATCTTTTTTATTAGTTTCTATTAGTAATAAAATCATAATAAATAGAAAAATAATCAGAAAAATATAAATCCAATTTTCATAATTTTCTTTTGTCATTTTTAATCTAGGAAAAATATAATATCATTTTTAGACCTTAAGAAAAACCAAAAATAGAAATATAGTGATAGCTTCTATTTAATAGAATTTATCTTTTTAAATTTTAATTAAGTAATTTTCATTTTTATAATTTTCTTAGCTTCTTTTCATCTTATAATATTTTTAGAAAAAGTTTTAGAATTTTCTTTGTTCATTTAGTATTTTTTATAATTTAAATTAGTTTAATTAGTAATTAAATAATAAATATTTAGTAATAATTAAATAAAAAGTGTAAAAAAATATAATTTAAGTTTTAAAATAAGTTTTAAGTAATTTTACATTTTTAGGTTTTAATTTTCTAAAATTTCAGTTTTTGTCCCGTTTTAGATTTTCTGTTACGCGTTTTTAGGTTAATTAATTCGCGTTTAATTGTATTGTGTATATTTGTTTTAATTTGTTATTTAGAATTGTTAAAAAGAAAAATCAAAAATATCAATTCATCAATCACTCTAATCCAAAGCTTTCCACAGTTGCCCATTCACATCTCGTTGGGAAACGATCCGGGTAATCACTTACCTGGTTTCACACTACACACAAACGTGAGTTTGTACAAGTATCCTTTTTCACAAAAGGGTGATTTGTATTTATTCACGCGTATCCGCTGTCTGCATTTATTTATAAGTGTATTTAGCACGGATCAAATTTTGGCGCCGCTGCCGGGGAGGTGTGCTGCGACAGTTGTGTAAGTTCTAGCGATTAGTGATTCGAGATCCTTCTTCCAAGAAGTTCCTATTTCCCAAAAACAATATAAAATACAAAAATATTTTTCTTTTCTTTTCTATATATATTATTATTATTATCATATAAAAATTAAAAACCCAAAAACATTTTCAGTTTTCTTTAATAAATAAACAACAATAAAATTAACCATCGAGAACCAAGACTGAGTACTACCTAACTAGGGGTACGACCATAATAAGTTCCCAAGCCAAAGATTTAAAACTTGCCTTTTTATCACTTGCGAATATCGGCTCACCTTTAATTGATAAACAAACTATAACGGAGGTTTAAGGATAGTCTGACATTAAATTGTTGGACTGAAAGAAGCGGGTTTTTAAGGAGCATTAATTGCCCACCTTTGCTTCTCCGCCACTCTGTGCGTTTATCTTTTAGAGAGCTACCGTACGCTTGTTGATTATTGGTTTAAGTTCACTTGTGTTTTTTCTCGATCTTGATTTTAATTGAAAAATTTTGCTAAGTGCATGCGCACTCGTTCTTCTAGGTCATCAAGCCCTTTACGTGAGCTTGGAAAAATACCTTGAAGACGTCGGAGACGTTCTGCTCCATCAGTCGTACCCGAGATACGGACTGATCCCCAAACCCCTGTCATCATGGCAGAAGACCGTCCTATGAATGAGCTTCTCCAAGCTCCCACCGAGGGTTATGGAGATGCCATTATTGTTCCAGCCATCGTGGCTGAGAATTTTGAGCTTAAAACTGGGTTGATAAACCTTGTAACATCGCGTCAATTCTATGGTTTTGAGAGGGACGATCCTCAAGATCACGTTCGATGGTTCAATAAAATCACATCCACCATCAAATGTAAAAATGTCCCGGAGGAATCGATCAAACTTCTTCTTTTCCCGTTTTCTATAGATGGGGCAGCCCGGATTTGGCTTGACAAACAACCCCCTCGATCAATTAGAACATGGGAAGATTTGGTTCAAAAATTCGTAAATGAATTCTTTCCTCCTTCTAAAACCACGCATCTTAAAAATGAAATCATGAAATTCACTCAAAGGTTTGATGAACCATTTGGAGAAGCATGGGATCGTTTCAAATAATTGCTCCGCAAATGTCCTCATCACGGTTTCACCGATTTGATGCAGATGGACACTTTCTACAGTGGGTTAAACCCATCTGACCAAGATTCTCTCAATGCCTCAGCTGGAGGTAATTTTCTGAGCAAATCCACTAAGGAAGCCATTGCTCTCATTGAAAATAAGTCTAAGGTCCGCACTACACGAAACAGGACATATAATTCCCAGGCTAGTGTTGGTCCTTCCACTTCATCTCCCGTGAGTCAGTCCAGTACTGATACTCAGCTTGCTGAACTCACGAAGGTTATTCAAGCTTTGGTTTTCTCCACACAAAAGAAAGAGTCCGCTCCGCAAACTTCTCACACTGCTGAAGTCAAAAAAATAGAAGTTTGTGTTACTTGTGGTGGCCCTCACGCTTACTACAATTGTACTGCCACCGATGGCAATGCATTTGAAGTCAAAGCTTTAGCCGGATCTTCCAATCAAGGAGGTGGTCAATACCATCCTCAAGTAGAAACAAACTACCGTGCTAGCAATCAACATGGACCACCCGGATTTCCTCCTCCTAACAATCCAAATAGGATTAATCCTAATCAGCAAAGAGGGCAAAACACGCAGAATCAATATCATGCCCCGAACAATCAATACCCACCCCAAAGGGGTAATCAAGGGTATTCAGCTCCTAATTCCCAAAGACCTCTCTCGAGTGAACTTGATAGCTACATCAAGGTTAATGAGACCAATATGAAGGCAATGCAAAATCAAATCTCTAATTTGAAGAATGAATTTCAGTCCTCAATACACAAGCAAGGGACTGAGCTTTCAAACAAAATCGATCATTCTCAAAGCGAAGTTAAAAATATGTTTGCCAGTCTCATGGACCATCTCAATCCACCTTCTACTTCGGGAGGTCTCCCTAGTAACACTGTTGTCAACCCAAGGGGTGAACTCAAAGCTGTCACTACACTTAGTGGTAAGGCTCATGTTGGATTCAAGGTGATAAAGGACCCGGTACTTCCCACTAACAATGGAAGTGCTAAATACGTCCAACCCTCGGTCATCCAAAATTCTACACCCACAATTGCTCCTCAACCGTCAAGAATAGATCCTACTCTATCACGATTTACGGTTAAAAGTTTGTCAACCAAACTTAGTGAGCAAAGAACAGCCAGATATTATTCCGAGATGCTCAATGCTGTTCCTGTCAGTGTACTTGATGACAGTGATGATGATGAAGATACCACTTTCGTCAAAGCTATCACCACTCGGAGTGGTGCTGCTTATGAGGGGCCAGCTGGCCCTATTCCTCCTCCGTTGTTTGAAATGGAAAAAGAGGCGGAGGATACTGTTAAGATTCCTGAAGTCCATCCTCCGGTTGTCCCGAAAAATAAATCCAAACCAGGAGTTGTCTTTGAATCTGTTAAGACTCCTGAAGTCATTGCTCCTAAATCCAAACCTTATATTCCTTACCCATCGCGCTTAAATGAGCAAAAGCTCCGTGAGAAGGCTAGTCAACAAATGGACAAATTCTTTCAAATCTTTAAAGAATTACATTTTGACATAACTTTTGCGGATGCTATCATTCTGATGCCCAAGTTTGCATCAACAATCAAACACTTGTTAAGCAACAAGGAAAAACTGATTGAAATGGCTAAAACTCCATTAAATGAGAACTGCTCAGCGGTTATCTTGAAAAAGCTTCCGGAGAAGCTTGGAGATCCTGGAAAGTTTCTACTACCTTGTGTATTTCCGGGAATGGTTGAATGCTATGCCTTGGCCGATCTAGGTGCAAGCATCAACCTGATGCCTCATTCAGTATGGAAGAAACTTTCTCTTCCGGCTCTTACTACTACATGCATGACTCTTGAGCTTGCAGATCGAACCATATCTCATCCTTGCGGCATTGCCGAAGATGTGTTTGTGAAAGTAGGTAAGTTCCATTTTCCAGCTGATTTTGTGGTTGTTGAATTCGACGCTGATCAAAAGGTTCCTCTCATTCTTGGAAGAGGATTCCTAAAAACGGGCCATGCTCTTATTGATCTATTTAAGCATGAGATCACCTTGCGTGTGGATAAGGAAGCTGTTACCTTTAACCATGATCAAACTTCGAGGTACTCCTCAAATTATAATTCTGCATCGGTTAACCGAATAGATGTCATTGACATTGCTTCAGAGGAGTACTCTCAAGAAAGTCTAGGTTATTTTCATAATTCTGTGAGTGGTAATCCCACCACATCTTCTCTACCTATCATTTCCGACTCTTCCCCTTCTCTCCCTCCGTTTGAGGGAAGTGATTCCAATTTAGAAGAGATCGAGGCTTTTCTCAAGTGTGATTCATTTCTGGAAGGAATTGATAACGCCGAGATTGATCTGGAAGGAGATATTCTTCTTCTTGAGAAATTGTTAAATCAGGACAATTCCCCTCCTCTCCCTCCCGTTGAACTTCATAATGAGAAAAATGACAAATTTCCTGAGATCAAGTTTAAGGACTTGCCTCCTCCACTTGAAAATGCAATTCTTGAGGAGGAAGTTCTTATCTTAATTGCTATTCAGATCTCTCTTCTTCCCTTCACCTACCCGGTGATTTCCCCTATCTTTCACTCATTCGGGAGTGAGGATATTACTTTTGACCCCGGCATTTTCCATTTAACATTGGTTTAAATGCCGGATTTATCTCATCGGTGTGGAACTTTCTTATGTTCAATTGGTTATCTAAACATCTTGAATGAAAGTCCGATAGAGATGGTTTCTTCCACTTACTTCCCCATGAACCAATGAATTCGGGGTCGAGTCAAGCTAGCGACTCGGTTAATAAAAATAGTAGCAAAATATGGGTTTTCACCCATGTCTCACCTAAGTGTGGGGGAGATGACTCACATGCTGTAAATATGTACAGTAAAAAAAAAATGGTGTGTGTATATAAAATAATGGCTATTAGTATTTCCCTTTCACGTTCTAAGTGTTGGTTTAACAACCGGTTCTTTGAATATTGAGGGCAATATTCAGTTCTAAGTGTGGGGGGGAATTCTAGCGAATTTGATCAAATGTAACATCTAGTACCCCCATTTTAGCCAAAATTTTAAAATTTTTTTCTCACTTAGAACTCAATAAATGGTTATCAGTCCGCCATGTCTAACCCACATAAGGATTGGCTAATCCGAGAGCAAACGGCTCTTGGTAAAGATAAATCAAATCCGTTTATGGCTGACAATTTGCCTAAGATTGTATGGTATTCGACTCACCATATCCTTAAAAGTGAAGAGTTGGCTAGCCCGCAAGGTTATGGCTTGTGGTAAAGGCAGTGAAAAACCATAATTGGTAATCAGCTCACCAAAGATAATATTGATAATTTATCTAAGAGTTGGCTAGTCCAGAAGCAAACGGCTTTTGGTAAAGACAAATCAAACCCGTTGACAGCTGATGATTTGCTCAAAATCATTTGGTTATCATTGTACCAAAGTATCACATACTAAAACATTGGCTACTCCAGAAGTAATGGCTTTTGGTAAAGAGATAAAATCCATTAAAACTTCATAAATGATTGCTAGGGACTAGCAATAGTTTAGTGTGGGGGATTGATGAGTGTCTAAATACTCATCATTTCTGTCACATTTTATCTGCAAAAACATTTAAAAACATGCAGATATGCTTCAAAATACTGAAAATATCATAAAATGTGTTTTTATATGACTCAGGAACAAAAAGACTGAAAACAAGTGAAAAACGAACAAAGTTTGCATAATTGTCACTTTCAGTCCCTGGAGTTTCACAAATTGGCAAATCTAGTCCCTGGTTATTCAAAACTTGTAAAATGTCATAAAAGGTCCTTGGAGATTCACAAGTTGTCAAATGAAATCCTTTAAAGTTAAAATGGCAACTTTGGTCCCCCAATTTTGAAAAATGTCAAAAATGGTCCTTAAGGTTTTAAAAATGGAGAATTATCAAAAATAAACCTTTGAACTAATCATATATGGCATAATTGGTCCTTGTGATATTTATTGTGAATTTACAGGTTGGCCCTTCAAGTTTCAGAAAATACAAGAATGGTCCTTGGGCTATTATTGCTACAACCAAACCGGACCCTTTATACTATCCCTTAACCCAATAATAAAACCAACCCAAAAATAAATAAACCCACCCCTTGGCCCATTTCACACAAGCCCAGCTACAAACCCAACTCACCCTTTATTAATAAAACGGGGTTTGACCAGTTGACCCCGCTCAAAACCACCACCACTGTTCACCCGTCTCTCCCACCCCTGCATCACCAATACCAGGTAGTATTTCACCACCTCACCTCCCCAACTTGGCTACTTTACATCCAATCCTTACCCCCTACACCCTGTATTCACCCAAGGAGCATTTAATGCTTCCCCACCAATCCACACTTCACCTCACCCTCACACACCCTGGTTTCATGCCTACTTGACCAAAAGCCCATTCCTAATACCCAAATTGTCTCCCTGACACCTCCACAACACTCCACAAATCCTTAATTGCCCTGAAATATGTCCTAGCCACCTGTTTAACTTTTGGCGCCAAAATGATCCAAAGGTCAAAAATGCTCAGAGTCATCCAATGGCCAAGATATCAAGTGGGATTTGATCAGAAGGTGTCCCCAAACCCTAATCCTCAGCTATAAAAGGAAGAAGATGCAAGGAGAAGAGTAGTAGTTAGTTTTTAATTTTAAGTTGTCGTTTAATTTTTTATCTTGTTGTTTCCTTCAAATTTCAAGCTTTTAAGCACTGTATTGTTCTATTTAAGTTATAATCAAAGTTTGTTCAAGCTGAATTTCAATTTCAATTCCAATATCAGTTTATGCAATTTCAACTTTTATTTCAAATTTCTCAAAAAGCTCAAATTGTGTTGCTGTTTAATCATGTGGACTCATAGGTACATGTAAGCTCCCATAAAGCTTGTTAAAGCTTTTAGTAACTTTAAAATCCAGTTTAGAGATAAGAAACCAAAAATACCAAAAGTCACTTAAAATAGATAAAAATCAAAAAATCCATTGAAGATGATGAAGATGGCTGGAGCATGGTAAATCTTGGATGGCCATGGTTTAGTGGTTCTGTGGAGAATTTATAGGAGTGTTCTTGGGTCCTTGTTCATGCTTTGTGGCAGGATTGCATTTTGTAAGCTCTTTATTTTAATAGTTCCATTCCACTGTTCCATTACTTATTTGCTTTTGGTGTGTGCTTTTTACTGCTTATTAGTTATTATTTGGTCATAATTTAGTTTTAAAACAGGTCTTGGTTCATTGGAACCCTTTGTGCTTAAAATATCAAAATAGACTGTCTTAATCACATACTTTGGATTCTTGGGCATTTGTGTTTGTAACTCTTGTTTCTGTGTTCTAATAAGTTCATTAGACCTCAATAATTTGTTCAGAAGCATTCACATAGTCTCTAGTGATCAATTGCTTAAAAAACCTAAAATCCAAATTCCAAACAGGTTGTTTGGATTTAGTTGGTTCTCTGTGTGCAGGTTGTTATTTGTTGTTGCTTTTGGTTCTCACAAGTCACTATAGGTCATAAAAGCTCAGAACAACCATAAAAACCAACCATTATTAAGTGAAAAGTCAAAATCACTCTTCAAGTGATCATTTCAACTCACAGTTAGGATTTAGAGTGCCAAATCAACACCAATAGTGTAAAAGTTGTTAGTTTAGCTTAATTTAATCTCCTTATAACATAACATCACCATTTCAGTTCCTTAGAATCAATCAAATTTGGATTAAGTCAACTTTAGTGTTTTTCTGCAATAGTCAAAATCATCAAGCTTGAGTGCTGATTTGCATCTGATCTTGCCTTCAATTGGACTTCAATTGGTGTTTTTGTGATGGGGCTTTTTGTGTTTCTGAATAGCCAGTAGTATCACCTAGCTTTTGCCCCCATAACATTTTGCTTCTCAGCTTATTTAGTGTGCTTAATCTGTCTGCAAAGTTGGGGTCTTTTCTGAGTTTTCTGCATAGATCTTGCTGCTGTCCACTTGCTTATCTAGCTTCTTTACTTGGGCTTATTTGTACTTTTAAGTTGTTTTAAGCTTCTAGTAGTGTATTAAACCTTTCCTGAGCATTTGGTTAAGTTTTGTGCTCATTAGCTTATTTTTAGCTTATTTGCTTATTGCTTATCTGCCCAAATCAGCTCTCCAGGATTATTAAACTTTTGATTTTATTTTTCATAACTTTTAAATATTATTTTAGACTTATCCTGAATTTTTCAGATTTTTCCTAAGTCATTTAATATTTTTAATCTTTTTTATTAGTTTCTATTAGTAATAAAATCATAATAAATAGAAAAATAATCAGAAAAATATAAATCCAATTTTCATAATTTTCTTTTGTCATTTTTAATCTAGAAAAAATATAATATCATTTTTAGACCTTAAGAAAAACCAAAAATAGAAATATAGTGATAGCTTCTATTTAATAGAATTTATCTTTTTAAATTTTAATTAATTAATTTTCAGTTTTATAATTTTCTTAGCTTCTTTTCATCTTATAATATTTTTAGAAAAAGTTTTAGAATTTTCTTTGTTCATTTAGTATTTTTTATAATTTAAATTAGTTTAATTAGTAATTAAATAATAAATATTTAGTAATAATTAAATAAAAAGTGTAAAAAAATATAATTTAAGTTTTAAAATAAGTTTTAAGTAATTTTACATTTTTAGGTTTTAATTTTCTAAAATTTCAGTTTTTGTCCCGTTTTAGATTTTCTGTTACGCGTTTTTAGGTTAATTAATTCGCGTTTAATTGTATTGTGTATATTTGTTTTAATTTGTTATTTAGAATTGTTAAAAAGCAAAATCAAAAATATCAATTCATCAATGACTCTAATCCAAAGCTTTCCACAGTTGTCCATTCACATCTCGTTGGGAAACGATCCGGGTAATCACTTACCTGGTTTCACACTACACATAAACGTGAGTTTGTACAAGTATCCTTTTTCACAAAAGGGTGATTTGTATTTATTCACGCGTATCCGCTGTCTGCATTTATTTATAAGTGTATTTAGCACGGATCAAGAAGCCATAAGTGCCATGTTGGTAGGAACTTCATCTTCTGCCATATAGCTCCAGTCAAAACCAAGCGCATCAATAGCCACCATAGCTTTGGAAGAAGTTTCTTCCACATTCACAACCGTCCTTGTGCCTTCTTGATTCCTAGGTCCTTTGCTTTCTTGATTCCTGCTTCTGCTGTCTTGGTTCCTAGGTCCTCTGCACTCCCTTGCAAAGTGTCCCAACTTGTGACAGTTGTAATACTCTACCTTGGACTTGTCATATCCAGCTGTGTCACTTCCATTGATAGTGATCTTTTTACCAGTCTTCTGGAAAAACCTTTTTGCCCTCATACTCAACAATGCTAACTGCTACTTAAAATCCATTTCTTCTAAGTCATCTTCACGGATTTGTTCAAGGTCTTCATGTACAAGCTGAGACCCATTTGATTGATTGGCAAATATGCATAAACAGTAGCATCACTTAAGGTTTGAGTACTAGCAGTACTAGTTTGAGTACTAGCAGTACTAACTTGAGTGCTAGCAGTAATAACTTCGTAAACAATTTAGTAACACCCCAACCCGCCCTTGGTTAAGATGCCACATTATGGTGTCTAATCAGAACATACAAAATAACGCAAGCGAAAGACTTCATAAATAAAGTAAAGTCAAGAACATCAAGACTTACAAATTACAAGCTCCCAAACGTTTAAACAAAATCAAATGAAATGAAATGGAATAAAATATCCAAACCATAAGCCCAAAACAAAATCCCAGACAATGGGGAATCTAAATAAGGTAGGTCTTCTACTCCTACTCACATCACTCTTGCCCCGCATCCCGCTTATTACATGCCGCATGGAAAAGAAAACGCGGCTGAGCATAAAAAGCCCAGTGAACAGATATATAAACAAAGCAGAAAAGGTAATAATCATAATCAAATGAATACAAATCAACGGATCAAATGCATAAATATCATGAGTAAGAATAGCTCTAGAGTCAAATTAATAAACGTCAACGAACGCGTCCAAACGAGCCACTCGAATGGACCAAAGATAAACGAGCCACTCGAATAGGCCACATAATCTGTGAAAACTTTAATAAAGATTGAGCACACACTTAATATAAGTTTTCTGAACCGTTTAAGGACTCTAGGTTGTTAGACCTTGATCTAGGGTAAACTATGATAAGCATAATGATAATATTGGCGGAATATTCAAATGAAAGAATCAATACTATCACAACAAGGTTTTGTCAAACTTTCTCTTTGTTATAAAATCAGCCCCAATGCTATGTGATCAAATATAGCACGATTACATTCTAATCAAAGATCCTTGAGGCTAAATAAACCTAACAACATCAGACCCCTTGTCTGATGTTCCCACACACACTCACTGTTTGATGTTTTACATTTGTAACACACTTTGTGTTTTGAGTTCTAAGCACAGTAAAAAATTCTGGTGTCTTCACAGATACTACATGGTGAAGCACAAAGACACACTTAACTTCTAATCTAAGATCTCCCTTTTATAGAACAAAGGAGATCATTACAAACTTGATAAGTCTGATCTATTACTTGCTTGTATGTGTCAGTCATTAAGATACAATATGTATGTATGTTTACAACTTGTTGACTGATCACATATCAAAGATATTATCTACCGTATATAATTGACTCTTATACACAAAATATCTTTTTCATTCTTATCCATTAAGCAGTAGTATGAGTCACTCAGTTATCTTCTCAGCAGTAGCTTCTTTGCACTAGCAGTACCAACTGCTATCTTCTTTGTACAAGCAATACTAACTGCTACCTTCTTTGAACCAGCAGTACTAACTTCCCCTATGCTATCCACCACAATATCTCTTCCTCTTTTTGTTATCAACAAATAGGAAATGTAAGTAGTAAAAACTTCCCCTATGGTGATGCACGAACCTAATATGATTAAACACATCATAATATACTTCCCCTGAAATCAATGTGTTAACCATCTTCATGATTTTTCAAATCTGTAGGCTTTATATAATGATGAAGAAAACTAATCATTAACAATTTGATGCTGAAGTAGAATAAACCAACCTTGTGTCTTATGTCTTGTACTAAAACTGACTTCGAACGTATACCCATATATAGGGAGACCTCAGTCTCTTGACAATAAACTCATCTCCAATGAGACACTGAGCACTACAATGTAACTCCTTTAAGTGTTTTTCAATTAGTAGTCATCTGAAATATCTGAACAAACGAACAAGTTATCTTTAAACGTAATGGAGACGTTTAAGATATGATAAGAACACAACTTTGAAAAATCCTACTTCATCTGCAAATAAGTAATAAATAACCTTCTTCGCCAATGAAAATAAAAACAAGCATTTAATCTTTTAAGAACATAACCCAACAATCTTCCTTCTGAGTGTGTGTTCTTCCCCTTTGTGTGTGTAAACAGAGAACTCTTTGAAAGAAAACCAAAAATGAATTTTTCTTCTTTCTTCAACTAAAACCTTGTAACATACTAGATCTAGAGCCCCCCGCTCTGATACCATTTGTGAAAACTTTAGTAAAGATTGAGCACACACTTAATATAAGTTTTCTGAACCGTTTAAGGACTCTAGGTTGTTAGACCTTGATCTAGGGTAAACTATGATAAGCATAATGATAATATTAGCGGAATATTCAAATGAAATAATCAATACTATCACAACAAGGTTTTGTCAAACTTTCTCTTTGTTATAAAATCAGCCCCAATGCTATGTGATCAAATATAGCACGATTACATTCTAATCAGGGATCAAAGATCCTTGAGGCTAAACAAACCTAACAACATCAGACCCCTTGTCTGATGTTCCCACACACACTCACTGTTTGATGTTTTACATTTGTAACACACTTTGTGTTTTGAGTTCTAAGCACAGTAAAACATTCAGGTGTCTTCACAGATAACACATGGTGAAGCACAAAGACACACTTAACTTCTAAGCTAAGATCTCCCTTTTATAGAACAAAGGAGATCATTACAAAATTAATAAGTCTTATCTACTACTTGCTTGTGTGTGTCAGTCATTAAGATACAACATGTATATGTGTTTACAACTTGTTGACTGATCACATATCAAAGATATTATCTACCGTATATAATTTGTTGATGCAAATAATGTTCTAAAAACGTTATTTGTATCTTTCGATTACTTCACGTTTTAAGGATGACAAAATGTGAACTCACGTTACGTTAAAATTAACGTTAACAAGTTTTTAATCTGAAGATCCCGTTTCTACTCAAATCACTCTTGAACAAAGTTACAACTTGAACTAGTGATCAAAGAAGTGAATTCATGTTTTGAAAATTCACATTTTAAATGGAACAAAACATTTTTTCCAAAAATACACATGACAAATTATTTTTGAAATATTAAGAAATGTTTTAATGGAAAAATTAGTTTGAAAATCACAACAGCTATTTTTCCCCCCAAAATCAGCTCCAACCTTCCCCAAATAAGTTTTCACCAGAAAAGACAAAATTTGGAGCGTCCTAGTCTACCACGGCTCCACGGTACCGTTAAATTTAACGGAGCCGTGGGTCATTTAATGGAGCCGTCTGTACCATTTTGAATTGTAACGTTCAGATTTTCTTTGCCTATAAATACCCACCTCTTTCACAGTTTTAGGCACCCTTCACACACAGAAAAATCCCTTAGTCAAATCCTCTCACACCTTTCACTTCTTAGGGTCATTTAGATTAGTTTTTCTTTGTTTCAAGAGTGATCCAATCATCCTTCAAGTGATCCTCTTCATACCTCTTCACTAGCAAGAGAAGAACACAAGTATCCAAGTTGATACAAGGTGTTGTCATCCCTCTTCATTAGCAAGAGAAGAACTCAAGTAATCAAGAAGATACTAGAGTTATAGTTGATAGGTTTTTGTAACACTTGTTACAATCTTGTTGTGTCTTAGCATACATCAAGTTTATTTTCTTTTTGTGAGTGAGAGTGAAGATCAAGTGTGATCTATAGAGATAGTGAACATCTCTTGAAGCCATTGGGCTTGTGTGATTGATCAAGAAGATCAAGGGTCATTAGGTTAGTGTTAGTCGAGTAGAGTGAAGTGAGTGTTGATCATTGTGATCGTGTTGAGATCTTGGTGATCTCTTGAAGCCACTGGGCTTGAGTGTTTGGTTACGTGGACCTTGGTAGATTGGTGCTAGCTAAGATTAGCACTCGACATCTAGCTTAGTGTCGGTAATAGGATAAGCGACGTGTACGGTTTTCTCCGCCTGAAGGGAGGTTGTTGATATAGTGTTTGAAACTCTCGAGTGTGGTACTCGGGGAGTGGAGTAGGGCGAAGAAGAGCTTCGTAGCCGAACCACTATAAATCCTCTGTCTCGGTTTGATCTTTCCAACTCTACTCTTTACTTTTATTTGTTATTATTACGTAGCTTAGTTTGTAGTTCATATTGGTGTTGATTGATTACACATAGAGTTCGAATCAAAGTTTCCAATAACCAACTTTTAAAACAAGATTTTTTAAAAGAAGTTTTTTTAAACCGGTAATCTATTCAACCCCCCTTCTAGTTTCCCACAATTGGTATCAGAGACAGGTTAGTCAAGTTTTTAAAGTATATTGTATTTTAAAGCTTGAACCGATCAATGGATTCCGACAAATATCTAGAAGGGCAATCTATGCAAAGACCACCACTTTTCGAAACCGATTGTTTTATTTATTGGAAAACAAGATTCGAAACGTATGTGAAATCAAAAGACATTGATCTTTGGCATGTTATTACCGAGGGTGATTTTCAACCTATTCAAAAGAATCCGGAAACTAAAAAGGATGAAATAGTGTCTTATGATAAACAAAGTGATGAACTAAAAAGGAAATTAGCCAAAAATAATGAGGCTAAAATGATGATTTATAATGCTTTGCCTAAAAAGGAGTTTGAAAGAATTTTCATGTGTAATACGGCAAAAGATATTTGGAAAACCTTGTTAGTCACTCACCAAGGTAATAACCAAGTCAAAGAGAACAAGATAGATCTTCTTGTTCAACAATATGAACAATTCTCCATTTCGGAGAATGAGTCAATAGATAATGCTTTTGCTAGATTTAATACTATTATCACTAGTCTTAAAGCTCTTGATGAAGGTTATTCTAGTAAGAACTATGTTAGGAAGTTTCTTAGAGCTCTACATCCTAAATGGAGAGTAAAGGTCACCGCCATAGAAGAGTCAAAGGACTTGGCGGCATTGTCACTCGATGAACTTATAGGAAACTTGAAAGTTCACGAGATGATCATCAAGAAGGATTCCGACATTGTCAAAGGCAAAAGCGAGAGAGTTAGATCTCTAGCATTAAAAGCCAAGAAGGAGTCTAGTGATGAGGAATGTTCGAGTTCCGGTAGTGAAGATGAAGAGTACGCACTAGCCGTTAGGAACTTTAGAAAGTTCTTTAGGAGGAAAGGTAGATTTCCTAGACAATCTCGCGATGAGAAGAAGTCATCCCAAAGAAATCATGATGAAAGAAAAGGGACAAGTGATAGGAGATGCTTTAGATGCGGAGATCCTAATCACTTCATAGGAGAATGTCCTAAGCCACCAAAATCCAACAACCAAAGAGCCTTTGTAGGAGGTTCTTGGAGTGATAGCGGTGAAGAAGAAGAGAAGAAGCCTAACGATGAAACGTGCTTAATGGCTCAAGCTTCTAACGAGGTACAATCCGACTCTTCTTATTATAGTGATAATAATTCTTCAGTAGATGACAGTGAATTACATGACGAATACAACAAACTATGCGTAGTTAGTAGAGGTGTCATTCGGGCCGACCCGACCCGAACCCGACCCGAGTCAATTCGAGTCAACCCGAATTGACCCGAATTCTAAACAAGGTCGGGTTCGGGTATGTTTTTTTAGCCTCGACCCGACCCGAACCCGATTGACCCGAGAAAACTAACAATTTACAAGGCAAAAAACTCGGGTTGACCCCAAACCCGAGCTGACCCGACCCGAGTTGACCCGAACCCGAATTGACCCGACCCGAGTTGACCCGAGTTCAAACAGGGTCGGGTTCGGGTATGTTTTTTTGAGCTTTGACCAGACCCGACCCGACCCGAGTTGACCCGAACCCGACCGGGTCAACCCGAATGACACCCCTAGTAGTTAGTACAAAGATCTTAGGTAGAAACACAAAGCTGAAATTAAAATTAAAAGAAGTAGAACTACAAGTCTTAGAACTAAATGATCAAGTCAAGAGACTTGAGAAAAACAAGGAAGTAGACGTAGGTTGCGGGTCATGTATTAGTCTTCAAGTAGAAAATGAAAAACTTAAAGAAAATGCTTTAAGAATCATTAAGTTTGATGAAGGAACTAAAAAGCTTAATGATATACTTGAAAATATTAGATATAGTGAACATGACCGTTCGGGTTTAGGATTTGACCCAAATCAGGCTTCTACAAGTGGTACTAAACAAGTAAAATTTGTAATGCCTGAAAAGTCCATGTCTGAAGGTGACGGCACCATTAAAGATACAGACGGCACCACTAAATTTAGTGGTACCATGGTACCGTGTGGTGCTGAGGACAAAACGGGGTCAATTCTGAAAAGTAACTTAAGTCCTAAACCAAGTCAAGTAGTTGTAAATAGAACTAGAGTGTCTACTCCAAGTAGAGAGGAAACCAAAGGTTTTAACAAACCATTGTCATCTCCCGAACATGGATTTGTAAAGCGTGACACTAGGTCAACTACTCCTCCACCTAGAAAGGTAAACTCTCCCAAACCTCGGTCTAGAACTCCTCTACCGAGAGGTAACTTTAGAAGACAAAATCATCCAAGTAACTTTCCCGTAACTTGGAATGATCGTCCACCACAAAGTTACTTACCATGGGAAATGTGTCCTCCATTCTCACATCCTAAACTAACGCAACAAATGCGTAGGATGTTTAAGTCTAACAACTTTGGACCCATGATATATTGGAGACCAGATGTTTGAACATTTGTTTTGCTACGAAAACATGAGTGTAAATAAACTTTGGAGTCTAACAAAAGGAGTAGGATGCGTTATCAAGCATATCCGGTGACGCAATAGTCAAGTCGTGTCTTTCATGCTTAACATTCAACAAAGGTACCCTAGTCTTCTAGTTTTAAGAGCTAACACCTCAGGCACAGGTACGCTTTCTTAAAACACCCTTTGTTAGTAGTAATGTTTGGCATGAAATAGTATAGTTAGAATATAACATGGTAGGCACTATAGCACAGAAACTCTATTCACATCTCATCATGCCAAATTCATCTTGTCCAGAAATGTTCGATGATCGCTTGAAGATCATGCGTGACAAGTTTGAATTAAGCATTGATGAGTGAATCAAGTTCCCTTCCTTGCACATATTTAATCTTGCCTAAATTAAGTATCCCTTTAAACTTATGTATACTATATGTATGAGATACATAGTTTAAGTAATAGTCTTTATTGACAATAACGCCCATATCCGCAAATGCGAAACTCACAAGAGACGAAGAAGGTGAGTGCGCGGATATAACTAGGTTAGGGGCATAATAAGTAAAGTAGTTTACCTAACGGCAAGTAGGTCCATTATCATGAATAGTGTTGGCTTTGTGCCCACTTGTAAGAAGTATCCCAAAACTTCTTACATCAAAGTGTTTAATGTATCATACCATACATTAAAGATACTATACACTTGAGATTATGATATCTTGAGGAGATTGATGTAGAAAATGTTTCTATACCAACTCTGATAATGAGAGAGTTAATGTGGGTTGAAACATAATGAGTAATGTTTGTACCTTAATAGGTTGATTAACAAACATCTTGGTTCCCCAAGAAACAAACTACTCTTATTGTCACCACGACCGAAACCGAGTACGCAAGCGCCGGAAAGGCATGACAACAAACACTATAGATGAAACAACTCCCTGTGAAGAGTAGCAGTCAAGATGCCATTAGACATGTCCGGGAACCCTATAGTTTGCTCATGAACGAAGCTCGTCGAAGTACGTCATCTCCTCGCGGAAAGACATCTCCTCCGTCATGATAACGTCGAAAGAGAAATCTTTTCTTTGAAAAGTATTTCTTCTCACCTTAACCTTTACATTCTTGTCAAATGACCTCTTAATACTCCATTGGAATTATTAACGTCATCTCTCACGTCTCATCATATGACTTTTCAAGTCATTCCTCATATCCCGCTCATGACTATTTCAATATTTCTATGGAAATATTAAAGTCATCCCTCGCGTCATACCTTATAACCTTTCATCCCCTCTTATGACTATTTGAATATTTCTCCGGAAATATTGAAGTCATCTCACACATCCATCTTATTCTCGACTCATGACTCTTGAATATTTCATTGGAAATTTCAAGTCATTCCCTAAGCCTCATCCCATGACTTCGCAATATTTCACTGGAAATATTAACGTCATTCCTCGCGTCTCGTCATATGACTTTTCAAGTCATTCCTCTCATCCCGCTCATGACTATTTGAATATTCCTTCGAAAATATTAAAGTCATCCGTCACGTCATACCTCATAACCTTTCATCCTTTCTATGACCTCTCGAAAGTTTCGCGGGAAACATTGAAGTCATTCTCTACAAATCGCTCATGACTTTTTAAGTCATATCTTTCACTCGTCACATGACTCATGAATGTTTCACGGGAAATATCTAGTCATTCCTTGTGTCGCGTACTCCGACTAATTAAATATTTCATGGGAAATATTATAGTCATCCTCCTAAACACAACTCATAACTTCTATTTATTTCACGGGAAATACTAGAAGTAAATCCTCATCCAATGACATCTTAGTCAACTTCCTCGGAAACACTAAGGTCATTTCCAGTCATCCCATTTAATCATCTTTCGTCAAAAAGTTTATTAGGTATAAACTTTTTTTTTTCGTGTCAAAAAGTCTTACTAAATAAGTAAGATTAATCAGCCAAAAGTCAAAACAGAAGAAAAACTGGACCATCAGACATACGGCTCCACTAAAGAGCCACGGCTCCACTAATGTTTAGTGGAACCGTGGAGCCGTGCATCTAAAAAACGCGCCCAGTTACTCTTTTCTTCTGCACAAATTTTCCAAACACACAAAACCACTTCCACTTGCTGTCAAAATCGAACCATAACACCATAATTCAACTAAACTCTTGTAAATCAAGATTGAGGCATTGGAGTCAACAAATCCTAATCACAACATCACTAATTGTAAGTAAATCACTCTTAATTTCATTTAAATTTGAGTCTAGGGTTTGTTCTTGAGTATAAATCCGAATTGGGGATTTTTAAAATTAGTTAAACCCTTGTGAAATTAAGACTAGGATTAGACAATGTAGTATTCACATGATTCCCTAAACCTAGGATTTCCAAAAACCCATTTATGTTGCAAAACCTAATCCGAAATTAATCACTAAATTCGGATTATGATTGATTATTTGTAATGGAATCATGTTTCGGATGATTAAAATTGGATTAGGAACATTCTGCATTAAAGCTTTTCAATCTTAAAGCTTGTTGGCATCATGTTGAGGCATTTGCCAAACACCCCAATTCGATCATTTTTCGAAAAACTTCACAAGTCTAGGATCATGAAACCTTTTTCATGCATTGTTGATGCAAATTAAAAACGTTTTTGCATGCATACATGAACTCTCAAATATGGCTCGAAGTACATAATTGATATGTATTGATCGACATATTTGATTGAGCAAAAGTGAAGTTAGGAGCGTTTGGGTAATCTCTTTAGGATAATTTTAGAGTCGAGATTGCCGCACCTCCACATTGTCTGCATTTAGGCACACACACTAGAAGTTTAATCATTAAAATGCAACAAACTAACATATACAAAAAAAAATTTTGTAGAAAAACAATGCCTCGAAATGATTATCAAGATACCAAACCATACATTCTTAGTACTCTTGAAAATCTAAACATTCCTAATGAGCAAAGAGCTTATTTCTAAAAAGTCCAAAATCGATACATACACGAAGGGCGTGTAGTCGATGCACTCTATGTCACGACAGACAACTCTATGGTATGCTGCTTACTCGTCTTTTCCATTGGGTCATGGAATATTTTCCTAATCTCCAAAGTGTCGACTATGTCCTAGTCAATTCTGTTATGAAACCTCTTGGTGGACCACGACGTCGCACAAAGCAACGTAAGGACAAAGGGTCCAAGCGTGGTCGTAAATCCACTTCCGACATTCCTCTCTCATCCTCTTCCTTCGGTCATGAATCATCATCTCAACATATGCTTGTAGATGATGATGAGGTAAACGAAGAAGGAACGTCTTGTACACGTTCTCCTTCTCCCAACGTCTACTTTGACAACCTTGACACCTCATCATTTCGACGTACAACCTTCCCCGAAAACGGGATGGTCAACCTAACCCAAGTGATGAGAGAACAAACTACAATGTACAATAGACAAGTGGAGATGCATGAGCAAACTGTCGGGGGTTTCAAGTCTATTGGGAAGACCCTAAAAGGGATCGGGAGCAAGCTGAAGAAGTTGGGGAAGAAACGAGACTAGTTAGGATTAGCTTAAGTAGTACTATTAACTTAAGTATTATTAAGCTATTATAAATAAAGACATGGCATTAACTTGCTTGGAATGTTCCAATCTTAACATTTTAACACTTCAACATGGTCAATTTTCTTGTTAATTAATCCTCATGTTGTTTTATCTTGCCTAAACCATGCATGTTAGCTTATTTTATTACATGCACTAGATGTTAAAAATGCTTGAATTCATGCATGCTTAATAGTTGCCTAAATACATAGATGATCACATGATCATGTTAGTTGCTGGTTGAAACTAGCTTTAGGAATTCTATGTATTTAGTAATTTGAGGCTTTGAGATTTGCAGCCAATGGATTCCCCAGAAATTTCCCCATTTAGGCTGCCTAAAACCTGCAGACCTGGAAAGAAGGTCAAAAGAGCCCACGGCTCCATTAAATAGGCCACGGCTCCACTAAATTTAGTGGTGCCGTAGCACCTTTAATGGTGCCGTGCCTCTGGAAGACGAAAACTGCTATTCTCTTCCACTTTTTGACTATCTTTTCCAGAAAATCTGCAACCAAAACCTGATTCCCATGCACCCAAATCCCCAAATCCAACATTTCAAACTTGCATGCTTATGTTTTGGCTATTTAAGCTAACATTATGCATTGCCATTCTTACACCCATCCTTACACCTTCACATTCACCATACCATCATCATGGGATCAAAAGTATTCAAGAAACCTAGATTCAACATCAAACCAACCAACCAAACCTCTCTAGTTGATCAATGGATCAAGAATGTCAACACACCCCAATCATCAACTAAACCTATCACCAATGACATTCCCCTCATTGATCTCACATTGGATGATGAAGATGAAACCCATACACCCATAACCTCTACCAAATCATCATCTTCTTTCACTACACCCCAAGCTCCATCCAAGGCAACCTCTATTCAACCTACATCCTCATCCTCCACAACAAGAATCAACACACACTCATCTCCACCTAGTCCCATTCACCCTTTAACCTTAACACTCAACTCATCACCATCAACTTCCCTTGAATTGGGAACTCACACAACACCCTCATCACTTTCAACATCACCACAACCTCTAACTCTCACCCTCACCCTTTCACCAAACACTCCCTTTGAATTTGGGAGCAACATATCATCACCTTCACTATCACCATCACCTCAACCCTTAATGGATTATCCAATCATGTATCCCCTTCACTCACACACCTTGAGTTGCCCTTGTTGCAACTACAACCTTGAACTCATCATGAACCTTAGAGATGAGCTTAGCTTCAGGTTTTCATATCTTGAACACCTCCTCACACCACCCATAGGACCTATCATCTTTCTACCTCCTCCACCACACAATAGCCCAAACTAAACATGGTTATGTTTAGTCCCCTCAATAAAAGATTAGGAACCTTTTGAAGTTGGAAGCGAATATAGAAGCCTCATGTTACTTTAGATGTTTATGTGTCTTCTTGTTAGTTTAATTTGTTTTCCTATTGTAGTCATACTTATGTATGACATTTATTTCATATTTATGAATTGGGCTTTTCATGTTGGCTACTTAGCCATAATCCTTTTATTGTGGTTGGATATTTGTCTTATGTGCTACTTGTTAGATATTGTATATTTGTCGTCTAACTTTGTTTTGTAGCACGAGCCATTGCTCGATTCCTTTGTGTTCTCCAAATGAGGGGGAGTACACATCAAGGGGGAGCCTTAACCACCTTTTTGATTTGACAAAAAGGGGGAGAAATGGGAGTAAACTCATTAAAATCTTGTTAAAACTAATTTTAACCTAAAATGAGTTTATATTTTGTCATCATCAAAAAGGGGGAGATTGTTGATGCAAATAATGTTCTAAAAACGTTATTTATATCTTTCGATTACTTCACGTTTTGAGGATGACAAAATGTGAACTCACGTTACGTTAAAATTAACGTTAACAAGTTTTTAATCGGAAGATCCCGTTTCTACGCAAATCACTCTTGAACAAAGTTACAACTTGAACTAGTGATCAAAGAAGTGAATTCATGTTTTGAAAATTCACATTTTAAATGGGACAAAACATTTTTTTCAAAAATACACATGACAAATTATTTTTGAAATATTAAGAAATGTTTTAATGGAAAAATTAGTTTGAAATTCACAACAGCTATTTTTCCCCCCAAAATCAGCTTCAACCTTCCCCAAATAAGTTTTCACCAGAAAAGACAAAATTTGGAGCGTCCTAGTCTACCACGGCTCCACGGTACCGTTAAATTTAACGGAGCCGTGGGTCATTTAATGGAGCCGTCTGTACCATTTTGAATTGTAACGTTCAGATTTTCTTTGCCTATAAATACCCACCTCTTTCACAGTTTTAGGCACCCTTCACAGACAGAAAAATCCCTTAGTCAAATCCTCTCACACCTTTCACTTCTTAGGGTCATTTAGATTAGTTTTTCTTTGTTTCAAGAGTGATCCAATCATCCTTCAAGTGATCCTCTTCATACCTCTTCACTAGCAAGAGAAGAACACAAGTATCCAAGTTGATACAAGGTGTTGTCATCCCTCTTCATTAGCAAGAGAAGAACTCAAGTAATCAAGAAGATACTAGAGTTATAGTTGATAGGTTTTTGTAACACTTGTTACAATCTTGTTGTGTCTTAGCATACATCAAGTTTATTTTCTTTTTGTGAGTGAGAGTGAAGATCAAGTGTGATCTATAGAGATAGTGAACATCTCTTGAAGCCATTGGGCTTGTGTGATTGATCAAGAAGATCAAGGGTCATTAGGTTAGTGTTAGTCGAGTAGAGTGAAGTGAGTGTTGATCATTGTGATCGTGTTGAGATCTTGGTGATCTCTTGAAGCCACTGGGCTTGAGTGTTTGGTCACGTGGACCTTGGTAGATTGGTGCTAGCTAAGATTAGCACTCGACATCTAGCTTAGTGTCGGTAATAGGATAAGCGACGTGTACGGTTTTCTCCGCCTGAAGGGAGGTTGTTGATATAGTGTTTGAAACTCTCGAGTGTGGTACTCGGGGAGTGGAGTAGGGCGAAGAAGAGCTTCGTAGCAGAACCACTATAAATCCTCTGTCTCGGTTTGATCTTTCCAACTCTACTCTTTACTTTTACTTGTTATTATTACGTAGCTTAGTTTGTAGTTCATATTGGTGTTGATTGATTACACATAGAGTTCGAATCAAAGTTTCCAATAACCAACTTTTAAAACAAGATTTTTTAAAAGAAGTTTTTTTAAACTGGTAAACTATTCAACCCCCCTTCTAGTTTCCCACATAATTGACTCTTATAAACAAAATATCTTTTTCATTATTATCCATTATGCAGTAGTATGAGTCACTCAGTTATCTTCTCAGCAGTAGCTTCTTTGCACTAGCAGTACCAACTGCTATCTTCTTTGCACAAGCGGAACTAACTGCTACCTTCTTTGAACCAGTAGTACTAACTTAAGTTAGTATTGCTCGTTATAACCTAAGCAAACTTCCACAATACACTAGCAGTAGAATAAAATACTCTAGCAGTAGAATCTTTTATCCCTAGCAGTAGAATCTACTTGGTGTATTTTGCTTATCTTTTCAGTAATCCTTGTGTTTCATTCTTCTTGTTTTTTATCGTTAAATCTATGAAATATATAAAACCCAACAATCTTCCCCAATTTTTAGTAACTTTCTATTTATAATAACTTTCTATTTTTGGGTTATAATTGGCAATTAAATAAACTTAAGGGTTAATAATGACCAATAGAGTAGTTTAGGGTTTATTGTGCCAATTTAACAAAGTTTTGGGTTACATGTGTAAATCACCAAGGTTTAAGGTCTAAATGAAACAATAATCAAAGTTTAGGGTTTAAAGCATAATTTTAGGTTTTAGAACTTATTTTACCGAATTAGTAAATGAAAAGAAAAGCCGAACTATATTAACAACCCTTAACGTAATCGTACCGAAAGAAACATATTTGGGTCACAAAACAAACCACAATCTTGGTATGAAACATACCGAGACCAAATTAAACATACACACTCTCGATACACTTATGTTAACGAACCAAGCATAACCCCATGTTGATTCCCTTTGTAAGTCCAAATAAACACACACACCCACACGTTTTAAAACTTTTTTTACACCAGTTTGTACACACGCTTAATGACTAATTAGGATCATTAAAAAAAATACTCACAACAACACTCTATATAATTCCCATAATAACGAGACATACACATGCACTATCGAAACTAAAATAGCCCAAGCTTTAACCAGCCCGTCACTACGCCCATACCATTTTTAATCATTTTGTAAAACCTGTTTTTAGACCTTATTTAATCCTCCAAAACTCACACAAAGCCACCACACTTGACCGTTCAACTAATTCGAGACAGGCACATGAAATACAAGGCAACCATTCTCGACCTTAACCCACTTCAAGTCTGAACACACACACGCTTTTACAGGTTTTAGTTTGACATATACACATGTGTTTAGAGTCCTCATGATCAACATATATGACGCACAAACGACACCCAATTCTCAGTCAATCGAACCCCTATAATACACACTCACTATGCGTCCCTAACCAGCCCCATATCCATATATTCATAAACCTAAACTCAATTTCTAGTTGCCATATTAAACACCAAATCGACACACCCACAACACACTTACGAGCACAACTATCACACCATATTAAGCATGACCAGCCCCTTGTTTTTACGTATGAACACATGCATATCCTTTCTTAATTTTCTCATGTTTAAAACCAGCTTCATGGGTGTAAGATAGATTAAATTATCATGCATAGAATCTGGTTAAAAAAGCCATTCAAAACTGCATATCGACATACGTATATAATCCTTCATTTCATGTAATAGTTTTTCCAGTTTCTATCTTATATATTAGGGATCGAATAATGTTCCTAGACCAGATTCAATAAGCCACTTTATATACTGATTCTGAAGGAATTAATAATTCAACATCGACCCATATATGAACATAGTTTCGTGTAACTATTTTCAGACTTTACTTGCATACTATGGATCGAATACATGATCACAAAACCAGATTCATAACTTGTATATATACTGAATCACGTAGCAAATTAAGGCCTTAAATCGACACCTATATATTCAAGATTTCATGCGGCCAACCATCATTTTTTTGAGACATTAAAACCTTTCATTCTTATTGTTTCTTAGTCGATTACTGACCTTGTTTATTAGTGATCGAATACCAGTTAAAATACCAGATTTAAAGACATAATGAGCTCCTATATTCACCTAGCAAAACAGGTCCATGACTGACCAAAAGTATAAAAGGTCGAACAATAGGTATTTCATTATTTCATGTGACTGATTTCCTATTATTTATGCGACTAGTAATTTTCCTTCGTATCATTTTTAGTCGATTAGTAGCTTTGTTTTAGGTTGTAGATTCATGAACATGTTAAGTGTATATGTGTCAAGAAAACAAGAACAACATGGTGATACCTTATGTTGAATGAAACAAGAACAAAAGAAGAATAAACAGATCCACCCCAGCACCTTATTCGAACCACACCAAAGACTCTAGATCCTATCTAACCATGAGCAATACACCTTCGCGATCACACCTTGATAGACCTACTTCGTACATCTTGTTGTTGAAGAAACCAAGAGCTGCCGTCTTAGGGTTTCGTGTGTGAGATGAGGAATTAAGTACAGTTGAGGGAATTGTAACAACCGTGATTTTAGCAGGTTGGTTTGACTAATAGTCTCAACCTATTTAGCTTTTATGTGGTGTGTGCTATGTGCTTATATGTGGTGTATGTGGTATAAGTATGGTATATGGGTATTGAGTACGTGTGTTAGCACTAAATCCCTTGATGTGATATTTTCTTGATGAGTTGAGTAGTGTGAATTGTGGGGTATCGTTACGACACTTTGTGTTTGTACCTTGCTCTATTAAGTTGCATGTAGTATTTCTCTATTTAGACGCCAAGTGTTGTGATGATATCCATGATGTTACACTCGCGTTTCCGCCATTGGCGAGGTGTGACAGATTGGTATCAGAGACTTGGTTATAGAGAAGTAGGTGGTTGAACCTAGACTATAACCTAGGAGTCCCTCATATAGTTGCATTTAGGGCCTACGTGTGAATATAGTATTTTACGTGTTTATTTTTCTTGAGTTTATGAGTAGTTTCGTCGAGTTTCGGACGCCGATTGAACCCCCATACTTAGTATTGTATACGTCGATTATAGTATGTCACCTCCCTCGCGTAAGAAGTTTCGTTGGGCTATCGTTTTACTACCATTTGTAAGGGAAGTGTTAGGATGAAGCGGAATAACCGCAGAATCCGAGTTCCCGCTATCATAAATTTATGTTCAAACAAAGGACGGGATGTATATGGAAAACATTGATGGAGTAGAAGTGGAGAGGTTTGCAACCACGGTGACTGTTGGAGATGGGGCCGTTACCAAGTACTCTAGGAAGTGTCCTCACTTCTCATATGCAGGAAAGGTGGTTCTGTCTAAACCTCGTGAGTTGTATGTACTGGTGGATCATGCGGAATTGGAAGAAAGAAACGGGAATGGGTGGTTGAGTAAAGATGAAGGGGAGTTAGGATGGAATGACGTGGACTCGGATCTGGAGTCCGCAGCAAGTAGTGAGTTTAATCGATCTGAGTGGGGAGGTAAGTGCGAGAGCGGAGCTTGAGCGATTTTGCGACGTCTTTTGTTTGTCTTGGAATTCTTAAATTGTCTTTTGCCGTCTGGAGCCATATTGGAGCACGATTACTCCTGAATATTGGAGTATTTTTATCCAAGGGATTTTGATTATAGAGTTAAAGTGATCGTTGGAATTGTTCCATGATCGTTGGAATTGTTCCAAGTGAGATGGTTGTTTGCATGAAGTGTGGTCATAGGCGGAAGTACACTTGTGAAAGGGGGCATAGATAATTATGGTGGCCAACATAATTATACATGCGTCACAACACAAGTGGACTTGCAAGTATGATAGCATGGATTGTGTTGTGTATTAGGTGCTATGTGCTGTATGTGCGTTATCATTGAGATGTGTGGTTTTGGAAGCAAGTATGCGTGTGGAATAGGCCTTATAACTATGGTCGCGAACATAATTATAAGGGTATCACACACGTGGACTTGTGACCATGATTACATTGATTGATGTTTGTTGTTATATGTTGTGGTAGATGTTATGTGATATCATGTTGATGATGGTTGTATGGTTAGAGATGTATTCTCTTAACCGTTTGGGATATCGTTGTATGTGGGAGTGTGTGGGTGGTAAGATTCCATTCTACCTAACATATGTTGATACCTCGATTATCCGATGGTGCTAATGTTGTGATATTTAAGTTGGTTCGTTTGCTAGACTATTGAATGTTGGACCTAGTGAGCTTAGACCTAGTATTGTGATTGAAATAGCTAGCGGTAGGGAAGTAGAAGTTGACAAGGTTATTCGTGGGTGCACGATAGTGTTAGAGGGCATTCCATTTATGATTGACTTGATACCTTTTGGGCATGGGAGTTTCGATGTGGTGATAGGGATGAGCTGGTTGTCTAAGCATAGAGCCGAAGTTATATGCCATGAGAAGGTAGTGCGTATACCTTTAGGGAATGGTAGTATCCTTCGGATACAAGGAGAATGCTTAGGGAAGGACGTGAAAACCCTTAAGACTGCAAAGGCTAAAGAACGTAAGATAGAGGAGATTCCTGTGGTATGTGAGTTTCTTGGTGTGTTTCCTGAAGACTTGTCTGGATTGCCTCCAATCCGTCAAGTTGAATTTCGTATTGAGTTTATTTCCTGGAGCGGCCCTTGTGGCAAAATTCCCATATCATTTGGCACCTTCTGAGATGCAGGATTTGGCGGAGCAGCTGCAAGAACTTCAGGATAAGGGGTTTATTCGACCTAGTCATTTTCCGTGGGGAGCACCTGCGTTATTTGTTAAGAAGAAGGATGGTTCGTTCCGGATGTGTATTGACTATCGAGAGTTGAACAAGTTAACTGTTAAGAATCGGTATTCTCTTCCTAGGATCGATGATCCCCTTGACTAGCTGCAAGGTTCTCGATTCTTTTCAAAGATAGATCTACGTTATGGTTATCATCAGTTAAGAGTGTATGAGGAGGATATTCCGGAGACTGCTTTTAGGACTCGTTATGGACACTTTGAGTTCACGATTATGCCATTTGGGTTGGCAGATGCACCGCAGTATTCATGGATGTGATGAATCGCGTTTGCAAGCCCTACTTGGATAAGTTCGTGATTGTGTTCATAGATGACATTTTAATTTATTCCAAGACGAAGGAGGAGCGTGGAGAACATCTGAGATTAATTCTTGAGTTATTGGAGAAGAGAAGTTGTACACCAAGTTCTCAAAGTGTGAGTTTTGGCTTGAGGAGGTACATTTTCTTGGACATGTGGTGAATAGTGAAGGAATACATGTAGATCCTAGTAAGATAGAAGCGGTCAAGAACTGGAAGGCTCCTACGACGCCGTCCGAGATACCCTCGTTCTTAGGATTGGCAGGATGTTACCGAAGATTTATAGCGAATTTTTCGAAGATTGCTAAACCCTTCACTTTGTTGACTCAGAAAAACAAGAAGTATGTTTGGGGAGAAGAGCAGGAGGTGGCTTTTCAGTCACCAAAGGATAGTTTGTGTAAGGCGCCTATTCTGACGTTACCTGATGGGCCAGATGATTTTGTTGTGTATTGTGATGCATTGAATCAAGGATTTGGGTGTGTACTAATGCAAAGAGGTAAGGTGATAGCGTACGCATCTCGACAGCTAAAGATTCATGAGAAGAATTATACGACTCATGATTTGGAGCTTGGTGCGGTGGTATTTGCTCTCAAGAATTGGAGACACTATTTGTATGGCACAAGGAGTGTTGTATATACGGATCATAAAAGTCTTCAGCATATCTTCAATCAGAAGGAGCTGAATATGCGGCAAAGGAGGTGGATTGAACTATTTAGTGATTATGATTATGAGATTCACTACCATCCTGGAAAGGCGAATGTGGTAGCTGATGCTTTAAGTAGGAAGGAGCGGATTAAGCCTAAGCGTGTGCGAGCAATGTGTATGACTCTACAGTCGGGAATTAAGGGTAAGATATTGGCGGCGCAAGAAGAAGCTCTCAAAGATGAGAATGCGACTGCTGAAATGTTGCGTGGATTAGGTCAACAAATGGAGAAAAAGGAGGATGGTGGACTGTATTTCTTAGATAGAATATGGGTTCCATCGGTAGGAGGTGTAAGAAAGTTGATCATGGATGAGGCTCATAAATCGAGATATTCGATTCATTCAGGATCGAATAAGATGTATTATGATCTTAGAGATGCTTACTGGTGGCCGGGAATGAAGAGGGAAATAGCTGAATATGTTAGCCAATGTTTGACTTGTCTTAAAGTTTAGGCTGAACATCAGAAACCCTCTGGATTGTTACAACAGCCGCCGATTCTTGAGTGGAAATGGGAGAGAACAACAATGGATTTTATTACTGAGTTGCCTAGAACAAATAGTGGACATGACACGATATGGGTCATAGTGGACAGGCTGACGAAGTCTGCACATTTTCTGGCCATTCGTGAAGATTATAAGATGGAAAAATTGGCGAGAATTTATATTAATGAGATTGTGGCGAGACATGGTGTGCCTGTGTCAATTATTTCAGATCGCGACAGTAGGTTTACCACGCGGTTTTGGCAATTATTGCAAAAGGCGTTGAATACACAGTTGGATATGAGCACTTCTTATCATCCACAGACTGATGGGCAAAGTGAGCGAACGATTCAGACTTTGGAGGATTTACTTAGAGCGTGTGCAATTGATTTTGGAGGAAGCTGAGATACTCATTTGCCTTTGGCTGAGTTTTCCTATAACAACAGCTATCATTCCAGTATTAGGTGTGCACCATTTGAGATGTTGTATGGGAGGAAGTGTAGATCACCTATTTTATGGGCAGAGGTTGGAACAAGCCAACTAATTGGTCCTGAAATAGTGCAAGAGACTACGGATAAGGTGTTTCAGATTAAGGAAAGACTTAAGGCAGCAAGAGATCGCCAAAAGAGTTATGCGGATAATCGCCGTAAACCGTTGGAGTTTAGTGTTGGTGATTTTGTAATGCTAAAAGTGTCTCCTTGGAAAGGTGTTGTACGTTTCGGTAAGAAAAGCAAGTTAGCGCCTAGATAGGTAGGACCGTTTGAGATTACGGAAAGGATTGGACTTGTGGCATATCGGTTGAGATTGTCTGAAGGGTTAAGTAGTGTGTATGATACGTTTCACGTGTCTAGTCTGAAGAAATGTTTGGCGGATGCTAGTTTGTATGTGCCGTTAGATGAGATTAAGGTTAACAGGACTCTTCACTTTGTTGAGGAACCTGTCGAGATCATGGATCGTGAGGTTAAGAGTATGAAACGTGGTAAGATAGCGTTGGTAGAGGTACGTTGGAATTCAAAGCGTGGTCCTGAGTTTACTTGGGAATGTGAGACATGAAGTGTTGCATCGATCATCTTAGATCATGATGAGATACTTACTTCGCGATTGTGGTATACGGTTTATAGAGCTTTGGGTACGTGGTTGTAGATGAGTACGGCTTATCATTCTTAAGTAAATGGATTAAGAGGGAGTAAAAATTTGACGCTAGATGTTTCTTTTGTTCAAGATTATGGTTCTGCTATTTGCACCCTAGCGTGGGTGAGCAGATCATTTGTAGTTGGATTTAGATCATGGAAGTTCGGTACGGGGTATTCGGGTTATTGATCGGAGTAATGTATATTTCCGTGTGTCATTGGCGAGGTGTGACAGGAATGAGCAAAGAATGGGAAAAATATAGTAATTCTCTATATAGACGCCATGTGTTGTGATGATATCCATGATGTTGCACTCGCGTTTCCGCCATTGGCGAGGTGTGACATGAGGAATTAAGTACAGTTGAGGGAATGAGCAAAGAATGGGAAAAATATAGGGAAAAACAAGCCGAGTCTTTGGGGGGGTTTAGAAGACTTATCCTTCCAAGTTTTTATTTTAAAATTTTCGGTTATCTCTCATTATTTGTGACATGTTTTAAAAAAAAATATAAATTTTGTTCACATGGCCTATAACGTGTGATGTAAAGTCTATAATGTTGAGTACAAAATTTAATCACTTTTGGACCCACATGATCGTGTATCATGGGACTTTAATTTTCATGTATATATCGATTTATATTACTTAGATTATGGAAGTTCATATTTTATAAATCACATGGTATAGCTTTTAGTAAATTTTTACTTGTTTTCGGGTTCAAGTTAAATTTTGTAACGTATTTTAGAAACCATGCTTTAGGGTATTATAATTCTTCCCCTCTAAAAGAAAATTTTCGTCCTCGAAATTTGAAATAGAAACGTCAAACGAATACGTACCGAATCACGAAAAGAAATGCGGATAGCTAAGTTCAAGTTATATTCAATCTTAAGTTGTAACTAAGCAACCTATTAGTACCAGATCAAATCAGTCTCACTCACAGGTGGTTTCAAAATCCAACACTTCCAACGAAATAAATTAGCAGATCGGATCTTATCATAAAGTAATGGAACAAAACGTTTAGAGCAAAATCTAGTAAGGTAGAGGAAATATTCGTATGTTTAGCAGAAGTGAAGTACTCCACTGATTGCGACAAACACATCATGATCATAAGAATCCTCAAAATGAACAAATCAAACTGATATCCCAAAATCAATATGGAAGGAAAAATACTAAATAAAAACTCAAATATCCGTACTTCAAGTCAACCAAGCAACCAACGTGTCATAATAATAGAAAAAGGGAATTGGTATCAAATTATCCAGACAAACGGAAATGGAGCATAGAAATAACTAATCGCGAAAGTGATCTCCTCACTGAGCTGGTTTGTTGTCCTTGGCACTCTTATTGTTGTTGTTGTTACCTCCAAACTTGGGACAATCCCTCCTAATATGATTAGTCGAACCACATGAGAAACATGCACCCGAATTCCTATAACAAGCCCTCCCTGGGTGAAACTTTCCACAAGTATCACAAGCAGTCGCCGAAGCCCGATCCGTACCACCCTTCTGACTAGATGAACCTGAAGAACGATGCTGCTGATAACCACGGTGCTACTGATCCCGATACTGCTGATCACGTCCAGACCTCTGGTTGTTGTAGCCCTGCCTGTCAGATCCCCGTCGGTCATAACCTCACTGATCATCGCCCCACGAATCCTTATCCCGCTGATTGCTTCCTTCGACTGGTCGCACATGATCCCCATCACGGTTCCTCTTGACACCCTGCCTGGTCCTCTCCTGCATAATTTCAATGTTACGAACCGTATTGGCCACCTGTGCTACGTCCTCGAACTGGATGTTCACTATCCCATCTAGAAGGTCATTCCGGGGAGCTCACTTGAAATTATTTGCTTGCTCCTCCTGAGTTCCCGCTTTAGCTCCTAAGAATCCCGCCAGTCGTAGAAACCTCTTCATAAACTCTGTGCTCGTCTCCTTCTCAAACTGGTAAATAGAGTGGTACTCCCTTTCAAACTTCTCTTTCTCTGATCTCGGAAAATACTGTAGATAGAAAGTGTCATGGAAATCGTTCCATGACAGAGCCGCCACAAAGTCATCTCCTCCCTTCGCCTATTTGTAAGCTTTCCACCAACTTAAGGCATCTCCCTCAAATTTATAACTAGCCAACCTCGCTTTATACGTACTCCTCATCACAGCCCAATTCCTCAAATATCTTTTCCATGTGAGCAATCCAATTTTTTGCATCAATAGGAGCATCTGCATAACTAAAAGAATGAGGCTTTTGTTTACAGAACCTTTCCAGCCACGTATGAATGGTCACTAGTGGAGCACCACCACCAGAACCAGAACCCCCACTTCCACTGCCACTAGCTGTGTTTTGACGGATCTGGGTCGCGATCCTTTCAGTGAGACCGGGAATTAGTGCTTCTACAGTCCGCTGAACCGTGGCTGCAAATGCAGGGTTGTTACTGAAATCTTCGTTATGACGAGTGTTCACCATCTGAAAGGTCATAAACGAATTAGCGAGGACAAAACGAAGTTAAGGAGCAAAATATAAAGGAGAAGATCGTGCAGAAACGAAACCTAATGTCTACCTAATCCTCACCGGTCATAACCTAAGTCCTACAGGGTGAAACCTAAGGGTCCAGATTTTCACAGGCCATAACTTATGAGCTATAAGTCGCCGCCTGGGCTCTGATACCATAATTGTAACACCCCAACCCGCCCTTGGTTAAGATGTCACATTATGGTGTCTAATCAGAACATACAAAATAACGCAAGCGGAAGACTTCATAAATAAAGTTAAGTCAAGAACATCAAGACTTACAAATTACAAGCTCCCAAAGGTTTAAACAAAATCAAATGAAATGGAATGGAATAAAATATCCAAACCATAAGCCTAAAACAAAATCCCAGACAATGGAGAATCTAAATAAGGTAGGTCTTCTACTCCTACTCACATCAATCTTGCCCCGCATCCCGCTTATTACCTGCCGCATGGAAAAGAAAACGCGGCTGAGCATAAAAAGCCCAGTGATCAGATATATAAACAAAGCAGAAAAGGTAATAAGAATAATCAAATGAATACAAATCAACGGATCAAATGCATAAATGAGTCAAAGTAATAAACGTCAACGAACGCGTCCAAACGAGCCACTCGAACGGACCAAAGATACCTAACAGATAGCCACGAGCCTGTCTAAATGAGCCACTCGAATAGACCACATAATCACATATACATATCCGTCAAATCATAGTTGTATAAGGAGGGGAGACCTCTCAAGTACCAGAAGTGAGAGGGGTGTATGGCATGCACAAACCTATCACTAAGTCAAATCACATATCAAATCATATAAGCCTAGGATGCATCCATACGCCCCCTGCAAAACAGAATATATATGCAAGTACGAGACTATACATACATATAACAGAATGGCTAGCTATGCCATAATCATATAATCATAACAGAAGGGAACACCGTGGATTAATCACACCTCCACAGAAAGTGTCATGCCATTGGTGCCTCAATGACATGGCCATGGTACCTCCATGGCTAGTTAGCTCGGGCGACAAAATAGAACATAACAAAATAAAACTATCCATAACAAGCAATCATAATCAACAAAGGCATATCAACTGAACATAATCTCAATCAAGGAGATAATAAACAGATCATTATAACAGAATGAATAGCAACTAAATCATATCAAGGGATCATAGCAAATGGATCATATCATAGTAACTGAATCAAATTCAAGGATAAAAAATTCATGAGATCAGAACCCTTACTGAGAAAGGGTAGAATATCTGTACCTTATGCAAAACAACCAACCAAATAAGAAAGCACAGCGAAACAGGGAATCACTCCTTCTTCACCGAACCAATGCAAATTAATGATCAATTATTACTTATAAGCTCATTTTACAAGTTTAATGCTTATAGTTATTTAAACTTCCCATTTAAGGTTTTTTCTATTTTTAGAAACTTTCCACTTTTAGTAACTTTCTATTTTTAGTAACTTTCTATTTTAGGGTTATAATTGACAATTAAATAAACTTAAGGGTTAATAATGACCAATATAGTAGTTTAGGGTTTATTGTGCTAATTTAATAAAGTTTTGGGTTACATGTGTAAATCACCAAGGTTTAAGGTCTAAATGTGACAATAATCAAAGTTTAGGGTTTTAAGCATAATTTTAGGTTTTAGAACTTATTTTACCGAATTAGTAAATGAAAAGAAAAGCCGAACTATATTAACAACCCTTAACGTAATCGTACCGAAAGAAACATATTCGGGTCACAAAACAAACCACAATCTTGGTATGAAACATACCGAGACCAAATTAAACATACACACTCTCGATACACTTATGTTAACGAACCAAGCATAACCCCATTTTGATTCCCTTTGTAATTCCAAATAAACACTCACACCCACACGTTTTAAAACTTTTTTTTACACCAGTTTGTACACACGCTTAATGACTAATTAGGATCATTAAAAAAAATACTCACAACAACACTCTATATAATTCCCATAATAACGAGACCTACACATGCACTATCGAAACTAAAATAGCCCAAGCTTTAACCAGTCCGTCACTACGCCCATACCATTTTTAATCAATTTGTAAATGTGGAAAACTAGAAGGGGGGTTGAATAGTTTTACGTCTTTTTAATTTATGAAAAATTTTGTTTACTTTTTAAAAACTTCGATTTTATCTTATGTGAATTCAACTCTTGATCAAAATGAACATATATAAGCAAATATAGATAAGTAATGCAAGTAAGGTAAATATAATGAAATAAGAGAGAGAGATGGAAAGATCAAACCACAACACGGAGATTTATAGTGGTTCGGCTACAAGGACACCTTCCTTGCCCTACTCCACTCCTCGAGTCACCTACTCGAGAGTTTTCTTCACTATGTCAACAAACTCCCTTATGGCGGAGAAACCTTACACAACTTTAGCTTACATCGGCTTAACGACACAAAGCTAGATGTCGAGTCCTAATCGTAGCTAGAACCAATCTCACAACTTATACACAACTTCTACACGACTTAATCACGACTACTTCACGACTTCTTCACAACGGCTTCACGACTTCTTCACGACTACTTCACGACTACTTCTTCACAACTACTTCACAACTACTTATTCACAACTGCTTCACAACTAATTTACAACACCACTACGTAATTACACTTAGATCTACTTATCACAACTACACAACACTTTACACAACAACACAATTGAATGAAGTAAGTAATAACACTTCTTCACTAGTTGAAGTAGAGTTCTTCTTTTGCACTTTTGGTGGTGGAAGCTTGGATCACTTAGAAACCAATGCTTAATAAAATATGATCAAAGGATTTACAATGTTTAGAATGAATTTAGAACAGAAAGTTTTAGTGTGCAAAAGGTGAGTAAAAGTCCAGGAGAAGGCTGGTATTTATAGGAGAAAAATTGGACAGCTGGAGGTCTACTGGAGCGGGGGCGGTCCCCTTAAATAGGGGGCGGTCCCCTTAATTATTAAGGGGGCCGCCTAGCAAAATTAAGGGGGCCGCCCCTACTGGCCGTTAGCCAATTTTGTCCTTTTGTGGGGAAGGTTTTTCTGGAACATTTTAACTGATTTTGGTTAAAAATTTGAATTCATATTTTTATAAAAAATTAAACATTTTTATTTAATGCCAAAAATGTTTTTAAAAAATATATAAAATGTTTTTGATGTTTTATAAAAAAAATCTAGTTATTAAGAAAATGTTCCTTTGATCATATAATGCATTAAGCATTAGTTCATTCATACCTTAAGTGATTTGAGTTGTAGAAATAGATATTTACAACTAAATACTTGTTTACGTCATAATTTTCCGATTAATGATTTTACATTTTGTGATTATCAAAACGTAGAGATATCAAAAAATATTAATAACGTGTTTAGGCATTATTTATATCAACAATCTCCCCCTTTTTGATGATTACAAAATCTAAACTCATTAAATCTAAAAATTAGTTTTTAGACAAGTATTTAGTGAGTTTACATCTATTTCTCCCCCTTTTTGTAGAATCAAAAAGGTTAAGCCGACAAGTTTTAGAATCAAATTTGTCGGGATGAAAAACTCCCCCTTGATGTGTACTCCCCCTCGTTTGGGGGCACCAAGGAAACGAGCTATGGAACGCTTGCAAAAAAAAATGTTAGAAGCACAAGTATATGTAACAACAATAAGCAAGCATATAGAATAAGATCATTCATTTAATAAAGGTGTTGTGGATAAGTACACAACCAAAAGATTACAACATGAAGCATGCAAGCATACAAACAAAAACTACTAATGAAACTACATAATCATCTTAGAGGTACATGGTCTTCCATGGAGCTTGCTTACAAGAAGGTTTTGAAAAATTATTTTTAAGCATTGCATATGCTTAATTGGGTGAAAATGGTGGTGGTGGTGGTGTAGTGGGTGAAGGAGGTGGAGGAGGTGGTGGTTGTGGGTTGGCAATCATGTTTTCAAGAGATGAAAACATGTAGTGTATCTCATCTCTAAGACCAAAGATTAAGGTCCGGTTATGGACGCAACAAAGACAATTATCACCATGGGCTTCAAGCATTGCCCAAGGTATAGGAAAGAATGGTGGTGGGGTTGGTGATGGTGAAAAGTGAGCATCAAGAGGTGTGATGGGTGATAGGGAAATGGCAAGTTGGGTGTATGAAGGTTCTTGAGTGGATGGTGGTGATGATGCTCTTGGTGATGATGTTAGGTGAGTGTGGATGTAGTCATTTATGGATGAGGTGGATGGAATGGAGGAAGATGAAGCTCCATGGGTGGATGGTGTTTTTGATGGTTCATTTGGTGCACTTGGAGATGAATTTTGAGGTGGTGGTGATGGAGTTTTGATGTCATCTTGGGTTAGGTCTATGAAAGGTTGTTTTGGTGGTATGATAACAAGTCTTTGTTTCCTTGAAGTCTTAGAGATGGAGGATTTTGGTGATAGCATTGTGGATGAAAATGGGTGTTTGATGAAGGTGATGGTTGATGAAGTGAATGGTAATTGTAAGGAGGGTTTTTATATTGTGAAAATGTGGTTGATTTAGGCAAATTGTGGAGGTTTTGTGGTAATATTCCAAGTCCAGTTCGTGCATTAAGGGTAATGGTAGCTGGGGCTAGGTAAAAGTGGTCACAAGATGCAAAAGGAAACAGTAAATTTTACTGTCCAGATGGCCGGTCCCCTTAATTGTTGGGCGGCGCCCTTAATAATTAAGGGGACCGCCTAAGGAATTAAGGGGGCCGCCCATCTGGTGATTTCCCAGGCGACCAAATTTGAAAATTTTCCAGAAAAAGGTCATTTTTAGGGTGTTTTTGCAGCAAGTTCCATTTGGATCATGTACATCAAGAATGATTAAATATTATCAATTGCATATTAAAATAAATAATATACATATTTGAGACTAGAAAAAAAAAATATTAGAAGCATAGTCATATAATTTCAAATAAACAAGTAGCTTAGTTCTAATAAGTTTATCATCTAACATAATAGAAGTCATAGCAAGCAAATGTTAAGATAATAATATTACATATAAATGTCTAATTATAACACCGATGATAACTAACGAAACACTCATCAAACAAGTCTATTTCTTCTTCTTTCCAAACATCCTTCCAAGTGTCTTTCCAATAGACTTGAAACCGCCTCGTACTTCTTGACGCATCTGCTGTGTGGTGTTGAGTAGTTCGGTTTGTCTTTCATACAACAGTTCGTCTGTTCGTTCGGAAGGGGAAGGAACTTGATACTCGGTGTAATCAAGATCCGGAAGATTTTGAACGAAGGTCCTAGGTGATGGGGTACTAGCACGTGTTGTGCCCTCCTCCTCATCATCATCATCATCGTCTCCTTGATGTGACATGGAACCACGAGGTGGAAGTGAGACAGATTTACGAGATTTTCCTTTGTCACTTCGGGAGCGACGAGCACGGACACGAACAAGTGGATTGAGGACCGGTAGAACAGACTCATAGATTGGACTCCGAAGCTGTGGATAGTGTTCCATGATATCATTGTAGAGACGGGTGAGAAACATGCCATACAGAAGATTTGCATTACGAGTATTTTTGGCGGACATGATACGGTAGACAAAGAGATATGCCAAATTGTACGGCCGTTCAGTAACGATACAATACAACATGTGGAGTATGCTCGCCGTGAAATGATCACGGTGACCACTGGTACCGAACGCATTCTCACGAATGAGTTCTTCCCAACGTCTCATGTCGCTGCGTAGCTCCTTGAGAAGGACTTGGTTTGGAGTGATGTCAACATCTTTTGATTTGATCTTTCGACTAGTCGTACCACGAGCTAGCCCAAGATATTGACGAATCTCTTCAGGAGATGGAATCTCTGAGTAGTAAGGACCCTGTTGAGGTCGATGTTCCTCAAGAGATGAGAGGTCCCACTCATTAGAGAAGACGGCTTGACCGGAGAAGGGGATTCTTAGAATTTGCCCGAATTGAGCAAGAGTAAGAGTGATGAATTGGTTTTGAATCATGAAGGATATGAGGATATACCCATTGGGATCGGTTTGTAACGTCAATTGACTATAAAAGTCGAGGACAAACCGGGGAATGATTGGCTCATTTATTTTGTAGAGACAATCAAGACCAACGTTGGTGAACATTCGTTCGATGAAGTCGGATTCATAGAACGATGGATGGACAATTCTTCCTTCGTGAATGTTCCTATCCTCAATGGGACGATAGAAACAAGCAACAGAGGGAGCCATGCCCGGAGTGGAAGAGACTTTTGGAATGTATGCTTTTGTTTTTGAGACATCGCCAACCGTCACTTTGGGCATTTTCACCTATACAAGATAGCAACAAACAAAAAATAAGAAAATGACATGCATATATTGTATATGCTACTTATGTGGAACGTAAACATACTTCGACTCTAAAACTTAAATCCTAAGAAGTAGTTTACAATGTTCCTTAGTTTTAATTTTTAACTCGCTTAAAATGTATTTTATGATGTTAAAGAATAGTTACAGGGACATTATGACAAGAAATCAAAAATATCCGAACGTTCTTTTATACATCATAAGCTACTTTGAAATGTGGCTAGACAAACATTGGATTGTATATCTAGCTATTTCTAACGAGTGTTTATGTTAAGTAACTTAGATTTTGACTCAAAAATTTCTTTCAAAATGTTGTACCAAACGCTCCTTTAAATAAGAAAATAACTAGTAAAATTTCAATATACATATGAATTATGTATCTTGATGACTTAAAACAACTAATTGCGTGTTTATAAATTTGACAAGTAGTTATGAACTTAATTTTGATTAAATCTTGATGATTCTAGTTCCTAATCCAAACACTTTCTTATATTTATCAAAAACATTTTTTATGATTCAAAAAATATATTTTTAGGATTTGTGAGTTGTAATAAACCAATGTGATTAGTTTTAAGAGGTGTTTATGGCATAATTCAACAATGTGATTAGTTTTGAAAAGGAGTGATTAGTTTGACATAATGGTTTTTTAATTACTTTGTTTCTAGGTTGATTAAGCATTCTAATCCTATGGGGAGCATTTGGTTATAAGATTTCTAGACTTAATTTTAACAAATTTTAGATTAAAAGAAAGTTTAGTAAAAGACCTAATTATGATTAGACTCAAAATTGAATGGAATTAGATGAAATGTGATTAGAAAACTTACAAAATGTGTTGCTAATCAAGATACAAGTGTTTGCCCCTTGTGAAAATAGTCGGAGATGGTGATTTGGTGAATGGTTTTTGAGTTTAGGTTCGTTCACAGCAGCAGCAGGTATGGGTGTGTTTGAAAAGTGGGGTGTTTGGTAAAGATTTTTGGAAGAAAAACATTTTTGGGAGCTACAGTAGGCCGGTCCCCTTAATTATTAAGGGGATCGCCCCCGTTTACTAGCCGGTCCCCTTAAACATTAAGGGGGCCGCCTACCAAAAATGTATTTTTGTTGGTTTTAGTTTCTGATAGCAAAATAATTTTATGTATATATATAGATTTATTATATATCAAAAATACGTTGGGTTTTAATGGCACGAGGAAGGAATGCTTGACATTTTATTAACATTTCGTTAAGAAAACATTTCTTGAAAATTTTGGATAAAATGATCAAGATGTCAAGTCAACAAATGTGTAAGGAGGTGAGAGTAAAAGTGCATGTTTATATATATATATATATATATATATATATATATATATATATATATATTATATATATATATATATATATATATATATATATATTATATATATATATATATATATATTGTGTGAAAACGTGGGATGTTGAATGGAGTTAAGAAATGATGAGGTAATGACGGAGATAGGTGCTGGCGGTGACGGGAGTTTGTTTCATCCATAGTTTTCTTGACTCAACGGTCAAAGTGCTACTTCTACGTTAATCCACTTAACTCACTTCTCTTCATCACCATGAGTTATGTGACAGTGGACACGGAAGATTTTCGTGTTGAACTTTAAAGTTCAAAAGAGGCAAAGGGGGAAGAAAAGGTTCGAGGACGAACAATTTCTTTTAGTTCTAGATAGTCAACAAATAACGTATATAGGTTATATGCGTATATATATATATATATATATATATATATATATATATATATATATATATATATATATATATATATATATATATATATAGTATGTATAAATAGTAGTATAGGTATATATATGTATACATGTATAAGGAATAATCTACTAACTAACATACTAGGCATAAAAGACTAATGGGGGCATGCAATTGGCTAGTTCATTTATCTACGCATATAATGGTGAGCATGAAAGATCGGCGTACCTTTTGGTCTTCAACATGTGGTCTTCAAGTTCTTCAAAGCATATTAACTTATAAAAGTCAATTACGAAAGAGATATCGCCTTTCCCGATGTGTTTGCAATCTAGCCACTTGGTCCCCATGATCTCATTGGTCCATAGTTGTTTGGCCCAAACATGGTTTGCAATTGACTCGGATGCATATATGGTGGAAGTATTCCCCAAGGATTGTAGCTTGGTGGATTTGGGTAATTCCACATTGGGTAACTATTATTATGACGGTTTGGTATATTTTGGTTTCTTTTAGGTTGAGGAGTTTTAGGCCGAGGGTGAGGACTAGGTGGTCTTCTAGGTGGAGGTGTTTTTGACCTTAACTTTGGTTTATAGTATTTTATTTCATTTTTTTAAAGATGGTTTATAAAAAGTTTTTACTTCCTCATCACTAGCTATGGGTATTTTTCTATCTTTCATAAGTATATACTTAGGTTTTGACTCTAAAGATTTTTGCTCACTAGGTTCACATTCAAACTTTACATTTTTAGTTTGACTATTTGAATCCTTAGTTGAATTAAATCCTAATCCGGTTTTATCACTTGATACTCTTTGAATACTTATTATTTCCCTAAGAGAATTACTACTAATTTCGAATTTGTTAAGCCTACAAATTTCCTCCTTAAGTATTTCATTTTCATTTTTAGTTTCTTGACATGTTTTACATTCAAGAATTTCTTTTCCCTTTTATAAGTTATGTAGTTTAATTTTTAATTCTAGTATTTCTTTTTCTAATTGATTATTTATGTGTTTTAGTGATTTATTTTTAGTCATTACTTTTTGGCCTAATATACATAACCTATTATATTCGTTATCTAGGTCTTTTTCATCTAATGATAAATTTTCATCACTAAAGTATTCGGTTTCGGAACGTACCTCACTTGATGTCTTAGCCATAAGACACTTCTCCTCTTTTGTGGTTTCTTTCTCGTCTTCTTCACTGTCACTCCATGCTCCTCCAATGAACGCCTTTTGGTTTTGCTCCTTTGACATCATAGGGCATCTTCCAATGAGATGATTTGGATCACCGCATTTGAAGCACTTCCTCTCGCTCTTGCTACCTTTTTCGTCTTTGTTTCTTTGGAGTGTTTTCCTTTCGTCATGTGGTTGTCTAACGAATCTTCCTCGTCTTTTGAAAAATTTCTTGAAGTCTCTAACGGCCATGGCGTATTCTTCATCATCACTTTCGGAGGTTGAGCTATCCTCGTCACTTGATGCTTTCCTAGCTTTCAACGCGATTGACTTGCTTTGCTCTTTCTTTCCTTTAACCATCTCGAAGTCTTTCTTGATTATTGCTTCGTAGACTTTCAAGTTGCCAATCAACTCGTCAAGTTGAAGAGTTGACAAGTTCTTCGATTCTTCAATCGCCGTAACTTTAGCTTGCCATTTTGGATGAAGAGCCCTAAGAAATTTCCTGACAAAATTCTTACTAGAAAAACTCTCATCAAGTGCCTTTAAACTTGTGATGATTGTGTTAAACCTAGCAAATGCATTATCAATTGATTCCTCTTCCGGAATCGTGAATTGTTCATATTGTTGAACAAGAAGATCTATTTTATTATCTTTGACTTGACTATTACCTTGGTGAGTTATTATTAAAGAATTCCAAATTTCTTTTGCGGTTTCGCACATAAAGATTCTTTCGTATTCTTTACGTGGTAGCACATTATAAATAACCATTTTAGCCTCATTATTTTTAGAAAGTTTTCTTTTTAAATCATCACTTTGTTTTTCAAAAGGTACAATTTCATCCTTTTTAGTTTCAAGATTATGTTGAATAGGTAAAAAATCACCATTAGTAATAACATGCCAAAGATCTAGATCTTTTGACTTCACATAAGTTTCGAATCGATTTTTCCAATATAAAAATCCATCACTTTCAAATAGTGGTGGTCTTTGCATAGATTGCCTTTCTAAATATTTTTCAGATTCCATAGATCGTTTCAAGTTTTAAAATACAGTTAATTTTAAAAATCTTGTTTGACGTGGCTCTTGATACCAATGTGTGGAAAATAGAAGGGGGTTGAATTAGTTTTACGTCTTTTTAATTATGAAAACTTTTGTTACTTTTTAAAAACTTCGATTCTATCTTATGTGAATTCAACTCTTGATCAAAATGAACATATATAAGCAAATATAGATAAGTAATGCAAGTAAGGTAAATATAATGAAATAAGAGAGAGAGATGGAAAGATCAAACCACAACACGGAGATTTATAGTGGTTCGGCTACAAGGACACCTTCCTTGCCCTACTCCACTCCTCGAGTCACCTACTCGAGAGTTTTCTTCACTATGTCAACAAACTCCCTTATGGCGGAGAAACCTTACACAACTTTAGCTTACACCGGCTTAACGACACAAAGCTAGATGTCGAGTCCTAATCGTAGCTAGAACCAATCTCACAACTTATGCACAACTTCTACACGACTTAATCACGACTACTTCACGACTTCTTCACAACGGCTTCACGACTTCTTCACGACTTCTTCTTCACGACTACTTCTTCACAACTACTTCACAACTACTTATTCACAACTGCTTCACAACTAATTTACAACGCCACTACGTAATTACACTTAGATCTACTTATCACAACTACACAACACTTTACACAACAACACAATTGAATGAGGTAAGTAATAACACTTCTTCACTAGTTGAAGTAGAGTTCTTCTTTTGCACTTTTGGTGGTGGAACCTTGGATCACTTAGAAACCAATGCTTAATAAAATATGATCAAAGGATTTACAATGTTTAGAATGAATTTAGAACATAAAGTTTTAGTGTGCAAAAGGTGAGTAAAAGTCCAGGAGAAGGCTGGTATTTATAGGAGAAAAATTGGACAGCTGGAGGTCTACTGGAGCGGGGGCAGTCCCCTTAAATAGGGGGCGGTCCCCTTAATTATTAAGGGGGCCGCCTAGCAAAATTAAGGGGGCCGCCCCTACTGGCCGTCAGCCAATTTTGTCCTTTTGTGGGGAAGGTATTTCTGGAACATTTTAACTGATCTTGGTTAAAAATTTGAATTCATATTTTTATAAAAGATTAAACATTTTTATTTAATGCCAAAAATGTTTTTCAAAAATATATAAAATGTTTTTGATGTTTTATAAAAAAAATCTAGTTATTAAGAAAATGTTCATTTGATCATATAATGCATTAAGCATTAGTTCATTCATACCTTAAGTGATTTGAGTTGTAGAAATAGATATTTACAACTAAATACTTGTTTACGTCATAATTCTCCGATTAATGATTTTACATTTTGTGATTATCAAAACGTAGAGATATCGAAAAATATTAATAAAGTGTTTAGGCATTATTTATATCAACAGTAAAACCTGTTTTTAGACCTTATTTAATCCTCCAAAACTCACACAAAGCCACCCCACTTGACCGTTCAACTAATTCGAGACATGCACATGAAATACAAGGCAACCATTCTCGACCTTAACCCACTTCAAGTCTGAACACACACACGCTTTTACAGGTTTTAGTTTGACATATACACATGTATTTAGAGTCCTCATGATCGACATATATGACGCACAAACGACACCCAATTCTCAGTCAATCGAACCCCTATAATATACACTCACTGTGCGTCCTTAACCAGCCCCAAATCCATATATTCATAAACCTAAACTCAAGTTCTAGTTGCCATATTAAACACCAAATCGACACACCCACAACACACTTACGAGTACAACTATCACACCATATTGACCATGACCAGCCCCTTGTTTTTACGTATGAACACATGCATATCCTTTCTTAATTTTCTCATGTTTAAAACCAGGTTCATGGGTGTAAGATAGATTAAATTATCATGCATAGAATCTGGTTAAAAAAGCCATTCAAAACTCCATATCGACATACATATATAATCCTTCATTTCATGTAATAGTTTTTCCAGGTTCTATCTTATATATTAGGGATCGAATAATGTTCCTAGACCAGATTCAATAAGCCCCTTTATATACTGATTCTGAAGGCATTAATAATTCAACATCGACCCATATATGAACATAGTTTCGTGTAACTATTTTCCAGACTTTACTTGCATACTATGGATCGAATACATGTTCACAAAACCAAGAAAAGGAAGCAGACTTGTAATTCCCAACAATTAATATACAGTGGTGCCCATAACAGAGTTCGTTCTATATGTCTGAAATAACTTACATGCAAAATCAAAAAAAGTAAACTTGATAACTCTGACTCAAAAAAAAAAAAAAAAAAAAAAAAAAAAAAAACACGAACGGTAAAACAAAAAACCCTAACACCTCGATCAACTCTTTTAGCTAACTCTAATAATATAGAAAGCATAATCAGTCGTTCTACTCATCAATCCACCAAAAATTCCCAAAACAGTCTAAGCTATTACCAAGTAAATCTACAAAACCTAAATAACAATTATATAAAATAAATTTCGTGCCTAATTTTCTTACATGCACCGCTTGTGTGCGTGCCCGATTTTGGTATAAAAAAAAAACAAATGAGAAATCAGATATGATTTTAGGTGTAAAAACATCTACAACCGATAATGGAAAACATTTCTACAACATGCAGCAAATCCTCACAATTAACTGCCACCTAAATAAACACCCACTTAGAAACCCACTAACCAATACTTTAATCCCACTAAGCCGAAGACTCGGCTGGACTTGGCGTGTGAACAATGTCGAATCGATCCGTGCCTCCACAGTGTACCCAAGCTGTCTCACTCCCTCAAGCCGACTCCAACCCTGCGGCTTCGGAACAGTGCCGACTCCCCAAACCACTTCAATGAATGTTATATACTATAATGATTGCTCGAGGTGTGTTTGAATGATTGCGTCGACCGATTTTATGAAAACTGCGAGGTATATTGAAAGAAAAAACCTCGATCTTAAGTTTTGGAAAAAGTTGACCCGTGTTAACCGATTTGGCTAATTGAGCCGATTTTGTCTTACTTTTGTCCAATTTGACCGCTTTATATCTGATTTGGCCGATTATTGTTCGATTAATCGGTAATTTGATCGATTTTTGACGAATCTGATTAATGAGACCGACTAGGCTAAACTTGAGTGGTTAATCCTCGTCTATCGCCTGGACACCCATTGATCGGCTGCCTAAGCCGATATTTACGACGATGAGTAAAACCGAGAGTAGTGAGACTTTCGATAAATATGCACAATATTTTTAACTTCTTTCACAATATTTTTAACTTCTTTTTAGATCTCTTGTTTGCTCAGATTTGATTTCTTTCGAATACGAAACTATATACTAAGAAAGTATTTAAACTAACCGATGGTGAGAAGTTAAAAATATGAGTAAATTGCATTTTTGGTCCCTAAGGTTTGGCCAAATTACAGGTTTGGTCCCTAAGGTTTCGAAAGTGCAACGGTGGTACTCATTTTGAAGTTTTTGCTGCATGTTTGGTCCCTGATTAACATCAAATGACTAAATTACCCTCGCCTTCTTCTTTTTCTATTTTCATTTCAGCTTTCTTACATAAATGGTCTCTGTGTTATGTCACTTTTACAAATTTAGTTTTTTTTTTTTTTTTTTTTTTTTTTTTTTTTTAATCTATTAATATTATTATTATTTTTTTAATTCAAAAATATTCAAAGATATTCCAAAAATATTCAAAGAATATTCAAAGATATTCATTCGTTTTTGTATGTTTTAATACGTTTTCATCCGTTTTTATATGTTTTTGTCCGTTTTTTACGTTTTCGTCCGTTTTCTTACGTTTTCGTCCATTTAAGCGCGTTTTCGTCCGTTTACGCGCGTTTTCGCCCGTTTTCGTGCGTTTTCGAGCGTTTTTGTCTGTTTTCGTTCGTTTTTTTACGTTTGGGGATAATCTTTAAAAAAGTATCTAACTTTACGTGAAATTTGCATCCACCATCCTCACACTAAATTACATAAATGGTCCCTGTCGCTACGCTAAATTGCGTCCAACGTCCCTATTTGTTTTCAAATTTTTTTACCAACTTTTTTTTTCGAAAATTTTTTTTCCGAATTTTTTTTTCGGAATTAACTTTTTTCTGAAAAAAAAGTTTTTTAGAAAATTTTTATTTTCGTGAAATCATTTCTTTTTCTTAATTTTTTTTTCGAAATTAATTTTTTGGAAAAATTAATTCTTTTTTCGAAATTAATTTTTTTAGAAAAATTATTTTTTTTTTCAAAATTAATTTTTTTAGAAAAAATATTTTTTTCGAAATTAATTTTTTTAGAAAAATTAATTTTTTTTTTCGAAATAAATTTTTTAGAAAAATTAATTTTTTTCTCGAAATTAATTTTTTTCTCGAAATTAATTTTTTCAGAAAAATTAATTTTTTTTCCGAAATTTTTTTAGAAAAATTAATTTTTTTTTCGAAATTAATTTTTTTAGAAAAATTAATTTTTTTTTTGAAATTAAAATTTTTAGAAAAATTAATTTTTTTCCGAAAATTTTTTTTAGAAAAATTAATTTTTTTTCGTGAAATCATTTCTTTTTCTTAATTTTTTTTTCGAAATTAAATAAATTAAAAAAAAAATAATTAAAAAAAAAAGGGACTAAATGTGTAAAACGTTGCACAACACAGGGACCATTTATATAAGAAATCTGAAAAGAAAATAGAAAAAGAAGAAGGCGAGTGTAATTTAGTCATTTGATGTTGATCAGGGACCAAACATGCAATGAAAACTTCAAAATGAGGATCACCGTTGCACTTTCGAAACCTTAGGGACCAAACCTGCAATTTAGCCAAACCCTAGGGACCAAAAATGCAATTTACTCTGAAAATATTTAATATGTATCTTACAAAATAAATATAGGTACAGATCAAACTAATTATTCATTATAGATGTAATGATTTTTAAAAAGTAAAAAAATTATTGCAAACCATGTACATGCAACTATTCCAAAGGGCCAATTTGATCATTACGAATCAGTAATCGCCATAGGATGGGTGTTATGTCACAAAACCACTTTATGGTAAAGCAGCCCTCACTATAATTAAAAAAGCTTCTTAACTATTTGGCATTTTCCAATTTTTTCTTTTTTATAATTTAAACTAGACTTTTTTTTTTTTTTTTTTTTTTCTCTCTAAATTCTCCTTAAACCTAGTGAGTCGACTGAAGTTTTTGTTCCAAACATAACGAAAAAACAAATATACACAATCGAATATAAGTTCGGCCTTTTCAAGTTTTAATCATTCACGTCAAAGACTATAAAAACCATAGTTGTTAAGATCTCGATTCAGATCTTAGGCTGGACACATCCCACCTGAAATAATCGGTCGGTCAATTTAAGTGACCAACTTTCAATTGGGTCGTTTGGATGTGGAGCATTTATCAATATCGGTCGGTCGCTATGCAAAGGGGACTATTGGTCTATTGTTCGACCGATATTTGTTAAGCTTTTGTGTGTAAAAAAAAAGATTTTTTTTTTTTTTTTTTTTTTTTTTTTTAAAGTGGGTCATCGACTGTGGCACTTTGGTCATGTCTGGTCGTTGGAGAGAGAAAGCTGACGTGGCAGCCGGTGACCCAGGTCGCTTGGGTCAACGACTGTGTCCAGCCTTATAATCTTACGATTTTACGTTATTGCATAGCAAAAGCGATCTGGATCGCACGTATGATCTTAGCAATCTTAAGATCTTATAATATCCGATCTTGAGCATAAGATTTTAAGATTTAATCCGATTCGATCTTACTTTTCTCGAACTGCAAACTAAAAAACTACAATTTTATAAATTATGTTTTATAGAATTTAAAAAATAACATGTTAATCTTCTTAAACATTTCATATTCATATTTAGGTCAATTTTCATGAAACATTTATATTATTTTGTGTTTATGATATACAATAATTTATAAATTTTAATAATATTATAAAAACTATTAAGAAAATGACATTATATTAAGATTTTAAGATGCTGATCTGATTTTACAATCTCAATCTTACGAAAACAAAAATAATCTTTAATAAGATCCGATCTCAAAAACCTTGATAAAAATGAATTCTCTTGATATAATTTAGTTTTGGTTTAATCAATTAGGTGAGTCATTTGATAGTTTATTCTAGAAAGAGTTGAATAAAATAAAATGAGACTAGATGTGTGACATAAAAATCACTTTTTGATGAGTGAAATGAGTAGAGTAGAAATAATGGAGGGTGTAAAAGGCAATAGTACAAGCAATTAGGTACCTCTTTTTTGTAAATGAGGGGCCAGTTTAGTATTCACCTAATTAATTACCAATTTAGTGGACAAACTCAAATAATTGTCGGCAAGACAAATCGTACATAAATTTATTGAGGTATTAACACTCGGAGTAACACACATGAAGAACTTATACTCTCTTCTTGAGTTATTTTTTAAAGATAAATGTAAAGTAAAGAAAGTAAATGTAAAAAAAGGTGGAGAAGAGAAAACAAAGTTGATATATATTTTGAATTCTAGAGTTTAAACATAGTGAAAGAAAGTGAAAGAGAATTATACCTTATTATATTTTTGATATTTGTGAATTTACTATTATAGGCTTTAAAACAAGTTACGCTCTATAAAAAAAAGGATATTTTTTTCATTAATCTTCTTTAATTTTTTGTCTTATTTAGGGGTGAGCAAAACCGACCGACAACCGACACCCGATCCCAACCGATCCTGACCGACACAAACCGAACTCAACTCGGGTCGGGATTCGGGCTGAAGTTTCCGGCTATTCGGGACTCGGGCCGGGTCGGGATTCGGTTTTGCTCAAGCCCGACTGAGAAATTACAAAGAAACCGATGTTATTCGGGACTATTCGAGACTATTCGGGACTATTCGGTATCGGGTCGGGACGGGTCGGTTCCGGCCCGATGCTCACCCCTAGTCTTATTCTCTTTACTCATGTTTCACCCCAAATATGGGGTGAAAGTGTTATTGAGAAAAACAAAAGACACTTTACTTCCTTCATTTTACTTTACTTTGCTTTCAATCCTTTCAAAAACTCAAGAACATGACATTTTTTACTTTCACTCACTTTCTTTTAATTTCAATCTTAATAACACACTTGAGAACATAGTGTTAAGCATGAGCCTGTATAGGATTAACTATGTTATGTGTTTAAAACCTTAAGCATGAGGTTGTATGTAATTAGCTAATTTCTTAAGTTATGAGTTTATCTGGTGTTGAGAAAACCCATAAGTTTAAGTTTTAATGCTTACGCCCGTATCAAATAAAGTTTACATTTAAATTGACATAAGCTCAAAGTTAATTGTCCTAAAAAGCGATCTGGCTCAAGGCTTTTCAGTTTCAAACAAACCAATAAACCCTTGAAGTAAAATAATTCCCGTGCGCTGTTAATTTTATCATAAAAATTGTTATAGTGAATCACATAATATTAAACTAGTAGTAAAAGGCTTGTGACTATCATACAAAAATATGTGGTGTCTCATGTTTAATTTCTCTTAGGTGAAAACATTCTAAAATGATTACGTCAACCTTTTAAAAACTAGAAAGCTTTATTTGATTTGAGTGTGTATGGTTGTAAATTCAAATCTCGTATATTAATCGGCTATAAAGGTTGGAAAACATGGTTAGCCAAAACAAAAAATTGGTTATGGTGTAGAAAACATGAGTACATGAAATCATAAAGAAAAATGAGCGCTTGGGATTTAATTTATTATGATGTTCCAACTGATTAATTGTTGATTCATGTGACCCGACTAAGAGCATAAGGTGTGGTAACACAGAGTTAACGTATAACACAGTGTCACATAAGTTTTAACATTTCAACTTTAACTCTAAAAAAACATCACTTATCATAACTCAACCATAACATCACATTTCAAGCCCCACTTTTATTATAACTCAACCAAAAAAATCTCGAGTTATAACTTAACACAACCCACAGTGTGGTAACTAATCCTTAACGCAGGCCAAGTTAGCCCATAACACCACGTTATTATGTTAACGCAACCCTTAACTCACAGCCTTAACACACACACACACGTTTTGGTAGCTCACACTTAACGCAGCAAAAAAGTTAAGCCTTAACTCACCTTTGAGTTACCATACCGCATGCTCTAAGTAATCTTATTTATTTATTTACTTATTTATTATTATTATTATTATTATTATTATTATTATTATTATTATTATTATTATTATTATTATTATTATTATTATTATTATTATAAAACATCACTTCATTACAAAAGCATAGGATTTTCAAGAAATTAGAGGGGAGCTGAGATACTAACTGGGCTCCCACTCCTCTAGCAATTGCAAAGCTAATCCTACTAAAAATATGAGCAGCGGCTTGCGATCCGATGTCTTGAGTTACTGAGAACTTTCAGATCCGTTTCAGTAAGGTCACTACATCCTTCCCAAGTTCCCCAAAGGAAGAGAATGAGAAGGGAAGAAACCCATATCCAATATCGGCACACTTGGTCTCATACTTGACACGCTTGCGCTGTGCTGCTTCAACCACCACTTGTCCTGGCACAAAATTGACCATACCCGACTGCGTCAAAGGAGACGACCCTGTCAAATCGACACAAACATCCTGCCCACCATCCCAAGAATAGAGCAATACATCAGCTGGGCATAAGCTTTTGTCCCTTTCTCCACAAAGGCCAATGTCAACCTCCTTGCGAGCCGAGATCTCAGACCGAGAGCAAATATCAACAAGAGTGTCGCGAACCAAATTGTGCCGGTGCTTAATACCAATAATACCAGCACATGACACTGCATGATCCCCATATATGTCCCCTGCAAATAACCTGGAACAAGCAGAGCACGACATATGGACCGAGAACAGGGGGACACCTAGGCGGTAGCATAAGACACACCGGTAAGTTCTAGCGTTCATAGTCTGCCCCAACCCAGATATCGGGGCCACCCAAAGCCAATCGGAGGTGTAGTCTTCCCGTTGCGATCTCCAAAGCGCCATCTGTCGAGCGTATAAGCCAAAAGTGGATTCAACCGTTTTAGTAACACGTGTGAAATATATATCTGCCAATTTCTTCATAAGTTTGGGGGTAGCGATCTCATTCGAGTTACTTAAAAGGTCGAACTTCATTTTCGCGTTAAAAGTACATAGAGTGTCATTAAAGGAAGATCCATGATTTACTATGTCAGACTGTCGGAGGAGCTTATCCTGTAAGTTAGCAGATTGGAGTCTAGACGCAAGGAAAGCATAATTCAAGACATCACCTGCAGAATATACACCAAGCCCCCCAAACTCAAATGGAAGTGTGGCCAATCTCCATTGCCAATCCCTAAACTCAGGTCCAGAAGCAGTGACAATACGTTCCATAGAGGAACGAAGCGCCGCATCAAATGAAGTTTGGGCACCTTCAAAGACCCGGGGAGAACATGTGCGCATAGAGAAATATAACTTTGAAATACCGGCACAAGCACGGAGAAGGAGCAACTCACATTGAGGATCATTAAGTCTAGTAACAGCATCCATAAGCTCAATGGTTTTAGCAACCCTTTTCATAGCAAGCCCACTACTAAACTCAAAGTCCACAGTAGCTGGCCCACCCAATAATTTAACACCGTGTAAAGGGCGAGCAATATTAGGCGGGAAGACACCCGCGAGCCTGCTTCTGGGGTCTTCGGTTGGCCAAAAGACCTCCGTTTTATCCACATTAAGGTGCAAGCCACAACTAGGTCCATCTGACATAATAAGATCTAAGACCTTCCCCACAACCAGAGTATCACCAATAATAGTGCCATCGTCCAGATACCACGCTTGGAGGGCAAGATTAAAAGAGTCTCTAATTTTGCGTACCAGGGGGTGTAACACTAGGGCAAAAAGTAGAGGTCCACCCAACGTGAAATAGCAGGGCAACGAAGGCGAAATAGCAGGGCAGAATTCCACCCAACGTGAAATAGCAGGGCAACGAAGGCGAACCTCTTGTAACATAACCTCCCGATCCACCAAATTAAAGGCGTTTTTGAAATCCACCAGCAACATCGAAAGACCCACCTTATCCCTATAGTCTTCAAAGAACCGATTCACAGCGTAAAGAATAGCCTCCCCTCCTCCAGACACCCCAACGCCGAACTGTAGATCGTTCAAATAACCATCTAAAGAATGACTAATCAAGGAACCACCAATCTTGGATACTAAGCGCCTCCAAATGGTCCCCACAGCAATGGGATGGATATCACCTCCTGGCTTGATCAGCGGTGTGAGGGGAGCACTAGCAATGTATTCACCCAACGCCCTGGGGCATTGGCCATCGAGAAACAGATTCACTACTTGGGTGATAGAGGCAATTAACTCATCCGAAACAGCCACAGCAGCACCACTCAAACAGTCCAAAAGGTGTTGGGCACGCAAACCATCTCGACCGCAAGAGGTACCACGGGGGAAACTCTTAATCATATCAAGAACCACATCAGGAGATGCAATGAGGTTATGATGATCAATCGGTATATCCGGCCGAGCAGGAGCAGACTTGAAGGGATGTTTAGCTTTTAAGTCCTCGAGAGTGGTATCATTATAAGGAGCGACACCTGAAGAGGAAAGAACTCTGACAGCTGCAGAATAATGACCATCACAAATCTTCCTCTTACATTGCTTGACATTACGCTCACCCAGATCCAAGGCACCCTCATCAATATTAGACCATGCAGGGGAGGGTTCGGCTAAAACCTCTCTAACAAGCTGCAAACTACCCCCAGACGTACCCCAAGAGCGAATGGCATTAGCGATGTATTCTTTTTGGCGTTGGCGTTTAAAAGCAGACCTGCACTCCATGTTACTCCTCGGGCAAAAGGTTTTAAGGAGACAGATAGGTAGGACTAACAAGCTAACCCAATAAGAAATGTCCTCAGGTGTGCAGATCACCTTATCGAGGGCTCCTTTCAATACGCGAGAGAATCCCAACCGACACTTAGGAGGGATGGATTTGACCGTGTGCAGCCCTTTAGAGAGCAAGGTGTCAAGTAAGTGCAGATCGAAAACATCATGCCCCGCCAAAACCAAATCCTCAACACGAGCAATTTGAACCGAAGAAGGGACTTGTGGTTTGGCAAGATCAAACAGCACAAACCTAACGACACCATCGCCACAATCAGGGGGTGGCACAAAATCAGGTCCATGCCGACATTTCGAACGAAGAGTATGCGCCTTAAAACAATTTCCACATAACCAAAGTCCCATACGTTTCAACGTGACCTCAGCCGCCTCAAAAACGGCAAGATTAGTAGCCAAGGAAAGTTTGGTGGTCGCCAACGCATCATCACTGAAATGACGATCCCGAAGATGAGTGATCAACGAGGTTTTGGTGAGGCTATTTCCATTACCATCCTGACAACCACTTAAACCCGCTAAAGGACAATGAAACCGTATGATTGCCATAGAATGGGTTATCCTTTTTTTTTTTTTTTTTTTTTTTTTTTTTTTTCCCCTTCCTCAAAACGCAGTCCAAATGAGTCAAAACACAAGGCCACCTCAAAACGCAACCATAAAAAGTAATACCCAATCAAAATGCAATGTCCTTAAAAAAGAAAACTTCAAATCGCAACAAGTACTTTAGAAAAGCATTGCCCAATTCGCAATGCCCTTTAGGCACAAAATGCAAAGCTAGTTACAAGGACAAATCGCAAGGAGTGGGCCCCCCAAATCAAAACGCAAGGCAACAGGTTAGTAAAAAGCAAAGTCAACAACCCCAAAACTTTCTCAATGGGGCCCACTAAACCAACCTGCAACATGAAACCTTGTTTATCCAAAAAGCCAAATCGCAAGATATTAAAAAAAAACAAAAGTGGTGCTCAAATCGTAGGCTAAAGGCAAATCGCAACACAGACCCAAACTGAAGTGGGGCCCACTAAGCAAAAGCCACTTGCAAAACGCAACCTGCTATTAACCAACAGACAAAACCAACACCTCAAGGCCAACGACAATGAGGAAGAAGGTAACCCAAAAACCCATCATCACGTTAAAAAATATACCACCACTACAACTCAGAACCACGATAGTCAAAGCCTTCGATGAAACCCCAAACCTACCGCAATTCTGACGAAGCACATATCAACGAAACAAGAAAAAGGGATATATACAACAGGGGATCACTGAGTATCAACTGAGAGTGTTGAAAGAGGGTGGCCGGGAAGGAGAAAGGAGATCAGGAAGATCTCCCCATTCGATCGCCAAATTCGCCCACAGTGAAACCGTTTATTATTATTATTATTATTATTATTATTATTATTATTATTATTATTATTATTATTATTATTATTATTATTATTATTATTATTATTATTATTATTATTATTATTATTTATTTATTTATTATAACATCACTTTATTAGAAACTCATAGGATCTACAAGAAATTAGAGGGGAGCCGAGATACTAACTGGGCTCCCACTCCTCTAGCTATTGCAAAGCTAATCCTACTAAAAATATGAGCAGCGGCACGCGCTCCGATGTCTTGAGTCACGAAGAACTTTCGGATCCGTTTCAGTAAGGCCACCGCGTCTTTCCCAAGTTCCCCAAAGGAAGAGAACGAGAAGGGGAGAAACCCATATCCAATATCAGCACACTTGGTCTCATACTTGACACGCTTGCGTTGTGCTGCATCCAACACCACTCGTCCTGGCTCGAAGTCAACCATACCAGTTTGCGTCAAAGGAGACGACCCTGTTAAATCGACACAAACATCCTGTCCACCATCCCAAGAATAGAGCAATATATCGGCTGAGCGTAAGCTTTTATCCCTTTCACCACAAAGGCCGATGTCAACCTCTTTACGAGCTGAAATCCCAGACCGAGAACAAATGTCAGCGAGAGTGTCGCGTACCACGTTGTGTCGGTGCTTAATACCAATAATACCAGCATACGACACTGCATGGTCCCCATAAATGTCCCCCGCAAATAACCTGGAGCAAGCTGAACACGGCATCTGGACTGAAAATAGGGGAACACCTAGGCGGTAACATAAAACACAGCGGTAAGTTCTAGCATTCATAGTCTGTCCCAGCCCAGAAATCGGGACCACCCTAAGCCAATCGGAGGTGTAATCTTCCTTTTGCGACCTCCAAAGCGCCATCTGTCGAGCGGATAGGCCAAAAGTGGATTCAACCATTTTAGTAACACGTGTGAAATATATATCTGCCATTTTCTTCATAAGTTTGGGGGCAGCGATCTCATTCGGATTACTTAAAAGGTCGACCTCCATTTTCGCATTAAAGGCACACAGAGCATCGTTGAAGGAGGATCCATAATTTGCTATGCCAGACTGTTGGAGGAGCTTAGCCTATAGGTTAGCAGATTGGAGTATAGACGCAAGGAAAGCATAATTCAAGACATCACCTGCAAAGTATACGCCAAGACCCCCAAACTCAAACGGTAGCGTGGCCAGTCTTCATTGCCAATCCCCAAACCCAGGTCTAGAAGCAGTTACAATACGCTCTATAGTGGAACGAAGCGCCGCGTCAAATGAAATCTGGGCACCCTCAAAGATCCGAGGAGAACATGTGCGCATAGAGAAGTATAGCTTTGAAATGCCGGCACAAGTACGGAGGAGCAGCTCACATTGAGGATCATTAAGCTTAGCAACGGCATCCATAGGCTCAATGGTTTTGGCAACCCTTTTCATAGAAAGCCCACTACTAAACTCAAAGTCCACACTAGCCGGGCCACCCAGCAATTTAACGCCATGTAAAGGGCGAGCAATATTAGGCGGGAAGACACCCGCGAACCTGCTTCTGGGATCTTCAGTTGGCCAAAAAACCTCAGTTTTATCGACGTTAAGGTGCAAGCCACAACTAGGTCCATCTGACATGATAAGTTCTAAAACCTTCCCCACGACCAGAGTATCACCAATAACAGTACCATCATCTAGGTACCACGCTTGAAGGGCCAGATTAAAAGAGTCTCTAATCTTGCATACCAGGGGGTGTAACACTAGGGCAAAAAGTAGAGGTCCGAGTGGGTCGCCTTGTTGCACCGATGAATAACGTGTTTTTTTTAGATAACGGATGAACATTGTGATGTTGATCGAGAAAAAAAAAAGAAAAAAAAAGAAAGAAAGAAAAATAACACCGATGAGCTTATTAAGTGATGAACAACTCTTTCAATTTATCAACAGCAAGTTTTATTGATGAACAACGTATACAATGAACAACGCTTTTTATTGATGAATACCACAACAACCCTTTTATAAAACTTACAAACTAAAAACCCTAGTTGTAAAAATTAAAAACTAAAAACTAAAAAACTAGTGTCTAGCGATATAAAAATTACTCATGAAACTACAAACTAAAAAAAAAACTGCAAATACTTATCCTAACATCCTTCAAATACTTATCATAAACACCACTAATCAAATTTTCAACGAAAGTTGAGCCTTCGCTTTTGCCATTGCTGACCTTACTTTACCGACTAACGATGCGCCGTAATTTAATTAATGCATGACAGAACCGGAGGCCATACGCACACATCCTTCTGTCAATTGATATTTTCTTTTCTTGTCGTTTTTTTCAAATCTAATCTTTTTGTCCACCATAACCATCATCGGGAAAGCATTAAAAGCTTAGACTTTCACAAAACCACTTTTCTCCTCTAAAGAGCAACCAAGTCCCTAAGATAGCTCAGTGGTTCATTATTGTTGTCACTCAAGAATAACTTGAGTTTAGAGAGGAGAACATACCATACCTTGTCTATTCAATCCCAAGTGTTTATTCCGCAAACACTTGGGTAATAGATTCTTTTGATTAATTTCTGATAAGAATTTAAATGTTGAAAAACTTGTGTTTTTATCTTTACGTTTTACTTATCTGTTAAATTAATCAATACATTGTATCAGTCATGGAACACAATTAGATTAACTTTGTAGTTATTTCTACTTGTGTAATGGGAACAACAAGTGCTCTCCACGAGACAACCAGAGCTGATAGTTATTATAGGTGATCAAGGTGATACACGCTTCAAAAACATGTGTAGCAGTTTTTTGTGATGTATCAATTTTTGGTGATGTACAATTTTCGATCTGTGTATCAATAGAAAGGTATATCAGTTTCGGTGATTTATTAGTTGTAATGGTGATGTATCAGTTGTTGCCAAAGTCTGGTGGTTGTGGTCAGAGGTGTGGTCGTTGGTGACGGTTTGATCAGTGATATCCATTGGATTACTAGTATCCATTTTGAGCAGTTGTGGTTGAGAAGAAGATTTATAGGGATGAAAAAATGAAGATAAGGTTGAGATCTAGATTAAAATGGATGGTGTGGATCACTTTATAGATAGAATTCTTTCACTTTTTATTTGATCGATCTTCATAGTTTTTAACATTAATATAAAATGTTAGAATATTAGTGTGTAACTATTAGGATATAAGTTTAGGGGCCTAGTTGTAGTTTAGCTCAAACTTAAGGAGGTTAGTCATGTATTTGGAAAGTTCCTAACCTTCTCAATTGTAGATTCCTTTTTCAACAACGATTAGGTTCCTCCCCCGTCATTCTCTAAAAATAGGGATGAGGGGATGAGGTTTTATTGGTACCTTCTTTTCTTGCTCACGTTTAATAAACGCTTGAGTGTAAATATCTCGTGTGTGTGTTGGTGCCACTCGGCATTAAGGGATCATAACCCTTTGTCGAGGTCTTGTTGGAGTAGTTGTAATACCCCCTAATTTGTGAGATAACAACGGAAATCCAATCGGGGTATTACTGTGAGGATCGAAGTCATAATTATAGAAAATGGCTCATAAGAGACGTTTTGAAAGTTATTTGTCATTCAAATAATACTTTTGGTACAAAGATGAAATATCTGATTTATAAAATCCAATGAAAGGGTGTGATAACTTGAAAAGATTGACATATTTGATTTTTACACCATGTAATTTATCAGAGTTAAAATGCCCTCTCCGTGTCTTGTTCTGCTCCGTTAATTACCTGAGATAAACATGCTTAAAAGTGTCAACACAAAGGTTGGTGAGTTCATAGAGTTTAATAGAAAACCATTTATTTCAATAAATTCAAGTGGTGTACAGTGATATTTGAAATAGGTACAAGTACGGGTAAACAGTTGATTTCAAAGATTTTGATTGTGAAGTGATATCTGTAAATAAGCGCTAATAGTGATGAAACAAGTAATGAGTGATGTTGGGTATAACCACAAGAAAATCATATATGAAATCAGTTAAGTTCAAGTATAGGATCATAATCCTAGCATGAAATGAAAACAATAATGTTATGCCTGAAATCTACAAATGTGGTGTGGTGGAATACTAATACAGCTGTATCTAAATCTATATGAAAACATATACATTCATGTGATTATATTTCTCTAAGCCTCATGACACGCAAAACGTTAACAAAGTACCGTAAAATGGAGGAGTTCACATCAAAGAAATGATGGATTTATGGCCCTCGAGTAATAGGTGATTTGCCACTTCCTATTTTTCTCAAATATAGTGCATCACGACTAAATACGACTAACCACAAAGGCATTCCGTCTAGTATTTAGTGGGATAGGTTGTCAACCTCTAACAGGTTTTGAAGCTGTTCACTATATTCGCGTTCACATACTAGTGATTAATGGCTCATGATAGAGGGACTTTATGGCAATAAGGGTGTGCTTAGGAAATATGGGCTTAATGGGGTACATAAAATATGCGTACTTTAATTCTGGAAAATATTTCCATTGGAGTTTGGAATTAACATATAACAGTGGGATGTACATTTATGATGTTACATGAAGATGTATAGTGAAAACAAGTATCATGTTACAGTAAGCAATTTGAAAATGCTATCATCTGAGTTCAGTGTTTAAGCTAAGCAAGCAATTTGCAAGTAAAACGATCATATATCTCTCCCAAAGAGTAAATCAAAACATGTAAGTAGGAGTTGTAATTCTGAGTAAATCATGAGAGTTTTCAGAGTATGAAAGTAAACAAAAACAGTTGAGCATGTATCTCCCCCAAAAGTATAAAACTGGTAAACAATTAAAAGTGGGGCTACGACTCACCTTGAGCGTATCTGACAAGGTGGAATTATGAAATCAAGTAAGATTATGGGAACGGCTTCAACACGAGACCTGAATATAAGGGAAGTCTGAGTATTTGACTTACTACAAATACGAGTGAGGAAACAAGAAATCGTATAACGATTTGATCGGTGATGTGAGTGTGATATGCTTAAAATGCCTAAAGTTTAAAAATAATATTATTTATAATATTATCTTGTTTTTATGTCTTTGAAATCCAATATTATCGTTTCCTCAAAATCGAGTTCTGTTGGTCCTTGCAATTTTACTGTTTTTACACTTTACACCCTAACGGCGTTAACGTTGCACTGTTAGTCCTTAATTATATAATAATTGCATTTACAGTCCACTACATGTCCATAATAGCATTCTGAGCTGGGAATATTAAATAATATCAATTTCTACCCTAAACTTTCTGTTTTGACAGTCTCAGTCCAAGTTTTAAACGGTTGGCAGTTTTAGTCCTCTAAAGTGTAACTAGTTTGCATTTTTAGTCCAAACGTACAAAATTTATGGGAAAAATATTCCAAATTTTTCTGGAGCTTATTGAAGCTTATTAAAACTTGTTTCAACAGCCTATCTGCAAAAAGAGCTTATTTTTCATTAAATGGGCTTTTAACGAGCTAATTAAAGGCCCGTTAACGTTTAACGATCCGTGAGCTTTGAGACAAGTTGGGCTTATCCTTAGGCTCATTTTTAATGTACTATTTTCATATAAAAAGTGATTTTGAGGCTATCTTATACGGATTGCTTATAAAAAGCTTATTGGGCTTTTAGTCCACTTTGAAAAATATAAATTGTTTTAAGAATGATGCTGTTCGACTTATTTTGGCCGATTTCAAGGGGTTAAATGAGTTCATCATTACACAGTATAAATACAAAACTTGTAGCTTGTAGCAAGGAGAAATAGGTTGTTTAAAAATATTGGATTGTTGTTAAATCGAATTGAGTTTTACAAAGTCATTTTATGGGTCGAATGGAACAATTTTCTGAGTATAAAAGACTTAGAAATTTTGTAAGTGTTTGTGTTATATACGTGTTGGTTGATTCATTTTGGCCGAATTAGAACTAGTAAATAAGCTTATATTTACGAACTGTAAATACGAAACATTTAGTTTGTAACATGATCTATTAGTTTGCGTAAAAATATAGGGATGTTGTTGTTGATGCAAATAATGTTCTAAAAACGTTATTTCTATCTTTCGATAACTTCACGTTTTGAGGATGACAAAATGTGAAATCACGTTACGTTAAAATTAACGTAAACAAGTTTTTAATCGGAAGATCCCGTTTCTACACAAATCACTCTAGAACAAAGTTACAACTTAACTAATGATCAAAGTAGTGAATTTGAGTTTTAGACATCACATTTTTATGTGACAAAACATTTCTTTCAAAAATATAATTTACAAATTATTTTTGAATAATTAAGAAATGTTTTAATGGAAAAATAAGTTTAAAATACATAACAGCTATTCCCCCCTCCCAAAATCAGCTCCAAACTTCCCCAAATAAGTTTTCACCAAAAAAGACAAAAAATAGAGCGTCTTTGTCTGACACGGCTCCACGGTTCCACTAAATTTAGTGTAGCCGTGGAGCCGTGGGTGATTTAGTGGAGCCGTCCCCCTATAATGGACAGATTTTTTCTGCCTATAAATACCAGCCCACTTCACAAATTTTCTTCACCCTTTTTCACACAGAAACTTCTGAGTTTAAATCCCTCACACCATTTTCTTTTCTTGATCATTTAGTTTAGTTTTTCTTTTGTTCAAGAGTGATCAAATCATCCAACTTAGAGATCCTCTTCATTCCTCTTCAATAGCAAGAGAAGAACACAAAGTATCCAAGTTGATACAAGGTGTTGTCATTCCTCTTCAAGTGCAAGAAAAGAACACAAAGTATCCAAGAAGATACAAGAGTTATAGTAGTTGTTAGGTTTCTTGTAACATTTGTTACATTCTTGTTGTATCATAGCATACATCAAGATTATTTTTCTTTTTGTGAGAGTGTGAGTGAAGATCATTGTGATCTTATAGAGATAGTGAATATCTCTTGAAGCCATTAGGCTTGTGTGATTGATCAAGAAGATCAAGGGTCAATAGGATAGTGTTAGTCAAGTGAGTGTTGATCATTGTGATCGTGTCGAGATCTTGGAGATCTCTTGAAGCCATTGGGCTTGAGTGATTGATCGTGTGGATCGTGGTAGATTGGTGCTAGCTAAGATTAGCACTCGACATCTAGCTTAGTGTCGGAAATAGGATAAGTGACGTGTACGGTTTTCTCCGCCTCAAGGGAGGATGTTGACATAGTGCTTGAAACTCTCGAGTGTGGTACTCGGGGAATGGAGTAGGGCGAAGAAGAGCTTCATAGCCGAACCACTATAAATCCTTTGTCCCGGTTTGATCTTTCTGTCTCTATTCTTTACTTTCATTACTTATTATTAGTTAGTTTAGTGTGTAGTTCATATTGGTGTTGATTGATTGCACATAAGAATCGAATCAAAGGTTTCCAATAGTAAAGTTTTTAAGAAGTCTTAAAAGAATTAAAAGAACTTAAAAACCGGTAAAACTATTCAACCCCTCCTTCTAGTTTTTCACAATTGGTATCAAAAGCCACGTCAGTCAAGATTTTAAAGTAGATTGTATTTTAAAACTTGAATCGATCAATGGATTCTGACAAATATCTAGAAGGGCAATCTATGCAAAGACCACCACTTTTTGAAACCGATTGCTTTATCTATTGGAAAACAAGATTCAAAATGTATGTGAAATCAAAAGACATTGATCTTTGGCATGTTATTACTGAGGGTGACTTTCAACCGATTCAAATGAATCCGGTAACTAAAAAGGATGAAATAGTTTCTTATGATAAATAAAGTGATGAACTTAAAAGGAAATTAGCCAAGAATAATGAGGCTAAAATGATGATTTACAATGCTTTGCCCAAAAAGGAATTTGAAAGAATTTTCATGTGTAATATGGAAAAAGATATTTGGAAAACTTTGTTAGTCACTCACCAAGGTAATAACCAAGTCAAAGAGAACAAGATAGATCTTCTTGTTCAACAATATGGACAATTTTCCATTTCGGAAGATGAGTCAATAGATAATGCTTTTGCTAGATTTAATACTATTATCACTAGTCTTAAAGCTCTTGATGAAGGTTACTCTAGCAAGAATTATGTTAGAAAGTTTCTTAGGGCTCTACATCCTAAATGGAGAGCAAAGGTCACCGCCATAGAAGAGTCAAAGGACTTGGCGACACTATCACTCGATGAACTAATAGGAAACTTGAAGGTTCACGAGATGATAATCAAGAAAGACTCCGATATAGTTAAAGGCAAAAGCGAGAGAGTTAGATCTCTAGTATTGAAAGCCAAGAAGGAGTCTAGTGATGAGAATTGTTCGAGTTCCGATAGTAAAGGTGAAGAATATGCGTTAGCGGTTAGGGACTTTAAAAAGTTCTGTGGAAAACTAGAAGGGGGTTGAATAGTTTTACCGTTTAAAATTAATTCGCTTTGTGACTTAACGTGATTTCAAAGTAAGTATGCACAAACAAACAATATAATATAAGTAAGTAAGGAAAGAAATGATCAAACCACACAACACGGATATTTATAGTGGTTCGGCTACAAGGACTCTCATCCTTGCCCTACTCCACTCCTCGAGCCTCTAACTCGAGAGTTTTCCTTCACTAAGAAACAAGCTCCCTTCTAGGCGGAGAAAACCTTTACACGTCGCTTAATCTTTATCCGGTACTAAGCTAAACACCGGGTTCTTTACAAGGGTACAACCACTCCCGTTGGTTCTTTCACAAGGGTACAACCACTTCTGTTGGTTCTTTACAAGGGTACAACTACTCCCGACACTCTTTGTGTTTTAAGGACTAAAACACTAACCAAACTCTACTGAATGAATGATACGAACAATGAAGTGTGAACTAATACAAGATCACACAGACTCTATACTAAAAGGATAATAATAGTCTGTTAATCCTTATATGCTGTGATCTTCTTTGCTACAAAAGGAAAGATCAATGAAATGAATGAATGATATGGGTTAGTGATATGTAAATGAATGAGTATGTGTTTAAGCTATATGAGTGATGAAATGACCAAATGATCAGCTTGCTATTTATAGGCAAAGCTGATCAACAGCTGGCGGATCCGGCGAATCCCAAAACTTGGATCCGTCTTTGTGTGGATTTGGATCCGCCGTGTTAGGCCAGCTAAGAGATCTTCAAATCTTTCCAAATCTTGCCATATCCTTCCATATCTTCAAATGTCAACTCTTTGGCTTGAAGATCTAAACAAAATATCACAAAATCTATCCAAGATTGTGTTCATGATGCATGCCATGATGTCATCCTAATATTTTAGAAATAAAGTTTCTATTTTAAGGAATAAACATGTAAATGTGTATATGTTATTCCTAGTAAACTTTGTAATGTGAAAATGTGTTTTTAAAAGACTTATCACTATAAATGTAAAAGACTTAATCTTATTTATGCTTTTCTTAAAGATAAACTTTGTAATTGTCATTAACAAAACTAAGCAAAGATCGTAAAATATATAATAACGTTTTTAGGACGATATTTGTATTAACAATCTCCCCGTTTTTGTTGATGACAAAACGTAAAGTGTATTTTTAAGTAATGAGCTTAAATAAAGGATGCGTCTTTTAAAAATATAGATTAAGTTAGTTTATGCAAGTTTTAAAATCTATTTTAAGCAAAAATGTATATACTGTGATATTTCACAGTGATGCAAACTTAATCCTTTCTCCCCCTTTTTGTCGAAACAAAAAGAAGATATGCGTGGCGGAATGCGATTTTGAGAACTTTAAAGCTCCCCCTTGATTTATACTCCCCCTAAATGGAGTAACAAGGATATGATTTATGATCCTACAAAACAAATGGTTAGACTATGATATGCTCCTCTTTGATGTATACTCCCCATTGCTAGAGTACCAACGTATACATTTTAAGAGTATGATATGATGTATGATCCTACAAAACAAATGGTTAGACTATGATATGCTCCCCCTTGATGTATACTCCCCATTTCTAGAGTACCAACGTATACATTTCAAGAGTGAAAAAATGCTATAAAATGATGAGTTAGTATATGATATACTCCCCATCGATCTATACTCCCCGTTGCTAGGGTACCAACGTATATGATTCAAGGTTGAGAAAAGCTACAAGATAAAGGTTAGTAATACTTCAACTAAGAAGAAAAATGCATATGTAATAGTCAACCAAACAAGAAAGGTTAACCCATTTGACTTTAAAAAGTCAAAATGAAGTGTCTGATCAAAATTTAGTACCTAAAGTACATTTGATCAAAGCAATATGTGAAGTTAAAACAACCATACTATGATGTTAGTAGTCTAAAATGAGATAATATGCTTAATGTTGATCACCCACAAGCATCAAAACATAACATTCATTACTTGGAAAAAATGATGTTACATTCAAACAAGGAAAATAAATCCTAAAAAGACAACTTCTAAAACAACATCCTAAAAAGTTCCTATAAGAGGAAACTAAAAAGCTCCTATTGAGGAGGATGAGAGATTGCATTGAGACGCTCGAAAATGTGGTTCAATATGAACCTCATTTCATTTTGGAGCTCATGGACCAAAATGTTGGTCCTTTGGGCCAAGTGAGCGGTTCTCTCGCAGTGCGAGCAATCATGACTTGAAAAACTGGGAGGAAGAGTGTAGCGGAGTGCTCCCTATCCTATTACTCATCTATGGGGCTATCACCCTAGCTTTCCCTGCTCATCAACTGTACCGGCGGATCCAAAATTTTGGATCCGTCGGATCCGAGGGTGTCTGACTCAGTTGAAACAGTTTCTTTTTCTTTCACTGTTTGTTTCTTAAACTCACTTAAGGTTCCTATTTTCATAAAACCTAGTCCGGTTTTATCATGAGGTAACTTTTGCATCTTCGTTATCTTATCTATACAACTTATATTTTTATCAAACTTTCTAAACTTAGAATTTTGTTTGATGAGTTCTTCCTGTGTTGACTTAAGTGTTTCAAGTTCCAATTTAAGTTCCTGACATGACACATACGTTTCTTTAGCATTTTTACCTTTTTCCATTCGTATCTCTTTTTCTTTAAGCTAATAAATTTCATTTTCTAAAAGTGTCGTTTTGGTTTTTAAGAACTTGTTTTTGTTTATGATTTTTAAATTTGTATCATACAGTTTTTTATATTATACTTCTAAGGTTTCATCATCTATAGAAGAGTATGATGAGTCAGAATGTACCTCTTCTGTGTCATGAGCCATGAGAGCAACTTCGTCGTTCTTAGGCTCGTCATCATCTCCTTCACTATCACTCCAAGCTCCACTGACAAAGGCTCTTTGAGACTTGTTCTTTGGAGGCTTTGGACATTCTCCTATTAAGTGACTAGAATCACCACACCTATAACACTTCTTGTCTACCTTTCCTTTTCTATCTTCACGATCTTTTCAGAAGGATTTCTTTTCTTCACGAGGTGGTCTGACGAACTTTCCTCGTCTCCTGAAGAATTTCTTGAAATCTCTTACAGCCATGGCATATTCTTCATCTTCGCTACTAGAACAAAACTCTTCATCACTTGACTCAACTCTAGCTTTCAAGGAAATGGACTTCATTTTCTCCTTCTTGCCTTTAACTATTTCTGAGTCTTTTTTCCATCACCATTTCGTGAACTTTGAGGTTTCCTATGAGCTCGTCCAGTGTCATACTTGAAAGATCCTTAGATTCTTCAATAGCGGTCACCTTTGCTCTCCACTTCGGGTGGAGTGCTCTTAGAAATTTCCTGACAAAATTCTTACTAGAAAAAGATTCATCAAGTGCTTTAAGAGATGTAATAATAGTATTAAACCTAGCAAACGCACTATCAATGGTCTCATCTTCAGAGATAACAAATTGTTCATATTGTTGAACAAGAAGATCAATTTTGTTATCTTTGACTTGTGAGTTCCCTTGATGAGTGATAATTAGTGATTGCCAAATATCTTTAGCCGTTTTACACATAAAAACTATTTCATATTCTTTCTTAGGTAAGGCATTGTAAAGCATCATTTTAGCTTCATTATTTTTGGCAATCAACCTCTTTTGTTCATCACTGTGATGAATTGTTGGGTTTGAAGATGCTGCTGCTTGAGGTTTGATTATACTGCTCATGGTTCTTATTGGAAAATATACTAAGTATCATTCTGCTGCTAAGCTAAATGATTCTACTGCTAGTATATTGATTCTACTGCTGGGTTTCTGAGAAGATTGAAGAAATAAGCTAAGTGTGATTCTACTACTAGTCTACGAGGATTCTGCTGCTAGAGTAATCATTCTGCTGCTTATTAGATAAATGTGTATAGTTTGTTTAGATAATTATGGTAATAATACGAATAGATATTATCTTGTATAGAAAGTCTTTGTAACCGACTAGGACTCCTTAAGTCTATAAAAGGAGGATCTAGGGTTAGGGTTAGCATACGTATTTTTTTGTATTCGATTCACTACAAGGTTCTTTGTAACCCTGTTACTTTTAAGTAACCGTATTCAATATACTGAGGTGATAGTTGAGAGAATTATTGTGTGTTCGATTCTTAATTCTTCTTAAGATTAAGTACTAGTTTCAGCATAGTATTTAATAGATCATTCAAGAACAGTCTCTATACCTATTGTCTTAGATCTACATCTAGGATAATTAACAAGATCGTTAGCTCAACTGGGATCAACAAGTGGTATCAGAGCTTGTGATCCAGAGACTGCTATCAAGAAGAATTTCTTAAACTCATATCTGTTCATCATCTACATAAGCAATGGATTGAGATACTACTCATATGGTGACTGCTTCAAAGGTACCAATGCTGAAGGCTGGTGAATATGAACTCTGGAAGATGAGGATTGAGCAGTACATGAAGATGCTTGACTACTCCATGTGGGAAGTCATTCAGAATGGAGATACTCTACCTCCTAAGGGTGCTGATGGGAGACCTTTACCCATTAAAACTAATGAGGAAAAGGCACAAAGGAAGCTAGAAATCAAAACTCAAAATATGCTGTTGATGGGTATTCCGAATGAATATCAATTGAGTTTTGGTAACACTCAGTCTGCTAAAGAGTTGATGGATGCAGTTGAACTCAGATTTGGTGGGAATGAGGCCACCAAAAAGTCTAGGAAGAATCTGCTCAAGCATCAATTTGAAACATTTACTGCTTCAGTTCAGAAAACATTGATGCTACCTATGATAGACTTCAGAGGTTGGTGAGTCAATTACAACTTATGAAGGTCTCAATGCTTCAAGAAGACATCAATCTCAAGTTTCTGAGGAGCTTACCATCTGAATGGAATACTCATACAGTGGTCTGGAGGGATAAGACTGACTTTGAAACAATGACTTTGGATGATTTGTACAACAATTTAAAGGTATATGAATCTGAAGTCAAAGGTACATCCAGCTCATCTTCTGGTACAAGCAATCTTGCTTTTATGTCTTCTAACAACAAGGGATCTGGAAGTTCTCATGACAACCATTCTGCTGCTGCTCATGTTGTTTCTGCTGTTGGTGCACCTGTTTCTGCTGTTAGTTCAAATACTGATAACATAAGTGATGCAACTATATGTGCATTTTTGGCTGATCTCACTACAAGCACAACTGTTACTGATTAGGATTTGGAGCAGATAGATCCTGATGATCTTGAGGAGATTGACTTAAAGTGGCAGATGGCTATGCTAACTATGAGGGCAAGAAGATTTTTAAAGAAGACTGGAAGAGCACTCAAGTACAGACAAACCAATGTGGGGTTTGATAAGTCAAAAATTGAGTGCTATAATTGTCAGAGAAATGGACACTTTGCTAGGGAGTGCAGAGCACCAAAGAAGAACAAAGAGCCTGCTAGGATTGTTCCCATTGAAGAAACCAAGACTACTGCTGCTCTGGTTTCATGTGATGGATTGGGAGATTATGATTGGAGTGACCAAGCAGAGGATGGACCAAATGCTGCTTTCATGGCTGAAGAAGAAAAGAAGGGACACAATATTGCTCTAACGGCCTATGCTTCTTCATCCTCTGGTTCAGACTCTGAGGTATCAAATGAGTCATCTTGTTCTTTTAAATCATGCCTAGATACTGTTGAAGAATTAAAGTATAGGAATGAGAGTTTAAGAATGGAAGTAGAAAAGTTAAAACTTGATAATTTAGGTTATGAATATGGCCTAAAATCAGTAGAAGCAAAACTTGACTTTCTTAAACAGAATGAAGTAGAATATGTTGATAAGATTAATGGACTAGAAGTAGAAATTATTAAGAAAGATGCTGAAATTAGTGTTCTTAATAAAAGAGTTGAGGAGGCTGAAAAGGCTAGAAATGTAGCCTTATCTGAGAAAGAAAAACATGTCATTTTGGTAGAAAAACAACAGCTTGCAACTGATCTTATCAACAAGTCAATTGGAAGTCAAATACTGAGAAGAGGGAGTGGTTTAGGATTTGCTGAAGTACCACCCCCAGTCAAAAGTGCCTTTGCACCTCCCAAAAAGGAATTGTCATTCTTAACTGAGGTAGATGCAAAACCTGTAGGTGAATCAAGTGAATCAAATAATGTAAAAACTGATAGAACTTATGCACCTAAGGTAGAAAAGAAGTTGTCTGATACTGTAATCATTGAAGATTGGGTGTCAGATAGTGAGGATGATGAGACTGACTCAACACCTAAGGTAATTAGGACTGTTGAACCAAAAGTCACTCAGGTTAACACAGCTGAAACTAAAGCTAAACATGTTGAATTTGTAAAACCTGTGTTAGGAAGCAGAATTTCTAGGAAAATGGCTGAATATGATGTGAAACCTAGAGATTATCCTAGGAAGACTAATAACTTGCCTAGAGGAAACCAGAGAAACATGAACAACCTGATTTCACACAAGTTAGGTAGTGATTTTGAACTGGTTAAAAAGGCATGTCACAGCTGTGGTTGTTTTGAGCACTTGCAAGAAAATTGTTACTACTCAATACCTGTTAGAACTAGTGCTCAAAAACCTGCTTGGAACCAACATACTAGGGTGAACCACAGGAATTTTGCTAGAAAGACTCACCCACACCCCAAAAGAAACATGGTTCCTAGGGAAGTTTTGTTAAGAGATGGTGCTTCTAGGACAATTACTCATGCTTTACCATCAAGGCCCATTCCAAAGAAAACAGAGTTTTCTACTGCTAAGGCAAAAGCAGTTTCTGCTGCTAAGCCAAAAGTGGTTACAAACACTGTTTTGGGCAATCATTTCTATGCTGTTAAGACCTCAGCTTGCTGGGTCTGGAAACCTAAAATTAAAGTTTTAGATCATGTTCTCAGACACAGCAGTGCATCAATGGACTTCAAGAAATTTGATTACTTTGATGCACAAGGCAGATCCAAGTCAGTAATGGCTTGGGTCCCAAAGAGAAACTAATTCTCTTACTTTATGTGCAGGGCAATCTACATGATGAGCAAAAGGATAAATGCATTTTTGATAGTGGATGCTCTTCACATATGACTGGAGACCAAAGCAACTTGGAAGATTTTGAAGCTTTGGATGGTGGCTATGTTGCCTTTGGGAATGACCCCAAAGGAGGTAAAATTGTTGGAAAAGGTACTATTAAAACAGGCAACCTGGATTTTGAAAAAGTGTATTTGGTAAATGGACTTAAGTTCAATCTTTTTAGTGTCTTACAAATGTGTGACAAAAAGAATTTTGTTCTTTTTACAGACACTGAGTGTCTTGTCTTATCTCCTGACTACAAGTTGCTTAATGATAAATTAGTACAACTTAGAGTCCCTAGAAAAGACAATATATACTGTGTGGACATAAAGAAAATCCTTCCCAAAAGAGATTTAACTTGTCTATTTGCCAAAGCCACAATTGATGAATCCAAACTTTGGCATAGAAGGCTTGGACACTTAAATTTCAAAACAATAAACAAATTGGTTAAGGGAAACCTTGTTAGAGGATTACCCTCAAAAGTTTTTGAAAAACCTGAAACCTGTGTTGCTTGTCAGATAGGAAAGAAACATAGAGCTTCTTGTAAGTCCAAAGTGGTGAACTCTATTTCTGAGCCCTTATACATGTTGCATATGGATCTTTTTGGGCCAACTTTTGTGAAAAGCTTGAATAAGAAAATGTATTGCCTAGTTGTCACTGATGAATTCAGTAGGTTTACTTGGGTTTTCTTCTTAGGCACTAAGGATGAGACATCTAGCATTCTTAAGGCTTTCATAACAAGAGTAGAAAACCTAGTTAATCACAAAGTTAAGATAATCAGATGTGACAATGGAACTGAATTTAAGAATAATGTGATGAATCAGTTCTGTGTTGAAAAAGGTATCTTAAGACAGTTTAGTGTAGCTAGAACTCCTCAGCAAAATGGTGTTGCTGAGAGGAGGAATAGGACATTAATTGAGGCTGCTAGGACAATGTTTTCAGAGTCAAAATTACCCACTACTTTTTGGGCTGAAGCAGTTAACACTGCTTGCTTTGTGCAAAATAGGAGTAAGGTAGTGAAGCCTCATAACAAGACCCCTTATGAATTATTTCATGGTAGGAAACCTATGATAGATTTCTTGAAACCATTTGGGTGTCCTGTTACTATCTTAAATACCATTGATAACCTAGGCAAATTTGATGAGAAAGCAGACAAAGGTTTCTTTGTTGGATACTCCACAAATAGTAAGGCTTTTAGGGTATTCAATCAAAGAACTAGGCATGTGGAAGAAAACTTACATGTTAGGTTTAGTGAAACCACACCTAGTGTAGTTGGAAGTGGACCTAAATGGCTGTTTGACATAGATTCATTAACCAAAAGTATGAATTATGTACCAGTAAATGCAGGTACAACTAACATGTCTGCAGGAACACAAGAAAATTCTAATGCAGGAACACAAGCCAAGGCAAATGAATCTGCACAGGAATTTGTCATTCTTGAGAAGTGGAAGCTTGATCAACTTTTCACACCCAAAGAGAAGGAGGGCAAGAGTTCACAAGGTGATGCTGTTCAAAAGGATGTAGAAGGTGGGGCTGAACCTTCTAATGCTGATAAGGTGGTTAATGAAGAACCACATGTTGCTGATAAAGTGGATCTTTGTGAAAACAGAGGAAATAACACAAGCAGTAGTATCCCTGATTCTACTGCTAGGCCAAAAGTTTCTGCTGCTCAGCCTAGCAGTTCTACTGCTATACCAAGATTTTCTACTGCTGATGAAGATGGAGGATCCTTTGATGATGTTAACTATCCAAAAGACTCAAATATGCCTGGATTAGTTAATGTCTATGCTGACACTGATGATGAAGTTGTAGAAGGGTTTGGTGCAGAGGCTGATTTCAACAATATGGAGAATGCCATTCCAGTCAGTCCTATTCCAACCACTAGAATACACAAGGTTCATCCAAAGGAGCAAATAATTGGAGATGTTCATTCTGCTGTTCAAACAAGAAGTAAAGCAAAAGGTTTCAGTAATTTGTTTGATAAAAGCTTATTTTCTCAGTCTCTTCATCAAAGAAAGAGCCACAAGGATTTACAAAATTGTATGTTTGCCTGTTTCTTATCTCAAGAGGAACCCTAGAATGCCTACAAAGCATTAAAAGATGAAAGTTAGGTTGAAGCTATGCAAGAGGAGTTATTGTAGTTCAAGCTTCAAGAAGTCTGGACATTGGTTGATTTGCCATCTGGAAAAAGGGCAATTGGTACTAAATGGGTGTTCAGATGCAAGAGAGATGAAAGAGGAATTGTAATCAGAAATAAGGCAAGATTGGTGGCTCAGGGATACATACAAGAAGAGGGCATTGACTATGATGAAGTATTTGCACCAGTAGCAAGAGTAGAGGCAATCAGACTATTCTTGGCATTTGCTTCATTCAAGAACTTCACTGTGTATCAGATGGATGTGAAAAGTGCTTTCTTGTATGGAAAGATTGATGAAGAAGTTTATGTGATGCAACCACCTGGTTTTGAAGACCCTAATTATCCTAATACGGTTTATAAGGTGGAGAAAGCACTGTATGGACTACATCAAGCTCCTAGAGCTTGGTATGACACCTTATCCAAGTTTTTGTTAAACAATGGTTTCAGCAGGGGAACCATTGACAAGACTTTGTTCATCAAGAAAGACAAAAAGGATATTCTACTAGTACAAGTTTATGTAGATGATATCATTTTTGGGTCTACAAATAAGGTGTTATGTGAGGAATTTGAGAAGCTCATGCATAGTAGATTGAGATGAGTTCTATGGGGGAACTCACTTTCTTTTTGGGGCTTCAAGTTAAGCAGAAGAAAGATGGGATTTTCATCAGCCAAGACAAGTATGTGGCTGATATTTTGAAGAAATTTAGTTTTTCTGATGTGAAGCCAGCTAAGATAACAATGGAGACTAACAAGCCTTTGCTCAAGGATGAAGATAGGGAAGAGGTTAATGTGCATTTGTACAGATCTATGATTGGATATTTGATTTATCTAACTGCTTCAAGGCCATACATCATGTTTATTGTGTGTGCTTGTGCTAGATTTCAAGTGACTCCCAAAGTTTCTCACTTGAATGCTGTCAAAAGGATTTTTAGGTACTTGAGGAGTCAACCTAGGTTGGGCCTTTGGTATCCTAAGGATTCACCTTTTGACTTGGTGGCATACTCAGATAGTGACTATGCTGGAGCAAGTTTAGATAGGAAGTCAACTTTTGGAGACAGTCAATTTCCTAGACATAGGTTTATCTCTTGGCAATGCAAGAAACAGACTGTGGTGGCTAATTCAACAACTGAAGCTGAGTATGTGGCTGCTTCTAGTTATTGTGGACAAGTGCTCTGGATTCAAAACCAACTACTGGATTATGGGTACAACTTTTTAAACACCAAAATTTACATTGATAATAACAGTACAATGTGTATTATTAAAAATCCTGTTTTTCATTCAAAAAGAAAGCATATAGAGATAAGACATCATTTTATCAGATTCTTATGAGAAAAAGCTAATTTAAATGGTTAAAATTCATACTGACAATAATTTTGCAGATTTACTCACTAAAGGTTTTGATGTGAGTAAATTTTAATTTTTAATTGCCAGTATTGGAATGATTAATCTTTGAAAAACCTTATCTCTATATGTTTTTGTAATGTTTTGTAAGGATTTGTACTGTTATTAATCAAATAAGTTGTTTCTATTTCTTGCTCTATTTGTATGTTGTCTACTGTTAGTTGGTTATTCTGTTGCTAAGTATAAAAATTGATTGTGATTATTGTGGAATATACTTGCTTGTGTTTTTGTAGTTTTGGACTAACCTTTTGCAGGATAAGTCAATAAGGATTGCTGATTTGATGAGAAAAAGATGTTTGGAATGCTCAGTGAACATTCTGCTGCTGGTTCCAAAAGTTTCTGCTGCTAGGCAAAACGTTCTACTGCTGAAGGTTCTGCTGCTCAACTTGAAACTATTGGGATTCTGCTGCTCGGTTTGAAAGTAAAGGGACTATTTTGCAAATTGGCGCGAATTAAACCCTAATGAGATCCAAACGGCTTAAAAAGCCAATTCGATCTCAAAATTAACTTTGTGCGCCCAAAATTAAACCCAATTCAAACCCTAACACATCTTCTTATCATCCAATCAAAAACCCCCAAAATCAAAACCCTAAATTCACAATGACGAAAAGAGAATACTCCGTTAATCACAATCAAGTGGCATTTCATCAAAAGGTCCCAGAAGCTGAGGGTTTTACTGAGGTTATTGACTTTCTTAATGCTTCCCATATATGGTATGCATTAACAGTAAATCCCACAATATATAAATCCCACATGAAACAGTTTTGGTCTACTGCCAGGGTGAAAACTAATGAAAATGGGGGAGAATATTTGAAGGCTAGGGTAGACAATCAAAGGATAATTATTACTGAATCAGTTGTTAGAAGAGTACTTCATTTTAGAACTGATGAAGTAATAAGTTGCCTTGATAATGCTACCATTTTTCAAGAACTTGAAAACATTGGGTATGAGAAGAAAAATAATAATTTAAAGTTTTTCAAAGGTCTTCTCTGCCCACAATGGAAATTCCTTCTTCATACCCTTTTACATTGTCTTAGCCCTAAAACTACTGGGTGGAATGAGTTCAGTACAACTCAAGCATCTGCCTGGATTTTCTGGCCACAGACCAGCCATTTAATTTTTCTGATATGATTTTTGAAGGGTTGAAAAAGCATATTTCTGGAAAATTTTATGTTTACCTAGGGTTTTGTCAACTAATCATAAATCATCTTCTAAATGAACCTTTGGAACATCAAGGGACCCATAATAGTCCTGAACTTATAAGAAAAATGTTTACGTATTTGAGGAAAAATGGGACTGGTTTTCTGGAACAATAACTCCTTTGTCCCAACATATTTTGCAAATGGCTGCCACTCAGGGTGAAGAAGCTGAAATCCCAACAGCTTCCCATCACACAGCCACTCCTGAACAATCCCATGAATCAACCCAAAAGACCTAATCCCCTAGGAATTCACAACATGAGGACATTATGCGCAACCTCAGTCCAATGTTAGTATGGAAGCAGATGAGGCTGCCACAGGGGATGTAGGTGGCATGATGGGAGAGGCTGGCACTACTGTTTCCAGCTTAGTAGCTGAACAGGACAGTGCTAACATACCTAAGACCTCAAACATGACAACATCTAATGTTGAGGGTTCTTTTGAACTTGAAGCAGGTGATGGTAACCCTAGTCACATGGCTAAAAGGGGGGGGGGCTCAGATGATCAGCCTAGGGTTGATACTGAGTTTAAGTCCATTGATTCACCTCTCAGGGAAGGTAATACATCCCGAAGTGATGAGGACAGAGATGAAACAATTGAATTGATGGATACTTATGTACACAATGACAATGCCAATGAATTACCTCTCGGACCAGGTTACACAGGTCGAAGTGAGGAGGCTAGACTTGAAACTAATACTGATGAATTGATGGTCCCAGATGTACAAAATGCCAAATCTAATGATCCACCTCTCAGGTCAGGTAACATAGACCGAAGTAGTGAAGATAGTCTGAAACTTATAAAGAAATTGATGGTCAGATGTACAAAATTGTCAAAGGAAGTGCTTGGTCTCAAGAAGCAATTGGTTATGGTCAAATCTACTCAGGGTGCAGAAATCAAAAAGCTAAAGAAGAGGGTTAGACATATTGAGGGGTTAAAGAGATCAAGGGCTTCAGAATCACAGACTTCCAAACCTGGTTTGGGGGAGGATGCTCCCAAACAGGGGAGGAATGAAGATAAGAATACAGGGGAGGAGAACAAGGGTCAAGGGGAGGTTGAGAAAAAATTGGATGAAAATGTTTATGTAGACATGGATTCTGGAGAGAATGAAGAGTATGTGGTCAAGGACAAGTCTGGGAATGAGATGGTTTTGGAATCAGAGAAGAAGGAGCAGATTTTAGGTGATAATGCTACTGATGATGTTGAAAAACTGGCTAAGAAAGATTCTGCTGCTGGTGCAGAGCATAATGCTGCTAGTGTTCCTGATCCTGTTGCTGAGCAAGGAGATGAAGCGTCAGATGATGATACTATTAGTTTGGCTCAAGTTATGCTTAATCTGAAGAACAAAGTCTCCGCACCAACAAAACAGTCTGAACCAAAACCACAATCAACTAAAACAAAATCACTCCCAAAACCTTCAAGAAAACCAGTTAAAGGAGTTGTTATTAGAGAGCCTGCACCAATACCAAAACCTGCACAACCAACTATTTCATTAATAGACAAAGGCAAAGGAATTCTTGTTGAAGAACCCAAGAAGAAGTTCAAGTTTCAATCACCAAGTCAACAAGAACAACAAAGTCTAACAGATGAAGAAGTTGCTAGACAGGTTCAAGCACAACTTGATGCAGAAGAAGAAGATGCAAGGAGAAAGCAAGAACAAGCTGATTGGGAAATAGCTATGAAGACTCAAAAAGAAGAAAGAGAGAGATACACTCCTGAAGAGCAACAATGTGCTATAGATGATCTGTTGGGAGAGTTTAGAAAGAAACAGAGTCAGAAAAAGGTTTCTAAGAGGAAGAAGCCTACAAGAGCTGAACAGATAAACTATATGAAGAATTATCTGAAGTATCAAGCCTACTGGAAAGCTAGCTCTTTCAAAGGGATGACTCATGCAGCTATTGAGAGAGCATATTTTGAGGCTTATGCAAGGTTAAATAGACCTGTTGAACCCATGTCAGATGCTGATATTGCAAAACTTACAAGACAAAAGAAACCTAGGGCTTATATGAATCCAGAATCTAATGTTGCAAAGCCTAAGGAAGTATCTGAAAGTGTAAAAGACAAGGTGGATAGTAAGAAGGCAGTAGAAAAAGAAGTAATGAATGATGAGAAAAATGAGGAGAAAGAGGTAAAGACTGAATCTACCATTGGTGTAAAAAGGCCTGGGAGAAGATTGAAAATGAGGGCCAGGAAGAAGAAAAGAACTAAGCCAGTGGTGATGAGTGATTCAGAGAGCAGTTCTAAAGTTGAGAAAGAACCATGTGTTGATGAGCATGAAACTGAAGAGGAAACTGAGGAGGATAGAGCAAGAGTAATGTCTCTTACAGTTCTAGCCCCACATAAAGAACCTGAGGTATCTAATGCAGTTCCCCTTACAACCAAATATCCAATCATCTCTTATTTACACACATTCAGAGATGGAAGTAAAGCATATTGGGAATTCAAGAGATCAAATGGCTTATACTATGGATTTGTTAGATTTTCTCAGATGTTACACTATATGGATAGAGATGATGTGATTCAACTCTGGAAGATGTATAAGGAGAGATATGGTGATAAAAGACCAGATGTGATATATGAGAGGATAAACTATTATTTTCTGAAGAACATGTTTGAGCCACAAGGTAGTGATCTTGAATGGAAGGAATTGTTAAATACCAAAATTCATAGATGGTATTTGTATCAATCTTGTGGAGTACATGAACTGGTTGGTCAAGGTGTGATGGTTTACATGCTTGTGGAAAAAGGTTATCCTTTGGATACAGCAGTTATCACTCAGATGTTAAAACCTGGTATGTTAAAGTTACAAAAAGGGTTCTTTTCAGATGATCAAGCCTATAAACTTTTGAAGAAGTATGAAAAAGTGCTTAAATCTAAGTCTTCAAAGGAGAGCTAAGTGTTTGGAAGCATCCTCTTGGTGTTGATCTGTGCTAGAAGAAACTTGCATATTTTGGGAGAAAATATCAAGTTTAGGGGAGGATTGTTGGGATTGAAGATGCTGCTGCTTGAGGTTTGATTATACTGCTCATGGTTCTTATTGGAAAATATACTAAGTATCATTCTGCTGCTAAGCTAAATGATTCTACCGCTAGTATATTGATTCTACTGCTGGGTTTCTGAGAAGATTGAAGAAATAAGCTAAGTGTGATTCTACTACTAGTCTACGAGGATTCTGCTGCTAGAGTAATCATTCTGCTGCTTATTAGATAAACGTGTATAGTTTGTTTACATAATTATGGTAATGATACGAATAGTTATTATCTTGTATAAAAAGTGTTTATAACCGACTAGGACTCCTTAAGTCTATAAAAGGAGGATCTAGGGTTAGGGTTAGCATACGTATTGTTTTGTATTCGATTCACTTCAAGGTTCTTTGTAACCCTGTTACTTTTGAGTAACTGTATTCAATATATTGAGGTGATAGTTGAGAGAATTATTGTGTGTTCGACTCTTAATTCTTCTTAAGATTAAGTACTAGTTTCCGCATAGTATTTAATAGATCATTCAAGAACAGTCTCTATACCTATTGTTTTAGATCTACATTTAGGATAATTAACAAGATCGTTAGCTCAACTAGGATCAACACGAATAAAAGAGTTACCTACATCCCGACCACCTGAAATATCATTACTTATGGGCTTGTAATCACCCTCCACAATAATATACCACAGATCTATGTCCTTTGACTTCACATATGTCTCAAATTGATTTTTCCAATATATGAAACAATTTGGTTCAAATAGTGGTGGTCTTTGCATAGATTGCCCTTCTTTAAAGTTTTCAAAAATCCATTGATCGTTTCAAGTTTTTAAAATACAATATATTTTGAAAATCTTGAGTAACACCGCTCTGATACCAATTGTGGAAAACTAGAAGGGGGTTTGAATAGTTTTACCGTTTAAAATTAATTCGCTTTGTGACATATTGTGATTTCAAAGTAAGTATGCACAAACAAACAATATAATATAAGTAAGTAAGGAAAGGAATGATCAAACCATACAACACGGATATTTATAGTGGTTAGGCTACAAGGACTCTCTTCCTTGCCCTACTCCACTCCTCGAGCCTCTAACTCGAGAGTTTTCCTTCACTAAGAAACAAGCTCCCTTCTAGGCGGAGAAAACCTTTACACGTCGCTTAATCTTTATCCGGTACTAAGCTAAACACCGGGTTCTTTACAAGGGTACAACCACTCCCGTTGGTTCTTTCACAAGGGTACAACCACTCCCGTTGGTTCTTTACAAGGGTACAACCACTCCCGACACTCTTTGTGTTTTAAGGACTAAAACACTAACCAAACTCTACTGAATGAATGATACAAACAATGAAGTGTGAACTAATACAAGATCACACAGACTCTATACTAAAAGGATAATAATAGTCTGTTAATCCTTATATGCTGTGATCTTCTTTGCTACAAAAGGAAAGATCAATGAAATGAATGAATGATATGGGTTAGTGATATGTAAATGAATGAGTATGTATTTAAGCTATATGAGTGATGAAATGACCAAATGATCAGCTTGCTATTTATAGGCAAAGCTGATCAACAGCTGGCGGATCCGGCGGATCCCAAAACTTGGATCCGTCTTTGTGTGGATTTGGATCCGCCGTGTCAGACCAGCTAAGAGATCTTTCCAAATCTTTCCAAATCTTGCCATATCCTTCCATATCTTCAAATGTCAACTCTTTGGCTTGTAGATCTAAACAAAATATCACAAAATCTATCCAAGATTGTGTTCATGATGCATGCCATGATGTCATCCTAATATTTTAGAAATAAAGTTTCTATTTTAAGGAATAAACATGTAAATGTGTATATGTTATTCCTAGTAAACTTTGTAATGTGAAAATGTGTTTTTAAAAGACTTATCACTATAAATGTAAAAGACTTAATCTTATTTATGCTTTGTTTATAGATAAACTTTGTAATTGTCATTAACAAAACAAACAAAGATCGTAAAATATAAATAACATTTTTAGGACGATATTTGTATTAACAAGTTCTTTAGGAGAAGAGGTAGGTTCGTTAGACAACCTCGTGATGAAAAGAAGACATCACAAAAGAACCGAGTTGAATAGAAAGGGACAAATGATAGGAAATGCTTTAGATGTGGAGATCCTAATCACTCCATAGGAGAGTGTCCCAAACCACCAAAATCCAACAACCAACGAGCTTTCATAGGAGGCTCGTGGAGTGATAGCAGTTAAGATGAAGAGAAGAAGCCCAAGGACAAAACATGTCTAATGGCTCAAGCTTCTCATGAGGTACGTTATGACTATCCTGATTATAGTGATGATAATTTGTCAATAGATGATAACACACTAAATGACAAATATAATAAACTATGCGAGATTAGTTCTAAAATTTTAGGTAGAAACAAATCACTAAAATTTAAATTGCATGAACTCGAAATGCAAGTTTTAGAACTAAAGGATCAAGTCAAAAAACTTGAGAAAAATAAAGAAGTAGACGTAGGATGCAAGTCATGCATAAGTCTTCGTGTAGAAAATGATAAACTCAAAGAAAATACATTTAGGATCACTAGGTTTGAAAAAGATATAGATAATGCTTCGACAAGTAAAATTAAGCAAGTAGAATCTGTCAAACCCTTAAGTTCTGTCAAAACAACAGACGGCACCACTAAATGTACACATGACACCATTAAAGTTAATGGTACCGTGGTACTGTGTGTTACTGAAGACAGAACTGAGCTGAATTTGAAAGATAATTCAAGTCCTAAACCAAGACACATAGTTGTAAATGGTACCAAAGTATCTATGGCTAGTATAAAGGAAGCCAAAAGCTTTTGCAAACCTGTGTCAAACCCCAGGCCTGGCTTTGTAAAACCCGACACTAGGTCTAAGACTCCTCCACCTAGAAAAACAAATATTCCTAAACCTCGGTCAAGAACTCCTCTACCGAGACGTAACTTTAGAAGACAAAGTTATCCAAGTAACTATCCCTTAACTTGGAATGACCATCAACTACAAAGTTACTTACCATGGGAAATTTGTCCTCCGTTCCAACATCCTAACCAAATGCAACTAATGCATAGGATGTTTAGTGCTAACAACTTTGAACCCATGAGATATTGGGGACCAAATGTTTGAATGTTTGTCTTATTCAATAGATATGCTTGGGAATCGACTTGGAGCCTGACGAATGGGTCAAGGATAGTGGATGCACTAATCATATGACGGGTAACCGAAGTCTTTTCTCATCATACAAAGCATACAACAGAGGTAATGTCACTTTCGGTAGCAAACTTAAGGGCAACATAATAGACAATGGTACGATCACTCAAAACTCCCTCACTATTGGAAATGTTGAGCATGAAGATAACTTAGGATTTAACTTGCTTAGCATTAGTCAAATGGTAGATAATAAGTGTAAAGTTATATTCTCCGAAGAGGGTAGTGAGATTATTAAGGATGGTAAAACCATAGGCAAAGGAGTTAGGAGAAATGGCCTATTTGTTATGAAAATAGGAAATAAGCCTCAGGATAGGATATGCTTAGCAACCATAGATGACAATTCCACTCTATGGCATAGGAGATTAGGTCACGCCAATATGCGATTAATACAATCTTTGGCGTCTAAGGAACTAGTTAGAAACCTACCTAAGATTAAGTTTGATCAACACTTTTGTGACGCTTGTAAAGTTGGAAAACAAGCTCATTCTTGTCACAAAGCTAAGAATATGGTCTCGACCTCTAGATGCCTAGAACTCCTTCATATGGAAATATTTGGTCCATCCACCGTACGGAGCTACGGAGGAAACTACTACACCTTAGTGATAGTTGATGACTAGTCTAGGTATACTTGGACTAGATTTCTTAAGAATAAGACACAAGCTTTTAAGAAATTTGAAACCTTTAGTAAGAAAGTCCAAAATCAACTAGGATGTACAATTGTTTCTATTAGAACGGATCATGGTCGGTGTAAAACCCGCAAATTAAAACAATATGAAAAGACTAAAATGCCCCGAATTTAAAATCTTGAGAACTTATGAATACAAATTAAACAAAATTTAACCTAAGTCTAACTTAATATTAAAACTATACATTATCTATTATGTTACAAAAAAAAAAAAAAAAAAAGAAACAAGTTACATATGTGCCGCCCCCCCCTTGGACCAAGATAAGGTCTATGTTCTTGATTGGGGAAAACTTGGTAAGTCCCTATAATCTTGCAAATCATTCCTAACTTGCCAAAACAAATTGTCGGTTCCTTATTATCTTTATGCACCGAATTTTCAACATTTAAAACAATCACAAAACCCTACAACAACCAAAACAGCGGCTGTCTCCAAATCACTGCTGCCACGCCTTGAAAATCATCCAAAAAGGCTCCGAAAACTTGTTCTAACTATCGTCTAATCGTCACAAGGTAAGCCCCTAACCCCTATGATGATCCATACGAAGTTTACACGTCAAAAACTAATCAAATCAATCATGTTTTGATGCTGTTTTCTGCTGCTGTTTGGCGCAAGGGTAGGAAGAGAAAAAGAAGCCTTCGTGTGGTGTTTTTGATCCGTGTGGTGTTCGTGGTTTTCATGGTCTACGAGGGTATCGTGTTCTTGTTTAATTCTTGTTCTTATTCCGTTGTCATGATCGAAAAATATGTGTTATAGAACCACAAACAATCACATGAAATCATAAAATTTACAAACCCTAAAATTCGTGTATATGAATTGGCTGCATGTTTGGGGTGAAATAATTAGTTGTGATTATGTTAAATATGTTATAGGATGACCAAAATATGTTATGAACTCAACCAAAATCGTTTGGGATGAAAAACTTATGATTTGGATATGAAAAACTCTAAAATGGATATGTTTCTGTGAGGTCTGATTCTGAGTGGGATTTTTGGTCGACTTTAAACGGCTGTAACCTTATGATGGAATCGAGTTTTTGAGTGTTTTAAAAGCCTAAAACTAAGTTCATTGAAATAGCTACCTGGTAAAATTTAGTTTGTAATTTTTAGAGGCCTGGAAAGGTACTTTTTGATTTTTAGAAAATTATGTGTCTGGTCGGATTTGTGAGTCTGGAAAATCAGTCCGGGTTTTCCATTTTTACTTTTCAAACCTTGTTGAGTTAGGAGTTGTCCTTTGAACTGGGTAATATTAAAGATGTGTGCTACTTCCTGGAATTTTTCTAGATTTTTGTGAATTTTTCTTAAAGGGTTTATAATTGGTAACTTTTCGTATGGTAAAATTACTCAGAAATCTGGACGAGTTGAGAAAGTGGATTTTTAATACATATCTATACTACATAATAAAATCTGGAAAAATTTGATAAAATAGTTTAGACATATGAGCACCTCTGGGAATTTTTGGGGATTTTAATACTGAGTTCTTATACGATTTATAAATTATGGAAAACATGACAAATTCGTACTTAAAACTGTGTGATGGGATAAAAGTGTAAAATTGTGAACTAAAGGGTGTGATGTGTTTATTATGTAACCTTAAGGGTATAAATGGATATTTTGATAAAATCAAAGGTCATAACTTATAAAATCGGTAACTTGATGATATTTTCATATTGAACCCTAAACTTATGATATTTTCATATTGAATCCCTAAAGTTATGATAACTACTATAAGACACTAAAACTTGTGAATGACATTACGAATCATGAGCTAAGAATATGATCATCTCTAATCCTTTAATTTGAAATACGAGAACTTTAATGATCAAAGTTACTTAATATGAAATGAGGAGTAACATGAAACCATATGATTATACGAACTTAAGAGAACTTATGTTTAATTGTAGATCGGGTGAAGAGGGAGTGATCATTCATCCCTATTCTTTCGTTGCGTTGGTATTTTGTGTGCTTTGTCGAGGTACAGATATTCTGCCCTTCTTTAATAAGGTGCCTTCGTCTCATTTCTGATTTCTGATTCACTGCCATGTTCTTTGATTCTGTGAACCTTTCTGGTTTCTTTCATGATATTATGAACCCTTGTCATGACCTTCTGTTATGAACCTTTCTGATATTGAACCTCTTATGATTATGAACCTTTCATGCATGAACCTTTGCCTATGAACCTTTACTTATGAACCCTTACTTATGAACCATGCTTATGAACCATGCTTATGAACCATGATTATGAACCATGATTATGAACTTATGAAACCAGATAATGACCTATGCAAGTAAACTTAAAACATGATTCATGATACTTGACCTTGACCCACAGTTTGATACTACGAGCCACTCACTAGGCATGAGGGTTTCATGTCCATGTCAGTTGATGCACCGATGGCATGACTCTAGGGCAGGAGAGTGATGACCTGTCCCGTCCCTGCATGTTATGTTTACGTAGAGGCAGATTATGGCCACCTGGGGCGTATGGATGCATCCTAGATTTGTTCATGTACATGTTATGTTATGTTATGTTATTCATGGTGACTGATGGTGTGTGCGATACACGTCTTTCACACTCTGGGAGCTAGCTACTCCAACCCATGATTGAGGACACCCCTCATATTTACAAGATACCCATGATGAGGACACCCCTCATATTTACAGGATACTAAGAGGTCTCCCCTCTACATGTTTATGGCTATGATTATGATTATGATTTCATGTTATGGGCTCGTAGTGGATTACTGACTTTCCCTTACCATGCACCTTTGTCCTTTCCCTTATGATACCATGTATTCTTACCATGTATTCTTACCCTGCATTCTTACCTTGTATTCTCATCATGTATTCATGCTTCCATTCTCATTTACTCATGTATTATTCATTATGCTACTGCCTTGTTTTCGTTATATCTGTTCACTGGGCTTTTTAAGCTCAGCCGCACGTTTTCTTTTCGTGTGCGGCAGGTTTTAGTTGGAAGCTGGGTAAGAGTGAAGAGACTTTGGACATAGAAGAATTTGAGTAGAAGCCATTAGAAAGATTGTATTTGTATACTTAGTGTTAGCTTTTGATCTCCCTTGTAACATGGTGCATTTCAAGATTTCAGTTGTAACCTTTGAGAATCTTTGTATTACTATTGATTGTATGCTTTGTTTAATCTGATATGAAACCATTAGTGTGATACTTCTACCCTTGCCGGGTTGGGGTGTTACAGTCGGGAATTTGATAATGAAGTGCAGTTTGGAGCATATTGTGATACTAATGGTATTACACACAATTTCTCGGCTCCACGCACTCCACAATCAAATGGGGTAGTTGAGCGGAAAAATCGTACTCTACAAGAGATGAGTAGAACGATGTTGAATGAACAATCAATTCCGAAAAAGTTTTGGTGTAATGCGGAGGACACCTCTACTTACATACTTAATAGGATTCTAATTAGACCTATGTTAGGAATAACACCATATGAAATCATGAAAGGTAGAAAACCTTCTCTTGATTACTTTAGAGTGTTTGGAAGTAAGTGCTTCATACTAAACACTAAATACTACCTCACTAAGTTTGACCCAAAGTCTTATAAAGGTGTTTTCCTAGGATACTCCCAAAATAGCAAGGCCTATGTAGTACTAAACAAGAAAACAATGAAAGTCGAAGAGTCAATCAACGTGACATTCGATGAAAGTCCTCCACCAACTAAGACATCACCCTTGGTGGATGATGACTTAGATGAGGATGAAGCCATTAAGGTTAATGGCAAGAAACCCTTAGAAGATAACATTGAGGATGAAATAGTTGAAGTTGACGAAGTTGTCAACATTAAGGAATCCAAGAACCATCCCATTGAAAATGTCATAGGAAACCTTAACCAAAGAACTCTTAGGTCACAAGTACAAAACAAAAGTAATTTCTTTTATTTCATATCAACCGTAGAACCTAAGAATGTCGGTGAAGCGATTAAGGATGAAAGTTGGGTAGTCGCCATGCAAGAGGAACTTAATCAATTCACCGCAAACCAAGTTTGGGATTCAGTACCTCCTCTTAAGAATCAAACCATCATAGGAAATAAGTGGGTGTTTAGGAATAAACTCGACAAAAATGGCGTCGTAACTAGGAATAAGGCAAGGTTGGTAGCACAAGGCTATAACCAACAAGAAGGAATAGACTACAATGAAACCTATGCACCCGTAGCTTGATTAGAGTCTATTAGGATACTCCTTGCCTATGCTTGTGCCTTAGACTTTAAGTTATACCAAATGGATTTGAAAACTGCATTCCTAAATAGTTATATCAACAAGGAGGTATATGTTGCACAACCTCCAGGATTTGTTGATTTCGAGAAACCGAATCATGTTTATAAACTCAAGAAAGCACTCTATGGTCTCAAACAAGCTCCTAAAGCTTGGCACGATCGAATAAATGCATTCTTGATCGAACATGAATATACCATGGGAGTAGTAGATAACACACTTTTCACAAAGAAATGTAATTCACATCTCATTATTGTTCAAATATATGTCGACGACATCATATTTGGCTCAACTTGTCCTGAACTGTGAGATGATTTCTCTAAGATCATGCGTGACGAGTTTGAGATGAGCATGATGGGCGAATTAAATTTCTTCCTTGGTTTACAAATTAAACAAATGGAAGATGGTATCTTCTTTAATCAATCGAAATATAGTAAGGAGATGCTTAAGAAGTTTAGTTTAGAAGAGTCTAAGCCCATGAAAACTCCCATGTCCACGGAAATAAAACTCACGAAAGATGAAGAAGGTGAGTCCGTGGATAGCACTAAGTATAGAGGTATGATAGGAAGTTTGCTATACCTCACGGCAAGTAGGCCCGACATCATGTTTAGTATCTGCCTTTGTGTTCGCTTTCAAGAGGATCCCAAAACCTCTCACCTTGAAGCGGTTAAGCGTATCTTCCGATATATTAAAGGTACTATACACTTGGGATTATTCTATCCCAAGGGGACCGGTGTAGAAACTGTTGTCTATGCCAACTCTGATCATACGGGAGATTATGTGGATCGAAAAAGTACAAGTGGCGTTTGTACCTTCATGGGTTGTTGCTTAACTTCTTGGTTCTCCAAGAAACAAACGGCTCTTGCTATCTCCACGACCGAATCCGAGTATGTAAGCGCCGAAAAGGCATGTCAACAAGCACTATGGATGAAACAAGCCCTTAATGACTATGACATCCATTTATATGACATCCCTATTATGTGTGATTATAAAGGTGCTATTGACTTGAGCAAAAATCCCGTTCAACACTCCCGTACTAAACACATTGAAATTCGTCACCACTTCTTTCGCGATAATGTTCAGAAAGGAAATATTTCTATTGAGAAAGTTCCTTCTCAAGACAATATCGCCGACATCCTAACCAAACCTCTCAAACGAGAATCCTTCAATTACCTTCGTCTATGTCTAGGAATGATGGAACATATTCCATAAATCTCATGACTCTTTGAAGTCATCACGTCTAGACTAGGTTCCCCTCATCAAAAGAATTTATTAGGTATAAATTCTTTTCTCGTGTCAAAAAGTCTCACTAAATCAGCGAGACTTATTCGTCAAAAATCAAAATGGGATGAAATTTCGTCCCATCAGATCTCGGCTCCACTAAAGGTGGCACGACACCGTTAAATTTAACAATACTGTGGAACTGTGTATCTGATACATCCCGTATTTTAGTCTCCTTTTTCCCACATTACCAAATTCAAACCTTCCCAACTTCTGCAACTACTGTCAAAACCATACCTCACACTCCAAAATTCAATTACACCCCTTCAAGATCATATTCAAGACATTGATTTTCTAAATTATCAATCACTTCCACTCTTTCAACAAGAATTGTAAGTTATCTTACTTTAATTTTCTTCAATTTTGAGTCTAGGGTTTGTTCATACATGAAAATTAAATTGGGACTTTTCAATTTTTGAGTCTTTATACTAAGATTAGACAACATGTGATTTCCTTTACATAGGATTTTCATAAACAAAATTGAATCACATATTCATGTCTAGGAAACTTGCAATTAAAAGTCATCAACACTCAAATTTTTCAAAACTCTTAGCACCAAAACATTGAAGTTGCCAAACACCCCAATTCCATTGTTTTCGAAAAATTTCACGAATTAGGTTCATGAAAAACTTTTCATGCATTGTTGATGCAAACTAAAAACGTTTTTCTCATGCATACATGATCTCGTGAATATTGATCGAATTACATAATCAATATGTACTTTTTGACATATTTGCTTGAGCAAAAGTAAATTAGGAGTGTTTGGTTAATCTCATTATTTTTAATTCTAGAGTCGAGATTACCGCACCTCCACATAGTTTGCATATAGGCACACACTAGGCACGTGTCTCTAATGTAACTACTCTAAATTATAATTTTTCCTAAAATTTTCTTATAGGAAACAATAATGTATCATGAGTATGATTTTGATCAACTTCTAACCGATACCTATATACCTGAAATATCTCATGAACCCACAACACCCGGTAACCACATTCGTGCCTAAGTCTAACAGGAAATTGTGAGCAACTTCCGGCGTGTTTTGCTCATATGATTTACAGTCTCCTCACCCAAAAACCTTACAATCTCGCCTACTTCTTCGCTAAGCGAATTGTACATCTCAAGGGTAACAAAAATAAATTGATACCCTATGGGATGTTCCTAACCCGTTTCTATCACCACTTCATGAACTCTCACCCTTCGTAGTCCACAATATTCACTCTTCAAACCCGTCATGAAACCCCTAAATGAGTCATATGTCTCATCCATTCTCATTTCCGAATCTTCCACCCACTATGCACCCTTTGATGATTTGAATCATGAGAATGAGATGCATGCTCAAGGTGAGAGTGTGATGAAAACGGGAGTAAGCTCAAGTCATAAGTAGTTAGGAGGGGATTAATATTAATATTAGGATTTATCTATGATAGAGATTAATACTCTTTGTCATTTTGCATGCTTGATATTTAATCTATCCCCTTGCTTGAATTATTTGGATGATAGCTTATTTTGTCACTTATGATTGTATGCTTATGATTATCTTGGGAAATTACATAATAATCTTTATATGCTAGAAGTAGCTTGATATAAGACATATTAGGCAAATAAATCTTTAGTGATTTGAGGCACTATCATTTCCAGGAACTAGTTCCCCTAGAAAATATCCCTCTAGCTGCCCAAAACTAGCCTACACAGGAAAATCTGTGAAAATAGTGTCACGGTACCACTAAATCAGCCACGGTACCTTTAAATTTAACGGTACCGTGTGATGTTTAGAGGAACCGTGTACCTATTTAATGAATTTTCACTGTTCCTCCTAAATCCCTGCAACCCTAACCTCAAACCTGCAAATTTTCCAACCTCACATACACCCTAAGATTCCCTTCCTACACCATAGGACACTCTCATCCACTTTAATTCAAATTTCACCCATGTTTCCTATATAAGGCCTCATCCTTGCAAGATTATCTTGCACATCATCCTCAACCTCACATCACACACACACCATGTCCTCCACACAAGGATCCACCTCTCACATCTCAAAGAAACCTAGAATAACCATAAGACCACCAACAAGACCCCTCTTTGTGGATCTTACAAAAGATGATGAAGCAATGACACCACCTTCCCAAGCTACTCCCAACTCACCATCACCACCTAATGCACCTTCCAAAACATCCTCTACCTACACAACATCTTCATCATCTCCTTCCCTCAACACCATACCATCCTCAATGGATTACACACTCTCACCCATAACTCCATTGGACTATGCCATGCCAACTCCATCACCAACAAACTCACCACCACCACCTTCTCCTATCATGGCTCAACCCATCCAACCTCATCCCTTTGATATACATAGTGCTAATTGCCTATGTTGCCTCCACAACCGTAACCTCATCTTCTCTTTGAGAGATGAAATTCACTTCATGTTCTCCTATGTGGAACATATTTTTAACACCACCACAACCCCCTATGATGTCACCATCTCCACCACCTCATAGCCCACAAAACTAAACATGATCTTGTTTAGCTTTTCACCAATAAACCTTTATGACACTTCTTGGAAATTAAGCTTGCCTCTAGTCATTAGGGATTTATGCTTCTTGTTGTCCATTTTCTTTATGTTTATTATATAGTCATACTTATGTATGACCCTTGCTTTTCTTTATGAATGGATATTCTCTTTAATGTGGCTGTTTTATGTTTGGGGGCTTGGTTATTTAGTCATTTCTATGGTTGGATATTTGTCATGCGTGCTACATGTTAGATTTTCTATACTTGTTATCTAACCTTGTTTTGTAGCACGAATCATTGCTCGATTCCTTGGTGTCCTCCAAACGAGGGGGAGTATACATCAAGGGGGAGCCTTAGCAACCTTTTTGCTTCGACAAAAAAGGGGAGAAATGGGAGTACACACATTAAAAACTTGTTAAAATTAATTTTAACCTAAAATGAGTTTATGCTTTGTCATCATCAAAAAGGGGGAGATTGTTGATGAAATTAATGTTCTAAAAATGTTATTTCTATCTTTCGATAACTTCACGTTTTGAGGATGACAAAATGTGAAATCACGGTACGTTAAAATTAACGTAAACAAGTTTTTAATCGGAAGATCCCGTTTCTACACAAATCACTCTAGAACAAAGTTACAACTTAACTAATGATCAAAGAAGTGAATTTGAGTTTTAGACATCACATTTTTATGTGACAAAACATTTCTTTCAAAAATATACTTTACAAATTATTTTTGAATAATTAAGAAATGTTTTAATGGAAAAATAAGTTTAAAATACATAACAACTATTTTCCCCCCCCCCCCAAAATCAGCTCCAAACTTCCCCAAATAAGTTTTCACCAGAAAAGACAAAAAATCAAGCGTCTTTGTCTGACACGGCTCCACGGTTCCACTAAATTTAGTGGAGCCGTCCCCCTATAACGGCCATATTTTTTCTGCCTATAAATACCAGCCCACTTCACTGATTTTCTTCACCCTTTTTCACACAGAAACTTCTGAGTTTAAATCCCTCACACCATTTTCTTTTCTTGATCATTTAGTTTAGATTTTCTTTTGTTCAAGAGTGATCCAATCATCCAACTTAGAGATCCTTTTCATTCCTCTTCAATAGCAAGAGAAGAACACAAAGTATCCAAGTTGATACAAGGTGTTGTCATTCCTCATCAAGTGCAAGAGAAGAACTTAAAGTATCCAAGAAGATACAAGAGTTGCAGTAGTTGTTAGGTTTCTTGTAACATTTGTTACATCCTTGTTGTATCATAGCATACATCAAGATTATTTTTCTTTTTGTGAGAGTGTGAGTGAAGATCATTGTGATCTTATAGAGATAGTGAATATCTCTTGAAGCCATTGGGCTTGTGTGATTGATCAAGAAGATCAAGGGTCAATAGGATAGTGTTAGTCATGTGAGTGTTGATCATTGTGATCGTGTCGAGATCTTGGAGATCTCTTGAAGCCATTGGGCTTAAGTGATTGAACGTGTGGATTGTGGTAGATTGGTGCTAGTTAATATTGGCACTCGACATCTAGCTTAGTTTCAGAAATAGGATAAGCAACGTGTATGGTTTTCTCAGCCTAAAGGGAGGTTGTTGACATAGTGCTTGAAACTCTCGAGTGTGGTGCTCGGGGAGTGGAGTAGGGCGAAGAAGAGCTTCATAGCCGAACCACTATAAATCCTTTGTCCCGGTTTGATCTTTCCATCTCTATTCTTTACTTTCATTACTTATTATTAGTTAGTTTAGTTTGTAGTTCATATTGGTGTTGATTGATTGCACATAAGAATCGAATCAAAGGTTTCCAATAGTAAAGTTTTTAAGAAGTCTTAAAAGAATTAAAAGAACTTAAAAACCGGTAGAACTATTCAACCCCCTTCTAGTTTTCCACAGTTGTTAAATTAAATTTGGTTTTACGGGGTCATTCATGTCGCGACCTGGAGTAGTTTTGTACTAGCAAAAGACTTGGTAATTTTTAATGTTTTCTGATTTTGTATATGTATACCAATGTTCTAAATGGGTTATGTATATGCATGAAACAATATTATAAATGTGATATGTGTGTATTTCGTGGTTACTAGGCTTTCCACAAGAGAGGTTAACCACGATTCGTGTTCTAAATACCAACGAGTACATGAATAAATAAGTAAAATTATATACGATCAAGTAGTAACAAAAATATGTGCATGGTGATATACTAACATTGAAATAAATCGAAAAGAGGTTGTGGATACTTACTACACCTCTAAAGTGGGTAGTGGACGTGTGAGAGTAGTTAGAACACGAGGAGGAAATCACAATCGCCACAATCCATTATATACGAACTATATACATAACTGATGAAGCGAAAAGTGTACCGCTTTTAAGGGGTCATTTAAGCCCTAAATCGTATTTATTTGATCAAATATTGCCCTAAATCGTTCATTTTGTCATTTTAGGTACTTTTGAGAAGAAATCTGGAAAAGGAGGCATTTTGGACGTTTTTGGAGCATAAAAGTGAAGAAAACGACCAAGTCTCAAAATTGTGCTGGAAATTACCTTTGACGGCGTCAGGATTATCCCTGGACGGCGTCATGGCTTGGCAAGAAAAGGTGGATGTGAAAATTACTCATGATAAGACAGTGAAATTTGCATGGGAATTCTGACGGCGTCACCCTTTCATCTGATCAAGGTCGTCACGGCTTAATTTAAAGAGGGACGGCGTCACGACTTAATCTGACGGCGTCAAGCCCTGATAAGCCAGAACGGATTTTGGAGAGCTAAAGAGGGACGGCGTCAAGAAGGTCATCCGGGAACCCTAAAAGCGGCGAGGTGACGGCGTCACACTCCATAACGTGACGCCGTCAGATCTGAAAGTCTATATATAGTTTTGCAATTTTTTGTCATTAGTGTGGAACTTATTGAGGAACTTTGTGTGTGAAAACCCTAAGACGAATTTGGCAGCTTTTTCAAGGCTTTTTGCCTTGAGATCTTCCATGTTACATTGAAGATAAGTTATCAATTAATCATTCAATATGTCTATGTGTTGTTTGATTCTATCTTGTTCTTGTCTTTTGTTTAACATGCTAGGCTAGATTTATCTTGTGTTTGCTTAGATCTAATGAAACCTAGCTATTGATTATTGGTTATTAGTGTGTTGTTAGTTGTATTGGATGATTGTTCATCTATGTTAGGCTTAAGAAAACTGGCTAACTTCCTATTCGGTAACTTGCTTGAACGTCTTAAGAAACATGAACCAATGCGTACTAAAGGTTTTTATGGTTGTATTTAATGCACAAGCGAATTCTAGTGATCCCATGTTAGGAGCTTCCTAGCCGGCTCGACATAGGAGTGAAGTAGGAGCTTGTAGAGTTGGGGAAGTACGTACGCCACCCCACAAATGGTATTAAGGAATACACCCGTCATCCACGCAACTAATACACACTAATCAACCGGTAAAAGATAGTTAGGGAGTAAGGAAATCTAAGTAAACACATTTCTCTCCATATAAGTTTTACCACCTTTTCATTTTCAGTTATTTTATTTTATTTGCATTCGTAGTTATTTGGGTTAGTTGACTAGCAACTAATTCCGCCCACTCTTTCAAACCCGAGATTTTACTTGCTTTCATAAAATTATAAAAATATAAAAAAGAATCTTCTCTCACCCTTAGACCTATTAGAGTAATTTTTCATACCTAACGAACACTATTCCCTGTGGAGAACGATCAATCCCCCGTACTTACCACTACACTATACTACATCGGTCAGGTACACTGCCTGGTGGGGTTGTAAGCCTCTTGAGATCCCTCGAGAGGTAAAACCTGTTGTAAGGTTGCAAAACCACGCATCAAGTTTTTGGTGCCACTGCCGGGGAATAGTTATTATTTAGGTTGAATTTTTATTTTATAGGTCTACTCACTAGATTCCTTTCTAGTGAGATTTTTATTTTATTTTTCTAGGTTTTTCTTTAGTCTATCTATTTTCTTCGTGCTTTTGTTCGTATAAGATTTCCATTGACTCTTCCGTTCACCATTATGGAGAACGCGAATCCACCATACCACCAACCACGTAATTCACCCACTCCATATGACATCTTGATGTTTAAACAACATAAAGATGAACCTCTCTATGATGCATGGACTCGTTTTAAATATTTACTCCAAAAAGTCCCTCTTCATAACTTCGATTTTTGGTCCCTAACTCAAATCTTTTACAATCATGTCGACCGACATGCCCAAAGGGACATTTACCATATTGCCGGCAGGGATATTAGGGAATTAAGTGCTGAGAAAGCATGGGAAGCTATTGAGAATTGTGCCCAATATTATTATATGGTAGACAACCCAACAAACATTAATACAAGTCAATTGACCACAAATTTCAAGGATCATGAAACAAGTTTGTTTGGGGATGAGGGTAGAGTTGAGCCACCTAACTGCATGTCATGGTTAGGTACTACCATAATACAGGATGAACACATAGGTGACCTTGATGTGATGGAGGATTTTGCCGAGCATGATCACATTGATCAAAAAGACCTAGGTTTTATGATCGATGACGATGAATCTCAAGAAACACATGATGAATCTTTTGGGCAATTTGAATATAGCAGTCAGAATATTGAGGATGATCCTTATGATTCGGATATAGAAGTTGAGATGCCTAGAGAAGCACTTGAGATACTAGGGAAAATGTTAGGGTTAGATTCTAATAAAACACATGATGAGGATATAGGTGGTCTTGACACAAGGAATGATGAGGTAAGTAACATAAGCCTACCAAGTACCCCACAAGTCCAACCATCATTTGAGGCACACACACCGCCGGTGACTTACCCGGAAGAAGTTGAGGAGACTATAGGAACCCCAATGGAGGTAGAACTTTTGAACCAAACACAACTAGAGGATATAGGTTTGAATGCTTATAGTGATCACAACCTTACTCTTAGTTCTAGGGGATTTCCTATTTTTGATGAACCGGAGCCTCAACCAAAACCGTTACCTAATCTTCCATCTTTAGATGTGAACTTAGGAATTGAATTAGGTCCCGATCCACCCATCAAACCATGTAGTCCGGGTAATGTTAAGATTAAGGTAGTAGACTCTAGGCCTTGTAGAGAGGAAGCTAACATAGGAGTGAACCATGACCTTACATACTTACATCACCCATTTATGATTGATCACAAGAAACATTATGGGTTTAAACCGGGTTTATTAGGTCAAAGTGGATTCTTAACTTGGAATCTCTCGAAGTTGATAGAAGATGATCCCTTTCTAGGAGAAAATCTTAATCCGCCCACTAACCTAATTGAATTAGGTAAGGTTATGATGATAGGATCCCGCACCTTTGAGCATATAATTCACCCGTCACTCTTTCCTCACGTGGCATATTTCCACCCTAAGGGTGTGTATCGCTACTTTTACCCACACTTAATCCTAAGTGTAGGGAAAACCTCCCCTATTTCCGTTAAATAAGGGTAGAGTCAGGCTCGTGACTCGAACAAAAACAAGCGCTTCTTGGGAGGCAACCCAAGCTTTATTTGCTTTGTGTGTTTATTTAATTGTTTGTTTGATTTTATTTGTTTCCGTATGTGTGTTTAATTTTTATTATTCTTGATTTATGTTCAAAACTAAATTGTGAAAATGCTTTATCTTGTTTTTAACTTCGTCTTAACTACATATAAAGGTATTTTGCAAAAGATAAGTGTAAGGGAAATCCAAATCGGTTTATTAGAACAAATGAACATGAATCATAACAATATTAAATTAACATACATATTAGTATTTGTTTGAGTCAAATGCTTATATCGAGTCATAATGATGTTTTGCAGGATTTCCAGGAAGTAAGGTATAGGTTTTTTCAAAAAAAAATTTCCGGAAACGTAACATGAGAATTCTGTCAGATTGTTTCTGACGGCGTCAGGATTTACAACCTGACGGCGTCAGGTTTAATTTTCTGAAAATTTTTGAAAGTTTTGTTTTCATAAAAAGTTTTTATTAAATCTATAACTTATAATCTCCAGGAATCTGCAAAATTATCATTCCACAAGCATTATATCCTTATATATAGATTTTATCCCGCCGATGTTATGCAGGTTTTCGTGTTTGTTTTCTCAGGTTTAACAGGTTATTTTGGACAAGGAAATGTTTTGGATCAAGCTTTTGGCGATGCATTAGTCATGGAGCTTCAACATTACCTTGGAAGAAGATCTAACCGTGTTACTTCATTATCCACCGAGCGAATCAGGGGAGTATTTGATTTCATTCTTTTACTTAATGCTTTTACATTTGTTATTTGAACATTGGGGACAATGTTCATCTTAAGTGTAAGGGGGGGTAAAAGTACGATTAGAGAATGCTATTACGCTTGATTTTTGTTTGTTTAATAATAGATGTGTAATAAAACTGAGAGAAATACCTGTTAGGGCAATTTTAGTGCCAAATTTAAAATTTTTTACAACATATAGGAGTGAAACTTTGATCTTAATGAGCGTCTCACAGATAGGAGTTATATGACTAGCACAAAAACCGTACCACTAAAAAATTTTCCACCCCAAATATGTGAGGTTCGCCCCTAGAATTGGTAGGAAAAGCATTTATGCTATGATGTGTGTACCGGTAGCACTTAGATTCTAGAACTTGCGTTAGGACCATTCCGAGGCCACAAGTGAGACTACATTCGTGTAGTTAGATTTACTACATGATAAGAGGCATTAGGATTAACCCATTGTTTTACACCTGTGTTTTTGTTATAATTACTTTGGCTACATTGGTCAAGTAATTCTCCCACACCCTTTGCGTTGTACTCATTTTTAGTACACGATACCCCTAGTACACCCCTCAGAGCCTATCTTTTCGTTTCGACCTTTAAGCATTTTACTTAAAGGAAGAATTTGTTTACACCCCACTTAAATGTACACCCAAATCGCCTTAGCTTACCTTGTATGCACTCATTTTTAGTGCATTATTGTGTCAACATTTGTTTAAACCCAAGTTAATTATCTAATTGATTACATGGTTGCTAAGTCGAGTCATATCCTTGTACATATTGTTTTGGGACGATTGGGACTCATGGGTAAAGTACTAGTGTAATGGAGTAATGGGGAAGAACATCATTTATTACCCCCATATGTGCTAAATATTTTAAAAGTACTCCAAGTGTTTTGATTATCTTAGTTCGAGTCATTAGAATAGTAATTTGTAAAGTTATGTAAAAGTTCAAGTGTAAGGGGAATGCAACGCCCCTATGATATATTATTTTGGATGGTAGGGCAAAAGTGAATGCAAAAAAAAAAAAAAAAAAAAAAAAAAAAAAAAAATCGAAAAATCAAGAAAAATACAAAAAAATGAGAAAAAGAAAAGTAGAAAAAACATACGGACTACCATCCCGTTTTATTTTATGTTTATTTTATGTTTTTGTTATTTTATTTTTAGCTTAAGATCGAGTCGAGTCTTGGCTTAGCAACATTGTATAGTACATGTAATTAATCAAGATCTTTAACTCGCCAACAGTAAAATATCCTTTCTCCAACAAAACCGTGTTTTCCTTTTCCCTACACCTAACGTTATAACCCATGTAAAAGCCCTCTTTGATAGTTTATCTTAGGTGCTTATGCCTAGTGGAGGAGGTTTTCGATCCTTTCCAAAGCCTATGGTAATCTATTTGCTATGACAGGTAGTGATAGATATTATCCGTTTTCATTTATGAGATTTATTTTGATGACACTTGAGAGATGTGAGTATCTAAACACTACTTGTGAGGTGCTAGTTTGTAATCTCCGTGCTTATTATGATTAAAGTGGAACGATTATTTGTTATAATTACTTTTATGTTAGCATTAAATGACCCCTAACTTGTATTTTGATTAGAATAAAAGCGCATTTGCTTGAGGACAAGCAAATCTCAAGTGTAAGGGTATTTGATGAAGCAAAAAGTGTACCGCTTTTAAGGGGTCATTTAAGCCTTAAATCGTATTTATTTGATCAAATATTGCCCTAAATCGTTCCTTTTGTCATTTTAGGTACTTTTGAGAAGAAATCTGGAAAAGGAGGCATTTTGGACGTTTTTGGAGCATAAAAGTGAAGAAAACGACCAAGTCTCAAAATTGTGCTGGAAATTACCTTTGACGGTGTCAGGATTATCCCTGGACGGCGTCATGGCTTGGCAAGAAAAGGTGGATGTGAAAATTACTCATGATAAGCCAGTGAAATTTGCATGGGAATTCTGACGGCGTCACCCTTTCATCTGATCAAGGTCGTCACGGCTTAATTTAAAGAGGGACGGCGTCACGACTTAATCTGACGGCGTCAAGCCCTGATAAGCCAGAACGGATTTTGGAGAGCTAAAGAGGGACGGCGTCAAGAAGGTCATCCGGGAACCCTAAAAGCGGCGAGGTGACGGCGTCACACTCCATAACGTGACGCCGTCAGATCTGAAAGTCTATATATAGTTTTGCAATTTTTTGTCATTAGTGTGGAACTTATTGAGGAACTTTGTGTGTGAAAACCCTAAGACGAATTTGGCAGCTTTTTCAAGGCTTTTTGCCTTGAGATCTTCCATGTTACATTGAAGATAAGTTATCAATTAATCATTCAATATGTTTATGTGTTGTTTGATTCTATCTTGTTCTTGTCTTTTGTTTAACATGCTAGGCTAGATTTATCTTGTGTTTGCTTAGATCTAATGAAACCTAGCTATTGATTATTGGTTATTAGTGTGTTGTTAGTTGTATTGGATGATTGTTCATCTATGTTAGGCTTAAGAAAACTGGCTAACTTCCTCTTTGGTAACTTGCTTGAACGTCTTAAGAAACATGAACCAATGCGTACTAAAGGTTTTTATGGTTGTATTTAATGCACAAGCGAATTCTAGTGATCCCATGTTAGGAGCTTCCTAGCCGGCTCGACATAGGAGTGAAGTAGGAGCTTGTAGAGTTGGGGAAGTACGTACGCCACCCCACAAATGGTATTAAGGAATACACCCGTCATCCACGCAACTAATACACACTAATCAACCGGTAAAAGATAGTTAGGGAGTAAGGAAATCTAAGTAAACACATTTCTCTCCATATAAGTTTTACCACCTTTTCATTTTCAGTTATTTTATTTTATTTGCATTCGTAGTTATTTGGGTTAGTTGACTAGCAACTAATTCCGCCCACTCTTTCAAACCCGAGATTTTACTTGCTTTCATAAAATTATAAAAATATAAAAAAGAATATTCTCTCACCCTTAGACCTATTAGAGTAATTTTTCATACCTAACGAACACTATTCCCTGTGGAGAACGATCAATCCCCCGTACTTACCACTACACTATACTACATCGGTCAGGTACACTGCCTGGTGGGGTTGTAAGCCTCTTGAGATCCCTCGAGAGGTAAAACCTGTTGTAAGGTTGCAAAACCACGCATCAATAACCCTTATGTCTCGAAGAAGCTTCCAAAGAAGGATGTGATTACTTCTGGTCGAGTGTGGTTTCTAAATGACGAAAAGGGACAGAGGAGAAGTGTAAATGATTGAGGGTGAGGGGAGGTGAAGTAGAAATGAGTTGTACATATAATATATAACACGTTTTGTGTTAGGTTAAGTTCTAAAACATTCCCCACTTGTTCTAACTGTAGATGGCAGAGATTTTGCGGACTTTAGATAGATTTTGCTGACATTGTTTCTACAAGAATGTGTGGGAGTGAGGAGATATCAAAGGATGTCGTCATATATGTTTCTATATCGACTAGTTTATAAATTTGTACAAGAAATGGGTTCCAGCGTGTAACCTTGTGATCTCGGGTGTTAAATACATCAATAATCTCATAAATGATCAAACACAATTACTAGAATGGGGTGAAAACAAGCTCGGGTCAAAACGGTTCATTTTGTGGAAATATATATATATCGATTTGGTGTTAAATGGCCAAACACTTTGGCTTTTGAAAACGTATCAAACCACCATTTTTGAAGCTAATATTTGGCGTCCTATTTCTTTGGTGGGGGAACTAATAGGAGGTTCCATAATATGTACAATCCGCGTTTGAAAACTGAAAGAAAACAAGGCATTTTGGGGAGCATCTAGTTGACTGGAAATGTGCTAAACTAAATAAAGTTGGGCCTGATGAACAGTAAACGCAAAAGGAAATTGGGCCGAAACTTTTCTTGGCCCATGTGATGTTTATTAAGTATATTTTGTGTGGAATTTTATCCGTGGTTCGCATATGAGCTCGTCCCGTTATTTGGTAAATTATGTAATGATGTTTTCGCGTTAAAATAATATAATAAATAAAAATTTAAATTTTTCCATAAAAATGATGATTTAAATAATGACGGAGATTAATATATAATTAAACGTCGTTAATTATAGGAAATTTTTGCGGTTTGCTACAGTACCCACTCGTCATTCTGAATTCTGTCCCGGAATTCAAGTTTAAAGTGATTACTAGGGTAAGGGGTAATGGAATAAGGGTTGTCGAGAAATTTCCATTCAGAAGTCGAGGAAACGAAATCTCGTTAGATTTATCCGTACTAGATGAAATGAATTCAAATGTTGCAACTAATGAATCCAAGGGCTGTGAATAGTGAAAATAACGGTCAAGAATAGTGAAAAATCAACGGCTAGTGAACAGTGCTCCAACAGTCGGGAATTGTAAATTCCAACGGCCGTGAATATTAAAATAACAGCTAGTTTTTCCTTATATATACCCCATTTTAATTTCCATTCTTCCACCAACTATATCTCTCTCATTAAATACTCCAAAATGCCGCACCTCATTACTATATTAGTGATTGTGTATGTCGTTCTTGCGGTTACCTATTTGGCGTGCGTCCCTGACGAAGATTACGTATTCTTGGTCTGCGTTTTAGGGGTTCTTATTCCAATTGTGATCCTTGCCATCGGCGTGGACAAACTGTGGGGGTAATAGTCTCGTGCTCGAGTTGTTGAAATGAGTCCTTGTTATGTTTCTATGTAACCCTTAGTAAAAGTGAAATAAAACTTGTTCGTCTTTGTGTTTAAGAACTAGTTTTGCTATTGTTTTTAATGGTTTGTTTGTATTTATCATACAGAATAATCAAGGTGATACATCCTGTGGTGGCTCTCGCTATTGTTGGGTTGGTGGTGGTCTTTGTTGCTATGGCGGGTCAACCTATTGGCGATTCTATGCCTTTTATTGTAATCATTGTAACATTAGCACTTTCGATGCTAACTATATCACTATGTATTATCTTTCGTGGTTTCTAATAAAATTTGTGCTATTTGTGTTTTTTTCCATAAGTCTTTGTGAATTCTTAAGGTTTTCATGTTTGTACTTTTGTCGGTTTCCTATCATAAGGTGATGGGTAATAGGTGTAGACATCTATTGGGGTTTGTCAAAAGTGATGTTTATGAATAGTTTATTTTGTCTCAAAATTTTGATTTTGAATGAAAATTGTTATTAGTGAATCTGAAAAGATAACTGTTCCATTTATGACATGATTCTTCCTAAATTAGACATAGGTGATCAGGCTATGTATAATTGAGGACCAAATGATGTGATGCTTGGCTCAGTCACTGTGGTATTTATGTTTTTTCAAGAAGTTTTAGATGGTGTTTCAACGTGTTATTTTTGTAGAATGACAACATAACTATTTTCCAAAAGAAAGTAGAAAATTGTTGTTCATACTACGGTGCTGAAGTCAGAAATTTATAAGGTGAATATAGGATATCCTTGGTATAAACTTAGGTTTTGGGTGAGGATTCTTACAAGGTGGTAATAATCTATTGCTTGGTCAAAAATGGTGTTTAGTCAAATTTCTAAGGTGATATCAGGGTATTGTTACATAACGACTATGAATAGGGAAAATGGAATAGAAATTGAAAATAGACATAGATTATGATTATTACAGAAATATTACAAGATAAAGTTTTCACACGGTAGAAGGATAGTTGTTACACTTAGGTTACATCCATCGTACCTAAGGTAAAGTTCAAAAGGAAATACAACTTAGAAAAATTTAAACTAGGGTTTATTTATTTACAACAGGAATTTCTCTTCTGTTTAAACATAGGTGTCATCCTTTGACGTTGTTGGGATCTTGACGAGTTGTCATTCTCTTGCACTAGTCTTGGCTTTCCAATTGGTATTGTAGTTTGGGCAACGACTCTTGTAATTCCCTTTTCCACCACATCCGTGGCATTTTACGGTTGATGGCTATTCTCTTCTGTCCATGACTTTGCAATCTCTTGTCTTGTGACCTATCTTCCGGCATTTCCCGCACTTAGCAATGCAATGTCCGGTGTGATGCATCTTACATCTTTGGCACAGAGGTTGTTTTCCACGGTAGTCATTTCCGTTAGCAGGGGTGGTGATGCAGTCTCTTCCAGTTTCCTGTCTGAATCTTTGTTGGCAGTGGTAGTCGATACGATCTTGTAGGTGATTGCGGATGCAGATGTTGTTGTGGTATTCGCAGTTGTTGGGGATAAAGGTTCTCCTCTCATCAAGTTTTCGCTTATGGTTATTTCTCTTAGGTGTAACACTTTGCTTAATTCCTTGGGTACGGGTGAGGGCAGGTTGAGTCACTCCTTCTGGGCCCTTAAGGTGAGCTGGTCTACATTCCATGAAACTTTCATGGTTATGCTTACAAGGTATAGCCGTCTTCTTTTCTTCTCTTGCCATGTCATTGCTACTCGGATGAGCTATTGTAGTCACTTCCAGTACCACTGCAACGATGTTGTTTACTAACTTCTTGATAGTTTCAGGAGTCATGGTTGTTGTAGGTGCTGATGGGGTATGTGTACTGCTCATGCTGGCCATCTTTTATAGATATCACAAGAAACACGGATTTAGAATTCCCATATGTTAGAATAATTCAAATAATAAGGTATTTGCATATTAGTACTAACAAGGTGGTCATAATACGAAATCAAAACCAACTGAGGATCATAAAATTACGATGTATCTGAGTAGTATCGTAGATAAATAATCAAATCTTGGTATGGGATTGCTAAGGAACAAACTGATTTATCTACAAAAGCTGAAGTTCAACAACTTTCTCTTCATTCATCAAGTTTTCTTCCGAAAAATTGTCTTAGAAAATTCTATGGTTTATAGTCTAGTTGTGGCATGTTTTAGGTATAATAACAATCACAGATAATATCACGGTAGGTCTGGATATAATTACCGCAATCAACATAATATTAATAACTTGATCGATTATTATATATATATATATATATATATATATATATATATATATTATATATATATATATATATATATATATATATATATATATATATATATATTTTTTGCAAAACAATCGGTACAATGTCCTTTATTAACGCTCCATTGATTGCGTGGAGTCATTTGTCTATCAGAGAGGGTAACAAATGGTGAGATTTTTGTATGAGGATATGAGGAGTCATTACATGCATGCATAGCATTATAATCGAGTATGATAGAAGGAATTTATTCACAACAGCAAGATATAATGGAAAGAGGTTGTTATAGATTAAAAGTCGGTTACAAGTTCTTAGTAGTAACAAAAATATGTGCATGGTGATATACTAACGTATGAAATGAATCGAAAAGAGGTTGTGGATACTTACTACACCTCTAAGGTGGGTAGTGAACGTGTGAGAGTAGTTAGAACACGAGGAGGAAATTACAATCGCCACAATCCATTATATACGAACTATATATATAACCCTTATGTCTCGAACAAGCTTCCAAAGAAGGATATGATTACTTCTTATCGAGTGTGGTTTCTAAATGATGAAAAGGGACTGAGGAGAAGTGTAAATGATTGAGGGTGAGGGGTGGTGAAGTAGAAATGAGTTGTACATATAATATATAACACGCTTTGTGTTAGGTTAAGTTCTAAAACATTCCCCACTTATTCTAACTGTAGATGGCAGAGATTTTGTGGACTTTAGATAGATTTTGCTGACATTGTGTCTACAAGAATGTGTGGGAGTGAGGTGATATCAAAGGATGTCGTCATATATGTATCTATATCGACTAGTTTATAAGTTTGTACAAGAAATGGGTTCTAGCGTGTAACCTTGTGATCTCGGGTGTTAAATACTTCCATAAACTCATAAATGATCAGACACAATTACTAGAATGGGGTGAAAACAAGATCGGGTCAAAACGGTTCATTTTGTGAAAATATATATATGTCGATTTGGTGTTAAATGGCCAAACACTTTGGCTTTTGAAAACGTATCAAACCACCATATTAGAAGCTAATATTTGGCGTCCTATTTCTTTGGTGGGGGAACTAATAGGAGGTTCCATAATATGTATAAGTCGCGTTTAAAAATCGAAAGAAAACAAGGCGTTTTGGGGAGCATCTAGTCGACTGGAAATGTGCTAAACTAAATGAAGTTGGGCCTGATGAACAGTAAACGCAAAAGGAAATTGGGCCGAAATTTTCTTGGCCCATGTGATGTTTATTAAGTATATTTTTTTGTGGAATTTTATCCGTGGTTCGCGTATGAGCTCGTCCCGTTATTTGGTAAATTATGTGATGACGTTTTCGCGTTAAAATAATATAATAAAGAAAAATTTAAATTTTTCCGTAAAAATGGTGATTTAAATAATGACGGAGATTAATATATAATTAAACATCGTTAATTATAGGAAATTTTTGCAGTTTGCTACAGTAGTTCTTGATTCTTAGTTCCGCTCTAGAAACCTGTTTATTAGATTTCTTCCAACAATTGGTATCAGAGAGTTGTTCGAGAAGAACGAATCACACATCGTGGAGAGAGCCGAAACAAGAGAAACGATTGAACCAGGTTTGTTTCGTTGGTTACTACGTAGTCGTGGGAGAATTGGCGTTGCGGGTGCGTTAACCGTTCGATTTCTACGAAATTTGAACCATAGGTTTCAGACATATAGATCTAGGTTCTCATCGGAGGGATCTTGCATCGGAGCTTCCAGGAAAGAGATTTAGGCTGTCAAATTTTTTGGTGTGGTTGTTGTGTTCTTTGTAATTTTTCGGTTATTGTTTCGCTATCGTTGTATAGATTACAAGGTTCATGGTTTCTAGGTTTACGAGTCAATATTACTTGGGCAACAAGGTTCTTGAAGTTTTCTTACAAGGTAGTGGATCAATTCTCCTAGGGTTTTAGGGATTCATTTTCTTTTGTCACAAGGTTCTCGGAGTTTCGGTTTTGAGCTTCAAAGGTGACAAGTTTTTGAAAGAAGTTTCAATTTCAAGTTTTGGGTTTCTTGGCATTCAAGTCTTGGTGGTTCTTGGAAGACAAGTAAGGTTTAGCTTTGTCTTGGGATTCAAGAAAAGTGATTACTTGGAGTACAAGGTATATCAAGGTTGTAGACTTGAGGTGGAAAGATCGAAGCTTTAGGGATTTTATAAAGGTTAGTAGATCAATTATTACAAGAAAGTGGATTTAGCACACAGCTTATGAGACTTGTTGGTAAAGTTGGTTAAAAAGCAACTTGACAAGGTTTGTAGCAAGGTTAAAGAAGAATGGCTAATATGAATACTAGGTTAAGCATCGAAAAGCTTGATGGAAATAGTGTACAAGAACATGGAGGTTCAAAACAAGTTGGGTTCAAACAATTTGGTCTTAGTGTTAAAATAAGGGTCCATGGAGTACATGTTCAAAAGTGTGTTTGGTTTGAGGTGGAACTGCAGGGAGCTCAGGAAAATTGTGAAGCTGAGGTAATTCAGGAGAGTAACGATCATGATGCAGTGGCTCAAAGAAAGTTGGAGGTTAAACAACTTGAAGGAAAGAAAAACATGGACTGCTTGATAAATAAGTAGGTACAACTTGGTGCGAAGGTTAATGCAGACATTATGAAAACCGGAGTACCTTGTCAAGACGGTGCAGCGGGTAATGCTGCTAAAAGGTATAGAGGTGACAGTAATATGGTTGCTTCAGGAGTTGATAGAGTAATATAAGAGGATGCACATGAGTCATTGACTTTCAGGGATGTAGTTACTTATGAGATAATTTCCAAGTGGATGGCTGTAATGTAAGAAGATATGGATACTCGGTCTGGTATGTGTATGCTCAGCAACAGTTTCAGATGAAGCAGTGATGAAAACTTCATATATTACTATAAGTATGCACCAGGTTTGTTCATATATCCATTCCTCTATATAGAGTATATGGGGTTTACTTACGAAAGTAAGGCTGAGATCTGTGTTACCAAGGGTTTGCTGGATGAAGCTGGATGAAGCAAAGGAAAATTGTAACACTCCCAAAATATCGCAGCGAAAGATAGTGTCACTGGGGTATTACTTCATAGCTCATAGTACAAGTTACAGAAAACGACTCTAAATGAGACATTTTGAAATAATTTATCATTCGATTAAATAAAAAATCAGAGTTTAAGAGGTTCCAACAATTTTTTAAAACTTAATAAGTATAACATACACGTTTAAAAGCTTTATCGAATGATAATGATGCACTGTCTTCAAAAATTTATCCGTGCGCCTTCACATGCTAGCTAATAGAGACCTGAGATAAAACCTGCTAAAAAGTCAACACAAAGGTTGAGTGAAATTCATAGGTTTATAAATAAATCATAGGCTACAAGATTTTAGAGTTAAAATAATAATTTCAACGAATACAATTATTGGTAAATACTAGGTATTGCTCTAAGCTTATGACACTCAAACGTTAACTGTGGGTATCATAGGAATGATAATAATGCCCTGGAAAGTAATTTGCCATTTACCAAGTTATTCAAATATAGTACATGCGGTTGTCTATCCAATTAACACAAACGGGATTCATCAATCCCAATAGGCCTATTCACAATATTCGCGTTTACATAAAGTAACTAATGGTTCATGATGTTAGGGACTTGTTTTTGGCAATAGTGGTACCTAGGGCAATAATACTTTCAGGTAAGCATACAGTTTAAAGCACTTGTGTCCAAATTGTAAAATAGCATGTATTTCCCCCAATGGGTTTATAAACAGTTTAAAGAGTTAAAGTAGGGCTATGAACTCACTGTTAAGGAAAGTGAACAATCAATAGTGTATATTATAACTGCTAAGAACTTCAAGGGAAAATACACTAAGTAGTTAGTGCTGCTAGAACAAACTTAGTACTGCTAATACAAAGTTACTACTGCTGAAGAGTTAATGCTTCTGAAGTAATGTTAAGACTGTTAGAGTTAATATTACTACTGCTTAAGAGATATACATTGTATATTCGGTTAAATAAATATAGAAAAGACTTAGAAATATTTATCTTGTATAGAAAGTTATTATAAGCTGACTAGGACTCCTTAATCTATAAAAGGAGGTCCTAGGGCATTGAGATAGTTATGTAATTCTTTTAAAGTCGATTAGCTTCAAGGTTGTATTACCCTAGTACTAGGAGAGTATTCGTATTATTCATCAATAATATTGAGGCTGTTTTGTTTGTTAAATTGTGTTTTTGCTTTACTATTACATTACAAAGTTCTTCTTAATATTGAATACTAGATTCCGCATAGTATTTGATAAAATCAAGACAGTTTCTGTATAGCTGTTTTAGATTTATCTAAGATAACTTAACCTTTATAAGCTAAGGGAATTCGATCAAGTACATAACTGGGATCAACAAGTGGTATCAGATCTTGTGATCTAGAACCTGTGATATAAAGAAAAATGGGTTTTTCTACATACAATCTTGGAAGAAAAAATGGATTAAGAATCTGCACATATGGTTGCTGCATCAAAGGTACCAATGCTCAAACCTAGAGAGTTTGAGATCTGGAGAATGCGAATTGACCAGTATATCCAGATGATTGACTATGCACTCTGGGAGGTTATTGAACATGGAAATGATCCACCAAAAACAACAACATATGCTGAAGGTGTTGTTACAGTGGTGCCTCTTACAACTGCTGAAGAAAAAGCTAAATGAAGACTTGAAGTTAAAGCAAGAAGTACTTTACTGATGAGAATTTCTAATGAACATCAGTAAAAGTTTCACACCATTAAAGATGCTAAGTCATTACTGGAAGCTGTTGAGAAAAGATTTGGAAGTAATGATGCTACTAGGAAGACAAAGAGAAATCTCTTGAGGTAGCAGTATGAAAACTTTTCTGCTCCAAGTACTGAGATGTTGGATCAAACCTTTGACAGACTTAAAAAGCTTGTAGGTCAATTGGAGCTGTTGGGTGAGAAGCTCTCTTAAGAAGATGTCAATCAGAAGTTACTAAGAAGCTTGTCACCAGAGTAGAACACACATGCAGTTGTGTGGAGAAATAAGACAGATCTAGACACTATGAGCATGGATGATCTTTGAAACAATCTCAAAGTTTATGAACCAGAAGTAAAAGGGACTAGCTCAAGTACAAATACACAAAACATGGCTTTTGTGTCCTCCTTAAACAATTCTAGCAGTACCAATGAAGCAGTTACTACTGCTCATGGAGTTACTACTGCTAGCACTCAAGTTATTGTTGCTAACTCAACAAATGTTGACAACTTGAGTGATGCTGTGATTTATGCTTTCTTGTCTAGTGATGCGTGGTTTTGCGACCTTACAACAGGTTTTACCTCTTGAGGGATCTCAAGAGGCTTGCAATTCCCACCAGGCAGTGTACCTGACCGATGTAGTATAGTGAAGTGGCAAGTACCGAGGGATTGATCGTTCTCTAGGGGAATAGTGTCGTTAGGATTGAAAAACTACTCTAATAGGTCTAAGGGTGAGGGAAGATTCTTTTTGTAATTTTTATATTTTATGAAAGCAAGTAAAATCTCATGTTTGAAGGAGTGGGCAGAATTAGTTGCTAGTCAACTAACCCAAATAACTACAAATGCAAATAAAATAAAATAACTGAAAATGAAAAGGTTGTGTAACTTATATGGGGAGAAATGTGTTTACTTAGATTTCCTTACTCCCTAACTATCTTTTACCGGTTGATTAGTGTGTATTAATTGCGTGGATGACGGGTGTATTCCTTAATACCAATAGTGGGGTGGCGTACGTACTTCCCCAACTCTACAAGCTCCTACTTCACTCCTATGTCGAGCCGGCTAAGAAGCTCCTAACATGGGATCACTAGAATTCGCTCATGCATTAAATACAACCATAAAAACCTTAGTACGCATTGGTTCATGTTTCTTAAGACGTTCAAGCAAGTTACCGTATAGGAGGTTAGCCAGTTTTCTTAAGCCTAACATCGATAAACAATGATCCAATACAATTAATAACACACTAACAACCAATAATCAATAGTTAGGTTTCATTAGATCTAAGCAAACACAAGATAAATCTAGCCTAGCATGTTAATCAAAAGACAAGAACAAGATATAATCAAACAACACATAGACATATTGATTGATTAAGTGATTACTTATCTTCAATTAAACATGGGAGATCCAAGGGTATGAAAACCCTTAAAAATGGCAGAAATTCGTCTTAGGGTTTCTCCTCACAAAGTTGCACACTAATGACAAAAAATTGCAAAACTATATATAGAACTTAGTGGCTGACGGCGTCACGTTATAGATCTTGACCCGTCACCTCGCCGTGGCTAGGGTTCCCGGATGGTCTTCCTGACGCCGTCCCTCTTTAGTCCTCCAAAATCCGCTCTGGCCTATTAAGGCTTGACGCCGTCAGAAATGTGCTTGACGCCGTCTCTCTTTAACTTAAACCGTGATGGCCTTGATCACCTTAAAGGGTGACGCCGTCAGACTTTCCATTGCAAAACTCTCTGGCGCGTCACGTGTATTTTTCATATCCACCTCTTTTGCCAAGCCATGACGCCGTCAGGAGCAATCCTTGATGCCGTCAAGTGTACTTTTCCAGCAGCTTTGGAGACTTTGTCGTTTTCTTCACTTTTATGCTCCAAAAACGTCCAAAATGCTTCCTTTTCCAGATTTCTTCTCCAAAGTACCTAAAATGACAAAAGGAACGATTTAGGGCAATATTTGATCAAATAAATACGATTTAGGGCTTAAATGACCCCCTAAAAGCGGTACACTTTTCGCTTCATCAAATACCCTTACACTTGAGATTTGCTTGTCCTCAAGCAAATGCGCTTTTATTCTAATCAAAATACAAGTTAGGGGTCATTTAATGCTAATATAAAAGTAATTACAAAAAATAGTCATTCCACTTTAATCATAATAAGCACGGAGATTACAAACTAGCACCTCACAAGTAGTGTTTAGATACTCACATCTCTCAGGTGTCATAAAAGTATATCTCATAAATGAAAACGGATAATATCTCTCACTACCTGTCATAGCAAATAGATTACCATAGCTTGGGAAAGGATCAAAAACCTTCTCCACTAGGCGTAAGCACCTAAGATAAACTATCAAAGAGGGCTTTTAAACGGGTTATAACGTGAGGTGTAGGGATATGATAAACACGGTTTTGTTGGATAAGGGATATTTTACTGGTGGCGAGTTAAAGATCTTGATTAATTACATGTACAATATGGCGTTGCTAAGCCAAGACTAGACTCGACTTAAGCTAAAAACAAAATAACAAAAACATAAAATAAACATAAAATGAAACGGGATGGTAGTCCGTATGTTTTTTCTACTTTTCTTTTTCTCATTTTTTTGTATTTTTTCTTGATTTTTTTTTCCATACACTCTTGCCCTACCATCCAAAATAATACATCATAGGGGCGTTGCATTCCCTTACACTTGAATACTATTTTAAAGTTTAATCGAAAAAACTTGGAGTACTTTTAAAATATTTAGCACATATGGGGGTAATAATGTTGTTCTTCCCCATTACTCCATTACACTAGTACTTTACCCATGAGTCCCAATCGTCCCAAAACAATATGTACAAGGATATGACTCGACTTAGCAACCATGTAATCAATTAGATAATTAACTTGGGGTTTAAACAAATGTTGTCACAATAATGCACTAAAAATGAGTGCATACAAGGTAGGCTAAGGCGATTTGGGTGTACATTTAAGTGGGGTGTAACAAATTCTTCCTTTAAGTAAAATGCTTAAAGGTCGAAACGAAAAGATAGGCTCTGAGGGGTGTACTAGGGGTATCGTGTACTAAAAAATGAGTACAACGCAAAGGGTGTGGAAGAATTACTTGACCAATGTAGCCAAAGTAATAATAACAAAGACACAGGTATAAAACAATGGGTTAATCCTAATGCCTCTTATCATGTAGTAAATCTAACTACACGAATGTAGTCTCACTTGTGGCCTCGGAATGGTCCTAACGCAAGTTCTGGAATCTAAGTGCTACTGGTACACACATCATAGCATAAATGCTTTTCCTACCAATTCTAGGGGCGAACCTCACATATTTGAGGTGGAAAATTTTTTAGTGGTACGGTTTTTGTGCTAGTCATATAATTCCTATCCATGAGACGCTCATTAAGATCAAAGTTTCACTCCTATATGTTGTAAAAAATTTTAAATTTGGCACTAAAATTGCCCTAACAGGTATTTATCTCAGTTTTATTACACATCTACCATCAAACAAACAAAAATCAAGCGTAATAGCATTCTCTAAAGTATCGTACTTTACCCCCCCCCCTTACACTTAAGATGAACATTGTCCCCAATTGTTCAAATAACAAGATGTAAAAGTAAATAAGGTAAACGAATGAAATCAAATACTCCCCTGATTCGTTTGGTGGATAAAGAGGTAACATGGTTAGATCTTCTTCCAAGGGAATGTAGAAGCTCCAAGACTAAAGCATCGCCAAAAGCTTGATTCCACATACATCTCCTTGTCCAAAATAACCTGTTAAACCTGAGAAAACAAACACGAAAACCTGCATAACATCGGCGGGATAAATTCTATATAAGGATATAATGCTTGTGGAATGATAATTTTGCAGATTCCTGGAGTTTATAAGTTAGAGATTTAATAAAAACTTTTTATGAAAACAAAACTTTCAAAAATTTCAGAAAATTAAAACCTGACGCCGTCAGGTTGTAATGCCTGACGCCGTAAGAAATGATCTGACAGAATTCTCATGTTAAGTTTCCGGAAAATTTCTAGAAAAACCTATACCTTACTTCCTGGAAATCCTGTAAAATATCATTATGACTCGATACAAGCATTTAACTCAAACAATTACTAATATGTATGTTAATTTAATATTGTTATGATTCATGTTCATTTGTTCTAATAAACCGATTTGAATTTCCCTTACACTTATCTTTTGCAAAATACCTTTATATGTAGTTAAGACGAAGTTAAAAACAAGATAAAGCATTTTCACAATTTAGTTTCGAACATGAATCAATAATAATAAAAATTAAACATACATACGGAAGCAAATAAAATCAAACAAACAAATAAATAAACACACAAAGCAAATAAAGCTTGGGTTGCCTCCCAAGAAGCGCTTGTTTTTGTTCGAGTCACGAGCCTGACTCTACCCTTATTTAACGGAAATAGGGGAGGTTTTCCCTACACTTAGGGTTAAGTGCGGGTGATAGTAGCGATACACACCATCTTGGTGGAAGTATGCCGCATGAGGAAAGAGTGGTGGATGAATTATATACTCAAAGGGGTGTGCTCCTTTCATCATAACCTTACCTAGTTCACTTTGGTCAATGGGTGAATTAAAGTTTTCTCCTAAAAAGGGATCATCTTCTATCAACTTTGAGAGATTCCTAGTTGGGAATCCATCTTGACCTAATAAACCTGGTTTAAACCCATAATGTTTCTTGTGATCAATCATGAATGGGTGATGTAAGTATGAAAGGTTATGGTTCACTCCTATGTCAGCTTCCTCTCTACAAGGCTTAGAGTCTACTACCTTCAACATAAAACTACCCGGACTATATGGTTTGATGGGTGGGTCGGGACCTAATTCAATTCCTAAGTTCACATCTAAGGATGGAAGATTAGGTAACGGTTTTGGTTTAGGCTCCGGTTCATCAAAACTAGGAACTTCCATAGAACTAAAAGAAAGGTTATGACTACAAGTATTCAAACCTATTTCTTCTAGTTTTGTTTCTTCCAAAGGTTCTACTTCAATTGGGGTTCCTATAGTCCCTTCTAATTCTTCCGGGTAAGTCACGGGCGGTGTGTATGCCTCGAATGATGGTAGGACTTGTGGGGTACTTGGTGGGCTTACGTTACTTACCTCATCATTCCTTGTGTCAAGATCACCTATATCCTCATCATGGGTTTTGGTAGAATTTAAACCTAACATTTTCCCTAATATCTCAAGTGCTTCTCTAGGCATCTCAACTTCTATATCCGAATCATAAGGATCATCCTCAATATTCTGACTGCTATATTCAAATTGCCCAAAAGATTCATCATGTGTTTCTTGAGGTTCATCTTCATCAATCATAAAACCTAGGTCTTTTTGATCAATGTGATCATGCTCGGCTAGATCCTCCATCACATCAAGATCACCTAAGTGTTCACCCTATATTATGGTTGTGCCTAACCATGACATGCAGCTAGGTGGCTCAACTCTAACCGTCTCAGAATCTTGGTTTGACTCAAAGTCCATGTTCATAGAAACTAGGTCTTTTTGCTCATACAAATCCACTAATTCGTTCCACTTATGGGTCATGGTTAGGAAGCTTTCCTCAAAATTCATCCAAAGGGTCTTACTAAAAGAATTGATCCTGATAATGATCGTCTAATAGAAATCACACATGCATAGAATTCATTAAACCCATCTAACTTTACCCCCAACTCCTCTTGGAAATCACTAAGAGCACACAAAAATTCATTGGAATGATAGGAAGCAAATCTATTAGTGAAATATAGTTGTTCCTCTATTGTCAATGATCTAAATGGAGTTTCATCCGCCATAGTGACAAATGAAAATGGTTTTACAAACAAAGGGCACAAAGAAAAAGATAGACTACAAGAAAGCTAATAAAAAGAAAATAAAAATCTCACTAAGATAGGAATCTAATGAGTAGACCGAATAAAAATAAATTTCAACCTAAGCAATAACTACTCCCCGGGCTGCGGCGCCAAAAACTTGATGCGTGGTTTTGCGACCTTACAACAGGTTTTACCTCTTGAGGGATCTCAAGAGGCTTGCAATCCCCACCAGGCAGTGTACCTGACCGATGTAGTATAGTGAAGTGGCAAGTACCGGGGGATTGATCGTTCTCTAGGGGAATAGTGTCGTTAGGATTGAAAAACTACTCTAATAGGTCTAAGGGTGAGGGAAGATTCTTTTTGTATTTTTTATATTTTATGAAAGCAAGTAAAATCTCAGGTTTGAAGGAGTGGGCAGAATTAGTTGCTAGTCAACTAACCCAAATAACTACAAATGCAAATAAAATAAAATAACTGAAAATGAAAAGGTTGTGTAACTTATATGGGGAGAAATGTGTTTACTTAGATTTCCTTACTCTCTAACTATCTTTTACCGGTTGATTAGTGTGTATTAATTGCGTGGATGACGGGTGTATTCCTTAATACCAAACATGGGGTGGCGTACGTACTTCCCCAACTCTACAAGCTCCTACTTCACTCCTATGTCGAGCCGGCTAAGAAGCTCCTAACATGGGATCACTAGAATTCGCTCATGCATTAAATACAACCCTAAAAACCTTAGTACGCATTGGTTCATGTTTCTTAAGACGTTCAAGCAAGTTACCGTATAGGAGGTTAGCCAGTTTTCTTAAGCCTAACATCGATAAACAATCATCCAATACAATTAATAACACACTAACAACCAATAATCAATAGTTAGGTTTCATTAGATCTAAGCAAACACAAGATAAATCTAGCCTAGCATGTTAATCAAAAGACAAGAACAAGATATAATCAAACAACACATAGACATATTGATTGATTAAGTGATTACTTATCTTCAATTAAACATGGGAGATCCAAGGGTATGAAAACCCTTAAAAATGGCAGAAATTCGTCTTAGGGTTTCTCCTCACAAAGTTGCACACTAATGACAAAAAATTGCAAAACTATATATAGAACTTAGTGGCTGACGGCGTCACGTTATAGATCTTGACGCCGTCACCTCGCTGTGGCTAGGGTTCCCGGATGGTCTTCCTGACGCCGTCCCTCTTTAGTCCTCCAAAATCCGCTCTGGCCTATCAAGGCTTGACGCCGTCAGAAATGTGCTTGACGCCGTCTCTCTTTAACTTAAACCGTGATGGCCTTGATCACCTTAAAGGGTGACGCCGTCAGACTTTCCATTGCAAAACTCTCTGGCACGTCACGTGTATTTTTCATATCCACCTCTTTTGCCAAGCCATGACGCCGTCAGGAGCAATCCTTGACGCCGTCAAGTGTACTTTTCCAGCAGCTTTGGAGACTTTGTCTTTTTCTTCACTTTTATGCTCCAAAAACGTCCAAAATGCTTCCTTTTCCAGATTTCTTCTCCAAAGTACCTAAAATGACAAAAGGAACGATTTAGGGCAATATTTGATCAAATAAATACGATTTAGGGCTTAAATGACCCCCTAAAAGTGGTGCACTTTTCGCTTCATCATCTAGTTAACCCAATAGTCCTCAACTGGTACATGAGGACTTGGAACAAATTCATCCAGATGATGTGGAAGAGATGGATTTGAAATGGCAGATGGCTATGTTAACAATGAGAGCTAGGAGATTCTTGAAGAAAACTGGAAGGAAGCTGACTGTCAATGGGAATGATAACATTGGCTTTGACAAGTCCAAGGTGGAATTCTATAACTGCCACAGAAGGGGTCACTTTGCTAGAGAGTGGAGGGAACCAAGGAGCCAAGACTACAAGAATGGAGAAAGCTCAAGGAGAACTGTGCTTGTAGAAACAACTAATTCCACAGCTTTGGTGTTTTATGATGGTTTGGGAGGATATGATTGGAGTAATCAAGCAGAAGAAGGGCCAAACTTTGCCCTCATGGCTTATTCATCTTCAAGCTCAAGTTCTGACTCTGAGGTATATCAGGATCCTTGTTCAAAATCTTGTCTAGACACTGTTAAAACACTTAAATCTTAGAATGATAAATTATTAAAAGATTTAAGGAAGTCTGAATTAATGGTTTTAGGTTATAAGAACGGTTTAGAGTCTGTGGAAGAAAGACTTGAATTTTTTAAGTAGAATGAGTCTGATTATGTAGACAAGATTAATGTATTAAAAAGTGAACTTTATGTAGGATATTAGCTTATTAAAGAGCTTTGGAAGAGGATTGATATAGCTAAAAGAAAAAAAAGATGAAGTTCAAAAAGAAAAAGAAAGCGTTCAATTTAATGTTAATAAACTTGAACATGCATCTAAAAGTGTGAATAAGCTCATAGAAAGTCAGATAGTTAACAATTATAAGAAAGGTCGTTTAGGCTATAATGAGGTTCCACCTCCTATTACTAGGAAATTTATGCCTCTAACACCTAATTTTTCTTTCACTGATGAGGTTGTTAATAAGGCTGTTGTTGAATCTAGCAATGCTAAGTCTAGTGCAGAAGAATCCAAGATTGTTAGAAAGTATGATGATGCCCCAATCATTGAGGAATAGGTGTCAGATGATGATGAAGAGGAGTTGACTCAACCTAAAGTGGATAGGAAAACAGTTAGGACTAGTTTTGAACAGATAAAGTTTGTCAAACCTAAATTGATAGGATTGTTGATACACTTAGGATGTTAGTCCTATATAACGTGTATGAGATACTTTGAGTGGATATAACTAAGTATGCGGAATCTACTTAGTTATACTTAGAAGAATAATTGTGTTATGTATAAGACTGGAACAGTGTATTTAGTATGAACAATGAAGACAATTGTTTAACCAAAACGATTCAATATTATTATAGATAATAATACGAGTGATCTCCTATCACTAGGGTTTACAACCTTGAATCTCTATGAATAATTCATACATAAACTTTAACCTAGGAAATCCTTTTATAGACCAAGGATTCCTGTACAAGATAACTATAATTCTAATTATATAGGATATTTACTAAATCTTTTCTATACTTATCCTATTACACGTTTACAAAACATAAGCAGTACAAATAGTTTGTACTGGCAGTTAGTACTTCTTGTGTTATCTTCCACCAGTTGAAACTACAAGCCTGGCAGTACTAACTGTTGGTTTAATTCCCAACAATCTTCCCCTAAACTTATGATTTCTCTCCAAATCACTAAGTTTCTTCGAATTAAACTTCAACACTAATGAGGGGGGATTCTTCCAAACACTACCATGTCAATCTCTTAGTATGAGCTTTTCTTTGTTCTGCAAGATCAAACATCTTCCTTACTAGCTCATCTGCCATTCCTGAATCAGCTTCAACTTTGAGTTTTGAATATACTAATGTAACCAACACAGCTGGTCTGAGAGGGTAGTCTTTTTCTACTAACATGTATATCTCGAAACCCTCTTTAGTAGAAATCATATGCACACCACATGTATCAAATAATTTCCATGAAACATCTTTAAATTGAGCTTGAAACCTCCATATTGCTTCACCTCCATCTGGTTCATAGATTCTCTTAAGCTGTACCCACAATTCCTTGTCTTTATCATCAAGAGGATCTGAGATTTTGAATCTTTCTTTTACCAAATCCATAACTGATTTAGGTCTTCTCTATCAAATCCTCTGAGCGTATCTTCAAATAGCTTATACTTCTCAAATATTCCTCCAACTCTTTTAATTTTCCACCCTTTCATCCTTCCATCTGTGAATACTTCCCAGTCTATAATAGGGTGTTTTGCTTGGAGTGGTTTAACATTTGTGGATTCAAGAACTATTACAATCATGTTCTTGAGCTGTTCATCTGTTAAACTCTCAGTTGCAGTCTTTTGCTTCTTCGATGTATCAGATTCCAACAACTCAGCTTTTCTTTTCTCTTCTTTATTGTGTCCAGTATCAATAACAAAATCTGTTGGAATTGGTTTATTTATCCTTGCAAAAGCTTCATAATAAGCTTTTTCAATCTCTGCATCTGATCTTGCTTTGAAGTAACTTTGCTTCCAAAAGGCTTGATTCTTCAAATAACTCTTCATGAAGCTTATTTGCTTTTTATAAGAAGGCATCTTCTTCTTATATCCTTTCTTATTTCTTTCCTTGATTTTCTGAAATAGATCATCCAAGGCCACTTCTTTATTCTTTGATAAAATAAAATCTTCAAGCTTAGCAGATCTTTCTTCAACACTTAAACTTGATCTGAAAACAAGTTGAACTGCTTTTGCTTTCATTATTGGATCTCTATCTATCAAATATTGGATCTGTTCTTCAAATGATTCTTGAGTAATCTGAGCATAAGAAGCCATCCTTTCTTTTTCCATTCTCTTAGCTTCCATGAAGCTTGCAACTTCAGCTTCATACATCTTCTTTGCTATTTGTGCATCAAAATATATTTGTGCTTGAGTTTTTTGCTTGATTTTCAACTGCTTTGGCTCATCCTCAATAAGAATTCCCTTTCCTTTGTCCTTAGCAGTTTGTACTGCTTCCTTTTCAACCTCAGCAGTTTGTACTGCTACTTCTAATCCAGCAGTACTCCTTGTTGTTCTAATCTGTATTTACTCTTTTCACCCATATCCATACCTTCATTTCCATTACCAAAACCTTCTTTCTCATCCAAATTACCACTAGTACCTTTTTCAAAATCCAAATTACTCCCCTAAGTTTGTAATTTAGTCTTTCTTGATTTCCTCCCCTGTTTGGGAGAATTATCACCATCATCTGAATTACCATATGAATCATCATCTGAAGAACTAGTAGTCATCACCACCTTAGATCTTTTCCTCTTAAGTTGAGCTTCCAACTTCTTTACTCTGAGTGTCAATTTGGTGTAGACCTTGGCAAAGTTTCTTTTGTGACTTTTGAGCTCTTCTTCCAGATTTTCCACCTTGTCAGATAATTTGGTACAGAGGTCCATCAATTCCTTGAGTTTAATACTGCCCTCATCACTTCTAGCTGTGTGACCTGCTAGGAGAGGTGAATCAAGGGGCAAAGGTTCAGGTTCTCCCCTAGTTGGACTAGGAGGTACTGTTGAACCACCCAGATAATCCATTTGGCCTGGGATTACACTACCTGTGGCAAGTCTTGGAGGACTTGGCACATTAAGTGTTGCCATGGTAGGGGTCTTAGTTATGGTTACACTGGCCTGCTTAGCAGTAGTGTAAGCCCCATCTCATTTCTGATTCTTCTTCTATATGTTGTGGTGATTGGGGGTGTATAAGTTGTTTCAGGAACCTCAATGGATGTGTGTTGGGGTTCAGTTGGGTTTACTGACCCTTCATCCTGTTCATTTTGTAGCATCTCAGGAAAAAGAGGTATCACTACCCCATTAAAAAGTCTACTTGCCATAGCCATATTTTGAAAGAGTTTTTGCTGAAGGCAAGGTGTTGGAAAAGTTTCTTTGTGTTTCTTAAGCAGATTCTTTTTCTTATTCAAAAAGGTTTGAACAAATCTTGGATACATAAGAAACTTTGTTTTACTTTTCACATTATTAACCATACTCTCAAATATCATTTTTGAAAAATTAAAAACTATGTTTGTTGACAAACATATGAGAGCAATAGCAATATTGCTACTGAATTGTTCCCATGATGTTCTTTTAGGACTTAAACAATGCAAGAGAGTATGTATCAAAAATCTCCATTGAGGGGAGAAACATCCTTTTTGAAAAGTTAATTTGTGGTTGGATGTATCATACCCCATTCTAGCAATTTCTTGCCACATTTCTGTGTTTGGCAAGTCATTGATTCCATCAGAATCTTCTAGCTTAAGATGTCTCCTAATAGAGGATTCAGAAACAATGAAAGATATGCCATCCACTTTAGAGTGAATTTCTATGTCTCCATCTTCACTAGTTTTGACAATAGCAGTTTGCCAAAACTGTGTGATTTGAGAGACAAAAAGAGTAGGGGAAACAGTTAAAGCATACCTTATATGAGAGTTGTTGAGAAAATCCACTATCTCATAGAATTTTGGTCCATCCCCTTCCTCTGTTTTCTCAAGACAAGCAACCTGGTTGTGTGTCTTGACAAAGTCCAAATTAGCCATAATATTTTCGGTAAAAATTGATTTGACTGTGGTGAATAGTGAAAATTTAGGTTAGAAAGTAGAAGATGAAAGTGAGCTGAGATATTATTGAAAGAGTTAGGGTTTCTATTTGACCGACTTAAAGAATAAGTTAACTTTTATTTTAGGATATGATTATAATTGAATAAAAGTTAAAATATCTAGAAAAGGATCCCTTAAAAACCGTAACTTAACCAGTAAAAATCGCAACTAACTTCCAACGGCTAGTTTCTAAAAAAAATTAGTTACTGACACAACAGTTACAACGACTAGTTCAATAGTACAAACTTTGCACTAGCAGTACAAACTTTGTACTAGCAGTATTAATTTTTGAGATAAATTTTAATGAGCAGTATAAACTTATTAATGATTTAAAAACAATACTGCCCACTTATAATTTTTAGCAAACTATCAGCTATCAATGGATTTGATGTGTCTTTACCAATAGCCATTTGCTTTGGACTAGCCAACTCTTCACTGTTAGATATGGTGAGTTATTAACCATATAGGTTTTGGTAAACTATCAACCATGAACGGATTTGAGAAGTCTTTACCAGAAACCGTTTGCTCTGGACTAGTTGGTTCTTATGTGGGTTAGACATGGTGAACCAATAACCATTTGTTGTGTGCACATATCACACACTTTGAGCTCCAAATCACCATTCAGTCCAAAACATAAAGCATTCAATACACAAACTCCAATCAACCTGCAATTGTTAGTCTAACAATAGAAAACAAGGTGCAAAGCACTTGTCTCATAACAAAATAAGCATATGACTAACATTGCACACAAACAAGGAAATTAATTTCCTTGTGGAACCCAAGCCATTACTGACTTTGGTTTTCCTCTAGCATCAATATAATTAAACCTTTTCAAAATAGTTGGTGCACCATTGGATTGAAGTGGTCTCCAAACCCATGATGCTGATGCATTAATGCCATTACCCATATTTCCCTTAGCAATGTTTTTAAAACTATCAGTATTAACTGCTTGCCTAGCAGTATGAACTGCTGGGTTTGCAATTGCAACCTTAGGTTTCCAAATTTGATTCTTTACAACTGCTTGGTTGTTAAATGGCCTTCTAGCAGTTGATGGTGCATATTTGAAAAATGTTTTTGCACTTTGAACTGGTTGTCTAGGGTAAAAAGTCTTATTTGGTCTGGCAGTATGAATTTTTGGTCTAGCAGTATGAACTGCTCTTGGTCCAGACCTCAAAAGAACTAATCTAGGTATTATTCTAGCATTGGAAGGGTGAGTTTTAAGTCTTTCTGAGTTCACCCTATTGTTTGAATACCTATTTACCCTATTGTTGCAATAAGCAGCAAGATGGTCAAAGCTACCACATGAGAAATAAGCTTTCCTATAACAGACAAAGTCATCACCTAGTTGGTGAGACTTGAGGTTGTTCCAATTCATTTGGTTACCTCTGGGCTTGTGTGTGGTTCAATACATTTTAGCATACCTAACTATTTTCCTAGTAGTATTAACCTTAGACTTAGGCCTAACAGTTATGTTCTTGACCACCTTAGGAACTTTTGGTTCCTCTACCTTAACCCTATCAGGCTTAATCTTATCCTGATCACTCTCATCATCATCAGAAGTCCAATCCTCTATGGTTGGAGCATCTGAGTCCCTAGCAGATGACACCTTGTCATCAGAGAGTGATTTATCACTTGTACTCTCAAAACTTGCACTTATTTCTACAGGTTTCTCAACTACTTCCTTTTCTTTTGGTTTTGGTCCAAATTCCATCTTAGGTAGTTGAAATTCTTCCAGACCTGTATGTTCTAGGTCAATACTTGGAGGAACAGGTATTCCTCTGTGAGGAGGTGGAACTGACTTATAACCTAGACCTGATTTACCTTTGTTGAGAATTTGACACTCAATTATTTTATTGATACCTTTTGATGCATACTCTAGTGTCTCAACACTTATTTGAATGTTCTCTTTATTGTGTTTAAGCTTAGCAAACTCTTCTCTCACAAACTTAATTTCAACATCTTTAAAAAATATGTCCTTTTCAAGCAAAGCTATGTCATCAGTAAACCTAGACTCATTACTCTTATAATGAACAATTTGCTCCTCTAGAACAGCTAAACCCCTTTTATGATTTGCCAAATTAAAAATAGTCTGGTTTAACTATATTCTCTGTTCATTATAGTGTTTCCAAGAGTTTCTAATTCTTTTAAAGCATCACACGATTTAGAACACTTAGAAACTTGTACCTTAGAGTCTGAGAAAGCCATGAGAGCCATCTCTGTAGGTGTTGCTTCCTCCTCTGCAATGTAGTTCCAGTCAAAACCTAAGCCATCAATGGCCACCATTGCCTTTGAGCTTGAATCTGTAATCTCCACAACCCTTGTTCCTGTTGACTTGCCTTCATAGCCCTTATTCCTTGAGTCTTGCTGTCTGGGCTTTCTGCACTCCCTTGAAAAGTGACATATCTTGTGGCAATTATAGCACTCAATCTTTGACTTGTCATAACCAGCAACATCATTGCTGTTTATGATTATCTTTTTGCCTGTCCTCTTCAGAAATCTCTTAGCCCTTATGCTATGAAGAGAAAGTTGCCACTTGATGTCCATCTCTTCAATGTCATAATCATTGATCTCTTGAAGGTCTTCATGAGTCAACATGGTTCCATTGTGCTGAGTAGTCAGAAAAGCACAATAAGTATTTTCATCCAGGAGTCCATTAGTACTGCTTGAAATACTAGCAGTACCAATATTTGAACTAGCAGTACTAACTGCTCCAAAAACTTGCACTTCTTCCGCTGAAATTGAGGTACTGGGAGTTGACACAAAGGCCAAATTCCCAGAGCTTGAGCTTGAGCTTGTTCTAGTAGACTTCTTCACATCATGCTCAACTATCTTGAAGTTGCTATAAAGATCCATCAGACTTATAGTATCAATGTCTGGCTTGTTCTTCCAGACAACTACATGCATAGCCCATTCTGATGGTAAACTCCTCCGAAATTTTGAGTTGAGATCTTCCTGAAATATATCAAATCCAAGAATAGCAAGCTGGCATACTAGCTTCTGAAGTCTGTTGAACATATGATCTAGTGATTCATTGCTTGTTGCTGAGAAGTTCTTAAATTGTTGCTTGAGTAATGTCTTCTAAGTCTTTTTGGTGGCTTCATTCCTACCATATCTAGCAACAATGGCTTCAAACAAAGTCTTGGCACACTTGAACTTGCTGAAGTTCAATAATTGATCATTAGGTTTAGTCAATAGTAGCAAGCTCCTTGCCTTAAGATCATTCTTGTGTTGAACCTTCTCTTCAGGAGTCATAGGCTTTGTCTGCACTGTAGTTACAGCCTTGCCATCAATAGTAGATGAAGTAGTTGTAGGCTTAAAAGTGTTCCCTTATTCTATAATCTCCCAGAGTGCATAATCTTGCACCTGGAAGTATTGCTCAATCCTCAACCTCCACATATCAAATTCATTAGGCTTAAGAATTGGCAATTTAGCAGCAACATTGGTTGTAGATATCTCCATGTCCATCTTCCATCTTGAAAGAGTTCTTCTGGATCTTCTAATTCAAAGTATCAGAAACCTGTCTCTGATACCACTTGATAGGATTGATGATACACTTAGGATGTTAGTCCTATATAACGTGTATGAGATACTTTGAGTGGATATAACTAAGTATGCAGAATCTACTTAGTTATACTTAGAAGAATAATTGTGTTATGTATAAGACTGGAAGAGTGTATTTAGTATAAACAATGAAGACAATTGTTTAACCAAAATGATTCAATATTATTATAGATAATAATACGAGTGATCTCCTATCACTAGGGTTTACAACCTTGAATCTCTATGAATAATTCGTACATAAACTTTAACCTATGAAATCCTTTTATAGACCAAGGATTCCTGTACAAGATAACTATAATTCTAATTATATAGGATATTCACTAAATCTTTTCTATATTTATCCTATTACACATTTACAAAACATAAGCAGTACAAATAGTTTGTACTGGCAGTTAGTACTGCTTGTGTTATCTTCCACCAGTTGAAACTACAAGCCTGGCAGTACTAACTGTTGGTTTAATTCCCAACATAAATGTCAAAGTCCTAGGAAAACTGTTACACCTGTTGAGCAACCTAAGAAAACCACACATAGTCCTAGAGGTAATCAAAGGAATTGGAATGACATGATGTCTCACAGACTTGTGAATAATTTTGAGATGTTCAATAAAGCTTGTTATGAGTGTGGTAGTTTTGAACATTTGCAGTATGATTGTGACAACCATCAAAACAAATTTCAAAATCAAAAGATGGTAAAACAATTTGGAAATATGCTCAAAGGGTGAATCACAAAAACTTTGCGAAACATACTCACCCCAGTGCTAAACAGAACATGGTTCCAAGGGTAGTGTTAATGAAGTCTGGCATGGTATCTCTTAATACTGCTAAACAAAGTTTTCCAAAAGAAGTAGTATCAGTTAAAACTGCTAGACCAGTTAATACTGCTCAACCAAAACAAACATTGAATGGTGCTAAGTCAATGACACATCTTTCAAAAACAGCACATTCATCTGTTCAAAGGCCCATTAAAAATAATACAACGTTAAAAACTGTTAAGCCAACATCAGTAGTTAATACTACTAGGCCAAAAACAATAATTGATATTGTTCAGGGAAATCATTTTTATGCTGTTAAGGCCTCAACTTGTTGGGTTTGGAAACAAAAGATTAAAGTTTTAGACCATGTTTTCAAACACAACAGTGCATCAATAGTTTTAAAGAAATTTGATTATGTTAATGCACAAGGCAGATCCAAGTCAGTGATGGCTTGAGTCCCCAAAAGAAACTGATTTTCTTACTTTATGTGTAGGGTAATCAACAAGTGGAATTACAACATCAAGGAGTCATTGATAGTGGATGCTCAAGGCAAATGACATGAAACGTGTGCTATCTTACTGATTATGAAGAAATTGATGAATGATATGTTGCTTTTGGGAGCAATCCCAAAGGAGGGAAAATCACATGCAGAGGTACAATTAAAACTGGTAAACTAGATTTTGAGAATGTATATTTTGTAAAAGAGTTAAAGTTTAATCTCTTTAGTGTCTCACAAATGTGTAACAAAAAGAATAGTGTTCTTTTAAATGACACTGACTATATTGTTTTATCTCCAGATTTTAAGTTAACTGATGAAAGTAATGTTTTGCTTAAAGTTCCTAGAAAGAACAATATGTACAGTGTTGATTTAAAGAACATTGTTCCCAAAGGAGGTTTAACATGTCTCTTTGCAAAAGCCACATCCGATGAATCTAATCTTTGGCCGAGAAGGTTAGGTCACTTGAATTTTAAAACAATAAACAAATTGGTTAAGGGAAATCTTGTAAGAGGTTTACCTTCAAAGCTTTTTGAAAATGATCAAAACTGTGTTGCTTGTCAAAAGAGAAAGCAACACAGAGCCTCTTGTAAGTCCAAATCAGTGAACACTATCAGCTTACCTTTACATATGTTGCATATGGATTTGTTTGGGCCAACATTTGTAAAAAGCTTAATGAAAAAGATGTATTGCCTAGTTGTCATAGATGATTTTAGTAGGTTTACTTGGCTTTTCTTTCTAGCAACTAAGGATGAAACTAGTGGCATACTTAAGTCCTTTATGACTAGGATAGAAAATCTAGTGGATCACAAGGTTAAGGTGATAAGATGTGACAATGGAATTGAGTTCAAGAATAGGGAGATGAATCAGTTTTGTGAGATTAAAGGTATTATGAGACAATATAGTGTAGTTATAACTCCTCAACAAAATGGTGATGCTGAGAGGAGAAATAAGACACTAATTGAGGCTGCTAGGACTATGCTAGTTGATTCAAAATTGCCAACTACTTTTTGGGCAGAAGCAGTTAATATTGCTTGCTATGTGCAAAATAGAGTGTTAGTTGTCAACCCTCATAACAAGACCCCTTATGAACTTTTTCATGGTAGAACACCAACCTTAAGCTTTATGAGACCATTTGGGTATCCTGTTACAATTCTCAATACCATAGATCACCTAGGCAAGTTTGATAGTAAGGCTGATGATGGATTCTTTGTTGGATACTCACTGAATAGTAAAGCTTTTAGAGTATTCAATAGTAGAACAAGGATAGTGGAAGAGAACCTGCATGTTAAGTTTGGGGAGAGTACACCTAATGCTGTAGGTAGTGGACCAAATTGGCTGTTTTGATATTGATGCACTAACAAAGACAATGAATTATGAGCTAGTTGTTGCAGGTACACAGTCTAATGGTTTTGCTTGTACAAAAGCTAATAATGATGCAGGTTAAGCTAGAAAGGAGACACAACCTGCAAAGGATTACATTCTGCTGCCATTGTGGACTGCTGATCCACCACTCTCAAACCAAGATCCAAAGAGTTCTCAAGAAGAATAGGTCAAACCTTCAAGTGATAATGAAGATTCAAGTGATGATGAAAGGAAGGTTGATGATGAACCAAGGAAAGAAACTGAATGTGATGCTCAACAGAAGAATGATGAAAATGACAACATTAATTATGTTAATACTGTTAGTAAAGAAAACAATACTAACAATGTTAAAACTGCTAGTTCATCTGTTACTGCCGCTAGCACAGAAGATAATGCTGTTAATGGGAATAAAAGCAATGAATTTCCAAGGGATCCAAAAATGCCTGAGTTGGAAGACATTGGCACAGGTGATTACTCAAGTGCTGAAGAAGATGTTGATTAAGAGGCTGACATGAACAATTTAGATCCAACAATTCCAGTCAGTCCTATTCCAACCACAAAAATTCATAAGAACCATCCAATGACTCAAGTAATTGGAGATGTGCATTCAGCTTTTCAAACAAGAAGATGACCAAGGATTTGGAGGATCATGTACTTTTTGTTAGAAATCTTAAACAAAGAAACAGTCATCAAGATCTTCAAAATTGCTTATTTGCTTGCTTCTTATCACAAGCAGAACCCAAGAAGGTAACTCAAGCATTGCAGGATGAAAGCTGGATAGAGGCTATGCAAGAAGAACTTCTATAATTCAAGTTGAAAGAGGTTTGGACTTTGGTGGAGTTACCAAATGGAAAGAGAGCTACTAGTACTTAATGGGTTTTCAGGAACAAGAAGGATGAGAGAGGAATTCTGATAAGGAACAAAGCAAGATTGGTAGCTCAAGGGTACACACAAGAAGAACGGATGAAGTTTTTGCCCCTGTTGCAAGAATTGAAGCAATTAGACTTTTCTTAGCTTATGCTTCATATAAAGACTTTGTGGTGTATCAGATGGATGTGAAGAGTGCTTTTCTTTATGGGAAGATTGAAGAAGAAGTTTATGTTTGTCAACCACCAGGGTTTGAAGATCCTGACTTCCCTGATAAAGTTTACAAGGTTGAAAAGGCACTCTATGGGCTACATCAAGCACCTAGAGCATGGTATGAAACCTTGTCAACATACCTGTTGGACAATGGATTTCAAAGAGGAAAGATTGACAAGACTTTATTTATTAGAAGACACAAAGGTGATATTTTGCTGGTGCAAGTGTATGTGGATGATATCATAGCTGGTTCAACCAAGAAGGAGTTATGTGTTGAATTGAAGAAGTTGATGCATGAGAGATTTTAGATGAGTTCTATGGGATAACTTACATTCTTTTTAGGTTTGCAAGTGATGCAGAAGACTGATGGTATATTTATTAGTCAAGATAAATATGTTGCAGAGATTTTGAAAAAATTTAGGTATACAGATGTCAAGTCTGCAAGTACACCAATGGAAACACATAAGCCTTTGCTCAAAGATGTAGATGGTGAAGAAGTGGATGTTCACATGTATAGATCAATGATTGGTTCATTGATGTACATTACTTCTTCAAGACCAAACATTATGTTTGCAGTGTATGAATGTGCAAGATACCAAGTCAATCCTAAGATGTCACATCTTCACGCTGTGAAAAGGATTTTTAGGTACATAAAAGGTCAACCAAAATTGGGCCTTTGTTATTCAAAAAATTCTCCTTTTGATTCGGAAGCATACACTGATAGTGATTATGCTGGAGCAAGCTTGGATAAGAAGTCTACAACAGGAGGTTGTCAATTTCTTGGGTATAGATTGATCTCATGGCAGTGCAAGAAACAAACTGTGGTTGCAAATTCCACAACAAAAGTTGAGTATGTGGCTGCTTCAAGTTGATGTAGACAAGTGCTTTGGATTCAGAATCAACTACTTGATTATGGGTAAAATTTTATGCATACCAAGATTTTTATTGACAATAACAGTACTATGTGCATAAAAAGAAATTAATTCAAATGGTCAAAATCTATACTGACAAGAATGTTGCAGATTTGATTACAAAAGCTTTTTATTTAAGTAGATTTCAATATTTGATTGCTAGTATTGGAATGTTAAATCTTTAAAATTTTTGATCTCTTTATGTTTTTGTAAAGTTTTATAAGGATTAGTACTGTTATTTAAGTCATTAAATGTTTCTGCTCTTAAGTATTATTAGTACTACTAGTTATACTTAAAACTGCTAAGTTTGTGCTGCTGGTTATACTTAATACTGCTGCTAAGTATGATCTTGTAATCATTATGAATGTGGTTCTTGCTTGTGTTTGTTTGGTGTTTGGACTAACATTTTGCAGGAAACATAAAGATTGATGATATATGATGTGTCGTTGTATAGGTGATTATTCCTTATCAAGTTTTACATTTATATTTTGCCGACTTAACCTATAACAACACTAACGGGCAGTGTACCCGATCAATGTAGCTTAGTTGGTAAGTAGGGTGTCGATCACTAAGAGTGAGATTTCTAATATACTAATTCTAAAGGTATTCGACTCTACTAAATTAATCCTAAACTAAAGCAAAGGGGGGTTCAGCCTGAGAGACTGGCACGAGTTTGGTTTTATACTAAACTAATTAAACTAAACTAAACAAACGCTAGAAGCTTGAAGGTATCAAAAATAAGAAGAACGTGTTAACCAAGTTCAGTCATATATGATTAAGTTTTGATAAGTTTCTAAGACATGTAGTGATGGTGCTCACGACTAGGCGCGGTCTATCCTAAATAGGCGAGGGCAGAGGCATGACGACCCGATCAACGCTCAGCTAGACACAGAGGTTATCAACGCACTAATAAAAGTCACCAAAGCGTTGGCTCTAATCTTATCGGCGAGTAAACCCTTAATGATTACTTATGTCTATCCTATTCTAGATTCCATTTTAAGTCTTTTTGACTGACTAATCCTGTCACAATTAATCAGAACCCGCGTAAAGCTGCTTAATGATTACCATGTTTATATATTATTTAGCCCTTGAGGAGCTTACATTAATCACGCAAATGATATTAATGAAGTATAAACTAATAAAGTAATCAAAACGAAGACTAAGCAACCAATCGAATTAGAAACTAATTAAACCATCAAATAATCATAAACTTGGCTAACACCAAAGGGTGTTAGCCCATAATCTCTGTAACAAAGTACATAAACATAATCATAATGAATAGAGTATGAAACATAGTGAATACGATACGCTAACCGAATGATTAAGTAATATAACAATGATTAGAGATGTTCTTCAAGGATGATTGGGTCTTCAATATTGATCTTCTACTGTTTGGAGAGGCTTTTGATCATCTGGGAATGACCCTTAGGGTCCCCAATGATGCCCTAATTCGTTAATGAGTTCGGTATTTATAGTTTCTGAAATCTGGGTCGATACGGCGCATCTAGAGAGTTAGATGCGCCGCATCTATAAGTAAACGTAGCCTCCAAGTCTGAAACTGACCCAATACGGCGCATCTAAAGACCAGATGCGCCTCATCTCCCAATACGGCGCATCTAAGGACCAGATGCGCCGCATCTCCATCAGATACAAGTAGATCTCCTTTTTCTCTTTCCGTGGCCGCTTGAATCAACTAAATCGGAGTCCGGATGAAGATTTTATGGGCAAAATACGAAAGCATCTTCAAGTGTCGACTTGTAATCTTGACTTCTTCATTAAGCTTCTAATCTTCACTTGATCTCTTGAATTCTTGGTAAGGATTGTATATGGCCGATACGGCGCATCGGGTTGGTCCGATGCGGCGTATCTAGGTAACTTCGCGTGGGGTCCAAGATTATAATATTCGCGAATATTCTTCAATATCTTGGAAATCTGGTGAAGTCTTGAGAATGATACGCCGCATATCAGGAGCTTCATGCGGCGCATCTGGAGTAAAACAAGTTGGTTCTTCTCGTTGACCAAGGTTTCATATGCGGCGCATGGGATAAATCCATGCGGCGCATTCTTCAAAGTCAGGCAATGGTCTTTAATCTCTTCATTTCAGCAGACTTTTCCAATCTTGATCATTTTGCTCCATTTTTAGTCCATAATCGCTAAGTTTCACCAAATGCTTGTTTTTAACTGAGAATTACAAAAGTATACGATTAAGTATTAATTCTCATACATAATATAATAAAACAAGTCAAATAAATAGGATAAATGATGATAATAAAATGTACTTATTTGAGTTCATCAAATATCCCTCCACTTGAACTTTACTTGTCCCCAAGTAAACCTTAGAATTAATCTTATGAAAATGTATCCTAAAAGATGTTAGGATTTATTTTTATATTTAAGCATGTATTCGTTTATTTCATAATCACACAACTAAACACTTAACGAATTAGAAGTAAAATAAAATAAGTTGATAAAAGCAAATCTAATCGTTTAACTGTCCAGTCGTGACGAATATTCTATCATAAGCTTGGCAAGTATACACATCTCCCCCACTAAAGCTAAGGAATAACAAGTCTAAAGCGGTAAAAAGGGTTTTTAGGCTTAAGGGTTAATTATTCTTCTTTTCACTATCGATCTCAAATTCCAGAAAAGGCGACAAAATCACAAATACATGATCGAATCCACGAACACGATACTTGCAATTGCTCAAATCCTTAACTCGAATAGGCTAAAGATAGGTCCAAACTTCACCAATAATAATATATCAAAAAGGGCGACAAAATCATAAATACATAGCCGAATCCACGACTACGATACTTAAGATTGCTCAAATCCCTAATCTCAATAAATCAAAGGTTTGGTTGGATAAAGAATAATAGAGGGTATGGATAATATTTGGGATATAAATTGATGTAAAATAAAAATAAACAAAACAAAACAAATAAATTAAAATCCTAAGTGTGGTTAATCACTATCCCAACCATCCCATGAATAAGACTCATATCATTGAATAACTCACGCTTTAACACTTGAAACACACGCTTTAGGTAGACACGAATTATACTCAACAAGATCTTAATCAAAGAATAAACCTTAATTGGCGTTCCCATAACTGCCAATTCCCATTCAATCCATAGATATAGTACAACAAATAGTGGCCATATGAACCACTTACATAACTTTACATAAGTTGGTTAAAACAAACATCCAACTTTTTCTTTCTTTTTCTTTTTCTTTTCTCATTTTTTTCGATTTTTTTTTTCTTTTTTTTTTTTTTTTTTTTTTTTCAAACATAAACATAGATGTGTAAAATTTCACCACATCACTATAATGATAATTCTGGATAATTTTTTCATACTTTTCATACTTCAGAAATAACGGTAATAGTGAAAGTAGTAAACACACGAAAAATAAACTCAAAGATATAAAATATTTACTTTCACTCCAATTGCATCGTGCAATTTCCCGACCTAACCATAGATAATGAATTACGCACGCGAACACAGGTAATGTAAGGAAACACACTTTGCCTATAGCAATTAACCAACCACGGATTTTAATCTACAGGGTAGGCTAAGGTGTAAAGGTGTAACGAAACATTTTAACATAGGTGTAAGAAACGAAAGGAATGGCTCTGAGGGTTTTTTCTAGGGGTATCTTACTCTAAAAGTGAGAGTAACAAAAGGGTTTATATGGGGGTTAACTAACCAGTGTAGTTAGCTAATATCACATAACACATAATAGGCTTTTTGGGTGTAATCCTAGAAATTTACCAATTTAGACAAGTCATTCCAATTATATAAATAATACTCATTATGGTGGTCTCGAATAGTATACAAGCCAAGTTCTAAAGTTTACAAGTCACCGGCACACTCATAGATTTGTGAATTTTGAAAAATCACAATTTTTGAAAATAACGTCATGTGTGCAGCTATGCAACTTAGATCTTAAACAAAAACATGCTAAAAAAAAATTAAATTTTGATAATTAAGCATAGATTAAAGCATATTTTTGAAAATTTAGGACAAGTAACGTTCTAATTCTCCATCCCCCCACTTAAGTTAAAAAACGTCCTCGTTGTTTGTATTTAAAATTAAAAACAAGAGATAGAAAGAATTAGAACGGAGAACTCCCCTGAGATTTGCTTGGTATGATCTTCCATTGTAAACGTGCGAGCGTATATAATGCGGGAGTCCATCAACCTCTTCAATTGTCCAGACCTGTAAAAATATAGAGACCACAGAAAAAGAATCTCGAGAGCATCTCGTTAATCATTGGTTAGGAAAATAAAAATACGAAAAAATTACAGGTCAGAGTGTCGATGCGCCGTATCCATGGAATATTGGATGCGCCGCATCAACAACCTGTAGGAAATAATAAACTGCAAATCATCAGGTCAGTCGATACACCGTATCTTATAGAAAAAGATACGCCGTATTGAACCTGGAATAAATACGAATCAGAACAAAAGATGCGTCGCATCCTTAACCAGGGATGCGCCGCATTAAATAAACTGACAGAAAGTTTTAAAGTCAAAAATAAAAATGCAGAAAATAAAATAAGATATGACCAGTGCAGGCGATGCGTCACATCTAAGGATTGAGATGCGCCGTATCTTCGGCAGGTCTGACAGACTCGACACAGAACAGAAAATTAAAAGATAAATCCGGGTTGTCTCCCGGTCAGCACTTGTCTTTATTCCAGAGTCTTCAAGTTAGACTCACGTTCAGCTCTTTAATACCGATCACATTTGAAAGGTTGACTTTCCGCCTCTAGTTGTAATCCCTTTCAAATCATGTTTTACTAAAAGAACTTTGTTAAGTACCGTTGACAATTGGTGCACTCAATTACCAATCCATTAATCATGTTTTGTTGTTCCTTTAGCAAGATATCCGTTCATTGACATATCTTCCATAGCAAAACCTGTTATCATAGGTAAAATCGTCAGTAGCATCTGTTCGCTAGAATATTAATGAATTTAGAAACGAATATAAAGAATAAAAATGGCTGATATCTGCGGACGATGCGCCGTATCC